>OV656866.1:69010002-70210002 GCA_927399465.1 Sarcophaga caerulescens
TTAACATTATTCATATCCTCGATGAGATTATCATAACATATTTGTTCAGATTCTCCTTCCGTAAAAATAAGCGTATCGTCAGCATATAAAACTATTTCGCTCTTGTTCAATATGTTTGGCATATCATTTATATATAGGACAAATAGTAGTGCTCCCAATATCGATCCTTGTGGCACACCGTATTCGTTGTTAAGTATGTGTGATCTAGTGTCATTTACTTTCGTTATTTGCTTCCTGTTTGTTAAATATGATTCAAACCATTTTAATTCTATGTCTTCGATGCCATATGCTCGTAATTTTCGCAGAAGTATTTTTCTATCGATGGTTTCAAACGCTCTTTTAAAATCCAGGAAAATACCCAATATTTTATTATTCCTGTCTGTTTTTTTCCATCTGTTAATTAAATAATTTATTGCTGTTTCACACGAGAATTTTTTTCTGAAACCGGACTGATATTTCGATAATATTTTCTTAGATTCTAAGTACTGCTCCAACTGTTCCTTAACCACTTTTTCTATAATCTTTTCACACGTTTTAAGAGAATTTATTGGCCGATATTCATCACATCTTTTTGTTTTTGCAACCTTCTTAATTGGTGTTACCATCGCTGTTTTCCAATTTTCTGGAAACACTCCTGTTTGTAGTGATTTGTTCACTATCCTCAGCAATATTTTGCCGACGATATGCCAACTATTTATGATCATGTCACTTGATACTTTATTATAGTCCGATTTCTTCTTTAGGCTTTTACAGATTGTTTTCAATTCTTCCAATGTTATTTCTCGAAATTTAAATTTGGAATTTATCACAGTTATCCTATTGACATATTGCACATTATTTATCTCATCTCTTATCGTCTTAATACTATTTATAAAATATTTATTAAAATTATCTGCTATATCACAATTGTCCTTACATTCTACATGGTCAAATATCACAGTTTCTATTGCACTCCGATTTCTTCTAAAAATAAGATTCTTTATCTCTTTCCACATTTCCCTTTGGTCAGTAGCATTATTAATTTTGTTATTAATATAATTGTTTTTTGCGTTTTCAATTTTAACTTTATATAAATTTCGCATCGCTTTATATATAGCCCACGCTTCACTAGAGTTTACTATTTTTGCTATATTGTATTTATCAATTTTTTCTCTTTTTAAACGTCTTAGTTCCTCATTAAACCAATTTATATTACAATTCTCCTTAATTTTACGCCTTATCGTCATATTTTTCACTGCATTTTCCAGATAACCATCAAACACAATCACGATGTCATTTAAATCTATATTCATATCCATTCCTTGGATGCTCCATATTCCTCTAATATATTGCTGTTTATTATATTTAAAAATATCGATTTCTTTAAAACCAATGCTGTTGGTGTTGTGTCTCATATTATCAACTATTATGTCTATTGCTTCATGATCCGAAATTTTATTTGAACTATTGGTCTTTGCCGATATGTTGTTGTTATTTGTTATAACAAAGTCAATCAATGTTTTCGAACTCTGTGTAATTCGTGTAAACTCGCCTATTACTTGTTTAAGACCATTATCATCGAGCAAACATTGCATTTTATTCTTATAAAAACCGTCCTTATACCAATCTATATTAAAATCACCAGCTATTATTATATCGCAATTTAATTCATTCATTTCTTCTAATACTTCTTCTAATACTCCCAAAAATTCCGATTCAGCACTGCTAGGTGATCTATATACAGAAGTAATTGCAATTGTGTAGTTATTATGTTTCGCCATATAAGCAGCTATCCATATTTTTGAGTCAATTATTTTTTCAAAGATTTTTTTCACATTCCAGCTCTTTTTGAAATATGTTATTACTCCACCTGTTCTTGTCGAATTTGATAACGTTACAAATTGGTTGTAACCAATGAGCTGCGTTTCTTCCTCATTAATTTCTTTGGTTAAATGGGTTTCTGACAGTATTATAAATTCAGGCTTTTTTAATTCCGCCAATATTTCTAATTGGTTATAGTTATTTAATATTCCTTGTATATTTGTGTATATGCCTTGTATTTTCCGTGATTGTTATGCCATTAAACCACTTCTCCTCTTTTTTGCATTCAATTTATTTTGATATACAGGACAGTCTTTACTCTTGGTCGAGTGATTCTCGTCCAAACCTAGATTCAACCTGTTATTTACTCTCACACAGTTAATACATTTATTTATTGTATCTTGATTACATTCTTTCGATTTATGACTTCCATGACATTTAATGCAGACCTCTTCATTCTTACAATCCGATGATTTATGGTTGTATCCTTTACATTTAAAACACTGTATAACGTGAGTACCGTCGAAAACTCTGCATTTCTCCCAGCCAATATTAACTTTTTGTGCCATCATTACTTTCATATATGAATCGTTATCTAGTTTGAGTATAGCGTTGCATATTGTATCACCATTTCTTTTATAATCAAATAACTTTATTACTTCCATTTGGCTATCATTAAGAAAATCGTTTTGCCTTCTCAATTTTTCGATAATTTCAGTTTCTGTTAATTTGAACGATATACCAGTTATTTTAATTTTCATACCAGCTTGATTAGGAACTTTAATTTCGTAGTTTTCACCCATTTTCTTTTGCATTGTTTCTTTTATTTTTTCTCTTTCTTCGTTACTTTCGCTCTGTATAACTACAGAGCCATTTTTTCGTTGTTCTATATTAACAATTTTAAAATTCATGGGATCGACTTTTTTATTTAAATCCTCCTTAGTTTTTACAACATCTTGTTTTCCCTTTGGTTTAATAATAAGCGGGTTTTGTTTATTTTTGTCTGGCATCACTATATTACTTTTTAATGCATCGGCAAATGATATCTTACTTGTTTTGACACTTGTTTCTTCAATTGTTTTTTTTATTTCATTACACATTATTTTGTTTTTCTCTTCAATTATATTACACATCTCTTTACTTTTATTTTGATTTTCGGTTATCACTCCATACAGTTTACATATTTCCTTTACATTTACATCGCATTGCCTTTGAGCTTCATATAATTTTCTCAATCTCTCCTCATACCTTTTTTCTATAGCTTCAAGTAGCTCTTTAATTTCGTTTTCATTTTGTTTTAATGATTCTTTGAATTCGCCTTTATATTCAGCCAGGTGTTGTTTGTTTTTTTTCACATTTTCTTGAATATCTCCGATCACCATATCCACATTATGAATATATTGTACACAGTCATCACACATAAAACGGATGAAGCCACCAGCCTCCAATATTCCACGAGAATATTGATCGATTCCCGAGCATTTTTTTGCACAGTGATAAACTTTTTTACATATTCCTTCACACATTAAGCCAGATTCGCCGCGTATTGCCGTTTTACAATGATGGCATTCCGACATTTTTATAGTTTAATTTTTTATTTTGTTTTTCCAATCAATAAATATCTTTTTGACTGTACTTCACCATCCGAATATGAAAAAATACTTTGTTTATGGTTCTAATATAGTCCTGTCTATTTAAATAACCACTAAATATTTTATTTTCATAAATTTTGCGGAGCCTCTTGTAATTAGACTTTTCCCGACAACTTTCCAGTAAGATTTTTTTTTTTTTGAATGAGTAGGCGTATGAATCAAACATATTTCGAATGTTATGAGCAGACGTCGGCACAAAGAGAACATGATAATAATGTGAGTGTATTTGTGAGAAGCATGTGTATAACCCAGAGAAAATTTGTTATTAATTATTGTTTCAAGCAGTGCAAATATTGTGCTTTTTGATGCCATTGGTATTTTTCACACAAGTTTTTATGGATTTGTAGCAAGTCATCATTACATATTACAGGTACCTGAAATTCAATATATTTAAAGCAAAAAAATTCTGTTTCCCAGTTTTTCTTCACATTTTAATTAAATTTTTCTTTGGGTGTATAATTGATACACAAAAAAATTTCAAAAAGAATCAACGAGAACCTGCTTCACTGAAAGCTGACAAGCAACTGAATGCATTTTTACACTCATTTTAACGAACATTGTTGATGTTCGTGTCCTATGTGTGTAAAAAGCCGAAGATGTTCGGCCCCCGGGGGACATTGGTGCCGACGTCTGGTTATGAGTTTGATGTCAACGTTGTACTCATACTCATTGCAACCTGTACATATAAATCAATGTTGTAGTGAGTACGAATGAATCAGAGTAGTTGAATTTCAATACTGTTGACTCACTCATACTCAAAATTTCATGAGTACTTATGAGTAGCGAAAAGACGATTCATTGCTGATCTCTGGTCTCAATAATATGCTTTTATATGTCCTGAAATTTCCTCCAAACATGTTTTTTTTTTAAATTTACACACAAATTTATTGATTACTCAAATATGTTTGAACCGATTTAGAAAATTCTAATTATTTTGTATAGTATGTATATTTTGTAATTATCCAAACAAATATAAAAAAATTAAATCTGTGTTATTCTCATTAAAAAATATAATAATAATATTCTATTTCATATTATTTTTTTTTTTTTCAAATAGATTTTAGAGTTCTACTAAACTAAATATGAAACTTACACTCTGTAGTAATTATTGATTACTTGAATTATTGGTTACGTGAACATATTTCTGTTCATTCACTTAATTCTCCAAAGATTTAACAGTAGGTGACAGTAAATAATATATCAGCAGCATTTAACTAGCGCAATCTCCTAATCTTGAGGGTAATATTCTAGTAATAGAATTGCGTTAATAATAAAAAGAAGAATCTTGTAGCTGATTTTAACAATTCGATGAGCTGATCATATTTTCAGGGAATCTGTGTTGTTGCTATTCTCTTTGACCTCTTCTTATTACTGCAACCAACCATTCAACGTCGACTTATAAAATTTTATTATTGGCTCAACTTAGACCAGTGGTCTTCACAAAGAAAAGCACAGTTAAAGTATGCGAACTACACTGAAAAAAAGGTGTGTTTCTTTAAATTTGCTTTCTTACTAGACATGCTCTCACTGTTATAACATTACACATAATTATTAAATATATTATTTCAAAACGCTGTAAAATAAATATAAATTGTTGCTGCATAATAAATATGCATAAGTTTATGTAGTTTCTTATCAACACTTCTCAGTGTAAATTCAGCCCTCTTTCGAATTTCTAAAATTTTAATTGTCCGACGTGCTCCTACTCTGTTGAAAGCTCACATGAAACTGATTGAAATTTTAGTTTCAAACTACATGTTTTTATTGTTGATGGAATAAAATATGTAAATTATTTTAAGAAAAAGTTTTTAGCGTTGTTGATTTATTGCAATTTATTAAGTTTAAAGTAAAATAAAAAAATTAGATTTTTAAATTAAAACATGTTAAAAGGATTCTCTTGATATAGGGATATTTCATTGATCATTTTGGTAGATTTTTTTCTTAGAGCAACCCTAGTTAAAATAATCACGAGGAGAATAAAGAAATACCCGAAGAAAATAAACAAATCCCCGAAAAAAATCGTTTCCTAGGTAATGAGTGAAGAAAGCTGACTTAGACTCAATCTTTTCAAATGTTTTGGTCACTCCAAAATGAATAACGTTTGGAATTTTTTTGTCTGTCGTTAGGCCAGTAAGTTGGTTGACCATTGGATATGATATCCAAAACCATTTTAGGCATTATATCAATATATCATTATACCTGATCTGTAAGAAGTCCGGATCCCGAGCAAATATTATTGATATTGTAAGATTTATAGAAACTTCTACATTGATCCTCTGTAATAGAAAATTTATGAAGCGAATAAACCGAAGATATTACAAAATTTTGATAAAAATTGGCAATGCAGATATTAGTTGCTAATAATAGAATAGACGCACAATACGTGATGTTTAAGTCTAAGAATAGATGAGTCCCGCATGCTCTCTTTCGTCAGTCCTTGCAATCATATAGGTTAGAGGACGTGTACTTGTCCGTTAAGACAAGTACAATAGCCGGAGGTCGAAATTGACCCATTGTGCAATCATATAACATGACCCGGAAATTTTTATATTAATTCTTGCTGTCAATTGGCGAATGTCGTTTTCGTTAAAAAGCAGATTCTTGCAAATTCATTGGTTGCAGCAATGTTCATATTAGCCATTAAGATGTTCATTCAGTAATTTATCAATGGTAATAAAATAATGCAATAAAAGTCAGAGGATTTACTGAACGAAGCCTACACCAACAGTTTTGAGTAAGCGTACTACACCTGGCCGCGGATTGACTGGGATGTAAGTTAGTACCAACCTGTGAGGAACCGTTGGAAGAAAATTAACAAGTCGAATTATCAGTTCGAATGGGAAAATTACTAGTTTTCTGGATCAAGCAGGCGAGAATACACTGGTCATCCTCCATAATTCATTGCATTTACCATCACAATGACTGCATTTCATCAGAAATGTATCACTTTCAGATTTATCGTATTTATCCTTTCCCATAAGATTGCTGTACGAACATACCTGGCTTTCATTCTATAACTGACCATTTTTATACGGGTGCGCACAAATTCATGAAGTTCATTTAGGCTTTCTTCTTTTCCAGTGTATGTGGCATCCCTCTCTATGGCGGGCTTAACACCAAACTCTAAGTCACCGGGCAGTTTTATCTCGGTCCCAAAAATAACCTTGGCGGGTGATCTAGATGTTGAATCATGGACTGCAGATCGGTACGCCAGTAAAAACCTCGGAATGTGTTCGCACCAGTCCTTCTGTTGCTCGCTCACTACTTTCCACAAGTATTCCTCCAGGGAAAATGAATAGAATGAAAGCCAGGTATGATCGTGCAGCAAACACGGAGGGCTTCCATGAAGGACAATTGGTTCTACTCTACAACCCAAAGCGGAAGAAGGGATTATCCCCCAAGCTACAAACTAGCTGGGATGGACCGTATAAAATAGTGAGAAGATTAAACGATGTCGTGTACAGGATACAGAAAGCTAGCAGCCCCCGAACTAAAATGAAGCTCGTACACATGGAGCGACTGGCAAAATTTCCTGAATAAAAAAGAAGCATTGACAAACATTTCAGAAAGCAAAATTTCAGAAAAAAAAATTATGTAAAAAAATAAAAAAAATTGTTAAAGGGGTTGCTTTAGTTTTTGCCAGCTAAATTTTAGACATTTTAATTATTATTTTATTTTCTTCGAACTAAAAAAATTTATTTCAATAATTATTTCCTTAGTAAATTAATAAACCGTCAAATATTTTAAAAAGCTATTTTTAAAAATTCTCAGTTTTGTTTTTTAAACGATTCATATGGAATTGTGAAAATATAAAGCCAGTTGCTTTAGTTTATGCCACTAGTGTATTTGTTATTTGAAAAAGCAATTATTGATCTGTCTAAATCAATCAGCATTGTTTAGTTTGGTTGTGCACAACTTAATTTTTTCGCGATGGAAAACCTTTCAAATTATAGAGAACAACAATATTTGTGGGAAATTCTGTTAAGTTCCTTCTTGACAAAGAAACTATGAGCCATCGTATGATTGTGGAATTATAGGATCCACACGCCCCATAAATAAAAATCATAGTGTATCAAAATTTATGATTCTAACATCATATGGCTGCCCCATAAAAGTTTGACGACCATAAATTCAAAACATTACCCGATCAAGCTTCATCTAAGCCGCAAGAAGACCTCGCTCAATCATTAGGTTTGACTCAAACCGTTTGAAATCAGTAGAACTTATTCAAAAGCAGGAAAATTAGGTGCCAAATGAACTGAAGCCGAGAGACGTTGAAAGATGATTTATTATTATTATTATTAGTATTAAAAATACTTTAAATTTACAACAAATTTACAATAAATGCATATATTACAAATTATTATTAAATAATACAAAATTAGTACACTTTCGTCTAAAAACATTTTCATTTGTTTCATTCTTAATGTTGTTTGGCAATGAGTTAAACAGCTGTAGACCCTTGTAGAATATCGTTTTCTGCATTTGTGCTGACCTCACTCTTTGGATCCTAAAGTCACATGCATTTCTCAGTTGATATGGTTGGCTGTCTCCCACATAATGTATTTGATCACATAGATATTTCGGGGCGTCTCCTTGTTTTAATTTTCTAATAAACCTTTGGCAAGTCTAAAATACGAAAAAGGCGCTAGCTATGCAACCAGTCACGTGGCCGTAATTTTCCATCATGAAAATGCTTGGGCACATATTGTGAGAAGTTTTACATCACTCGTCGTATAGTTCAGACCTTGTTTCTTCTGACTACCATTTCTTGAGATCCATGCAGAACACTTTCATTGGAATACGCTTCACTGCAATAGGTTTCAAAAATTGACTCGATTTATTCTTTTCTTTAAACTTTGAGCAGTTTGTTTACGATAGAAGCCCTAAATATCCCAATACTTTGAATGGCCGGCCTATTGTTTCAAAGAACTTTTAAGAAATCATTTATTTCCAATAAATATGACCGGTTTTGATAATCTACTTCCAATTAAAATGTGCTGAACTAAAAGCTCGAGAAATACAAGTGTAAACCCCGAAGATAAGACGGATAATATTCACCCTTTTGAAATTTATTATAAGACTGGTTAGTGCCCTCCATATCTAGTTCTGATTTAGAAGCTATTTAATTTAGAAATATTTTGCTATTTGATATATGTACATACATATGTACATTATTGGTAGTTACAGCCTTTTATTCTGGATTAGAGCGGTATCAGCTGTTTTACGTCAAAACTTCACGAATATTTGCCCTTGTGATAGGTCTGCTGAGGGGAGGTCAAAAAAAGAATATTTCTCCTTTCGTACTGTTTTGTTATTTTTATTTTCAAGATGTCTGAGCCAAAGTTTGAACTCTTATATACCAAATGTACCTAATATCTGATGTACTTAAGTATATAATATACATAATATTCGTATATGTATATTTGGAATGTTAATGGACAAAAAAAGTTTTTTACACGTTCATGTAAGATTGAAATTATTTCCTAAAAAGAAATACTGATGCAGTACATACATAAGTTTGTAGTCTTAATTTCTCAATAATATCAAAATATAAATACCTTTTTATTGACATTAACATTAATAGTGAACAGAAAAAACCTAACAGTGAACCGAAATATATTTAGATATAACAAAAATGCATTCCACGATCATTTAAACATGGTGATAGACCGTGAACAATATAAACGAAAATGCTTTAATGATAAACGAAAATGCTTTAATGATCTAACAAATGATCAAAACAAAAGTTTTGAAGACACCATTAATAGGTTTACAAGAAAGATAAAAACTAAAACAGAAAATAACATTAATAAATGGTTTAACAACGAACTACGCGAACTAAAACGAATAAAAATTAATAAATACAAAAAAGCAACAATCGAGAACACCGATGAAGCATGGTTAAATTACAGATCGATAAGAAATCTATATAAAGTGAAGATTGAGAACGAAAAAAATAGATATATTAATAACAGAATAAGTAATGCCAAAGACCAGAAAGAGATGTGGAGAGAAATTAAAAACTTAGTCCTAAAAAAGAACCAAACTGTGATAAGAAATGTGATATTTAATGGTGTAGAATATAAGAGTAATATAGAGAAAGCTAGTCATTTTAATAATTATTTTGTAGATAGTATTAAGGAAATAAGAAACTCGATCGAGAATGTGCAATACATAAATAATGTAATAATAGTAAATCAAAAAGGAGATTGTAAAGAGTCTGAATGATAAACCGGATTATTCTAAGGTATCGAAGAAAATGAATATAATTGGAACAATTTTATCACGTATAATCAACAAATCTCTTGAAAATAGCGTGTTTCCGGGCAACTGGAAAGAAACAGTAGTAACACCAATAAAAAAAAGTAGCCAACACCATTAAATGTGAAGAATTTCGACCGATTAACTCCTTAAAAACATGTGAAAAAATTTTGGAGAAAGTTGTGAAGGAACAATTAGAAGATTATCTTGAAAAATATTCACTTCTTTCGAAGTTCCAATCTGGATATAGAAAGGGGTTTTCATGTGAAACTGCAGTCAACTTTGTAATTAATCGATGGAAGAAAATAGGAAAAAGTAAGAAAATAATGGCAATATTTTTAGATTTTAAGAGAGCGTTTAAGACAATCGACAGAAAAATCATGATTGAAAAATTGTATTTAAGTGGAGTGCAAGGTGCTGAGCTCGAATGGTTTAAATCATACTTGAGCAATAGAAATCAAATAACGAGTATAAACGGAGTAAGATCGCAGCCTATTGAAAATGAACACGGTGTTCCACAGGGATCCATTCTGGGTGCTTTACTATTTAGCATTTATATAAATGATATGCCCCAGATTTTAACTGGAAGTGAAATTACATTGTATGCGGATGACACACTGATATACACAATAGGAGACACTAAAGAACAATGCACAAATAAATTGATGAATGATATGAATAATATTAATGTTTGGCTGAAAATGAATAAATTAGAATTAAATGAAATCAAAACAAAAATCATAGAAATTAACATGACTAGTGAAATAGAATTTAAAATAAATGAGAAAATTATAGAAAAAGTTAATGAAATTAAATACCTGGGATTTATAATGGATAAAGAACTTAAATTTAAACAGCACATACAGTACATCTGCAAAAAAATTGGTAAGAAGATAGGATTTTTCAAAAGAATCCGAAAGAATATCTCTACACTAACGGTAATTAATATATATAATACAATAATAAAACCACATTTTGAGTTTCGGTCAACAATCCTCTACACATGCTGTAATGAATCTCAAATCGAAAGGCTACAGAAGTTACAATACACGGCAATGAGAACAATATTGAAATGTACCAGATACACGTCGGTTCGACTCATGTTGAATATACTAAAGTGGTTGAGCATAAAACAAAGGTTAAAATTAAACACACTTATATTTATTCGAAAACTTAAACGAGGAAAGGCGCCAGAATACTTATGCGAACAAATAAGATATGTTGGAGATGTTCAACCCTATAGATTGAGGAATGCGGAAGACTTCAGATTGCAGCAAGTTAATACAACGGCAATGCAACTATCACTCTTTTACAAAGGACTAAAACTATATAACTCCCTGTGAAATAATATTAAAAATGAACTGAATGATCATGAATTTAAAAGACAATGTGTAAATTTTGTTAAAGGACTAAAACTATATAACTCCCTGTGAAATAATATTAAAAATGAACTGAATGATCATGAATTTAAAAGACAATGTGTAAATTTTGTTAAAAATGATGTAAATTAGAGAAATATTTTATGTAAATTCTATATTTATATTATTGTGATATTTATATTATTGTGATATTTATATTATTGTGATATTTCAAAGTATTCAAGAATACTAATAAAGATAATAATAATAATAATAATTTAACACTTTCACGGATTATAAAAATCTCAAAATTAATAAGAGGTAAAATTTAACATTCATAAAAATGATTTGCATCTGTTATTACCAAGTAGGAGGCAGTGATTTGATTAATTTTTTCTAATAGGTATATCATCAATTTACTTAAGATATTGAAAAAATACATATTTAGTTTAAACGAGACACTAATACCAGAATCAAAGTTTTCTCCTAAATTAGTTCAGTTTATGGATCTACAATCCAAAGTTTGTGTCTATAACTTCTTGCTAGGAAGAAACAAAGAATGTATTACGCATTTGATTCATATATTAATACAAGCGTTTGTGTTTTCAAGTATTCATATAAAAATTTGCAAATATCCAAGAAATATATGGGTAAAACATTAGAAGATATCACATACATATTTATGAATGCTTATAAGTATTTTTACACTCATTAACTCGCTTACATATTTAGTGCACAGAGACATATCACTTATTATATACTGCTACAATTAAGGTCCTTACACATATCAATGAAATATTGAATTCCAATGTTAAAAACACTTCATTAATAAAATATTATATGTATGTACATATATTAACTTTGAATAAGTTGAAACTTACCAATTGTTAATACACTTTAAATATTATACTTTGATTTTCGGATGCTTAGAAATTTGTATATATCACCTTGACTATATAAAGATCAAGAAATAATGTCCATAATATACTTTTATTCAATGCAAATCTTTTTTCTTTTCATGTATTTTTTACATTAATTACAGATGATTAGACTTTATCATTCCATTAAGAAATATGTTTATAATGTTTCTGAGATAATTTTTTTACAAATTGTAATAAAATAAATGTAGATTCGTATATGTATATATATATATACATATATTTATATACATATACATATATAAATATTAACTGATGTAGAGGTGTATAGAAAAAGTACAAACTACTTTTATTTACAAAGATGGAAAAAGTGTTGCTGCGAAGAAATATAATACACACCTAAAATATTTTAATTCTAACGAGACTTCATTGATAATTTATAATGAGAAGAAGATCTATAATTGAAGGTAATTATATCTTACATATAAATGCAATCAATAGAGCATACAATTTAAAACTGCTTACTTGTTATTTTCACACACATATCACTCTTTATTATAAAAATTAAACCAACCATACTAAACAAAATCTATTATCGGTGCTAAATTTTGATAAAGTTATTCGAAAATCAGTAATAGTACATTTTCTTCCAACTGTGGTTTTTGCAGAAGACCGAGTACACAGACAGAAAGTCTGTCTTCAGATTTTTTCAATTCATCTTGGACTTGGTTTACATTCTAAAGCCGCCTGGAGACGATCAAATAAAATCATCAATGCCTTATATGTATTCTCGTTGTCTTGCTATACGTACACGTTGACAGCTTTGATTGATGAAAATCAAAAAATTTGGATTTTTGCATTTGATGAATTTTTATTTGATCGTCTCCAATTGTGATTGACAAGACATTATCTCATTTGCTTCGATATCGTCGTAATGAACACATTCATGCGCTGATAAACAAAAATATATTTTTTTTATTGTGAATAGTGTAATAGTAAACAAAAAAAAATAATTTTTTTATTGTGAATAGTGCGTTTCCATACTCATCTTTAAGCCGAAAGTCCATACCATCCGCTTTAAAAAAAACTACTGAATATTTTCTCAAATTTCTTTTTTTATTTGAAAGTACAATCCTTCCGGTTAATAATGGAAAATAATTTCATTCAAATGGCTGCCTCGGCTGGCCATGCAGTAGCCTACACGATCGGTCCAATTTTTAAGCACATTATAGATTGTGTGCAGCTGTATTTCACCAATGGCTTCACGAATATTGTCCTTTAAAGCGTCAATTGTCTCTGGCTTGTCGGCGTAACACTTATCTTTGACGGCACGATTTCTAGACCGCAAGTAAGCAAAGTGCGAAAACTGGAGGAAGAAGAATGATGTTTCAACATCAAGTTTTGGAAGAAAACTTACAAAAGGCTAAACTGAAATGTTTCAACTGTGGAAAGGGTGGCCATTTCCAATGTACCTGTAAAGCGCCACGAAAAAGGTCAAGATCCGTCTCACCAACAAGGAATAATAAAAGGGCGCACTACCAGCAATCTACACAAGAGTCCTCGTAAAATTAAAACGAGCCAGCACTGAGGGGTAAGTGCTGGCTCCCACAAGCGAGGGCCGCACAACCTCCATATCAGTGATGCCGCAAAACAACAACAACTTTACGGCGTGCGGGTACACAAATGACAGACAACACACCTTCATGAAGGGGAAGTGTGAGGCACTTAGTAATAATATAAGACTACGGACAGCTACTGGAGAGTCTGCCACCGTCCACGGAAAAGCAGAGGCGAAGGTGACTACAGCCAATATTAGTATAAGCCACGTCTTTATTGTTGCCGATATTGTGGACGAGGTTATCAGTAGTGCCGATATTATGATAGTCCATGGCATCAATTTAAATATGGGGCAACAGATAACCTCTTGACGTGGGATACAAGCATCAAGTGCATGCCAGAAGATTAGTTGCTGTCGAACAACGGAAATTACCACTACAGAGTGAATCGTTGATATGTGCACGTGTGGAGGGAGATTGTGAGAAAAACCGCTTGTGGGTTGTTGAACCAGCAGAAATATAGACGGAGTTATTATTAGCAAAGACCTTCGTCAAATCCACCGAACAGAGAATAACAACGGCGGCTTATGGCAGTTTAAAGTTATGCCATTTGGGCTCTGTAATGCTCTGGCCACATTCGAGCGGCTTATGGAACACGTACTAAAGGGACTGCATTGGAAGACTTGCCTGGTGTACCTCGATGACATTGTAGTGTATTTGACCAGTCTAAGTTGCCATACCTTTTGTATGCAACTTAATATCAACATATTCTTGTTGATATTGTCCACACTGCATAAATGTTTGGACAGCGTGTATTATGCTGTCTCATCATATTCCCACATTTTATATTATTGTTAGAACGTAAGATATTTAGCATACATTTAGTTTTAGGTAATTAAGTATAAGAAAATCCTAACAAGGGGACAGTCGCATTAGCGGCTGTTCCCTAAATAAATAATAAATAAAGTGTTTAATCAAATAAAAAGTATATTTCATGACTTTTCTTTACATGGCGATCCTGCCACGCTCAAGTGTTTTGAGCAGAAAGTGAAAAGAACAATTTTAATTTAAAAATGAAAATAAAATAAAAATAAGGAAAATAAAAGTTTGTTTGAAAATCCTACTGAAACTATAAGGAAAATGTAAAGAATTTCCAGTTGAAAAAGAGTGTGTGAAATAAAACTAGAAAATTTGCATGGTAAATACAATTGTAAAAACATAAAAAATAAGTGCACTAATAATGAAAAGCTAAAAAAAAGAGTAAAATATAAGACAAAAAAAAAATTGCCTCACCTACGACAATAAGTGCAAAACTGCAATAAAAGGAAGATAAATATATATATTTTTATACATGCATACATATACTGCATGTACATTGTAACATACAAAAGAAATTTATATACACTTAAATATACAACTAAACAAAGAAAAAACAACATTAAACCCCAGCTAAATTGTAACAATTGAATAAAAGTAATGAAATAAAAACCAATGTAAACAAACACAAAAAAAAAAATATAAAATAAAATAAAAACAATTTTACAAGTAAATTAAAAACAAAAATTTAAAAAACGGATCAATAACCAAAGCAACACACACGCAAACAATTTCTCTGATTTAGTGTGAATTCTATGGCGAACTTCTAATTGAGTGGCTAGAAAATCGAAAAAAAAAAATTTAAATATATTAAAAATGAATGAGAAACTATTTAAAAAAAAAGAAGTTCCTTATAAATAACAACCAAAGAATGAACGGAAAATCGGCAGGGTGTTATACCAAAAAGTGTGATAACAATTTGCCAAACTACCTCAATAAAATTTTTTTTTACAAACAAAAAAGTGTAAAAATGAAATAACAATAGTGTAAAACAATTACACAAAATTTGCATAGATCTTATTTAAGAAAATCTATAGCTAAATCTCTAAATAGGTATTAAAAAAAAGGAGAAACGGAAAATCCAAAAACTAATTTGAAAAAGAAAATAAATTGCTATATTTTTTATTAAATTTACATAAAACTTAAAATTAAATTATATAAAAGAAATTGTAACAATTGGAAGAAATTTAATTGATTGCCAACATTATAATATGCGCGTCAAAACACAACAGAAGCAATAACAACTACTGCGTCACAGTGCAAACTAAAATTTGAAAAAAAAGGAAATTTGTTATGAAAAATTAAATGATGATTGTAAAGCAAAATGTGGTTTTTTTTTTTTTTTTTTAAAGAAGAAATCAAAAATATTAAACACTTTAAGAACATTCCACAAAAATAATGCTGCCAAAAATTGTTGATGTAATTGTGCGTGTGCGTTTAAAGCCCTTTAAAAGTGGAATAAAGAGTGACATATAAAAAAAAATAATAAATATATTGTTACGTTTTTACCTTTTTAAAAACGTTTAAATATGAGTTCGTTGATTGCAAACCAAGTAAAAACAAATATGTGTCTTGTTTTAATTAAACTCTGGACAATAATGTCCACACTTTCTTATATGCCACTGTTCACACTTAACCGATACAACAATAATTACTTGCTATTATTCACACACAACTATTGCTCGCAACCGATATCTTCAAACACGACTATTTAGTTCACACGCAACTTCACTTAAGACTGACTCAATTACAACTGACTGGTTGTCTGCCTTGTCTTGCCCTTTTATATGCGAACCTCTTCAGTCTGATGATGGTTCTCGAAGTGGAAGGTTCGCGTTCTCGCCTTCTCGAGAATTCTTTTGCGACTACATTGTTTATTGTTGCTGGTTTATTTAGAAGATGTTCGATGTATTTGTTAATGTGTATTTGTGTATTGTGTACACATTGCCTCTTGTTCGTTGTGCTTGCATTTTCTATCTCTTTCATGCTCATGGTCTTTGTTTTTGTGGCTTTTGCTTATTGTTTTTATTGTTAAACGATATTAGGTCGTTTCGTTTGTTCTTGCGTAACAATATAATAACCAGAAGATTAATTTAAAAATCAGAAGAAAAATTCCTGTATAATTACTCATTAAAGAATAACCGCAAAAAGCTTTCGTAGCAACAAGCAAATAAAAGTAGAGAACTACAAAACTTGAGAGCATTGAACAATCCATTTAAACAAACTGGTCAACAGAACAGAGTAGATCAACACTTGTCTTATGCATCTGTTCTGAAACAGGAAGAGTTTTTCAAAATTATAGAATATCGTTTAAATGTTCTGGAACAGATAACGCAACAAGATTGAAATTTAAATGGAGTTAAAAATTATGTTATGGAATTCTAATGGCCTAATGAAGAATCAAAGAGAGCTAGAAGTAGTTCTGAATAACGAAAAAATTGACGTGTGCCTTATCTCTGAAACCCATTTTACTAGAGAATCTTTTATAAGATTCAGAAATTATGAAGTATATCATACAATTCATCCCCAAAATACAGCTAGAGGAGGAACTGCGGTTATAATAAGGAAAAACATAAGACATTATGAAGAAGAAAAACTAAGCACTGAAGAATTTCAAGCAACCACGGTTCGAGTAACAACAAACTCACAGAAACTGCTGATAACGTCAGTATACAGCCCTCCGCGTCACTCAATTAAGTCAATTGATTATAAAAATCTTATCGCAAAACATGATTCGAGGTTCATCATGGGTGGAGACTTTAATGCTAATAATACTTACTGCGAATCGCGTTTGAACACTCCTAAGGGAAAGGAATTATATAAGGCAATTTTGGAAACCGGATGTGAAGTTGTGTCAACGGGTAACCCAACGTATTGGCCAACAGACAGTAGTAAAACACCTGATCTTATAGATTTCTTTATAATAAATAAGATATCAAAGTCGTGTATCAAGTTGGAAAATGGATTTGATCTTAATTCTGACCATTCGCCAATATATATGACTGGTTATGAAAAGGCTATCCATAGGACAAAATCTCCTTTTTTGGCTAATAAATTTACTGATTGGCAATATTTTCAGACTGTGCTGCAAAATTCGAACATACCCCCTAATGAACCAGAAACAACTGATGAAATTGAGGAAGACGTTGAGTTTGTTACAAACCTAATTCAAAGTACTGCGTGGGAAAGTACCCCGAACCCTCCTGATAGACAACACGTTGTTTCATACCCTGCTTATATAAGGGAGATGATAAAAAATAAAAGATTGAGAAAGATATGGCAGCGATCTAGATTTCCAGCTGACAAGGCAAGGCTTAATAGAATGACATACGAACTTAGCTTAGAAATCAAAAAGTATAAGAACTCACGTTTCAATAACTATTTGCAAAGGTTGAGTAACGAAAAAACATCAGACTACTCATTGTGGAAATCAACAAAAAACTTAAATAGACCCACAACACAAATTCCTCCCATTCACATGGCAGACGGAAATTGGGCCAAAACGAATAGCCAAAAGGCAGAATTGTTTTCTAGCTATCTTGCTGGTGTGTTCTCTCTTGATACCGATCCACCATCTATTACGCAGGAAGTCAGTAGTCTTAATGGTCGAGATGATTACGCAATACCTGAAGTAACACCAATTGAAGTTTTTGAACAAATCCATCTTAATCTAAAATTAAAGAAATGTCCTGGATTCGATTTAATAACAACTGAAGTTCTTAGACATCTACCGAATAACATAATCCTAAAACTAATACAAATTTTCAATGCTTCATTTAGACTGCTTTATGTACCATCGTTTTGGAAAGTCGCCGAAGTAGTAATGATACCAAAACCTGGAAAACCTCCAACTGAAGTTAAATCATATAGACCTATTTCGCTTCTACCCATCTTATCGAAATTATATGAGAGAATATTACAAGTTCGCATCAAACGAATAATTGAACAAAGGAATTTAGTTCCAAAACATCAATTTGGTTTTAGAAATGCGCATTCAACAATTGACCAGGTTCATCGCATTGCTGATGTAATAGAAAGAGCTTTAGAGGAAAAAAATGTTTGTACCGCTGTATTCTTGGACGTTTCACAAGCATTCGACAAAGTCAGTCATACGGGTTTACTCACTAAACTAAGCACACAGTTGCCAAGGGCGTACTGTACTTTATTTAAATCGTACCTGAAGAATAGGTTGTTTCGCGTTAAATATGAGAATGAATATTCCCAATTGAGGGAAATACAAGCAGGTGTACCACAAGGAAGCATTCTGAGTCCACTTTTGTATGTTTTATACACCAGTGATATACCTGAAGTTACAGGAACGACTATGGCTACATTTGCCGATGACACGGCAATTTTATCAGTTGCCAGAACTGAAATTGAGGCGAAACACAAGCTACAAAACGCACTTACCTCGGTCTTAGAATGGACTAGAAAATGGTGCATAAAATTGAACAGTACTAAGTCAACACATGTTGACTTTACAAATAAATCAACTCTAGGTATCCCTATATTTATGGATGGTATACAAATACCGTACGCAAATACGGCAAAATATCTTGGTATGACACTGGATGCGAAGTTACGTTGGAACGAGCATGTTAAAATTAAAATTATTGAACTACAACTTAAATGGAAGAAGCTAAAATGGCTATTAGGGAGGAAATCCAAACTGTCTGTCGAAAATAAATTGTTAATATATAATCAAATATTAAAACCTATATGGACTTATGGAGCACAATTGTGGGGTTGCACAAGCGAAAAAATATAACTATTATTCAACGTTTTCTGAACAAAGTACTCAGATGCATCGTAAACGCACCATGGTATATACGCACAAGTGATTTACATCGTGACCTTGGAGTAAATACTGTTAGAAAAGAGATTGAAAGCATTGGAACAAAACATAACATCCGACTCAGAGACCACGTAAATACAGAAGCATCATCTCTTGCTGATCCCATTGGTTTGGAGCGCAGACTTAAAAGAAGGAAGCCATCCGACCTAATTAGAAGCTCTCTTTTGGCTTGATGATATGATATCATCATAAATATATATTATTAAAGTTTATGTTTATTTAATTGTTAAAGTTTATGTTTATTTAATTATTAAAGTTTATGTTTAATTGTTTGTAGTAAATTACTTGTTAGTTATAATAACTAGTTGTAATATTAATAAATGAGAATTTAAGAGAAAAAAAAAAAAAGTGTTTAATCAAATAAAAAGTATATTTCATGACTTTTCTTTACAACATAATAGTAACGGGCAGAACTTTTAAAGAACACCTCAAGAACCTGGCAGAAGTTCTTCAACGAATATCAATGGCGGGACTAAAATTAAGCGTAAAGAAATGTGCATTCTCCCAAAGACAAGTGAAATATTTGGGGCATCTTGTTACAGCAGATGGCATATCTACAGATGAAGATAAAATACAAGCAGTAAAGGACCGGCCTCGTCCCCAGTCCTTCAGGAATTAGGCATTTTTTGGGACTATGCACATATTACAGACGCTTTGTGCTTAATTTTAATAGCGTGGCTGCAAGCTTGCATGAGCTCACCTAGAAATCAAAGGTGTATCAATGGAGTGAGTCACAAGAAAAGGCGTTCCAGGCACTAAAGGACCTACTGTGTGCTGCACCAGTTTTAGCGTATCCAGTCCCAGGGGAAAAATTTATTTTAGACAGTAATGCTAGTAGAAATGGTATTGGTGGCGTACTTTCTCTAGTGGTCAATCGTACAGAGAAAGTCGTCGTACACTGTCAAAGCAAGAACGGAACTATTGTGTGACCCGACGTGAGCTACTGGCAGTGCTGGAATGCATAAAACATTACCATAAGTACTTGTATGGTCAACATTTTCTGCTAAGGACTGATCATTCCGCACTGCGATGGCTGCTGTAATTCAAGAACCCTGAAGGACAGTTAGCATGTTGGATTGAGCGCCTCCAGACTTATAACATCAGCATTGAACACCGAAGGGGCAGAAAACATGTAAATGCTGATGCTCTCTCACTCCGACCTTGTAATTTGGAGTGTAAACATTGCGTGAAGGCTGAGAAGAAAGAATCCATCGTCAATATCCGGCTAACGCAGATCGATGCCAACGAAGACTGGTCCCAAGTACAACGAAGTGACCCAATATTGGCGAAAATTATAGCAGCTAAGGAAGAGGACAAACGGCCTACCGGAAAAGAAAAATCAGCAGAAGGTCCTCTTACAAAAGCGTATTGGGCACAATGGGACAGCTTAAAACTGATAAATGGGTGCTTATACCGTCATTGGGAAAGCACTGATGGCAAGACCTCATCCAACCTAGTAGAAGTGCCTTCCTCCAAAATGAAAGAAGTCTTAAATGAGTTCCATAATGGAGCTAGCGGAGGACACCTTGGGGAGACAAAGACGTTGGAAAGAATAAAACAACGTTTTTATTGGGTTTGATGTCAGCAAGCAGTAGCGGATTGAATAGCAAACTGTACCCAGTGTATTGCAGCTAAAGGTACCGTTGGAAGAAGTCGAGGTCAGTTGCAACAATATAACTCGAGCGCACCTTTCGAGCGGATAGCGATGGACGTAGCAGGCCCTTTTCCTGTCAGCAATGCCGGAAACCATATGTCCTCGTCGTGATGGATTACTTCAGCAAATGGCCGCTAGTTTATGCCATACGCAATCAAGAGTCGAACACAGTAGTAAATGTTTTTGTGAACAACTGGGTGTGCCGCTACGGGGTTCCAATAGAGCTACATTCCAATCAAGGCAGAAATTTCGAGTCAGCCGTATTCAAGGAAATGTGTGAGGTATAGGGTATTAACAAGACTCGACCGACGCCGCTTCACCCACAGTCCGACGGAATGGTAGAACGGTTTAATCGGACCATGGAGGAATACTTGCGAAAAGTAGTGAGCGAGCAACAGAAGGATTGGGACAAACACATTCCAAGGTTTCTACTGGCGTACCGATCTGCGGTCCATGATACAACATCTAAATCACCCGCCAAGGTTATTTTTGGGATTGAGATAAAACTGCCTGGTGACTTAGAGTTTGGTGTTAAGCCCACCACAGAAAGGGATGCCACATACACTGGAAAACGAGAAAGTCTACATGAACTTCATGAATTTGTGCGCACACGTATGAAAATGGTCAGCGATAGAATGAAAGCCAGGTATGATCGTGCAGCAAATACGGAGGGCTTCCATGAGGGACAACTGGTTCTACTTTACAACCCAAAGCGGAAGAAAAATATATCTCCCAAGCTACAAACCAGCTGGGATGGACATTATAAAATAATTAAAAGGTTAAACGATGTCGTGTATTGGATACAGAAAGCTAACTGCCTCCGAGCAAAAATGAAGGTCGTCCACATAGAGCGACTGGCGAAAAATGTAAGAAGGTATAATGAGCGAACTAAAGCCTATCTCCACTTGTAATGATACTGGTATAATCTTGAAGAAGAATAGGCTTATTTCTCAACAATATGCAAACATTTTTTGAAAAAAATGGATTGCAGAATATTTGCCTTCATTAACGTGTAGGCCTAAGTGGCATGAAAAACAAAAGGTAATAAGTCAGGGGGACTTGGTTATAATAGTTGATCCTTCTCTTCCTAGAAATAGTTGGCCAAAAAGAAAGGTACTTGAAACTAGGATGACAAAAGACGGGCAGGTCAGAAGTGTCAATATTAACATCAAATGGAATTTTGGAAAGGCCTTTTACTCGCTAGTGATTTCCACAGGATTTTGAAATTAAATTTATATTTTATTGTCTTTCTTATATTAAAATTCCCAAAACAATTCAGTTTTGTTAGTAATATTCTCAATTACAGTTAGATAATATTCATTTACTTTTTGGTATAGAAACCACTAGAAATTAATTATTTAAAATGTGATCCAGAAGATTTACCGTCTGAAGACCACCACGTAAGGCTAAGCACTAATAAAATGATTTTATTAAAAAATATGGCGTATTAGAAATGGCGTGAGTGGCGTTATACCGAAAATCTTCCTGATTATAAATTCTATTACATAATATTTTACAGTTACTTAAATTTAAGCGTTTTTGCCAGTGGCGGCAACTCCCTATCCTATCCTAATGTTGAAAACGTATCCAAATTAAAGACATTCCTTAAAAAATCCAAGCTACTTTATGAAATATAAACATTTGAATTACCTTACAATAATATTATAATTGGTCAATTCACACAAGCCGTTGTATCGTTGTATTGAGTGTATTGTTGGACGATTATACAACAGCGTATGCTTGTTGTTGATAATTTTCATGTAAAAATCCGATACACTTATACACAAATTTTTCATATGTTTTTAAAAGTTGTATTGGTTTCGTGCTATCAAATTGTGTGAATGAAAAAAATGTGTATATGTTTTCATATGTTTTTTAAAAGTTGTGTTGGTTTCGTGCTATCAAATTGTTTGAATGCCAAAAAAATACATTTGGAATACGAAATACAGAATACAGCATAGCATTGAGCGTTCACAAACAACCAAGTGTATTCAATACAACATACACGATACAAAGTCGTGTGAATTGCCCAAATGTTATAATACCTCATAATTATATAATTTATTAATTTTGTTGAGCTGAAGGCCTAGCTGCTCTTGCTCGTATTTTTTATCCTTTACCTTATAATTTTAATTATAAGTTAAAAAAAAAAAGAATATTCAATGCGGGATGATATTGCAATTAACAAATGAATTTAAATACAATAACATTATCCACTTCTTACGCCTCAGTTACCGCCAATAGCAGCACTTCTACCACTAATAATCCAAAACCAGCAGCAGAAATCGTATCTACAAATTTGTTAGTACAAGAAACTCCAAAAGCAATTAAAACCGCTTCCTCTTTACGTACAGACCACATAAAAAATATCACTTCTGAATTTGTTAAAACAATCGAAACAAAGCAGAAAAACAAAATAAAGAAACAAATGACAAATATCAATCGGATCATTTACAATCCGTAACAACAACAAACAACTCAACGTTCCTCAGAAATCACTTAATCTCTCAGAAACCAGTTCTAATGCCGAAACTCCAGTGAAACAAATAAAATTTATGACAACTGACGATGATATATCAGAATATCTGGGGTAATTATTTGCACAAAAAAAAATAAAATTAATAAAATTAATGTAATTAATAACAGACTGAGAACCAGACCATCACCGAATTTGACAGTAATTTCTTTCCTTTCTTCTTTTTATTTCTTTTTCCGTTATGGTTATTAATATAATACAGTGCAACATTCGAGGGTTTATTAATAATTACACTTATCTACAAATTGTAATTTTACTACATTTATTCCCAGAGAATATATTGGTTATTTTTTAACCCTAATTCAACCCCCAAACAGGTCCTATAGAAAGGAGTATTCCATTACTAAACTTAGTTGGCCTACATTTAAAACTCATATATCTTTCGCAATTCTTTCCTTTTATGCGCCAGTTACCCATACGTAACGTAACGTACCGTAGCAAACGTTCTCTTTTTAGCATATGGGGAGCAATGTAAACGATTACCGAAACGTTCTCTCTCGTTAGCAAAACGTAGCAACCTGTATAAAACAGAATTCTCCTACGTTTTTACGTGACATTTGAACATGAGAGAGGATGAGCAGTGTTCCCACGAAAAAAAAAATATTGTAACCAACATTTGTGAAAAAATCACCAAATAAGGAAAAATATAACTAAAATTAAATTCGCAGTTATTTGATTTTATTTTTTTTCAAATTTAAATTATTTTTTTTTTCTCATAACAAACTTTATTTACAATCTATCCTATATAGGATAATAAGCAAATTAGATAAATTTTAATTAATTCATTCATTGTTGTGCTCCAGCGAGGACAACAACATCTTAACAATAAGGTTTGATAAACTACATACTAGTATACAATTCAGGAAAAGTAAAGATAAAATAAATATACAAAAGAAATATTATTAATAGTTAGCATAATTGAGAATATTAATATTTAAATTATTTGGAAAAAAGTCCATAACATCATAAACATAAGGTTATCGGAAGGGTAAATCAAGAATATGAAATCGCTTAAGCCTTCTCACTTCATTAGTATCGTCTAGTAATGATATTGCCAATGGGTTACAGTGATTACTTAATCGTTCAAGATAATTTGCGCTAAACTTCTTGATTTCATCTGTAATTTTTGGAATAAATAAATCGTTATGAATTGTTTTGTTAGATACATATTTTGGTGCGTTGACAATTAATCTCAAAGTATTATTTTGGTACCGTTGGAGAATTTCAATATTTGAGTTACTTGCAGTTCCCCACAACTGAATGCCGTATGTCCACACTGGTTTAAGAATAGTCTTATATATTACAAGCTTAGTTTCAGTATTTAATTCAGAATTTATGCTCAGCAGTCAATATAGTCGTTTAGTTTTTATTTTAAGGTGTTCTTTTTTAGCTTTTATGTGCTCTTTCCACGTTAATCTTTTATCAATATGAAGGCCAAGATATTTTACACTGTCTTTTATGGGATTTTCACTATTATTTATAGTTAAACGAGGACAAACTCCTTTGCGTAACGTAAATACAACATGTACCGATTTTTCAGTATTGACTTTAATGTTCCACTTGGACAGCCAGTGTTCAATTTGATATAGTTGATTTTGAACGAGATTCGATGCTTCTACTGGACAGGAGCTAGAAGCTAATATAGCGGTATCATCCGCATAAGTTGCAACTAGAATATTGTTGGTCACAGGCATATCTGATGTAAAAATTTTATATAATATTGGTCCAAGAACACTACCTTGTGGAACTCCTGAATTTATATCATATATTTCTGATATTTCGTCATTTACTTTTACATAGAACTGTCTTTCACTTAAATATGACTTTAGTAAGAGATAAAATGGATTCAGAAGTAGTTTTTTGAGTTTAAAAAGTAATCCGTTATGCCAGACCTCATCAAATGCTTGTTGCACATCTAAGAACACAGCAGAACAATATTTTTTATTTTCCATAGTATCTCTTATGAGAGCTATAATACGATGACATTGCTCAGGCGTGCCGTGATTATGCCTGAAACCAAATTGGTTTTCAGGCACGATGTTAAATTTTTCCAAGATTGGCGACAATCTACTCATTAATATTCTTTCAAATATTTTGGAGAACGTAACCAACAAACTAATAGGTCTGTAAGATGTGACAAGATTTTCTGGCTTATTCGGCTTCTCTACCATTATTATCTGCGCACATTTCCATTGTGAAGGAAAATGACTCAGTCGCAGGATAGCATTATAAATTAATGTTAGAAACAAAATTCCCTTTTTGGGTAGAGATTTAGTAATAATTCCACTAATACCATCGTAGCCCGGAGTCTTTTTGGGATCTAGTTTCTTGATTTCTTCTCGAACTTCATTGGGTGATATGTGTTTGATGGGCCAATCCATTGGACATGAGCTTTCTAAAAAGTTTCTTATTTCGTTAACATGAGTGTTATCGCAAGAATTATGTGGTATAAACGTTATTGAAATTTTCAACAACTTCATCTAAATCTGAGGGTGATTTAATTGGTATGTTAAGGTTCAGGTTATTATCAATCCATATTTTAAAAGAATTATAATCTGTTTTCCGATTAACGACTTGATACTTCCTTGTGTTAGTGTGCAAAAAGGTATTAAATGTTAGTAATACTGGTGAGTGATCAGAGCTTAGTTCGTCGCTTAGTTCATTTGATATATTAAGAAATTGACTAGAAATTCCAGAATACACAAAAAAGTCCATTAGGTCTGGTTGCTTTCTTAAATCCGTCGGCCAATACGTCGGACTTCCAGTTGATAATACGGAGTAATTGTTATTTATTATACAATTACGCAGCTCAATACCCTTTGGATTGTGTATTCTTGATCCCCACCATTTATGTTTAGCATTAAAATCGCCTCCAACTAGAAATCTTGGCCCGAGGTGACTGAAGAAGTTTTTATATTCTTGGCAGGTTATTTTAAAACGAGGTGGACAGTAAATCGAGCATATCGAAATAGGCGCTAAATCACATAGGATTTTAATACTTACAGCTTGTAAACTAGGTTGACTAATTATGTTGAAAACTTCATATTTAATTGTAGATTTAATGAGAATTGCAGATCCTGCGTGAGCTCTGTCATGAGGTTGGTTAGCATTTATCAGGTCAAAGCCACCGATTTTAAAAAATGTTTTACTTGAGAAATGTGTCTCTGATACCAAAAGTACGTCTATAAAATTAATTTTAAGAAAAAGTTCCACTTCTTGAGTATGATTGGAAAGCCCATTTGCATTCCATATTGCAATACGAATATTCATTTGCATAGTTTGGAGACAATAATTGACATCATACTTAAAAGTTTATTTGTCAGTTCTATTTGATTTTGAATTAGAACCTTAAGTTTTTCAAAGGAATTAACATTTGTATTCGGTTGTGAATTTCTTAATACATCAGCATAAGAAATGTTATTGTTCTGATAAAAGTGATTATTGTTGTTAGCTTGTGATCTATTTACGTGGCTGCTATTTTGCAATTTTTTTTTTTTAAACTTGTCTGTATACCTTACAGCCTTTATAATTGGTTGGATGATTTTTCAAACAGTTAACACATCTAGGAGGAATATCCCTTGTTTTAGTGCATTCTAAGGTAAGATGTCCCAAACCACATTTAACGCAGCTTACTGCTTTTTTACAGTATGTCTTGATGTGGCCAAACTCTTGGCAGCGGTGGCACTGAACAAAATCATTAAATTTCTTTGGCGGAACAATAGAAATAATTGCGTTATTTATGTGTTTGATATTATATATGTCTTTGTTACTAGAATTTGGTTCCAGATCTATAAAAAACATTGAAAGTGGTGCTTTTGTGATTCTACTACGGATATTGGTAACATTTCTGACATTATGGCCTAGATTTGCAATGGCTACCTTAATATCCTGCACTGGTGTTGTATGGTGCAAATTTTTCAACACAACTCTATATGATCTTTCCTGTTTTATTTGGTATGTATGAAAGTTGATTTCTATAAGTATTAATACTATTAGTCATTATTCTTATCTGACCATCTCTTAGTGTTTTATATTTAAATTCAGCGGAACCGATAACATCAGAAAAACTTTTCATCATAGCATTAATATTTGAAACATTTGAAATTATTATTGGAGGAGGTCTTCACTTTCTTTATCAATATCATCATCATCAATCAGATCAGTATTTAATGCAGAAAACCTGTTTTGACTTACATGAAGATTAGTTTTTGTAACATTATTCAGTTCTGCTGATTGTTTCGAAGTACTAGCTTCAAGATTGGTATGCATTATATTGTTGTTGTTATTTTGTTTGACTGTTTTAGTTGTAGGGTTGAAGCTAATGGTAGCAGAATTATTGGTTTCACACCAGACACTTTGCTGATTGTTGTTGATTAGTCTTTTATTTCGAAATATTTTTGGGGATTCTGATAATCGTCGTTTTTGCAATCTTTTTTTTTTTTTTTTATGAAACCAGCACTCAGGGGATGGCCCCTACTCATGCAGTGCATTGTGCAGGTTTTTAGGAAAGGGGGAAGATGCGAACGGCAAGGAAACAAGTTGCTGCTAGGTGACTATAAAATGGCCAGTGCTATACCTTCACCATTAGACAGTCTACAGGCAATCGTCCCCAAGAAGCCTGCAGTTTCTCACACCACTTATGTTGTATGTGTTAATTTTATACATAAGTGGCGGGACCTACAGTTTAAAGTCGACTCCGAACGACAGATTTTTTGAGAAAAATGAGAAGAAATCGCCGAAAAAATACTTTTTGTATTTTTTTTATTTTTTTTGATGTCTGGCCTGGGACTCGAATAAGCCAGCACACTACCTACTAGACCACGGCGACCTCAAATCTAGACGGAGGAACTACCTGCCAGCTTACAACGTCATCGTCATTATCATCATCCATGATGATAAGGAATGCAAATTATTATTTTTTTTTGTTTTTTTATTTCCTACTGATTTTTTGTATTATTATGGTTTTTTTTATAATTTTAGACGTCAATTTAAATTAAAATATAAATTTTTTTTTATTTGAGTTTAAAATTTTTATTTTTTTTCCCGCACCAAACTCTATGACAAAAAATTATAATTGAGAAAAAAGAAACAAAAAATAATAAAATAAAATTATAGTCTTACTAATTAATTAATTTTAACAAACAAAACAAAAGCTATTTTTATAAGAAAAATAATAAACAAATCCGGAAAAATCTACACATTGAACAAAAAAATAACAAAAAACGGCAACACTGATGATGAGAGCAAATGTCTGTATACCAATTTCTTTGCAATGTGTTGTGTGTTGCTTTGTGTTTTGTTTCGTTTTTATTTACATTCTTCGTTGACAACTGTCCCGTTTTTAACGTTTCTATAACTACACAAACGTTCTTAAGGCTACGTACGTTACGATTTTACGTTTCTTACGGATGGGTAACCAGGGCATTAGTCTGAATCAACGGATGCTATACCCATTTCTGACTTAGAGAACATTATTACGAAAATAAACACACCAATTATAATTGCTGGTGATTTTAACGCATGGAGACTCTGGGTTTCCTCAAATTCGAATATTAAAAGCACTGCGATCTCCTATTAAACCTAACCTTTCGGTTCTTAATTCAGTACACACAATACTTTTCATATTGTTACGTTTTTACCTTTTTAAAACGTTTGAAATATGAGTTCGTAGATTAAAATAAAAATAAATTTGTATTCAATTTTAATAAATTTCCTTATTGTTCGAACAATTCTGTGTGCCACTGTTCACAACTTGATGTAACAATAACAATTGTTTTATTGGTTATTCTTCTTTTCACTCTTTTGCGTAAACAATAACAATTGTTCAATAGATCTTTATAAAGTAGATCTTCAAACCACGATTATTCTCTTCACAAGCAACGTGTCTTCACACAGGACGGACTGAATTCTTTCTGATTTGTTGCCTGCTTTGTCATGTCTTTTATATCGCAGAGAAAATAGTCTGATGAATGCTCTTGAAGAAGAATGTATTCGCCTTCGCGAAATCTCTATAAATGTAAACATGTTGTTTATTGTTATTTGTGTATTTTGTTTACGTTTCTTCTTGCAGTGTTGTTGTTGCTTTTTGTTACTTGTTTATCCCCTTTTTTTATACTGATGTTGCTATATTTTTGTTTATTCGTTGATAATGTAAACAAGTCCATAGTTTTTGTAGCTTTTGTTTATCATTTTAATGTTAAACGACGTTACACTATTTCTATTTTCGTAACACTGCCGACCACTTAAGCCGAGTATTGTAGTGTACGTACGAATCATACTTATTATGTGATTCTTGTAAATGTTGAGTCATGAAGAGGCGAAATCAACAACATCATACGTATTGTTAAGTATGAGTATGATGAGTACTTCAAACTTTGAATATGAGTAGTGTTTAGAAACACGCCAAAGTGGCCACATTGTTTTGTTAACTTCACCCCCTGAATTGACAATACAACTCTGTTCCTACAAACATATACATCTTTTTTTCTTTATTTAAACCACTTTTTTACACTTTTTTTTTGCGACTCTAAGCTACAAGCAGCAACAGCGGCAAACAGTAAAAATAAAATTAAAAAAGATTGTTAATTAAAATAAAAATAAATTTAATAATTTGTGAAAATAAATAAAAACCTACAGAAAAATAAAAATTGGATTTAAATTAAAACATAAAAACAAAGAACCGTGTTATTAATTAAGTTTAAAGGCAGAGCCTTAAACATTTTTGGTCCTTCGAGCCGGATATAGTGGAATAAAGTGAAGTGTATTTTACAAGAACAAAAAGTTTCTTAAAAAGTGAAAAATATTAAAATACACAAAATACATAACGGGCCAAGAACAGTTAATTATTTTAAAAATAGAATCCACAAGCAGAGTGGAAACAAAACAACAACAAAAAAAGGAAAAGAACATCAGTGGAGTTTTTTAAAATAATTCTGACACAGACCCATCATCAACAACAACAGCAAGTAATAAAAAACCGACAACAACAGTAAGTAAAGAAAACTTTATAACAAATTATTGAATATTAATACACAACAACAAACTTGAAAACGGTGTAAAGAAGACAACGAAAGAATAGAAAAGGGTTACCAACGAGCTCAATAAAAATATAATTTCGGGGAAAATTAATTTGAAACTGGGAATTAATTAATGATACTTGTTTTCTTTATTACTGACTGTTAAATCGCTGGCAGGCATTTTTTAACCCAATTTTATTCCCGAATTTTATCACCTCTCCTTAAATAAATATTTCAAGATGGCTCTTAAAAAATTTTCCAATTGCACTGACGATTTAATCGAATTTGAGAAAGTTTTTTCGGCAAGTCATGCTGAGGATAATGTTCATGCATTACAAATTCTACGTATAGAATTAGACTCACTCTGGACCCAGGTGAAAAGGTCCTATGAGGAATGCAGAGATATAGAAATGAAAGGTGATAAACCAATGGATAGAAAGAAACTTAGGGAAAGATACCAACAGACTCTATCGGCATACAAAAGGTGTCTGTCGTCTATTAACGCGGAAATTCAGGCACTATCTGACTCCGTAGGGAAAACAGAACGTCAGTCGACCATCCCTCAGGAAAATGAAAGTTTGTCAATAAGACTCCCTCCCTGCGATACCGATATATTTTTTGGGGATTATAAATTGTGGCCCAGTTTTCGTGATTTATTTACGGCTATATACATCAGAAACTCAAGACTCAGTAATGTCGAGAGATTATTCTACTTGACCTAAAAAACTGGCGGCGAGGCAAGGGAGATAATTGCTCACGCACCCTTGACAAATGACGGCTTCACCCTTGCTTGGAGAAATTTAGTAGACCGTTACGAAAACAAATGGATGCAGGTTAGTGAACAATATAGGATAATTTTAGACCTCCCTCATGCAACTGTAAGTGCAGGTTCATCAATTAAAAAACTACAACGCACAATAAATGATTGTAGGCAGACGCTTAAAATGTTAGGCGTCGACACAGAAACATGGGAGTCGTTCCTAATATATATTTGTTCTCAAAAACTTCCGAGAAGTTTGGTGCAGGAGTTTGAGAATTCTCGGGAAGACTGCGCGGAAATCCCCACCTGGACTGAATTCGACAAATTTCTGACCCGTAAGTTCAAAACTTTAGAATCCGTGGAAAATATCGTTTCGAGAAATAAATTTACCCAAAATGTCCCTGAGGTTACAAAATCGCCAACTAGTAGAAGAAATATCAGCTCATTACAAACGAATCTATCGAATCCAGTTGATAACAGGAAAAACAAAAACTCATCCACAACGAGAGAGAAATGTCAGTACTGCAACGACACACACTCACTACGATCCTGTCCCTTATTTTTGGAAAAAAACGTCAATGATCGAATTCACATAGTAAGGACCACAAATTCTTGCTACAACTGCTTATCAGAAGCCCACAGTGTCAAAAATTGCCCTAGCAAATATAGTTGTAGGTTATGTAAGCAAAAACATAACACTTTGTTGCATAAGGTAACTGTGACTCAATCTGCTAACTTTACTCAGGTAAATACTGAGGAAGAACCAACCACGAGTGCCACAGCTTTAACATCTAGAATACAGTCCACTCCTAGTTCACACATTCCGAACTATACGTCTTTGACCCTTCAAAGGAATTCGGACCCTACAGAATTACCAGTCAAGGATACTTTACTATTTACCGCTGTAGTCCAAATCGAAGTTAAAGGTATACGATACCAGGCGAGAGCTATCATCGACCCTGGATCACAATCAACATTTATATCGGACAAATTGCAAAAACGATTGAATTTGACCACTAAAAGAAACCTAGTGCACGTGACAGGTTTAAGTCAGACAGTTTCTGAAACATCAACCAAAGCGTGCTTGTTCAACCTGTGCTCCCGCGTGGACCCTGGTTACAAACTTGAAGTCTGGGCACCAGTACTCAAGACTCTCCCATCGAACCTACCCGCACAAACTTTACATCCAGACATTTTCAACGAGGCGGCTAAATTGGAATTAGCAGACCCTCACTTCTATAAAAGCCGGCCCATCGATCTACTAATAGGTCTTGACTTGGGCCCATCCATTTATTGTATGGAAACACCAATGCGCTCATATGGATCCCTTTTGGCACAAAAGACAGCATTTGGCTGGATTGTGGGGGGACCAATTACGAAGGAAACGCAGACGCGAACAACGATGTCGCTACACAACACTACGTCCCTTGACCAAATCCTCACACGCTTTTGGGAGGTGGAGGAAACCCCAAAACAGATTTTGAGGTCAGACGAGGACACGCTATGCGAAGAAAACTTTAAATCTACTACGCGTAGAAACGACACAGGGAGGTATATCGTTACCCTACCCTTCAAAAAAGAGGAGGAAATAGGATCCTCCCGCAACATAGCTATGGCTCAATATTTAAGAATGGAGAAGATGCTTAGCAAAAAACCCGAAGTGGAAAAGCTATACAGTCAAGTAATACTCGAATATCTAGAGTTGGGACACATGAGAAAGATCTCCCCCTCGGATATAAATAATGCTCCAAATTATTACCTGCCGCATCACGCAGTAATAAAACCAGACCGGCTTACTACTAAACTCAGGGTAGTTTTCAATGCCTCAAGCCCGACGTCGAATAAGAATAGTCTTAACGACATTTTATATCCAGGACCCACTCTTCAGCAAGATCTTGTTCTTCTGATTGCCAAATGGAGATTCTTCCGATTTGTATTCAACGCGGACATTACCAAAATATACCGGCAAATACTCATCGACCCATCTCAAACCCCTTATCAACGAATATTGTTTCGCAAATCCCGAAAAGAACTAACTAATGTCCTAGCATCGGCAGGATTTGACCTTATGAAATGGACATCCAACGATCCAAGAATCATTCAGGATTTACCCAAGGAAAAACTATTGCCCCTGGATTGGTTAAATCTTTCAGAAGACGACAGCACTAAAACTCTTGGGATCAAATGGAATATTTCGTCAGACTCTTTCACATTTACTGCCCCAGATGTCAAATTAAGGGAAGTCTATACAAAACGAGAAGTTTTGTCCATCATTGCCAGATTTTTCGACCCATGCGGTTGGCTTGCGCCCATCATCATTGACGCCAAGCTCATTATGCAACAAATATGGTTAGACAAAATAGGTTGGGATGATCCTTTAAAACCATTAACGCACAAAAAATGGAAAGACTTTGTGAAAAACTGTCCCCAAGTCGACACTATAAAAATTCCACGTTGGATTCACTACAAGCCTTCATGCGTTCCTGAAATACATGGATTTAGCGACGCGTCTGAGAAAGCATACGCAGCAGTACTATACATAAGAGTATGCGATGGACACAGCCCAGCCAAAACTTCTTTACTGGCATCTAAGACTCGTGTGGCCCCGCTAAAGCAGCTATCTCTTCCCCGTCTTGAGCTTTGTGGAGCTGTATTGTTAGCACACTTATCAGCAAGTGTATTGGAAAAACTTAAAATCCCAAATTTAAAAACTCATTTTTGGACCGACTCCACAATCGTCTTATCATGGCTCAACAAACCTCCTTGTACATGGAATACATTTGTTGGAAATCGAGTGTCAGAGATTCTTTGAAAAGTGGGTACAAAAAATTGGAGACACGTAGAATCCAAATTTAACCCTGCTGACATTGCTAGCAGAGGATGCTCACCTACCGAACTACAAAAAACACTATGTGGTGGACAGGACCCCCATGGTTAGAACTACCTCAACAGCTATGGCCTTCATCAAATGAAATCCAATATACAAAGACACAACTCATAATTTGGACACAGAAAACGTTTTTTTCCGACGAATATAGACAATTGGAAAGAAAATTGCCCATATCTTCTAGAAGCAAATTGTTAACCCTAACACCCTTTTTGGACAAATGTGGAGTCATAAGAGCAAATGGCAGATTGTCAAAATCGACAGCACTTACATATAACGAACGCTGTCCGATATTGTTACCCTATGAATCAAGAATGGCAAAACTGTTTACTGAGTTTACACATCGAATAACGCTACATGGAGGAAACCAACTCGTGATTCGCAGCATCAGAGCAGAATTCTGGATCTTTAAATTAAAGCAACTGGTAAAAACAACTATTTCTAACTGCAAAACTTGCATACTTTACAGAAAACAGACACAAACTCAAATAATCGCGTCCCTGCCACCTGAGCGCACGAAAATTTCTAGACCCTTCACAATAACTGGTGTCGATTACGCCGGACCCTTTGATATCCGTAACTTCACAGGGCGTGCTTGCCTCATCACAAAAGGCTACGTCTGTGTTTTTGTATGTTTTGCAACAAAAGCCATACATTTAGAAGCAGCAAGCGATTTGACGACCCAAGCGTTTCTAGCAGCATTTTCACGCTTTATTGGAAGACGTGGATGCCCTGCCTGTATCTATTCAGATAATGGAAGAAATTTCGTCGGAGCAGCAGAACTTATCAAAAAAGAGCGTCTAGAATTCATGAAAATTCTACAAAATAAAGTTCTTCAGCAACAAAGTCATCAATCCATCGAATGGAAATTCATACCACCCGGTGCCCCACATATGGGAGGACTCTGGGAAGCTGGAGTAAAGTCATTTAAAACTCACTTAAAGAAAATGATCCCCAATATGAAATTTACATTCGAAGAACTATCGACAATTCTTGCCCGCATCGAAGCACGCCTCAATTCTAGACCCTTAAGTCCTGCTAGCGATGACCCTAATGATTTGACCCCATTAACCCCTGGGCATTTCCTTATTGGTACTCCAATAATAACTCCACCTGAAAGAGATCTTACAGAAGAAAATGTGACTCTAGCGAACCGTTGGAAACGCATAAAAATCATTTCCCAAACGTTTTGCCAAAGATGGAAGTCCGAATATCTGGCCGAACTACATCGCAGATACAAATGGAAATTTCCAAAAGAAAATATAAAAGTCAATGACCTAGTGGTCCTAAAAGACGATAACTTGTCTTTCAATGAGTGGAAATTAGGTCGAGTCATCAAAACCTATCCAGGACATGACAGCAACGTTAGAGTGGTAGACATTAAAACCGCAGCTGGTATATGTACACGACCCATTACTAAACTCGTCATATTATTTCATAATTAAAATTACTTTACTAATTAAGTTCTATTTGCAGACATGTCAGCCAAACCACCCAAGATGACCCACATTCATGGCCACATGTTTTTGTACCAACGGCTTCAGTTCAAATCTCAAACCACCCAAGATGACCCACATTCATGGCCACATGTTTTTGTACCAACGGCTTCAGTTCAAATCTCATCTGAAGAGAGAAGCGACAATTGGGTATTAATCCGCAGTTTGATGAACCCATCCAGCACCACAACTACGATAGCCTCCTCCACAGTAAAAAGAGTCAAGTTGGCAAGAATCAGACATCAAGGACATAATTTTGTAATGGTTTACATGCGTGCCAGAAACAACAAGACCAAATTTAATAAGAAAATTATGGCACTTATCACTGATGATCTGCCTCGTCGGCCCTATTTGACCCCAATCAATGAAAATCCTGGTGAAGAGTTTTGTGAGGATACCCTAGCAGATATGGACCCGAGATCGAACACCATGATCGAAATGGAGTTGGGTGCTGACGTATATCCTGATATTCGAAGAGATGGCACCATCGAATTAGAGATGGGTAAGGTTGTAGCACAGAAAACGTGCCTTGGCTACACCTTCACAGGACCCACCAGGAGGTTGTATTAGTCCACACCCAGTCAAGGGGGGCGGTATGTTTAGAAACACGCCAAAGTGGCCACATTGTTTTGTTAACTTCATCCCCTGAATTGACAATACAACTCTGTTCCTACAAACATATACATCTTTTTTTCTTTATTTAAACCACTTTTTTACACTTTTTTTTGCGACTCTAAGCTACAAGCAGCAACAGCGGCAAACAGTAAAAATAAAATTAAAAAAGATTGTTAATTAAAATAAAAATAAATTTAATAATTTGTGAAAATAAATAAAAACCTACAGAAAAATAAAAATTGGATTTAAATTAAAACATAAAAACAAAGAACCGTGTTATTAATTAAGTTTAAAGGCAGAGCCTTAAACAAGTAGTATGAGTATAATATTAAAATAAGTATGAATGTATGTGTAAGTATGAGTAAGTATGTGTGAGAAACTATAGGTCAATAATCCTGACTGAAGGATTCTAATGACCAATTATGAACGTATGTATGAATGCGTATAAGTACAGAAATTATGAGTCTGATTCGATTCTACTCATCTTTTTGAATACTCATTGCTGATCTCTGGTTTGAACCAGAGGCCTTACGCCTAATAAGCCAATACACTACGTAGTTTTAATTATTAATTACCTAACAGCATGTTATTCAATTTAGATCTAAAAATTCAATAAATAAAACATTTATATTCTAATCACAAACAAGTTTTAATTTTTCTTTCTTTCTTTTTTTTTAATTTATGCTTTGTTTTTACACAAACGACGATGTCTGACTTTGACATTTGTATTCGTACAAACATAAGAAAAACGAAATAGAGAGCCGCAATTTTGTATTGAAATGCTTACGTTATTATTCGCATTTATTTTCTTTCGACTGTGAAGAATTAGGGAGCCGCAAATCAGCTGTTTGTCGTTTCAAATAAACACGTTAAAACATCGGCGGCCAGGCTGTAAATTTTCATTTGATGTTTGTTTGATTTTTGTTTTATATTTAACGCACTGATCACATACAAATTGTTTACGTTAAAATAAATGCACTAAATGTTTTTACTTTCTTTTGATACCAAATCCGTTCATTTTTGAATACTTGTTCTACGAAAATTTACGTCTTTATATCATAAGAGCATTGGTTGAACTGATAACGAATGAATTAATAATGATAGCACTGATAACATAATGCTAGTAGGTTAACCAGTCGAGTATACGTTGATAGCAGTAGTTTTTTTCTTATCAAAATTAATTATAAAAAGAACTATAATTAACATCTACAGATTAAAGTCCGAGTCACATAGAATCAGTCAAAACGTCAGGACGACTTTAATTTTAATTAATAAGTGTTTTTTAAAAGGAATACAGTTCAAGGATATTATTTAATTTTAAATAGAAATTTTCATTAACAGCTCTTTAGTTTAAAATTCGGCTAAGCGATCACATTAGTCTCGTTCGTTTACAAAAATACAATGCAATTTTAGTTACAAATAAAAATAAGAAAATTTCACAAAGGTTAATAACAAGAACAGGACGACAACTCGGCCTTTTCTGGCATTAAATCGTCCTCGATTTTGTCACCGCTATCTTCGGCATATTCGTCCAGAGTGGAGCAGCCGTTGCAATATGGCTTCATTTTATCGGCTGACTAAACAGAGGAAAACTTTAAGTTGCTAATGTGGAGTTCTAGCACGTTTTCTATCAGGTAAAGGTTGTCTTCCATAATTTTTGATGTGATGTACGGGCATCGAAATTTAAGTTTAAGTTTACGGGAATCTTTTGTAGCTGGCTCCTCGATTTCAATATCGTTTTCAAAGTACTACTTCGGGATGGCTTGCTTAGCGCTGAAGTGTTTTTCCCACTTTTCGAGCTGTTATTGGATATTTTGAGCCGCAATACTTCGTTTTTTATTCATTGGCAATGTCATTACGTATTTATATATTCACTGAACAAATCTGATATGATAAGGATGTAACTTTGACCTCTTTTACTTTTACTATATGGACCCAAATGATCAATGTGGATGGTTTCGAGAGGCATTGGAACGACCTCGTCATAATGCAAACGGTCTTCTGATTTCCTCGAACGAGATCCAGCATACAATTGTACCTCTACGGACAATTCTCTGACAATGTGTAGCCCCCACTGAGGTTACTGTTTTCGACTTAAGGAAGAACTCAATAAACCTGCCCAGATCCTATCCCAGGTTGAGAGAACCAAGTGCCCTAACTATAGCGTCTTTAGTTAACTGACTTTATTGAATGCACCTTCAATTTCAAGGAAAATGGTCTGAGTGTATTCTTTAACGTGCGGGAACTTTTCCACCTGAGAGATAGAGGAGTGTAGTGTCGTTTCCACTGATTTACCTCTCGTGTGGGCATGTTGGGATGAAGGCCTAATATGAACGTCAAGAACTCTTTTCAATGTCTTCAGAAGAAAGAAACAAAGACTGGCCTAGTCATTTACTTTGGTGTGGACGATTTCCCCGCTTTGGGAATGAAAATCACCCTAGACATTCCAAGGAACATAAAGGACTCTAAGACTAGCATTATAAATGACGAGCAGCCAAGGAAGAATAGTCTCTTCCCCATACTGGATGTCGCCCGGAATAATGCCATCCGGTCCTGGGTACTCGAACGGTTCAAAGGATCTAACAGCCCACTGCACTTAGCTTGGGGTTAGAATTAGGGGAGAGTAATCCTCAGACGGTGGTTCGTTGATCTGATAGAGATCTTGACCGCCAAAGGTAACACTCTCCGGAATGTGTGGAACTTAGAATTTTGTAAAGACGGCTAGTTTGGCAGATGATTCCATGTTTATGCTAATTGTGCAAATTGATCAGTCTGGGAAAGAACCTCAATGCATTATCTCCTAGTTTCTTCAGCATAAGCATTGATAAAGCATCATCAACTTCAGCCTGATCGAAGGAGTGTCCTTGATGGTCCTACGTAAGTTCCAAATATTCCTTAATATAGATTAGATTTAATTTCTGAGGGCGATTTAATAGTTGATCCTTAATCGGCCACTTCTACTTCCTCATCACTGGATGTGTCAAGGGAGTTTAATCGGGTTGTTATGCATATAGGTGTCTATGGCCTGCTGTAGACAGTGCTAAAACATATATGCTGCTGGGCTTAGATAAGACCAATCTGAGGTTAGTTATTGGTTTTATTACAGGCCACTGCGAGATTATATCGCTAACAAGGATCTGGAACAGATCCCAGCCGGACTATATGTTGCGACGAGGAGGAGTTGGCAACTATCCAGCCCTTAGTAGGTTGAGGTTGTAAACCCTGGGTAGGTGCTTCTTTGATGGTTTGGACTCTTTGTCGAAAGCCGATATTAAGGCTCTTCATAGATTAATAGATCAAGGTTGTAGTTGCGCTCTCTTGTGTGTTTGTGGTCTGTTTTGTCCTCCGTCTCCTCATCTCCCTTTCCTGCTTTTTCTCCTTCTCCAATTTTCCTATCTACTTTACTATCCTCACTCTCCCCTCTAGGACGTATTACAATGCGTCATTTTGATCTCTGGGTTTTGTATTTATCCCAATGACAAGCACACGTCCTCAAACCTAACTTTACCTAACCTACAGTGTAAAGCATAAGTCAAGGTACCATAATTTATACATGCAAACAATTTGATGAATTTTAAGCGAAAATTTGTAAAAGTTATTGATGTGTTTATATTTATTTTAGTAATTTATTTCTGTTTTATAATGAAACAAAAATTTATTAATACATATATTCAATAAAACAATCTCCATTTAACCTATTTGGCATTGAATATGTTATTTTTTGTGTGTTTTTTCTTGATAATTGCTGCCATTCACTTATAACCAAGTTTTAAAGTTGAGTTATGTGTTTCGAAATAACCCAATAAAAACCCACTTGGAGTCTTAGCTTAGCAGCAGTATGCTTAGGAGCATTTCCCTGTTGGAAGTAATAATCATTACAAATTCTTAATTCTTCTGCAATTTGGTTGAGGGTGTTCTTTAGAAAGGTGAAAGGTCTTATTCATTGTTTCCTCTATAAAATCCAAATTGTCTATGTCTGGTGCTGACATACGTCTTCAGAGCATTGTCCTACCACTAGTTCTTTGTGTTGGCTCTTCATTTTTTGTCTCCCTTCATCCATTTGTTTTTTTGGTTTAAATTTTAACTTACAAAAAGTATATCGACACAAATTGCAATGAAAAAGCAGCGGATAAGATTAAATTTCAATACTATCGGAAAAAACCAACGATAGCTCTAGATCTCAGATCCTCAACCATTTAAAGTTTGCCTTAATTACGTAGTTGTCGTTTTTCGCTCTAAGTGACGTAAGAATACAATTTCCAAACCAATTCACGATTTTCCTGGAAAGTCGCCTCTTTTGTGTAGTACCTTAGATTAAAGAGATCTCAAGCGTCTGAAGAGACAATAGCTTCAATAAGCTACACCACCAGTATTCGTTATAGCAACATGTATCAAATGTCGCGTATTGTTGATACGATTGGTATGTTGAATGAATTCACCAGCAGTTGTTTATGACAACCAGAAGTCCGTTGACCGACCGATGATATTTCCAAATGACCGGACTGAGTTTCAGTACCTGGTTACACGAGGTGCAGGCCAATCTTCTTCTACCACATAAAGGTTTTTGTTTAATTCCAGCTTAAAAATTGTTGTAACCCACGTACCTCAGCAATTCTAAGAACATGCGATTTTATTTATACAAGCACATATTTGTGTAAATTTTACTCCATCAATTAGAATATCGAGTTCAAGGCAAAACATAGAGTGACTGATCTAACGTTATTTCGCATTAGTCATCCCAAATTTAATTTAACTTTTACAAATGAAAACAATTTGAAGTTTCCTGTTCGAAAGCATATGTAGTTAAAAAAACATGAATGAATATTCGCTGGATATATAACTCTTTTTATTTAAAATTTTCTTATTTAAAAAAGAAACAAATGCAAACAACAAATAATAACATCAATTTATCACGAAGTTTGTTTTGTTCGATATGCAAATCTTATTGAAATCTATTAGATTTTGATTTAAATCTCTTAAAGCCTACTTTACACGGTCCCACAAGTAATATGATCTGTCAAAATTGTGTGTAGAAGAGTACGGATGTGATCGTCTAAACGTACTATGTAATGAAACCAGTCGTATGGCTCTCTTCATTTTTTGAAATGATTCAAAAAACAAGCAAGTCGCATTAGATCAGGGATGTATTTTTATGTAAACACATAGAAAAAAAGTGTAACAGCTGTTTTCATTTTACTTTGTTATTGTCTTATACCGATCATGTAAACGCAAAAAATATAAATCATACGACTTTTATTCTCTTTTTTGTCATACGGATTGTATTTCATTTTGCTTTTTCATTAGACTTTACGTACGTAAAGTATTACCGTGTGAAGTGGGCTTAAGCAGTATTTGTTATTCAAACGTAAACGGGTTGTTAAAACCACAGAATAGAAATACTCATCATGGGGACGAGCCCTCCGCGGTCGGGTGAGGGTGGGTTAGTGTGAGGCCGGGGACGTTCGAAAAAAAACTGTAGATAACCATTATATTTAGGCGTTATAAAATCACCGGTTTTCTAAAGAAAATAACAATTGTCATCATTCTTCAAAATCGATTGTTTGTTTTGCTAACTGCATCATCAGATTTATAATTTCACAATACATAATATAATATAATTAAAAGCATTTTGTGGAATAATGGCGACTGTGACTCAATCTCGCTGGAAAAAAGTATGTGGTATTGCATATTCTATTGATTTTAATTAAAGAATAAGAAAATCATTAAATTTGAGGAATTTAATTCCAAAAACCACCTCTATTAATTTCATATACCAAGTATGTATGAATGTATACATATGTATACCAGGTAAGATTTATCATTTAGCAGACTTGCGGGAATAACTTTGGGAATATATATGAAAAACTTTGTTTGTGTACTTGTATTACCGACATTTTTGTAAACACATATCATGTATACAATCTTTTGCATATATGTACATAATTGGTCATTACAACCCCTCAGTCAAGATTACGACCACTCATGTTGTGTGTGTTAATTTTATTAATGAGTGGCTGGACTTTGAGTTAAGGTCAATTCCGAACGACAATTTTTTTTTTGAAAAACCATGATAATTCTATTTACTCTCAAAGTTCTTGCCAGAAGACTGCTGAGATCAATGCTTCGAAGAAATATTTACTTATGTATTTCGTTTCCTCCGAGATGTGTGGGATAGGGTTTGAACCACGACCTCACGTCTAATAAGCCAACACACTACCTACTAGACTACGGGGACATATACATACATAATTGGTCATTACAACCCTTCAGTCAGGATTATTGACCTAGTTTCTCACACCACTTATGTTGTGTGTGTTAATTTTATACATAAGTGGCGACATATAGCGTCTGAAATAAATGAGCTACACTCAAGGGCTGAAATGATAGCTCAAAAATTTCCGAGGGTTTTTAGCATTACTATTCTAATTAATTTTGATCCAAGGAGTGACGATGAACGTGGACTGAGCAAAGAGATTACAACCAGGTGGTGCACAAGCGCCGGGGAGAACTATAAACAACCAGGTATTACGGAGTATATTCAAGTATAAATGCAGATCCTCGGCAAACCTGGCAACCACCCCTTGACCTTAAACAGGAAAACAGCGATCAAGTGTAATGGGATTTAAATCCCATTTACTAAATCATACGCAAATTGAGTTATGATGTTATTACATCATTTTTAATCAAATTTTTTTTATTTAATTGCCAAATTTTTCGACAGCAAAGTTTTTGGCGTTTGTATACGTTCCGTGAAAATTAAATAGCTAGTTTCTTTTAAACCACAGATTTCGGGTTTGAATTTGCGTGCTCTTTTTTCGCATTTTATGGTTGTCATATTGGTTACCAATTTTCTAAAGATATTGGCCAAATTTAGCATTATTTAAGAAGTTTAGACGAAGGAAGAGAATACATATGTAATTTGATTATAGTTTTTACATCATTTAATTAAAGTTTAACTTTTCAAATACGTTGAATATTCTAGACATGCATTCTGTTAGTTATCAATTTTGTTAACTTATATATATATATAGCACTGGTTCAAGAGCATTTTCAGGCGTTTATTTTGGTAGAAGCATCACATACATATATCGTCACCTGAAATGCAAAAGGGCGTAACAACACATTTTAAAATTTTACAGGAGAGACAAAAAACTTCATAAAATCGAAACTATAGAAGTTAGCTTTATGATTTTTTCAGTATAGCATTAAAATACGATGATACATTTATTTCTTAAGACAGAATTTACTTTCAACGTTGTTTTTATTAGTTGTATGGGATGCGCCCTTTTGAATTCAAAAGACCTGAAATCAAAAGGGCGTAACATCAGAAATTTTTTTAAAGTTTGAAGGAATAAGAAGTACAAATAGAGATGCTTTTTATATGTATTTAATTTTATTAAGTTTATACATTTTATTAAGTAACTGAAAATTTAAAAACAATATAAAATTTCATTAAATAACGGCAAAAAGAATTAAAGATGGAATTCATTGCACATTCACAAAAATTAATGTGGACTTAGTATAAGAATTTTCTATGGTTAGTTTTTATGAATACTGGGTTAATCTTCAAACGGAATGTTGTCATAAAATAAGTGGCAATCTGCAGGTATTAATCTTTTCTGATCTTGAAGATGTTGCCACTTCTTCTTTGAAATTTTTAATCTCTCCGTATGTAATTGCGAAGGCTGTTCAACGACGAAGTTCCTTTTAGTTCTTTGAGGAAGTTCTCGATATTCATTTTCTATATTAGTTTTGAAATAAATGACTCCGGTTGGATCATATGCTAAAGCTCGTATCATATTAACAGTGTCATCACCAGATTTTCTACCTAATAAAAAATAATTTTACAAATAAACATTAGTATGTAAGTAATAGTCTTTCAGATTGGTGATTATTATAAAAAATCACATATTTTATATAATTTTCTGCTCTTTACTGGTTGTAAAATAGAATTATATAGATTCAACGAAAACTTATTTATAATGATTAAGAAATAAATAAGTTAAAATTGTTTTCCATTTTACCTGGATTGGTGTGGTTTAAATGATGAGCATTCAGCGGGAAAGGTGTTTTTCGTGCACTTTTAATTATATCCACCAGCTGCGACGGCAAATTTACTTGCTTATTTTTAGTTTTCTCTCAATGGGAGAGTGTGTGGCATCGCACTCCATTTGAGTATGTCCTACAACCAAGTAATTGTGCTCGATCGTTACATTTTTCTCAGCACAGAACAACAAAAAAGCATTAGCTAAAACGGCGTTTCGATTTTGATAGCAACAACCATCTGAATATATGACGGTATGGTGAAATTCTGGACTTTGTGATATTACCACTGTAATTATTACAAGTATTTGGAGAATTCAAAAAGTCTCCTATCTAGCCATGTTATTACGAACCATAATTTTAAAATCGATTTAAAATTTTGGTATTTGAATTTCAGACAAAAAATGTTTCGAAATAATATAGAAGAAAGAATTTTATTAATATATATTTTTTTTCTAATCCCAATAATATAATCCAAATATATAATATAAATTTTTAAGCGATTTTAAAATTATTAGTTAGGGCAATATGATTTGGTAGGAGACCTGAAGAATATCGTAATTTTTTTTATTATCCAACACAAAAAAAATTTATTTAAATTTGAGAGTTTTTACAGTGAACCTTATGACTTAGTGTGGGTTGCGCCCTTTTGATTTAAGAAAAAAGCAACTTTGTTGTTACGCCCTTTTGCATTTCTTTTATAAAGTCGTTGTTTTTGACATTAGGATTGTAAAAATTTATGAGAACATGTATTTTGATTTGCTCTACTATAATCATTAAAAAAACCCATTTTGATTTTTTTGTTGTTACGCCCTTTTGCATTTCAGGTGACGATATGCAACAATAAATGACTCTGTTTTGAGTAAGTTTTTGAATATAATCGAACTCGTCCTTATTAATATAAGGGTCAGACATCTCTAGCAAAACGCAATATTTAAAAATATTTCTTCGACGACTTTCTCTCAGCAGACTTCCGGCAAAAACTCTGAGAGTAAATAAAATTGCCATGAAAAGTTTCTCAAAAGTCTGTGGTTCGGAGTCGACTTTAAACAGTAAGTCCCGCGACTCAACTATAAAATTAACACACACAACATAAGTGGTGTGAGAAGCTAGGTCGTAATCCTGACTTATAAACAAAAGCGCTGTGATTAAACACAAGTGTGTGCTTTAAGTTAGATCTGATCTTTGTAATCAAAAGATAGTTTAATAAAATTGTTGTCGCAGTATTATTCAAGAGTGTTGTTGATTTATCAAATTCGACAAGAACAGGTGGAGTAATAACATATTTCAAAAAGAGCTGGAATGTGAAAAAAATCTTTGAAAAAATAATTGACTCAAAAATATGGATAGTTGCTTATATGGCGAAACATAATAACTACACAATTGCAATTACTTCTGTATATAGATCACCTAGCAGTGCTGAATCGGAATTTTTGGGAGTATTAGAAGAAGTATTAGAAGAAATTAATGAATTAAATTGCGATATAATAATAGCTGGTGATTTTAATATAGATTGGTATAAGGACGGTTTTTATAAGAATAAAATGCAATGTTTGCTCGATGATAATGGTCTTAAACAAGTAATAGGCGAGTTTACACGAATTACACAGAGTTCGAAAACATTGATTGACTTTGTTATAACAAATAACAACAATATATCGGCAAAGACCAATAGTTCAAATAAAATTTCGGATCATGAAGCAATAGACATAATAGTTGATAATATGAGACACAACACCAACAGCATTGGTTTTAAAGAAATCGATATTTTTAAATATAATAAACAGCAATATATTAGAGGAATATGGAGCATCCAAGGAATGGATATGAATATAGATTTAAATGACATCGTGATTGTGTTTGATGGTTATCTGGAAAATGCAGTGAAAAATATGACGATAAGGCGTAAAATTAAGGAGAATTGTAATATAAATTGGTTTAATGAGGAACTAAGACGTTTAAAAAGAGAAAAAATTGATAAATACAATATAGCAAAAATAGTAAACTCTAGTGAAGCGTGGGCTATATATAAAGCGATGCGAAATTTATATAAAGTTAAAATTGAAAACGCAAAAAACAATTATATTAATAACAAAATTAATAATGCTACTGACCAAAGGGAAATGTGGAAAGAGATAAAGAATCTTATTTTTAGAAGAAATCGGAGTGCAATAGAAACTGTGATATTTGACCATGTAGAATGTAAGGACAATTGTGATATAGCAGATAATTTTAATAAATATTTTATAAATAGTATTAAGACGATAAGAGATGAGATAAATAATGTGCAATATGTCAATAGGATAACTGTGATAAATTCCAAATTTAAATTTCGAGAAATAACATTGGAAGAATTGAAAACAATCTGTAAAAGCCTAAAGAAGAAATCGGACTATAATAAAGTATCAAGTGACATGATCATAAATAGTTGGCATATCGTCGGCAAAATATTGCTGAGGATAGTGAACAAATCACTACAAACAGGAGTGTTTCCAGAAAATTGGAAAACAGCGATGGTAACACCAATTGAGAAGGTTGCAAAAACAAAAAGATGTGATGAATATCGGCCAATAAATTCTCTTAAAACGTGTGAAAAGATTATAGAAAAAGTGGTTAAGGAACAGTTGGAGCAGTACTTAGAATCTAAGAAAATATTATCGAAATATCAGTCCGGTTTCAGAAAAAAATTCTCGTGTGAAACAGCAATAAATTATTTAATTAACAGATGGAAAAAAACAGACAGGAATAATAAAATATTGGGTATTTTCCTGGATTTTAAAAGAGCGTTTGAAACCATCGATAGAAAAATACTTCTGCGAAAATTACGAGCATATGGCATCGAAGACATAGAATTAAAATGGTTTGAATCATATTTAACAAACAGGAAGCAAATAACGAAAGTAAATGACACTAGATCACACATACTTAACAACGAATACGGTGTGCCACAAGGATCGATATTGGGAGCACTACTATTTGTCCTATATATAAATGATATGCCAAACATATTGAACAAGAGCGAAATAGTTTTATATGCTGACGATACGCTTATTTTTACGGAAGGAGAATCTGAACAAATATGTTATGATAATCTCATCGAGGATATGAATAATGTTAATATATGGCTAAAAATGAATAAACTTAAATTAAATGGAGGTAAATTTTGACAGCAATATAACTTTTAAAATAAATAATCAAATAATAGAAAAAGTGAACGAAATAAAATATTTAGGCTTTATTATTGATAAAAACTTAAAATTTAAAAATCACATTGACTACATTTGTAAGAAGATCGGAAAAAAGATTAGTTTTTTTAGAAGAATAAGAAACAAAGTCTCAATGTTAACGGCGGTTAATATATATAATACAATAATAAAGCCTCATTTCGAATACGGTTCGACAATATTATTAACATGTTGCACAGCTCATCAAATCGAAAGATTACAAAAATTACAAAACAGGGCAATGAGAATCATACTTAAAGTCAACAGATATACGTCGATCCACTTCATGCTTGAATCTCTTAAATGGTTAAATGTAGAACAGCGGCTTAAATTTAACACTCTAAATTTCATCCACAGAATTAAAAACGGTGAAGCACCAGAATACCTAACAGAGCAAGTATCGTACGTGAGGGAATCTCAACCATACCACCTTAGAAATGCGGAACATTTTAGAATAGAAAGGGTATCATCATCAGCAATGCAGCGGTCACTATTTTATAAGGGTTTTCAACTATACAACTCCCTTCCAAATAATGTGAAAATGGAACGTAATTTTTATATATTTAAGAAACATATTGCTTTTTTTTGTAAGCATAACATGTGATAATACGTAATTTTATGATATATAAGAAAAATATTGTTTTTGTAAATATAATTAGTGAAAATATGTAATATTAAAAATTTTTATGTGATGGAATGTAGTACAATTGCTTTTTAAAAAAGTATTTTTTAATACTAATAAAGAAATAATAATAATAATTAAATAAATAAAGGACGTATTTTAATAAATAAAGAATATATTTAACTAAATAAATCAATAAATTGTTTATTTAAGTAAAAAAATGTATTATTATTTATTAAAATAAATAAACACCAAAGAAGAAAAGTAAAGCATTTTATTTTTATTTTAGATCGCAATTTTCGAATCTAATATTTAAATTTTCTTGTCTATACAGGCAGTACTTGGCCCGCTTTCAGATGACTTCTTGCGAGTAAAGGTATTGTCCGATGGAGTGGGAGATGTTGATGGCCAAACATCCACATTACTGTATGGACGAACTCTTCCTCAGCTAACGGTAAATTTAATATTAAGTTTTATTGTTTTTATAAAGCATAACGTTAACTCTACTTTTTTAAATTAATTAAACGTATTTTGTTTAGGCTAACAAAGTTGTTAAGCCAACATTCATTCGGCATATATGTAAACTAGGCTCAAAGAGGTGCGTAATGGTTACAGCCGCACGAGGGTGGGAATAACTGTTCTGAGACACAAATAGCTGCAGTCTGGGAAAAAGTATCTTACAGATTCTAGAATATCATTTATTCCTTTTTTCAAAGTTCCTCGCCGCTTATCTCTTTAGTGTATCCTCTAGAAGGAAAGGGTAGTACAAAATTCTTCGATTTGTACCTCTTGGGAAAGCTCCCTCTTTATGGATTAATGCCAAGACCCCTTCCAGAACCCTAATAGAGCTTCCAGAGCACAACTGCATTAGCAAACTAATATATATTTGTTTCCTTTAGGGAACACAGGGTTAACAAAATTATCTCCTCATCATATTATTTGGTAAGAAGGTTTTTGCTGATTGAGTGTAACTCTTTCTGAAGAAGTGGCGGAGCCCTACCTTATGATGATGTTTTTTGCTGATGTTATCGTATTTGGGGGAGCACCGGTTAGCGATAACTTGTGAATTATATCTTTCTTTCGTACTTTATTGAAAGCATAAGAAACAAAAAAATAGAAGACATTACCTCTTCTTACAAATTGTCCCAATCTATGGCTTTTGTTTAATGTTTCTTTCTGAATCCAAATTGATGGTCTGGAATACATCAACTCGCATTTAACATTGTAACGTCATTAAAATTGCATATAAAAATATTGACATCTCTTAAATTAAAGTCAATTACCAGGTCACTCAGGTCGATGAAAAAATTGTGTTTAAGTCTTGATTTTATTAGAATCCCTGAATCTCTGCATGCTCTACCGCCAGTTTCCTTGCAGTCGTATAATTAATTGTAGCTTTAGTGTTTACTGCTATTTCTGCCTTATCTAAATTTCACGTTTTATTAAAGTGAATTAATGCGTGTTTTTTCATTTGGTTTAAAAGAAAAAAAACCGATTTTGACAAGCAGCATCTTCTTTATAACTAGATTTTGGCTTATTAGTATTTGTTATCATACTCGCCTTATTTGATAACGACAATCGGAGAGTTCTTCAATGTTTTTTCTGCGAATAAATAAGAAGGATTTTTGATAAATTGAAGCACGAAGAATTGTTAGAGTTCAACAACTACCACACGATTTTTTATTACTTATGCACTTAATTGGCCTTAACAACCCGTTGATCGTTTCTGCCTGCCTTAACACATTCTTCCAGACGCCTCGCTTTTCACGCGCCATCGCCAGTTGGTCAAATACTCAACTTGTTGAAGCATCCTCTTCCGTCCTTCATGACCGAGCCAGTGCAGCCACTGTATGTTTATGTGCTGCACAACGCTCATGTCGTTGAGGAACTCATTGTTGGAATGGATGCTGAAATCATCGCTAACTCGCGCTGGAATCCCTTCAACATTCAAGGCTGCTGCGTTGGTACGTAACAGCGCCATTGAGAAGCACGGGGAGGATAAGTGGCTAGTAGAGCATTAGTTTTGTCGCTGCGAGAGAGAGCTCTTCATAGTAATACCTGTTGACAAGAGTGATCTCCAGACTGACTGTCAATGCCGTCAGCGTTCGCAAGTAAGTAGGATAATGGTGCCATTGCAGTGCACTCCCGGACGACATCAAATGGTTCGGGGAGGTCCATTCCTACCTTAACGGAACTCTTGGAATCGCTAAACGTCATAGTACACACCTTTATCAGCTTAAAAAATATACCGAGCGCAGACTGTGCCCTTATAGAGCTATTGAAAGCTGCCTTAAAGTCGACAAAAAAAATTTTGTATCTTGACTTTGTTTTCATGGGTCTTCTCCAGGTTTTGGCATAATGTGAAGATCTGATAGATGCTGGGCTTGCCAAGTCTGAGGCCGCACTCATAAGGTCCAATCTGCGCTTGGCGATTGGCTTCAGTCGTACACAAAATCTCTACGCCGCCAATATCGATTGATTTCGGTTCACCATCTCTAACGGTGGAATTAGAGCCCTCATCGTCTCGTAGTAGAGTAGGGAAGTGTTGCCTCAATAACCACAGTATCATTTGCCAATCTGTAACCAAATTTCCGTGTTCATCCTTGCGGGAAAATGCTCCGGGCTTGACATCCTTGCTGGAAGATGCTACGGGAAGTTAGACCTTAACACTTTTAGCCGTAAAATTGTCAAGGAACGTTCTTCTTGCATCTCAAAATACGCCTCTCCTCTCTCTGTAGTCCTCGACAATGGCTCGCATAGCGTCGGACTGCGACGTTTTCCTTTATGTGGCGTCTTTCGCTGCAGCTGCCTCATAACATTCCCTATAATACCATCTCGTTGGGGTGGATGCTCGAAACCATGGCACTTTTCACAGTAGTGCCCTTTAAACGGGAGATATTGGTCTACAGCCAACAAGGTCGTAGACATGAGATGGAGATCGGCGGAACCTATCCGAGATTTGAGCGGAGAACGCCTCGGCTGCTATTTGTGATCGTAGATTTTTTACGTCCAGCATTCGCAATGTAATAGATCGCGCATACCTCAAAGAGCTAATGCGCATTCTACTTGAAAAAAGAAGGAAACGGAAAAATGCAACAATTGAAGGAATTTTGAAAAAAATAAGCAAAGTTATAAAAAATGCTAATAGAAATTCAATGAATGCTTATTACCAAACAAATCTGGAAAATCTGCTACAAAACCCAAAAAAATGCTGGGACTTTTTGAACAAAACCTTAGGTAGAAATCTTAAAGGCACTCTACAACTAAAAGATGAGAATGGAGAACTAATATCTGACAATCGTATAAAATGTGATACTTTCAACAAATATTTTTTGCAAATTCCAAGAATTATGAATGCATCCATAACTAAATCTTATGGTGATTGCTGTAACAGTCTAAATACACTGAGTTTTTGCAATTATCAGTTTTCTTTCAATACTACAAATGAAGATAAGCTTCATGAAATAATCTCAAATCTTCAAATGAAAAAAAGTCCAGGTCATGATGGTATATCGAATAAAGTAGTAAGAAAATGTAAAGACTTAATAATATCAAATTTGGTTAATATATTCAACAACATTGTAAATGATTCAGAATATCCAGCAACTCTAAAAATTGCTAAAGTAACCCCAGTACCAAAGGACAGCAGAGCGGTAACAGTGGATAAGTTTAGGCCTATAGCACTCCTACCTATATTCGACAAAATTTTTGAGAAAGTACTTCATGAACAGCTTTCACAATTTCTAGAGCAAAACAATCTAATATACAAGTACCAATTTGGTTTTAGGAAAGGAAGTGGGACACAGGAAGCAGTGGTGAATGTTGTAAACTATATATGTGATAAGCTAGATAATGGTTATGGCGGCGTTGGAGCTGTTTTTTACGATTTCTCAAAGGCGTTTGACCTTGTTGACCATATTTTATTACTCGAAAAACTCCCATATTATGGGTTACAAGACAGTGCTATAAGGCTTATTGGAAGCTACTTACGAAACAGGTTGCAGTATGTTGCAATCAACAATGACAAAAGTGATACTGGTAATGTTGAATTTGGAGTACCGCAGGGAAGTGTTTTAGGGCCTTTACTGTTCACACTCTTCATAAATGATGTGTCGAATCTTAAACTACATGGTAAGCTTGTAATGTATGCCGACGATATTAGCCTTTTTTATCCCTTCAATCATGAAGTAATATTAAAATCACAAATGGAACATGATGCTGAAGTTTTACTAGAATACGCCAGAGTTAATAAATTATCCTTGAACAAAGATAAAACGAAGGTAATAAGATTTCGACCGTATTCTTCTATATATGATTCAGTCCTGTGCATCTCGGTTGGTAATGCGGAAGTAATTGAAAGTGACAATGTAACTTACCTGGGAATGATTTTTCAAAGTAATCTACAATGGAACAAACACATTCAATCCTTAAGGAAAAAAATAGCACCGGCCATAGGCATACTCTATAAATTTAAAAACATATTTGACGTGAAGACTAAGCTCCTTCTTTACAATGCTTTAATACAAAGTCATTTAAATTATATGCCAATGATATATGCTTTCAGGAAATCAACAGATTTAAAATCAATACAAAGGCTGCAAAACAAAGCCATAAAACTTGTCTATAACATTCCAAGAATACATTCGTCCATATCCTTATACCGGGATATTTCCAAAACAATCTTACCTATCTTTGGATTGTATAAAATGCAACTTTTATTATATATGTATAAAGCTATAAGTAGCATTGGGTACCACACCATAGTTTTCACAATAAACCAGAGTCACTATAATACTCGGAATAATACCAATCTATTTGTAAAGAGTTGTCGGTTAGAAACGACGAAACAACGTGTGGAATATGCTGGCTGTCGTGAATTCAATAACCTTCCAAATGAAATCAAAAACATATCCAGAATTTCACCTTTTAAAACAAACCTAAAGAAATATTTGCTTCAAGAAATAGATATGCTTCTATTGTAACTCTATTGTAATTTTAATAGTTTTAATACTCACTATCAAATATATTGCTGTACATTTCTGAATTATTTCCCTTTATTTATACACTTTGAATATATTGTATTTATTTATATACTGAATTTTACATTGCCAACTAGCCCCTCTAATGTCTTAGGGACGCTGGGGCACTTTTCTAGTCCGAATTACATGAATTAAATAAATAAATAATATAAAAAAAAAAAAAAAAAAAAAAAAAAAAACTTGGCTGCGTAAAGGCAATGGTCAGAGTCGATATTTGAACCTCTGAAAGTGGGCACATTTAGTACATTGAAGACATGGTTGGCTGTTGATCGATCGGGGGACATCCAAGTGGATTTATGAATATCGGGGTGTTGAAACTTGGTGCTACATATTACCATATTACACGCCGTGGCGAAATCAATAAGCCTCATACCATTAAAGGTTTTGTCTGTTCTACATTTCATGAGAGCATCCGCTAGCTGGGCGGAAGCGCCTACCTACTGTGAAGGTGGTCGTCAACATTTGAGGGATCTTTATAGATGCATTTGTTATGGTTTTTATTGGATACTGCTTTACGTGGTGGGTTCAAAGCCCTACGCACAACCCAAATTTATAGGCCAGGAGATTGGACTACGCATTAGTTAACAATCTAACGGTTGCTAGGATACCATCCAATATGGGCCACGTGGAGGCTGCGTGTCAATTTAAATACAGCAAGACAAGGATCGTTCTGAAGCTCGTCATATTGCCCACAATTACAAGCTTTACCTTATTTTCATCACATCCCATCCCGATTTCTATTACTCTTATTAATTAAATATACAATAAACTAAAAAAAATATTCGAATTAAAAAACTATGTTTTCTTTTATCACTTACTCCTTTTTATTTTTGCATAACAACATAACATAGTATAATAACTTTTTTTTATTAAAACGTGATGTTCAGCTATTAGTTGTTTGCCGTCTGAAAGAACAAATTGTATGGGCAAATAAATTGTGATCTGAAAAATGGGCATCGATTAATGGCCTTTGTCTTAATCCGAGAAAATTAAATCTTTGATAATAGACAAAATGAACTCTACAACACAGCTTATATCAATTCAAATTAATAATACGATTATTGAGACCATACATATTGTAAAGAATCTTGGAGTTATCTTTAACAATAACCTTAACTGGTCCAACCATGTGAATACTATTTTTGCTACTCGCATAAACATACCTCATACACACGTTACTGTATGGATGTGAACTCTTTTCTAGCTGTAATTCATTAAGTAAGAATAAACTTAAAAACTGAAGTCGCCGTAGTATAGTAGGTAGTGTATCGGCTTATTCGACATTAGGCTTATTAGGCCATTGTTCAAACCCCAGGGCAGACATCTCCAACAAAACGAAATATGAAAAAATATTTCTTCGGCGACTTCCTCCCAGCAGATTTCTGGCAAAAACTCTGAGAGTAAATAAGAATTGCCATGAAAAGTCTCTCAAACATTTTATATACATATACATATATGATTAGTTTTCTAAAGGTCTAATAGATGCCTAAGACATAACAGAATTAGATATCGTAAGCTAATTTCTGATAGGCACTTTTATATTAATGCAATTCGTCTCTGGAATGAACTACAGAACGACTTACAGATATTAAGCAAATCAAAACTGCTATATTTACAATTTATAATAATACTGCACAAAATATAATTAATTAATCATATTTTTTAATACCATATTTTTAGATCATATACATATAAGTATGTAATATTTTTAAATATAATTACTTTTAAAATTATTATAAAATTTTATAATTATTATTATTTTATAAATAAGATGATATCTTGTTGTGCTGTATTTACACTTAAATTAATAAATAAACGTAAATACTATTGACTTCAAAAGTATTTAGTTTTAAAACTAATTGTTTTCTCTTAGGCTCCTAACCATGTAGGCCGTCTAAGTATAACATGCGCTCAGGCAAAGCTTGCCAGAAATTATGGGCTGACAAGGATGGATCCGTACGTTAGAATACGCTTAGGACATTATGTATACGAAACTCAAACAGATCCAAATGGCGGAAAAAATCCTAGATGGAACAGAGTTATTCAATGTCAATTACCTGTTGGAGTAAATTCTATGTACGTAGAAATATATGACGAGTGTAGCTTCAAAATGGATGAATTAATTGCTTGGTGTGAAGTGAAGATACCAGAAAATGTTTTCTCGGGAGAAACGCATGAAGAATGGTATCCCTTGAGCGGCAAGCAAGGTGAAGGTCTTGAGGGCGCAATCGACATTGTTTTAAGCTTTTCTAACCAACCTTATATCTATCAACCTATTCAAAGCCCTCCTCATATGATTATGGTTCCACCAGGTAGACCAATGCCAATTTTTATTACACCGCAACATGCTGCGCAATTACCCCCAACTCCTCCTCAAATCTCCGATGCAGATTTAAAACAAGTAAGAATTTTTTATTCTCTTTTATTTTGAAAGAAGTTTTAATGTACATGTTCATTTATCATAGATTCGAGAAATGTTTCCGAATATAGATGTCGATGTTGTTAAAACTGTGTACGAAGCAAATAGGGGAAATAAAGATTCTACAATCAATTCATTGTTGCAGATAAATGAACAATAGTTTGTTGGTAATAAAAGTTTGCAATCGCATAAGACTTTTACGCCTTTCTTTATATTATTTATAGTTGTTATCAAATTGCATCGTCCAGAAAAGTTGGTAATGTATTAATAAACATGTCGTGCTCTGCCGTCAATAGATGTAATCAATGTTGGGTTTTTTTTTATTAATAAAAGTAAACTTAAGGTTAAGTACGGTACGTATACAAAAGAATGTCAAGTTCTAGAGAGAAAAATTACATGTCGTTTTTCAGGATTTTCCAAACTTCAATACTTTTCCTCAACATGGAATTTACATTAAATATTTCTTTGTCAGGGATCCCGCAATCTCAGAGATAGGGCAATTGTGTAGGGAAACTTCCGTGTTACGAACTACTTCTCATACCACTTATGTTGTGTGTGTTAACTTTATACATGAGTGGCGGGACCTACAGTTTAAAGTCGACTCCGAACGACAGATTTTTGAGAAACTTTTCATGGCAATTTTTATTTACTCTCAGAGTTTTTGCCAGAAATCTGCTGAGAGGAAGTCGCCGAAGAAATATTTTTCATTTTGATGTCTGACTTTTGGGTTGAACCGAGACTTTGCGTCTAATAAGCCAACACACTACCTAGTAGACTGCGGCAACTTCTTCTAAGATGCCAAGGAAATAAAACATCTGGCAAAAAAAAAATACGTACTCCGTATAAGATCTTCGATCTATCTTGCATGTCGAAATCCGCATAACTGGCATGACTTCTTTTATACCGTGTCACCTTTTGTATCGTTTCCCGTGGTCTGTTTTCCTGCTCTAACTTTTTAAATGGTGGCCAAAGCTTTTTCATCGTCTGTTTGTAGCTTCATAATCTCCTCTTGTCCTTTTGTCTTTTTGCTCGCCTGAGACCACTCTGTGGGATGGGATGCATGCAAACAAGGTAAAGTTTGTGACCGTGGTCAACGTGGCGACCTCCAGGACGATCCTTGTCTTGCTGTATTCAAGTAGGCACGCAGTCTTTACGTGGTCCCTCCTGGATGGCATACTAGCACCCGCTAGATGTTAACTAATGCGTGCAGCGAAGTCCAATCCCCTGGACTTTAAATTTGGGCTTGGAAACCACCACTTAAAAAATTATCCAATGAAAACCAACATACAAGTCTCTAAAAAGATGTCCTTGAAAGTTAACGACCACGACAAACATTTAAAGGACTCTGATTTAAGATTAGGCACAAGGAACGTCCGCACCCTTTACACGGTAAGCACTTCCGCCCAACTGGCGGATGCCCTCATGAAATCCAGGACTGGCATCACTGCCATAAAAAAAATCCGATGGATAGGACAAGGATGCAAAAGGCTGTCATGCGGATAAGCACGAATTTGGATTTGTGGTTAATAAGAGACTTGGCCTTCCTGTCTCTGGGTTCACTCTTGTGAATAAAAAAATAGCCACAATCCGGAGGAGAAGGGATGAGAGATGCCTTTTCAGACGCAAGAAGAGGGAGCAGGAAGTCGAGATGTACAGATGTATGAATGACGCCCGAAAATTCTGTCAAAAGGTTAAGCGTCTAACCGAAGGTTTTATGCCCAGAGCGTCTTCATGCAAAGATGAGAATGGAAACCTGGTAACAGATTCGCAGGGTGTGCTGAGGTTGTGGGGGAAACACTCTCTAGAATCCGCTATACACTAAACGACTGCGTATGTGGATTACCCATGAATTATAATTCCCACCATCCAGCTTCTCTATTTGGTAAAGAGAACTTATTTTCTCTTATCGCCATCCCTAAATATTAGCGGCAATCGTTTTTTGGCCGTCAGAATTTCTCATGCCTACACAATTTGTATGGAGCATACCAAAAAAACGCGGCGGAAACGCCACGGTAACACTTTGCAATTGGAAAATCAGATTTTGATAGAGCATTTAATAGTGAAGTTGGTTGCAAAAGACAACAAATGTAAATAAAGAAAAAAGATGGGAACAATAAAACATTTGTAAAAAATATTCTTAGAATCTAAATACTTAAAATTTTTTCTATAAGATTCAACAATTTTTACCATCAATTTCGCTAGATGGAATTAGTTCGGGAATAGATTTAGACATAAAACATATTGTTACGAAAATGGAAATGGCGTTTTGCTTTCACATCGTTTAAATCGCAAACAAAAGCTACAAAAACAAAAACAATGAACTTGTTTACATGATAAACAAAAATATATCAACAAAACTATACTAAAAACTACAAGAATAAATGTAAACAGAAATACGAAAACAAGCAGGAATAAATGTAAACAACATTTATAGAGATTTCGAGAAGACGACGTCATTTAGAAGTCGCCGTAGTCTAGTAGGTAGTGTGTTTTCTTATTAGACGTAAAGCCTCGGTTCAAACCCTAGGTCAGACATCAAAATGAAAATATGAGAATATTTCTGCGGCGACTTCCTCTCAGCAAATTTCTGGCAAAACACTGTGAATAAAATTGCCATGAAAAGTTTCTCAAAAATCTGTCGTTCGGAGTCGACTTCAATCTGTAGGTCCCGCCACTCACGTATAAAAATTAACACACAACATGAGTGGTGTGAGAAGCTAGGTCGTAATCCTGACTGAAGGGTTGTAAAAGCCAATTATGTATGTATGTATTTTATTTATGAAGTCATTTGCCTTCAAGAGCATTCATCAGACTGTTTGCACTGCGATATATAAGGCAAGACAAAGCAGGCAACGGGGTCAGTAAAAATTCAGTCAGTCTTGTGTGAAGACGCGCGATGTTTGAAGAGAATAATCGTGGTTTGAAGATCTCTGTTATAAAGATCTGTCGAACAATTATTATTGTTTACGCAAAAGAGTGCAAAGAAGAATAACAAACAAAGCATTTGTTGTTGTTTACATCAAGTTGTGAACAGTGGCACACAGAATTGTGTGTTGTGTTAAACACAAATTTATTTTTATTTGCAATCTACGAACTCATATTTTAAACGTTTTTAAAAGGTAAAAACGTTACAATTGGTGTCAGAAGTGGGATTGCAAAATTAAAAAAAAAAAATTAAATAAATAAATAGAAAAAAAAATTAAAATGAAACTCTCCGAACTAAGAGTTCAAACAAGAATTGAGTAAATTAGAGTTGCCAACAACGAGCACGAAGAATGAACTCCAAAGGCAGTTAAAGGAAGATATTCGGCATCGTGGCATTGATGTCGATACTTACGACTTCGAAGACGAGGAAGAACGAGAGTTACAGGCCCCTGCAACTTCCAGCGGTATTGACATAAATTCTATGATGGAACAAATGTTAGCAGCAAACCAAAAGCTATTTGCTGATGCACAAGAAGCTTCTAGAGCCAAAATACAAAAAATGCAAGAAGCCATTATTTCAAAAATGGACAATAGAGAACAAAAATTTTTGTCAAAAATTGAAAAGAAGCTTGAAGCGACAACAGGCAAGCTGCAGGAAATACATAAGTCGGCCAGCAAAAGAATTACTAGTGTCGAAGAAAAAGTGTCAAATTTAGAAAAAACCGTTGACACGAAAGTGATTAATTTGGAAAAGACCGCCGACGGAAAACTCGTTATGATGGAGGAGAAGATCAACAACATCCACGCACACAGCTTGACATACAAATCAAGCGGAGTCAGGCAGAGCATAGTGTCAAGAGCAGCCTGAGGGCAACTTTTACTCACTCTAGTGATACTCTAGGAGGCAATCCGCTGAACCTTATCTAAGGTTTTCCGTTGAAATTCCTATCCAAGGCACACCACCAAACAACGCAACCATAAGCAATAACCGGTCTAACAATCGCCAGATATATCCAGCGAATTGCCCTCGGCGGAAGACCCCAGCTCTTATCTATGGAGTTCCTACACTGGTAGAGAGCATTCAGTCCCTTCTTCATTCTTTCCTCGGTGTTTCGTTTCCAGTTCAGCTTGCTGTCCAGGACAACACCCAAGTACTTAACCTCGGAAGACAACGGAAGCTCCCTACCACCTATCCTCGGCAACCTGAAGGTTTCAATTTTGTATCTACGCGAGAACAAAACGAGGTCTGTCTTATTGGGATTTAAACCCAGACCACAGTTCGTAGCCCAAAAGGATAAAATTCCAAAGAGCAGACTCCACCAGTTCCCCCAGCGTTGACAAAAATTTTCCACCCACCAGAATAACCACATCATCGGCGTATGCCACAACCTTAAATCCTCTACTTTCCAGAAGCCTCAAACCAACATTAGCAACCAAGAGCCACAAAAGAGGGGATAGCACCCCCCCCCTGTGGAGTACCCCTGGTTGGACGCTTGACGATAGAACATCCACCCAGATTCGGTCGGATTAGTCTATTACCTAACATGTGGCCCAGAAAATCTGGGGCATGTATATCCCTGAGTGAATTCTCAATAGAAGAAGTGTTAACATTATTGAAGGCTCCCTCAATACTCACTAGCCCAATTCGCCTCAACAAAACCTATCACATCATAAAGAGCGCTCTCAACCGACTTACCCTTAATTTAAGCATGTTGCGACCTACTCAACAGAGACCGGTCCATGTTTGACCTCAAATATAGATCGATAAGTCTCTCCAAAGTTTTCAAAAGAAAAGATGAGAGCGATATCGGTCTACAATCCTTAGGGCCGATGTGACTGGGTTTACCAGCTTTTGGTATAAACACCACAAGCACATCTTTCTAAACGTCAGGCATATACACCAGCATGCTGAAGCAGAGCCGGAAAGATACCATCCGGACCAGGCGACTTAAAAGGCTCAAAGCTACTTATAACCCACCTTATCCCTGGTGATGGTATCCTTCAAGTCGGGCATCATACCAGCATTACAGAAGGGATCAGCTACACCCAACGGATCTGGATCCACACAATTGGGAAAATGAGTACTCAATAGAACCTCTATGGTTTCTTTTTTCGAAGATTTCCACGCGCCATCGTACTTTTGGACGAATCCTAGGACTTTGTGGTCCCTAGACAGCATCCTACGGAAACGAGCCACTTCGGCAACATCCTCGATACTCGCGCAGAAACTCATCTAGGTGGTTCTCTTTAAGCGCTTTATTTCCCTTTTATAATCATTAAAACTGGATCTATATGCAGACCAGTCAACATCCTTACCCGATCTCTTAGCCTTATTAAAGAGTCTCCTAGTGCAACAGCGGAGTCTCTGGAGTTCCGCATTCAACCAGGCTGGCTGGCTCCTCTTACCCGGGTAAGTAAGAGGACAAGCATCTCTATATTAAGACAACAAAATCTCCGTCAAAGATCCAACTCGATCATTGATGCTAGGAGTGGAACGACCCCTGAGGACCCTAAGTTCCTCCCCCACAGCCTTCTCATATCTGATCTAGTCGGTTCTTCTTGGATTCCTAAAAGGCTTATGAAAGCCACCAGACAGATTAATACTGAAGGATATCAGTTGGTGATCAGAGAAAGAACACTCATCTGAAACCCTCCAGTCCCTAATGATAGAGTTATCCATGTTAGAGAGCGTAATGTCAATTACCGCCTCCCTAACACGACTTCTAAAAGTCGGCGTGTTACCAACGTTACAAATGTTGAGCCTATTAAGAATAATAAAATTCAAAATCGACTCAACACTAGTCTTTATGTCAGCACTGCCCCATTAGGTGTGATGAGCATTGACATCACAACCCATGACAAGGTGACATCTTTTCCTGTTCGCATGCACCCCCAGTAGTCCAATTAAGTCATCAGAAGGAGATGCAGCCTCATACGGCATATACACAGATGACAGCATCAGATCGATCCCAAGGTCATCTCTGTAAGCCACAGTTGTAACGTCACCGGTACAAAAGGAAGGAGTGATTCTCAAGTCCAAATTACTTCTAGCTAAAATACAGGTTCTTACCTTTTCACTTGTTTTGGGAACATGTAACCTATAATCAGGATCGCTCAAACCCAGAATCCTATCCCTAAGGATCCAAGGTTCCTGGATGAGAGCGATATCAACTTCAAGGCGGCGCAGGGTGGTTAGCAGGTTGTGTGAGGCGGCTTCGCAGTGATGCAGGTTAATCTGCACCACTTTTAGCCTCCTCCGGGTTTCTGGCATCACCTATTTCCGGATGACGGAATTTTAGGCAAGTCAACCCACACAACACTACGCCCCCCTTGCCCCTAGTCACTGAAGAGAAGTCTGATCAATAGCGATCCGAAGATCGCAGCCTTTCTTGCCATCACCAGTCAGGGAGTTGACAACTACCCACGAGCTGGTGTTTAATCCGTCATTCTGCTTTCCAATAAGGTAGGTATGGTATGTATAGGTATAGGTATGATATTCACCTGCCTAAAAGTAGGCGGTACCCATACCGTCACTATTGGACGCAGAGGGAGATCGGATTGAGGGATCACCTCCAATCGAGCACCGGGCCAGAGTTCACCAAGGCGCTTCACTGCTTCCACAAGAAACTTTACAGTTCCCTCGTTTTCACAGTCCACTACCTTGATGCCCCTGGACCAACCGATGGAGGATATGCGGGCATTACTGCCATCACAACTTTCCTCCAACATAAACTCGATGAGCCTTTTTTTCAATTGGGTCCAATCTTTCAGGAGAGATTTTGCCATTTTGCCATGGGAAGACCCATCTGCTGAAGCGCCCTCCTTCGCCTCCTTCGTCCCCAACCTTACATCCTTCTTCTGGGATAAAGGATTAGCGGTAGTTCTTACCCCCTTTCCCTTATCCATTGAAGAAGGAAGACCAACACCTTTACTCTTCACTGGAGGTTTGGAGACTCGAGAGGTCTCCTTTGCTCAAGTTGGGAGTAAGGGTGCAGAACCTTCATGCCCCTTGCTTGCGGCTTGAGCAGTAGAAGCAATTGGCTCTACGCTTCCGTCCGCACTCAAGGGTCCATTCCTCTTGCCAGAGTCAGCGTCTCGTGAGAGGACACTGCCCGGGTATTTGGTCTCATACCGCGAAACAGTGCCTCTGTGTCGAGCCAGCACTTTCTGCTCCTTAACAGAGAGGGAATCCACATCACAGCTTGCAAATCTCCTCAAGACAGTGCAAGCCCTGCAATACGAATTTCTCTCTCTATACAAAGCGGAACGTTTCCGTCTAGTTTTACCCCCCTTGTCAGACAAGATACTTTTTCCCACGCAGTCCGAATCAGTAGCTGATTGTACTATTGGGTTCGAAGCATCCTGTCTAAAAAGTGGGTTCCTTGATGGGGAAGTCACCACCTCATTGTTCCCAGTAGCAATCTGGATACGAGTGAAGGGGAGCCTTTCGATGACCGTATCGTCACCGTCTTCATCTGATAGTGGGGAGACAGAGTCTGACTCCACGCACATATCTTCGGTTGAACCAGTCGCCTCACTAAAGGACTGCTCCACAGTCGTAATCCTCATACCACCTGGGGCGACATTCCTGACGATCTCATTGTTGTTATCAACAATGCTCGCCTGGATTCGTGCAATGAGATGGCACGCGTCAAGTCCTGTTCAAAAGCCAGTTCGTCATCATTGTTCGTTATGTTCAGTTTTCCGTTCGGTTCGTTTGCCATGTAAGTCCCACGATTGAGGTGGAAAGGAGGTCAATCATGCTGTAGCCCCCGATAGCTTGACGAGGACTTGGTAGAAAAACCAAATACTCACTGAGGCGCCCAGGTATCAGTAAGGCTCCATTATAATACAGTCGGATTAGACCCCCGACTGCAAACCATCCGATAAGCACGGGTCGCTTAACACTCCGGTTTAGGGGTATAGAAGAATATACGTGATCGGGCGAGTCGAAGAGATCACACAAAAGACATCAATTCGAAGACAGTGCTCTCACGATATTAGGTGCACTACACCCCCAACAGGTTGGGGGTAGGTACACTTAAGCCCCCACATCGCGACAAGATTGTTACCCAGGTGGGGTAAAATTTTTTAAAAAGTGTAAAATTTTATCAAATTGGAATTCTTTTTATTTATGTTCGAAAAAGCAGGGATACTTTTAGTGTTTACAAAAAAAATATAATTCAAGCCTAATTTTAATATGCAAATGTTTAAATCTTTTGTTTTTAATACATATTTGAAGGTTGTAAATGAATGCGAAAATTGAATAATTGTATTCAAAATATATACAAATATACTAGAGATTATTTGGGCAACATTCAAATTCATGACTATTTTATATGACGTTTATGTAATATGTATACAAGCGAATACTTGATTTACACTTCGAAAAATAATTGGAATTTTCGAAGGTTTTGTGTTTCAAAATTGCAAATTTAAGTGATTGTGCCAATTCGTTCTTAATGCAAAACGTACTGAAGTGGAACAGGGGCGTATTATTATTTATTTGTACAATTCATTATTCTTTAAAAACAAAAGGCTTCAGCGCCACTAGAGCTTTGTTGAGATAAGTTAGTATAACTTCTCTACTACATACAGTATTTAGTAATAAAGTTTTACCTCATCAAATCTCATAGCATATTAAGTCGAATAATAGATATAAGTATACCGTTTTAAATGCCCATCTCTCCCCTTTCAACAAGATTTAAATTTTGGAAATCGGGTCAGAAATGTTTGAGTAAAGTAAAAAAAAAGAGTTTTTGTCAAATAAAACAAGTTTGGAGGGTTCGAAAAATATAAAAAAGGTATTTTTGAGTTCTACTCAACAAAACTCACAACCTACACTATGTCATTAGCCGGGTGTGTTTAATTTTTTTATTTTGTCGCATAGTGTAATCTGTCCGCGTAAAGGGAGGTATCTGGTCTAAATTTCAAAATTGTTCCAGTTCGCTCACCTGGGATTCCTAAAGGATTCGATCGTGAGAATAAGAGTATTCGGTAGTGATCCGATAAAGAACACTTCGTAGATATCCTCCAGTTTGTGACCCTAATTACATCTGCGTCCGACACTAACATCTGATCTATCGCTTGTTCCCTGGTCTTATTAAAGAATTTGGAATTTGAATTAAAGAATTTATTGCTCCTAATTCGTCTAATGAATTTAAAGTTAAAAATAAAATCGAAAAAAGACTTACCTCTTCTGTTGATGTCCATGCTCCCCCATACGGTGTGGTGGGTGTTGCCATAGCATCCTATCAAAACCTCCTGCCTGCCCAGTGCACCAGGTGCTTGAACTCAGGTGATGGCAGCTCCTAATCTTCGTATGGCAAATATGCGGATGCTATCAGGAAGCTGCTGTTCCCAAAGTGTTCGCATACTGCCACTGTGAGGTGAGGATCGCAGATCTGTGGTAAGAGAAGAACGTAAATTACTTTGCTGAAAAATATGCAGGTCTCCGTTTGCTGGTGAGACGTGAAGTATATAGAAGTTAGACCCTAATCCATGAACTCTGTCTCTTACGAACTAGGACTCCTGGATCAGCCCCTTATCCACGTTCTTCTTGATCACGAGCAACAGCAAATCCTCGATTGCAGCCTTAGAATGGTGCAGATTAATCTGAAGCATCTTCAGCCACCTGAGTGAAGACATCCGATCGCTGGAGTTTCGACATTTTGGACGATGAGTCTTTCGACGTCGTAAGGCCAAAGGCGGCCATCTTCAAAGGGTATCGGCCACCAGCCTCAGCGGCAACGGCTGTAAACCCAGTGACTGGCGGGACGGAAGCTAGTGCTGCATCTGGCACACCTTTTGACGTTTGGTGCACATCATCTGGTTGCCTCGTCGTCTTCGTTGAAGATAATGCCTGTTCGCCGGCGGTATTGAGTTTACCATCGAACCGACAGTGTTTTCGTACTTCTAATGAGATGGTCATGTTTCTTCTTCAGTTTTCTTTTCCGGGGCGTAAGTGAGTTTGGGTCACATTCGCTTAACTTCTTTACGCTCCAGATCTGGGTTTATTGGGTTGTTCTCCGAAGGCTTAGAAGAACCATCCGTACAGCCCTCTTTCGTTGGTGCACAAACGTCCTTTAGTTGGGTTGGTGCTCTCTTCAACTGAGAGAGGAGTTGCATGGCAGGTGCAGGCCAGGGAGCCACCCAATGTTTGACAGGCGCTTCTCGTTTTGCAGAGGAAGAGTTGCTCAAACTGCGCACTGAAAATTGTATACAGAAAAATAGAAACGAAGAAGCACCATATAAGATATGTAAGAGACACCAAGCTGTACCACTTCAAAATTGAAAAGACTTCAAAGCAACAATTGTTCTTTTATAATCCGAATATAATGTAAAATTAGAACGTAATGGTAATATTTTTTAGACGGATATTGTTTATTTTATTAAGTATTATATGGAAATTACAATGTAATCGTGAAAAATATTATATTACAGCCGTATTTATGTAAATGTAAATGTAAAGTGATTTTTAATACTTTTCAAAAAAAACTCCTTAAAGTGCCATCCAAAATACGTTGTCTCCAAACGTAAACATTCTTTAAAACTCAAAAAAAAAAAAACAAAAACTTTAAAGTACGTACAATCCTTTTCCAAACCTACTTTAAATTGAAATAACATTTATTTATTTATTTTGTTTTTGTGTTAAAGAAAATCAGTAATGAAAAATAACGAAATTATAGAAGCAAATACATATAAAAATTTACATTCATAAAACAAATTTTCAAAAGTGCTTGTGAGTTATAAAAAAAAATACCAGTAAAAATAAACTCGTTATTCAAAAACCTGCCACATAAGAATGTGTTTTAAAAAATTCTATGTACTAGCTTTTCTTAGAAGAAGAAAGTGCGTCTACAATTTAACTTTTTTATTTTTAACAACTTTTTTGTCAAAAATCAATTAATATAATTTCTGATTATGTATGATGGTTATTCAGTAAAAAGAATTCGCACTTATGCATCATTAAAATTAAAGTGTCAAATGTAACGAATGGTATTACCACTATAGAATTACAAATTGTTTAACACTAGATTTACCGCGCCAGTCAAAATGACTGGGTTTGCCTTATTAGCCTTAAATATTGACTTTGTGTGAATATTTTTTCCGAAACTATTATATGATTTTTATAACGATAACTAAATACAATTAATTTGATAATTTATTTTGATCTTGTGTCCACTATAAAAAAAATAATTTTTGTTTTTGGTACTTATACCGGTGCCAGTCATTTTGACTGGTATGTTTTTCTATGGCAGCGATATATCTTTGTTTAGATATTATACATAAATATTACCAATTTATCCGACAACTACCTTATTACCGATAAAGTAACAAGTGTGTTTTTCTATGGCAAAGATAGATTTTTGTTGGAATAATGTACATTCTCTTGCAATATTTCGGGGGGGTTTCGGGGCCTTGAATTCGGAAAAATGGAAAAACGGACAAACGAGCTACTTTGAATGTACAAGACATACTTTCTGAATTTTCGGACATTGAAGATGAAAATTATAATAATGAAGGCGAATTTTTGGGAAATTGTAACAAAAGTTTCCATATCGAGAGCAGTGATGGCGAAAATCTTGGTAAAAAGAATGGAAATAAATCGAGCGACGAAGAAGATATAATATGTAAAAATGAATGTGTATGCGGTTTCCTTCTAGTTCTGAAGAGAATAATGAAAGCGGAGAAGATACACAACTTGAAGTTTCTGCAAGTAGAACTATTTGGAAAAAAAAATAAAAGAAGGTGTTGTTGGAAGGTTATCAACTCATTATATATTCAAAGATTTAACTGGGCCTACAGCAAATGCTAGAAGAAATATTATGGAAGAGAAGTCAAGCAGTGCCTTTTTACTATTGATTGACCATAATTTATTAGAGCATATCAAAACTTGCACCGAATTAGAAGCCTCTAGAGTTTTAGGGAAGAATGGGCACTTTCACAGGCTAAATTGAAAGCTTTCATTGGAATGCTGTATGCACGAGGTGCATACGAAGCAAAAGGTTTGAAGTTGTCGTATTTATGGAACAAAAAATGGGGTCCTGAATTTTTTTCTAAAACAATGAGTAGGCATGACTTTACAGAAATTTTACGTTTCATTCGTTTCGATAGTAGAAATGAAAGAAATGAAACGCTTGCAAACTGATAAATTTGCGTTAGTGTCAACTGTTTGCAACAAATTTATTGTCAACAGTCAAAACTGTTTCAAACCAGGATCAAATATTACAGTAGATGAACAATTGTTTCCAACGAAAGCCAGTGTATGCCAAACAAACCAGACAAGTTTGGAATAAAATTCTGGCTGGCTTCTGACGTTGAAACGAAGTACGTCGTAAATGGCTTTCCTTATCTAGGAAAAGATAAAACACGAAATTTGGCAACACCTCTTAGTGAATTTGTAGTAATGAGATTACTGGAGCCTTATACCATGAACAAAAGGGCTGTAACAACAGATAACTTTTTTACCAGTGTTGCGTTGGTTGCAAGGAACAAAAGGATAGTATGGCTCGTTTTTCAACATTACTATATGAAGCAAGTGAATGTACACTTACAGTTTATAAGAGTAGGCCCAACAAAAAAGTTGTTTTATTAAGTACTAAACACAAAGGCGTTAAAATTGATACCGACAGCAAGAAACTACCTGAAATATTATATCACACTCAAAACATTATTTTTGAACACCTAGTCATTTTGACTGGTGGTGGTATAAATAGGTATAAAAAATTCTTGGTAAATCTAGAGTTAAAATAATTATTAGTTATGCTAGGTTCGCACGAGCCTTCGAATTACTTCGCTCTCTGGTTTGAATTACTTATTTGAATTATTATGTTCACACGGGAACTTTGTAATTCTTTTTGACAGTTCTTCTTTTCTTCTTCTTTTTATTGCTAAATTATTTGCTGTAAAATTGTGATAATAAAACCAAGTAAATAAAAAATTTTATTAAAAAAAAAATAAATTAATACATAAAACATTTAAATTTTTAGTAAATAAAAAAGCTGCTAGCAAATGGGACAACTGCACTTTTTCCGGGCTTTTTAATATTTTTAAATTATAAAGTTCATACAGCTTCTTCAAAAGCTGCAAATACTTTTCCTGTAGATTCAACAGGTTTTCTACACACATAGTGGGTTCCTCCGCTGATTTCGCGAATAACCTTCTTCTAAATAATACTTTTTTAAAATGTTTTGTTTTGGATTCCATTATTGTTTATTTGTTTATATTTTTTGTGCTTTGGCAGCTGGTGATGGCAAAAATACGATAAAATTTAGAAATTACATTGATTTTTAAGTAATTCACAGGGTAATAGAAATTGAATTACATACAATTTGGGTAATTCACTCACAAAATTTTGTATGGCGAATTATTTAATTCAGCACATAATTGGATGTTGAATTACGAATGAGAGAGCAAATTACGAAAAATTGCTGCCGTGCGAACATCGCATTAAAGAACTCTTTATAAATAAGAATGCTTAAAAAGCATTTTATAAACTTAAAGTGCAAATCAACAAAACTGTTCCCTAAACTAAAATAATTTTTTTATAAATACGGCTGTTAGTCTTTAAGGAAGTATTATAAACACTGCTACTAGCTGCCTTAGGCTAGTAAGTAATGTGTGGGCTTATTAGATGTTAGGCTACGGTCCAAACCCAAGGTCAGATATCGCCAACAAAACGAAATGTGAAAATTTATTTCTTCGATGACTTCTTTTCAGCAGATTTCTTGCAAAAACTCTGAGAGTAAATAGAAATGGGATGGGATGCATGTATTCAAGTTAACACACAGCTTCCTCGTTGCTCCACCTGGGTGTCATACTAGCACCCGCTAATTGTTAACTAATGCGTGAAGGGCTGTCCAATCCTCTGGACTTTTAATCTGGGTTGTGTGTAGGGTTTGGAGGGATAGAGAATTATATTATAATTAGCCTTTTAATTGAAGCCAATCTTGACGAAATAATAAACAGGATAAACTAAGTTATTAAAGCTGCACTAAGACTCGAATTTCAATTGTCGATGCTGTCAAAAATTATATAAGTCAAAAGTGGTCATTTAAAGAGCATTTGCTAATCGATAATATCCTCGGTCATATGCAAAATTTACATGTAAACGTGCAAGTTCTGTTTTCAGCAAAGAATACGAGTTCTTCATTACAGTCCCAAGATCAAGGGATATTTTTGACCTTTAAAGCAATGTAAAATCTAAAGCAAACTTTCAGTTATTTTTTAGATCGCACTAAACTCAGGTTATAATTTCATGCAATATGGTCCTAACGTTGACAAGCTCTAAGGTACTAGCGAAATATCAATCAATATTTACAATAAGAAGTCGCCGTAGTCTAGTAGGTAGTGTGTTGGCTTATTAGACGTGAGGCCCGAGTTCAAATCCCAGGTCAGACATCGAAACGAAAATATGAAAATATTTCTTCGGCGACTTCCTCTCAGCAGATTTCTGGCAAAAACTCTGAGAGTAAATAAAATTGCCATTAAAAGCTTCTCAAAAATCTGTCGTTCAGAGTCGACTTTAAACTGTAGGTCCCGCCACTCATGTATAAAATTAACGCACACAACATATGTGGTGTGAGAAGCTAGGTCGTAATCCTGACTGAAGGGTTGTAATGACCAATTATGTATGTAAGAATGTTTATCCAGTTTTATTAATTTAAATATTTTATTTTAACAATTCATTTGTTTGAATAATTTTGTAAATAACGCCGAAAGTATTAATAAATTTTTAAAAGGTTTAATAAATTTTTAAAAGAGTTGTAATAGAAATTAAGATTTGATTAACACACAATTAGCGACTGATCGACTGAAAACTCAACTGACAACTGCTGCTGCACTACTGACTGACTCTCACTGGATATTACATACAACTGCTATTTTGGCAACTCGACATCTTTACACCTGATACTCGGTTTACATGTATGTATTTACAATAAGAATAATTCTATCTCGTTCAGTTACGGTTAATTAAAGTTATCAAAAAATTTTGTCAGCCCCACCATTAACTTCATAAGACAATTTTTACTACAGATTTATTTTACTTTTTTATTTTATTTATTAATTACAATACAATTACAAATTATATTTAATTATATTGTTCATTACGTAAAGCGGAAAGTGGAAGTGATTAACTGGGTTTGGAAAAAATCTGGTAACTAACATAACCTTTTACACAAAAACTTTACTCTTATGAAAAAGCCTTTTATAACTCGGTTTCGATGTTTCTTTCTCACCAATTTATGGCACAGGTGGACTTACACATTTAACCAAAAATTTTTATATCTAACTGTTTTGAAATGTTTAATAAAAATAGAAATGAGAAATCAAAAAAAAACAATTTTCAGACATGATTGAAGAAAAGATTTAAGTCTTTACGGAAGGTTTTTGGTTGGTTAAGTAAACTTGTGCCTTGGAAAGTTATTTTGACGGCGATGACATTGATGATCCATTGATGATTTTTACCCTTGGAATGAAACCAATTTGTGAGACCATTTGCTCAATTTACTGAGCTTATGTCAAGCACAAATGGTGACAACATAAATATGTTTAATATATTGAAGAAGGCAAATATTTCTTCTGATTAATCCGAGCCTTAAGGAACGAAATAATGTTCCATTAAGCTTTTAAAATTAGCTTTCGACTAGTCCTCCGAAACCAGAAGCCTATGCCAGAACATTTCAAGGAATTGTTCGATTGTTTCACGAATGTTCCAAGTGATCGCCTTGTCTGAAATCTCGCACGGTATCAAAAGGTTCGGAGAGGTCCATTCCTACCTTGACGGAGCTGCAGGAATTGCTCAACGTCATTCTGCATAGTATTATCGGCTTCGCAGGTATACCGAGCTCATATATTGCGGCAAAAACACGATCCCTTATGGGGCTATCGAAAGCTGCCTTATAGTCGACAAAAAGATGGTGTGCCGACATGTTTTCCCTGAGTCTATTCCAGGATTTGGCGTAGTGTGAAGATCTGGTCGATGGTGGACTTGCCAGGTCTGAAGCCGCACTGATAAGGTCCAAATAGTGTTTTGACGAGTGGCTTCAGCCGTTCACACAATACGCCTGTAAGAACCTTATATGCGATAGGGAGAAGGCTTATACCCCTGTAGTTGGCACATATCGTAGGGCCACCCTATTTCAAGACAGGACAGATGACACTGAGGTTCCAATCGTTGGGCATACTTTCCTCTAACCACATTTTGTAAATAAGCTGGTGCATGCGCCCTACCAGCTCATTACATCCAGGCTTAAACTATTTAGCCGGGAGGCCATCAGGAACTGCAGCTTTATTGTTTTTAAGACGCATAATCGCGACTTTGACCTCTTCATGGCTAGGCGGCGGAATCTCCACGCCGTCGTCATCAATCGGGTCCGGAACATCATCTCTAAGGGCGGTATTGGTGTCGTCATCGCCTTGTAACAGAGTAGAGAAGTGTTTCCTCCACAACCTCAGCACCCCCTGCGAGTCTATTACCAAGTTTCCATTCTCATCTTTGCATGAAGACGCTCCGGGCTTGTAAACCTCTGTTATACGCTTAACCTTTTGATAGAATTTTCGAACGTCATTCCTACATCTATGCATCTCGACTCCCTCAAGCTCACGCCTTTCCTGCTACCTTTTCTTGTGTCTGAAAAGGCGTCCCTCTTCCCTTCTCCTCTCTCTGTAGTTCTCGACAATGGCTCGCGTAGCGGCTGATTGCAACGTTTTCTTGTATGCGGCGTTTTTCGCTGCAGTTGCATCGCGAAACTCCTCATCGTACCATTGATTTCGTTGGTGTGGGCGCTCGAAACCAAGGACTGCTTCCGCAGTAGTGTGCAAGGAGTGGGAGATGTTAGCCCACAGTCCACCAATGTCGCTGAGATTAGATGGGCAACGAGGGAGCTTATCCGAGAGTTGAGCGGAGAACGCCTCAGCTGTCCTTTATGATCGCAGCTTCTTAACGTCCAGCTTCGCAATGCACTAGAGCGCGCAGACCTCGAGGCGCTAATGCGCAATCAAAACTTGGCTGCGACAAGGTAGTAGTCCGAGTCTATGTTTGGACCTCTGAGTGTGCGCACATCTAGTACACTGGATACGTGCCTTCCGCCAATCACAATATGATCGATCTGGTTGGATGTTGATCGATCGGGGGACATCCAAGTGGCCTTGTAAATGTCGGGATGCTGAAACTTGGTGCTACATACTACCATGTTACGCGCCGCCGCGAAATCGATCAGCCTCATACCATTGGAGGTAGTGTTCGCGTGGAGTCTACACTGTCCGACAGTGGGGCCAAAGATACCTTCCCGCCCGACCTTCACATTAAAATCTCCGAGGACGATTTTGACGTCATGGGCCGGGAACTTATCATATACGTCCTCGAGTTTAGCGTAGAAGGCATCCTTAACCACATCGTCCTTATCTTCCGTCGGGACGTGAGCACAAATAAGGGTGATGTTGTAGAATTTTGCCCTGATTCGGATTGTGGCTATTATTTCATTCACTGGCGTGAACCCAGAGACAAGATGCCGAAGTCTCTTATTAACCACAAATCCGCATCCGAATTCGTGCTTATCAACATGGCAGCTGTAATACACATCGCAAGATGCCAGCCTTTTGCATCCTTGTCCTATCCATCGTATTTCCTGTATGGCAGTGATGTCCGTCCTACATTTCATGAGGGCATCTGCCAGCTGGGCGGAAGCGCCTACCCTGTGAAGGATGCGGACGTTCCATGTGCCTATTCTTTAATCGTTGTCCTTTAACGTCCAGGGGATTGGACTTCGCTGCACGCATTAGTTAACATCTAGCGGGTGCTAGAATGTCATCCAGGAGAGGCCACGAGGAGGCTCCGTGTCAACTTGAATGCAGCAAGACAAGGATCGTCCTGGTGGTCGCCACGTTGACCACAAACAACGTCTTTTAATAGAATACACAAATAAATTGAATAGGAATGGAAAATCCTAATTAAACGTATTATTCGAGCGTTTCTTATGTCCATGGTAATAATGTCTGAATAAATTTTCGGTTAGGTTAGGTCAGAGGACGTGTACTTGTCAGTTAAGACAAGTACAGTACCCGGAGGTCGAAATTGACCCATTGTACTACGTCCTTAGAGAGGGAAGGAAACAGAGGGAATAGGATGAAAGGAGGGCATGTAGGTAAGGGGGGGAATGGGAATCGGAGGAATCACATAGAAAGAAACAGACACAAACAAAAAAGGGGGAGAGCGCGACTACACTTATGAAGCCCTAGCACCTCTCAACCAGCCCAAGCTGCTAATGAATCTGTGGAGAGCCTTGATGTCGGCTCTCGACACAGAATTCAAGCTCTCAAAGAAGGCCCTGCCAAGGGTCCTCAATCTACCAAGGGCTGGGCAGTTACAGAGGAAGTGTTCGATAGTCTCTAACTCCTCCTCATCACAACATACCCTGCAATAGTCCGGCTGGGATCTGTTTCAGATCCCCGTCAGCGACCTAATCTCGCAGTGCCCCGTGATAAAACCGACAACCAACCTTAAGCTGGCCTTAACCAAGCCCAGCAGCCAATCTGTTGTCTTACTGTCCACAGCAAGCCATAGAGGCCTAGAAACAGAACAACCCGATCCGTTCCGCCAACGCCTTTGCTCTTCCTCCCTGACCCATCCATTGATGAGGCCATAGAGGTGGCAGACTGGGGTGTCAGGACCAACTATTAAATCGCCCCCTGAAAGCGAACCTAACCTAGCGAGGGCATCCGCCGTCTCATTGCCCAGTATTTCGCTATGACCCGGAACCCAGCATAGACGGATACGGTCTGGTCCAAAAGTCCTCAACGACTCTTTGCACTCGCGAACGAGCCGTGATTTGCACCAGACCGAAGCAATGGCCCTAAGGGCAGCCTGACAGTCAACGAAGGTCATGTAAGATCCCGAATCTGAAGATGGGCTACCAGCTATGGCCCCAATAGCCTTCAGTATTGCGAAAATATCCGCCTGAAAAACGCTGCAGTTATCATTCAACCTGAAGTGGAGTTCAATACCGAGTTCCCTACAGAAAACCCCAGCACCTGTACATCCACCTAAATTCGGTTACTGTATTATAGAATATTTAAGGCAGAATATTTGATTATTTGTGACCTTTCAAGAATATACTGAAAAATTATAAGATACCTCACCACCACCACCACAAATTTGTGCTCTACACAAGAAGGTTTTGGTCTCCGGCTATAGCAAGTATATGTAGTTACTACGAGAAAGAAAAACACAAAGTGAGTGTAGTTGATTCGATAGGGTAATTCACTTCATGTTCTGCCTTCAATAAATAGTTCATTTCTTTTTAATAGAACGTTTAGATAAATTTAAGTTTTAAATTAAATAATATCATATCATATGTATCTTATAAGACGACTTTTGCACGTTGAAATTAGTTTCGAAACATTTTTGAAAAACTTTTTTGCGTTTCTTTTAAACTTTTTTTCGCTTTTGCACGTAAAAAATTAATTTCAGAAATTTTGTTTTCTTTTATCTCGTCGTTCTGCTGTTTTTGACAGTTGTAACTTTATTTGGCATTGTCATTTAGGTTCAAACACAAGACATGAATACATATTATATGAATATTATATTTGTTATTATAATATATTATATATTTATGTATTATTATTTTTTAATATATTTACCTTATTTAAATTATATTCTTTTTGATTTTTATAAATTAAAAAATTAAATTATATTCTTTTTTATTTTTTTTTTTTTTCACTTTTTTTAATTAATTTAATTAATAAAATTTTTCTTTTGCAAATGTTTTGATTTCAAACATAATAAATAAATAAATAAATAAAATAAATAAATAAATAAAGTTTGCTACTATGAACGGACAAACTTGAAAAAAAGAAGTAATGTTATTTTAAATAAGGGATCTTTATATTAACACCTTGACTGCCAACTGCGAGTTATCTCATACTCACTAAACCATTTTTTCTCCTAAAAACATAATTTTTGCTTTTTGATGATACCTACGATTTAAAAAATAGAGTTTTTAAAAACATAATGTGAAAAAATCAAATTATCATTTTTGGCCAGTTTTCTGAAAGCGGCAGTCAACGTGTTAACTTCACTATGCGAAACAAAAAATAAAAGAAAATGTCAAATAAAATGTGAAATCAAATACAACTCAGTGTATATACGAATAAAGAACAAAGCAAGTTTGCGAGTACATGAAATTGTGAAATCACCCCGCTCGTTTCCCCCTCTCTCCTACAAACTCAAGAGTGTTGAAACTTGTTTCGAAACTAGTTTTAACGTGCAAAAGGCGTCTAAGCAATTAAATGATTACAACGCTTTTGTTTCAAAATTTTGCACTGAGCAAGCTGCTTATCTGGCATCTTATAATTTTACATTATGAAATGAAAATATTCGTATTAACAATATTACTTGTTATATGCAGATTGTTTATTTCACATGCGTAACATAACTTATGTTGTGTGATGGTTTATTTCCTATTCTAAGTTATGCATTTTTTTCTAAACAAGTTGAATATTGTTATAACACAGTTTTAAAATTATTTTTTATTATTCAAAGACATAATTGATGGATAACTTAAATCTTGGTGGTTCTCAAATTTCCAGAGGGGAGTTTTTTCAAATGCTTCTCCGAGTCTCAATAGCTTCTGTAATAACATATTATTCTGTGAAATGGATGATGAATCAATTAGATCCCACAAGTAAAAATAAAAAGAAAGCCAAACTTCGAGCTGAAGAACAACTTAAGCGGTATACTTATATAATTTAATTATTTTTTTTATGCAAAGTATACATATATTCTTACTACAGGTTAAGTGACGACGGGACATTTAAAATTAATTCTCAACAATTTAATGATTATGAATTAATGATAGCTTCACACATTGTTGTACCTAGCGATATTGCAGTGAGTTGGAATGATATTGCTGGATTAGACAGTGTTGTTCAAGAATTGCGCGAATCTGTAGTTCTTCCAGTTCGGCATCGGGATCTGTTCAGTCAATCCAAATTGTGGCAGGCACCTAAAGGTGTACTATTGCATGGACCACCTGGCTGCGGCAAAACTTTAATTGCGAAAGCAACTGCAAAAGAGGCTGGAATGCGTTTTATTAATTTAGATGTTGCTATCTTAACAGATAAGTGGTATGGGGAATCTCAAAAGCTCGCGTCTGCGGTGTTTTCTCTCGCTCTTAAGATTCAACCATGTATAGTTTTTATTGATGAAATTGATTCTTTTCTGAGAAATCGTAATTCAAATGATCACGAAGCTACAGCTATGATGAAAACACAATTCATGATGTTGTGGGATGGCCTAAGCACAAATAATGAAGCTACAGTGATAGTAATGGGTGCTACTAACCGTCCCCAAGATTTGGACAAGGCGATATTGAGACGCATGCCCGCTCAGTTTCATATTGGCCTTCCTGGACCAGAACAGCGTTTACAAATTCTGAAATTAATTTTAAATACGGAAGTTGTTCACGAATTAGTAGATTTCAATCGCTTAGCTAAGATCACAAACGGATTCTCTGGTTCAGATTTAAGAGAGATGTGTAGAAATGCCTCTGTTCTTCGAATGAGGCAATTTATGCGCTTACATGATACGAGCATTTCCGTGCAAGATTTAAATTCTTCAAAATCTAGAAACGAAGTCACACGAGATAATGAAATTATTGCAATAACTATGAAAGATTTATTAAAATCATACGATAAGATGAAAGAATCAAAAATGCATACCGGACAATTATTGATGGAAAACAGAATTGAGTTGGACTAGTGAAATACCCACTTTGGAGCATCTCTTTTATTTTTTCTTTTCAGCACAAATATTGATTTGTAAAATTTTCAATTGATTGTAAGTTATTAAATAAACAAACTAAATTGATAAGAAGTATACAATAAGTTTCGCTCTGTTCCGTAAGTAGAAAATAAATAATTTATAAATTACTAGCAGATTGTACCCGGCGTTGCGCGGGTTATGTAGTTTGGATTAGTTTAAAAAATTATTATTGGGTCATTTTTGCATTAAAAATAACAATAAATAAAAAACCGGTTTATATGTTTCGAAACCGGTTTTAAAACCGGTTTCTTAAAAAATGGGTTTTTTCAAATTACTCGGAAACCGGTTTAACAAACAACCCAGTTTTTTGAATACTCCTAAATATAAATGCACTCAATTTGCCCGTTTTTGGCCCCTTTCTCCCTTTTTGGACCCCTTTTGGTTCAACTTTAGAAACGGAATACCTCCAATAGCTATTTGGGAAACTTAACCAAGCTAAATCGTAAAAAAATACCTTTAAAACAGATAAAATACAGCATTTATGCATAAAAGTACTAATTTTTGCCCATTTTTCTCCCTTTGTCCCATTTTTTACCCCTTTGGGTCAAAATTTTGAAAAGATTTATAGCCTATAACCTGCACCGACAAAAGCTCGATCTATATCCCAAATTTCAAGAAAATCGGTCCAGGCGTTCAGGCGTGATTGGCTAACAAACAAACAAACAGACTTACAGAAAGATTTATAATATATATTAGGATAATCACAAATGAAATGTAAAGCAACACCATTAAAAAGCATATGGTTCAAAATATAAATTATTATTATTTTACTAAATGTATAGGTTTAGAGTTTTTACGACAGAGCCTATTTTACAACATACATGTAAACTGTGTTTTATTGCCCGGGTAAATTTGCATTTATGCGAAAATTGTGTTAATGTGAAAAAATAATAGAATGTACTCAAGTTTACGAACTCCATATCTGGGTATGTTATTGTAAATTTTTTTTTTTTATTAGAGATAAAATTATACAATGTAATTATTACAAGTTGAGTAACTAAGATTTTAAGCTGGGTGTAGTGCAACAGTAATAGGAATGAAGGGCTCACACAAATAGACTGGCACACTTTCCATTGTCTACCAGGACACCCTTATTGTAAAAGAGTTATTTGCTTACATTTCTTCTAATAATTCAATCAAGAGTCTTTTGCAGTGAATTTAATCTTTTATTTATTTATTAATTACAAATTATATATAATTATTACAAGCTGAGTTACGTAACCTCGGTACCACTCGGTTTAGTGTAAAAGACCAGAGTCTCTTGGGAATCAATCCCAAGACCCTCACAATAATAGTCTAGCACACTAACCACTCGACTCCCAGACAATGTGAGTTACAAAATATTTCTCTGTTACATATCGGCTGCAGTCGTCTGGAGAGCACTTACACAGTCGCCTTTATTAATAAAGAACCTTTAATCGGATATGTAGCGTCCCAATCAATGACTTCAAAATATTAGTAGATTCAGTTTGATTTTTACACCTTCATGCCGAACACATAAAGAATAATTGAGAAACTTTTTGAAAATGTATGTCTTCTGTTCGAATGCTTTTCTTATCGTTTGCACGAACTGTAGGTTTGTTCAGTAATTCAGGCGTTCATTGAACTGTTTTCTGCATTCCAAGTCTGATTTCAGGTTGTAGAGTAATTAAAATTATTTTGAAAATATGAATAAGCATTACAAAATTTTAACTATAACAAATTTAATATAGCATTTTTTTTCAATTTATTGATTTTTAATAATTCATATTTTTTTAAATTTGTCTTATCTAAAAACAAACAGTATAAAAACTATGTGCCCTTTCTACTTCATTTAAATATTAAGATATTTACATAAAACCTTTTGAAAAAATGCATAAGAGAAAGGTTAAACTGAAAATTAGAGTTTACAAGAAAAAGTTAAGAAGAGGTTACATTAGCTATGTGATTGTACTATAATATTTGACATCTTGAGTATAACCAAAGAATATGGATATAAAGAATGCGCATCATGTAGAAGTAAAATTTCTTATGGCGGGATGTACCAGTAAGACCCGCTCTCACCAAAATCTCTTTTAAAAATCATTTATTGATGAGGGAGGGAAGACAGGAGAAAAATAAACACAAACAAAGAGCGTAACAATGTGTTGCTCTCATCGTACGTATGTATATGCGTATGTACGATTATGTATGTATGATCGTTGTTATTGTTTGACCAAAGACTATAAATATGTAAAGATGTTGCACACAGTGTATTTAAAATTGACAAAATTTTGTGCTTCTTTCTTATGAAAGCTGAATCGTCGTTCTCATTCTCATGTTAACTGAGAGAAAGAAAACAAAAAAGACTCAGTACACTTATTGTACTCAGAGAACTTATTATACTTAGAGAACATATTGTTATTTTCTCTAAGCAATTTATTCTCATATGCGTGTATACGTGTGTGCATGTATGTATACATACATTGCCAAATAAAATAATAAACAAACTGAAAGATTTTTTGTTTTCACAAAATGTATGTGCAAATAGCCTGTGGAAAACAAATATAACCGTTTGTTTTATTGTAGGGTAAGAATATGTGTTTTATTGTTGTAGAAATGAAATTATATCGATTCGCACCGAATTATATATTACTATTCAATTATGTATGTATGTATTTACCATATGTGTCTATTTTTGTATAGAATGAAGTTGTAATAAAACGAATGCTTTTTTTGTTTAGTATTTATTAAATTTATTTATCATTTTAATGGTTCAAAATTTTAACTTTTTCCATACTGGATAATTTGAATTTGTATGTTTCCCATGTGGAATGCTTCCGTAGTAAAACAACAATTAGTAAATTAAGCATCTCCATTCTGTGTTTATAACATTCGTTATTTTCATCAAACCAAGGAATAAATTGTATTTTTTGTGCATTTTTTGTATTTTTTTTGCCAACTACAAATGTTTTTTTGTTTTTTATAGATTTATTTTCTAAAAAAAATTTTTTGAAGACTTATATGAATTTTGCAAACTTCAAAAAATAAATCAGATGGAGCGCACAAACTTCCAAAGTCGGAATCTTTTATATAATTTTTTGCATAAACGAACATTTCTGAAGGATATGACAAAATTTGCGCTGGTTTGATTATATCCACACGACATTTAACGCAAGATATTCGTTGAGCTATGTAACCAACAAAATATCGACTTGATGTTAATTCAATTGGCACATTGTTGGACGTAAAACAATCGGTGCCTTCATTAAAATATTCTTTATTTTCATCGTATATATCTGCGACATCTATATCAGGGGTATGTGTACTTTCTGATATATTTCCAGTCCTATCAATATCTTCTAAAAATATGATTTATGATTTTAATTATATATTATATTTATTAAACGTTTTGTTTGAGCATGCACTACAATTTTTAAATTCACACTTTTTATAAAACAATTTTTCAGTTTTTCAGTTTCAAATGTCCACACAAAATGTGGATTTTTTATTTCGGTGCGAATCGATATAGTTTCATTTCTACAACAATAAAACACATATTCTTACCCTACAATAAAACAAACGGTAATATTTCTTTTCCACAGGCTATTTGCACATACATTTTGTGAAAACAAGACATCTTTCAGTTTGTTTATTATTTTATTTGCCAATGTACAAGCCCACACGTATACACGCATATGAGAATAAATTAGAGAAGAGAACAATACGTTCTCTGAGTATAATAAATTCTCTGAGTACAATAAGTGGCAGTAGCCGTACTGCCATCGACAAATTTGGCACTGGCAGTGCAACATCTTCATATATTTATAGTCTTTGATCTCATCGCGATGAGAGCAAAGAATGAGAGCAAGGCATTGTTACGCTCTTCGTTTCTGTTTACTTCCCTCCTATCTTTTTCCCCCCGCGTCATGAAATATTTTTGAAAAATATTCCAAAATATGTTAAGATGCACATTCTTTATACTTTATTTTCTTTGGTATAACTTAATTATTAACCTTCTTCGGTAAACTGGGTATTATTAATAGCCTCGCAAAACTCTTAGAGATGCGTGGTATTGAAATATGACCTTTAAATTCCCCACTTAAAATAGTTGTTTCAATTACATAATTCATTAACTTTATGCTATAAGGCTTGTTCAGCGTGTAAAGATTAGTAAATGGAGCAGAGTTAGTCCCAACACACTTGAATGAGCTCTGCAAAAATTATTATTGGTGTAGTAGACCATATAATATCCAGATGGATGATAGATGTGAGTTGTGTAATCAATTATGATGCATGGACGAGAAGAATGGTCCTGTCAATTATGATTTATTGGGCAGTGTTGGATTTAATTCCATTGCAAATATTAGCAAGTACCAGATCCAAGAAGACCGACAAGTCTAACATGGCGTTTATCAGGTGGCATCGTGACCTGACTATAAGGGTAATGTTTGGCAACGTGACCGATTATAAATGAAAAATGTGGAGACCGCATAGTTTTGTGATATACAGATGGGTCAAGGACAACTAGTGAAACAGGAGGAAGGGTGTTCGGTCCCAGATTGAAGTATACGAAGAAACATCAGTGTCTTGGACAGGAAGTAAAAAGGACAACACATAACAATACTGTCGCCTCGTGTGGATTAGCTCCAGAATATTATGAAATTGTATGGACAAACTGAATCACCTGTAATGTGAAAAAAGGTCACCTTCTGATGGACCCAAGGTCATGAATTTACTTCAATTAGCAGGTAGATAAACTTACACTGATAGGACAATAGACCTAAAGGTAACAGTACATAACAATTATTTAAAACCTTGTTTCAATTACTTAGACTTTTAATAAATATTGCCTGAATGTTTTTATCTATTCCTTGTTTTCCTTCACCTTAACCCAACATGAAAAAGAGAGAAAACTTTGAAACCGGAAAATATATTTATAGTAAGACCCCGCCTAAGGCGGGGGATACGTTCTAATAAGTTCCAGCGCTAAACGAAACAGCGTTAAACGAGGCAACTTAACAAGTACATATAAAATACAGTTGGAATCTTTATTCTGGACAGACTAACAAAACAGCGTTGGAAAAAAAAACATAGTATACACCGTCGCTATATAGTGCACCGCTTTTGGTTGGTGCATGGCCGTTTCATTTGCACACATATACAACAGGTATCAATACAGTGTGCGATTTAAGGAATTCCAATAGTACAGCGTAATACTGAAACAGCGTTAAGCTGGGTCTTACTGTATTACAAATGTCAATTAAAGGGGAAAATATACTAAAATTCTTGTGAATGTAAATATTCAACATTAATTAAGAAAAATTTTCCTCAAAATGGTATACGCGTATACTGGGTTAGCTTATTTAGAAAATAAATTTTATAAGCTACTTGGAGGCTTTTGCTTTACTAATGCAGACCGTATCACAGCGGGCGACATGTAACCCATTGCCTCTATCGCATTATCTTAGGTTATTATTTTTATGTCATTATTTTTTGCAAATTTGTGCTGATAACTTCGAAATTCATTTCCTTAGGGATATTAAAATTGGGGTGTATATAATTTTAAATCAGTGAAAGTACGTTGAAGTCACCGTAGTCTAGTAAGTAGTGTGTCGGCTTATTAGACGAAAGGCCACGGTTCAAACCCCAGGCCAGGCATCAAAACGAAATGTGAAAAAAATATTTCTTCGGCGACTTCTCAGCAGATTTCTGGCAAAAACTCTGAGAGCAAATAAAATTGCCATGAAAAGTTTCTCAAAAATCTGTCGTTCGGAATCGACTTTAAACTGTAGGTCGCGCCACTCATGTATAAAATTAACGCACACAGCATAAATGGTGTGAGAAACTAGGTCGTATTCCTGACTAAAGGTTTGTTTGTAATGGCCAATTATGTATGTATGAAAATACGTTTAAAGTGATGAGTTCTGCTCATGTTTTTAACTACTAGTTTACTTATTTTTACTAATTCTAAAAAACGTTTAATAATTCGATGTCTCCGCTATTAATTCTTAATTTTAAAGATTTGAAAGCAATTCCTGGCATTTTGTATAACGTTGTGAAGTTATAAAAATGAAATCAAAATCTTTCGACAAATCATTTATCTTTTATTTTTTCTGCCATTTAACTATAATGACAAAATATTCAAGAATGATCGAATTGGAAAAAGTAAAACAGTTACGATATACCTCAAATATTATATATAAATTGTATGTTAAATGTGCTTTTAGCTTTTTTAGATGTATCAATGTTCCATAGTACCAACAGCTACAACGGGATCACTTGGTGCAGGCCGTGGTTCATTAAAGTCCTCATCAGAAGGGGGTATATCATCATCAGAACGTGATGTTATTATTGCTGTTCCAGCTTCTTTTGCCATATTTAAATAATGGGCATTTTCCTCGTCATTAAATATTTTAAAAGGTTGGTTTCGTCCAACAATCGCAACCGATATATTCTAGAAAAAAAAACGTAACTTTATAGACTACATACTTACATATATATATATACTACATATATGTATGTAGCGTATAATACATATATATATATATATATATATAATAGCATAAATATACATATATACATATAAATAACAGTATTTACCAAAACCGGCGACTGGTCATCTTTTGAACCAATTTCCTCATTCGGTAATGAACCACGAATTGCTTGAATGCCATGACAAATCAATTCATCTCTACTGCATTCATTGAAAGAATTTAAATGTCTTTCTAAATATGTTCGTGCGCTTTGGGAACGTGATCCTATAGACATTGCTTTGCAATTAAAAAAGTTTGCAGATGGCACAACTTGGTATATGTGCGGTCCCATTTCATCATATCCTGCTACAAGCAATCCTACTCCATAAGGTCTTCGATCATAACGTTGAGTAGTAATTTGCATCTTATTACCAAGATTAGTAATTAATCTCATGACGGGATATGTGGCATCATATGAATATTTGTAGTTAAGACATTCTGTACGAAGGTAACGACTCAGTACCCTTGCATCAGCAGTTATTCCTGAGATGGAAATTCCCAAGTGATCGTCGATTGGTATAATTTTTCTTTGAGATGACGACAACTCAGATGAAGATCTGCGTAGGGCTACAAGGACAGCGTAATCTTTATTTTTTAAGCCAACAGTTGCTGAACCTAATTTAACCGCTTCCATTGCATATTCAACTTGATGCAAACGTCCTTGGGGACTCCAAACAGTCACGTCACTGTCGTATTGGTTGCGGAACTAAATGAAACAAATAAAAAACATTATTTAATAAACAAATAACGCAAAATTCTCTACCATAATTAAAAACGATTTCGGCTTCTAACAATGACAAACAAATTTACAATCCAGTGCCTAACGACAAAGTGAATCTATAACAATAAGAACTGCTAGAAGAAGGGAACACAATGTTAACAGGGTGAATCAAAAAAAATTTATAGTTTGTTTCAGGTTGGCAACTTTGGTATTTCAAAAACTTCAAAAGAAACAAAAAAACCATGGCAAATTCAATAGGTAGTGTTATCAGCCCAGCTGATTGCTTTTTTCAGTCCACGTAAATGTCAAACATATGTTTTCGTACAGTGAGCAAAAAAAAAACTTGTACACTATTACCTCGAAATAACTTTTGAACAAAAAATTATCTATAAAAAGAAATTTATTTCCTTTAAGCCTAAAAAAAGCTTAAAAACTATATTCTGATTATAAAAATTTCTCTATTGGTTACGTAACAAGAAAATAATTGTAGAAACTAAGAAATTCCCACATTTTTAGGCAAAGAAGTGATTTTTTCACTATGGCGACCGAATTTTCTAGAAACTCATTTTAAACAAAATCCTGTGGATTAATTTATTCATTAGTTTTTTTACAATAAGTGTACACATTTTTTTGCTCACTGTGTATACATTCTTTTATTTATTTATTTTTTATTTCCTTTTATATTTGTATTCTACACAACTTATAATTTATTTAAATATTCTGGATGTTCTGGCACAACTTTTGTTGTAGAATCTGCTTTTATGTTTCCCAGTACAAACATACACAATTGGTCATTACAACCCTTCAGTCAGGATTATTGACTTTGTTTCTCGCACCACTTATGTTGTATGTTAATTTTATACATAAGTGGCGGGACCTACAGTTTAAAGTCGACTCCGAACGACAGATTTTTTGAGAAACTTTTTCATGGCAAGTTTATTTACTCTCAGAGTTTTTTGCCAGAAATCTGCTGAGAGCAAATCGTCGAATAAATACTTTTTGTATTTTGTTTTGATGTCTGGCCTGGGGCTCGAACCCTGGCTTTACGTCTAATAAGCCAACACACTACCTACTAGACTACGGCGACTACTGCTTCCCAGTATCCCCCTGAAAGTCGTCATACCTTAGTGGTAGCGCAAGTCAGCCCGTATTTAAAAAAATTTTATTTAAAAAAATATTTTTTTAAATTTTTTTTATAAACAAAAAGAAACAAAAGAGAAATAATGACACAAAATAACAACTTTATGGATTCGCCTTTGTCATTTCTGGCTTACGGCGAATTTCATTTGACATTTGTGTGTACCCAAAAACAACGGAAAATACATGTTGTTTTTGTTAAAAAAAACACTGCGAATTGAGTTGTTGTACGATTGCCATCACATATGGAGTTCGCCCTGCAAAAAAACATATATAAATCTTTTAACTTATTTACAATCAACTAATAATTTACAATAAATAAAATATTAATCATACAAAAATTGTATACCTTAAAGATTATTTAATTCTCTTACAACTTTACTTTTGTATTTCCTGATTTATATATGTAAATATATATATATATATAGTCCCAATATTTTATGCACACACAAATCATATTGAGTAACGTTGCTAAAAAGTTCAAAGCAATATTTTTTTTGTCGAATGGTTTGCTTAAGTAATGAAACTTAATACATCCACAACTTCAAGCAAAAAAGCTGCCAAAAAATGTCCCATATTAAAATCGTCAGCCAAAATTTCAAATACTGTCAATTACATTTAAACATATGTTAATTTCCCGCTGTATTTAGATTTGTTTTATTGTTTTTTTTTCCATGCCAAAACAAAACCATATGTTTTTTGTTTACGAAATGCATAAAATTCATATGCAATCACTGATCGCGATCGGACGTTTTATTTGTTTTTTGCTAGATTTGTTAGTCTGACAAAAGTAAAGTAATTTACTGTTAATTAAAACAACAAAAACACTAGTTAAGTACTGTACTTACTTAAATATACAGAAAGAAAATAAAATAAAAAAAAGACATAATCAAAAGAAAAAGAAAAGCATAACCAGTTCTGAATGCTCTAAAACGAACAAAATGTTGGGGAAGTGTCCCAAAGAAAAAATTCATTACAAATGAAAATCGATTTAAACCTTTACAAAATTTAGAAGAAGATGACACTTTCAGCGAAGGTGAACAAGAAGAATTAAAGGATTATAAAATTGTAATTCCTCCAATTGTTGTCGACAACAATCATGGATTTACTTCAGTTGTTAAATTAATTGGAAAAGACTTCGAATATAAACGAATGTCAGTGGGTACAAAGATAATTTCTTTTTCCATGGTTAACTACAATTTAGCTAAGAAAAAGCTGACTGAGGCTAATCTAAAATTTTACACTCATGAAAGTAAAGACACACGATTGTTTAAACTCTTTCTGTATGGCCTGCCTAAATTAGACCCAAATCAAATAGTTGACGAGCTTAAAATCAATTATAATGCTTCTGCAAACAGTGTCAAAGAGATTCAAACAACTCGTTCTTCAGCTGATGATGCTTTATATATGTTAGAGTTCGATCGAACTCATCATTCCAAAGCTCAAATTCTAAAGATTAAGCGATTGTCCAGCATTGTAGTACACTGGAGAAATCCCCTGAAAAGCAGGAAAGGCCCTACTCAATGTAACAAATGCACTATGTATGGCCACGGCTCTAGAAATTGCTATCGCCGTCACATTTGCATTGCCTGTGGTAGAGATTATGATTTATCAGTATGCCAAATGAATAAAATCCCAGACAGTAAGACTGCGGCATATAAATGTTTTAACTGCAGCAAAAAAAATCTTAAAAACTCAAACCATAGAGCTGACGATCCTCGGTGCCCCAGCCGCAAGGAATACCTTCTTATGCGGGAAAATATTAACAAGAAAAACCAACTATTCCGTAGCATTAGACTTTTCGATGATATTGCTAAAGAGAAATCAGAAACAGTAAATACTGCTGTAAACTCGCCTCCTTTTGCATCTAGAAGTTATGCCGATGCTGTAAGGATACCTGCTCATATATCTTCAGGAGACAACTTATTTAGCATAGATGAACTGTTCAACATATTCACCAGGGCCGAATCCGACTTACAAAAGTGCACATCTAAGATGGAGCAGCTCAATGTTATAATGCAAATGCTTAAGTATGCCATCTAATATTATATATGATAGCCTTCACGTAATGCATTGGAATTGCCAAGACATTACAAATATCTCTCAATCTGTCCAACTTTATTTATTTTTAAAGCAGAATAATATTGATTTAGTTCTACTTAATGAAACCTTTTTAAAATCGAATCATACATTTAAACTACCTGGTTACATTATTTATAGGAATGATAGAGACTCTCATGGTGGTGGGGTAGCAATAGCTGTAAGATCAGAACTTGAACATAAATGTGAGCCACAATTTGACACAAAATTTATCGAGAACATCTGCATCTCCATAACCATTTGTAATAGAAGGGTAATATTTATAGCTGCCTACTGTCCACGTTACAATAGCGATTTCGTAGCTGATATTAATGTTTTAACCTCTATGAACTGTGACTATTTCATTCTGGGTGATTTTAATGCCCATCATGTTAGTTGGAATTGTCGTACATCTAATCGATCTGGAAGTCTTCTTTACGACCATCAAAATGTTTCGAATTATTATATTTATTATCCTTTTCAACCTACTCGTTTCCCTCAGAATATAGTTCATAGGCAACAATCGACTATTGACCTTTTACTTTCAAACTCTTCATTATCGTTTTCCGATTTGGAAACTCACCCAAATAAATTATACTCTGACCACTCGCCGGTAACTTTTTACGTAAATGAACCTGTTACTGAAGTTATGAAACTCTTCCCGGACTACACTAGGGCTAACTGGGACCAATTCCGAAATTTGGTTGATTCAAAAGTCAATTTAACCCCCGCCTTGAACAACCAACTTTCCCGTTTGAATGTTGATCAATCAATCAGGGAATTTACTGATTTGATTACTGAAGCTTGCAGATCCGCAATTCCTTTTCGGGCTCGTGGGAGTAAATGTGTCAATATATCTTACCAATGTAAGCGTTTGATTACTGTAAGGAATGGCTTTAGGAGAAAGTTTCAACGATGTAGTGATGTCGCTAGGAAAATAACATTAGGGGCATGAGTTAGGGAGCTTAATAAACTGATTGCGTTTGATATAAGTAGAACAAGAGACGAACAGTGGGGCAATTTTTTGGAGAAACTACCGACCGGTGGTAAAATTTTTTGGAGGATTGCTAAGCGGATAAAAGAGAAGACGAACCCGATAAAGAAACTAATCGTAAATAACCAGGATGTTACGGACAGAGCGGCCATGGCTAATGCTACAGCAGATCAATTTGCTAGTGCTCACACAACTTCAATCACCTTCGGCAGTTCCATGGATAACAAGGTCAACTTAGTAGCTAGCCCAATTGAAAATTACGTTTCGTCTTACAGCGATACTAGCACACTTACAAATCTGGATGAGGTTCTGTTTATCATTAATAGCCTTAAGAACTCTAAGGCTCCAGGTCTGGATCAAATTAGCAATTTAATAGTTAAGAAATTACCTTTGTCGGCTTATACATTTTTAGTCAAGCTTTATAATTTTTGTATACTAAATTGTCACTTTCCATCGCAATTTAAGAAAGCGAAAGTTGTTCCTTTGGAAAAGCGGGGAAGGATCCTAGACTGACGACAAGTTATAGACCTATTAGTCTACTGAGTGCTTTCGATAAAATCTTTGAGAAGATCATATTGGCTAGAGTTAGGAATTTTGTTGACGATAATAATCTTCTTCACAGCTGCCAATACGGGTTTAGGTCTCAGCATTCCACCACGCATCAGTTAAAAAGAGTAGTTAATATGATAAAGACCAATAAGAATAGACGTTACTCAACGGGAGTGCTTTTTCTAGACATCGAAAAAGCTTTCGACTCAGTTTGGCATAATGGCCTAATTTACAAACTTTTTAAATTGGAGTTCCCATTATATTTAATTAGGCTTATTAAAAGTTTTCTTACTAACAGGACATTTGTGGTCGATGTGGCCGGGGCACGCTCAGCTGAAAAAGCCATTCCGGCAGGAGTCCCTCAAGGTTCGGTCTTGTCTCCGTTGTTATTCAACTTATTCATTTCAGACTTCAAAATACACTCTGGTATTGATGTGGCTTTTTATGCTGATGACAGCGCCTTTATTGCTCGTGGAAAGGTTTCGAACGCTATTGTTAAGCGCTTACATAAGGCCCTCGTATCTGCAGCCAAATATTTCGTAAAATGGAAAATAAAAATTAATGAGGAAAAATCTCATGCTATATTATTTCCATTTAATAGATCTCCTAAGAGAACCCCCACGACCAGACTAATTTCAAATGGAACCCAAATTCCCTTTTCAAGATCAATAAAGTATCTGGGTGTTATACTTGATGATAAATTAACCTACAAGGAGCACTTACAAAGTGTTTGTTTACGAGCAATACGCTGTGGCCGTGCGTTGTACCCTCTGCTCAACAGAAAATCAAAATTAAGTATCAAGAACAAACTTCTTTTATACAAGTTGTGTATTAGACCTATTTTAACATATGGATGTGTTGTCTGGAGGGGCTGCGCGAATACCCACAAAAAACGTGCCCAGATTGTTCAGAATAAAAACTTAAAGATCATATACAACCTACCGAGTCGATTTCCAACGCTGGAACTACACAGATTGTCCGGTCAGAGGACCATTGCTTCCCTAATTAATGACATGACCCTGTTATTCGATTAAAGATGCAGAAGGTCAAATTTTGGTCACATAAGAAGTTTGCATAGCACTAGCTAGTTGATTCTATATCTACGTATAGAATCAATTAGCTTTTGTCTTTTAAAACTTTTTATAATTTTAATTTCATGGTATATAATATAGGTTTTTTCTATCTTTTCCTATAAGTTAGTTTAATATTGTAAAAGCACTTTTAGTTAAATAACACCTGTACTTATTTGCTGTAATATATTAATGATAATAACTCAATACTTTTTTTTTAGATGTAAGAAAAACCAAATTGTTATGTGATAGTAGAATAAATAAAAAAAAAAAATTCATAAAATTAAGTGAACTTACGGACAATTGAGAGAGTAAGAAAAAATAAAATAGATTATATCTCATGACTGCTTTTGCTGACGATTTTTTATGTCATTTTGTATGAAAAAAATCATTAAGCCCCAATTCTGTTCCATCTCCTGCAGGCTTTTCAAACTCTGAGGTGGTCAACAAACAGGTTAATCTTTTCAGCGTTATTTCTCTAAATGGTATCATTTCGCTAAATTAACAGGTAATTTAAAGTTATCAATCACTGGCCATAGTGAATAGGGTCTAAAAGTCTTGTAAGAGTACTCTGAGATTTCAAGAGCTCTGTACACTATTTTGACAAATTCTTTTAAGTTTTGGTGAACTACCACATTTACTCTGCCTCGGTAGGGTAAGGTTTGCAAATTGTAACAATATTGGGCAAGAGGTTCGAAGTTAGAGATACAGTGATGCCTCAACTTAAGACGAGCCTCTAGAATATTTTTGGTCATCTGAAATTTTCTGTCTACCGGAAGGGCTGATAGTTTGTTGCCAACTCGATATGACATTAAGATCCATTCTATACATTGTATTAAGAAGCTCTAGATGCAAGATCGAGAGCCAAATTATGTTTAAGTCTTGACTTTATAAAAATGGATGACCCCTCGCAAGCTCTACCCCATCCTTACCATCAAATTATGTGTAATTTATTGGTACTTCATTTAGATACATATTTCATTAACAGCAAGTTCGAAATATTCATGTGACTTTCTTTATAAACATTATTTTATTGAAGCGTAGAATGCGCGAAAACGCGTGGTATGGACCTCCAGCTATGTGATATTTGATGCTGTTAAGGCCTACGAAAATCCTCAAAAAACACAAGACGAGTGTTTTCAGTTGCAGTATTCCCTCGATTTACGTCGTAGAATGTTCCGGAAAAAGGCGACGTAAATCGAATTTCAAATAATTCATACTATCAGATGCATTTATTTATGTACATTTTCCAAAAAAACAACTAAAATAATTCAATTTTTATTCTGTATAACTAAGTACATACATAAATATAGATGGATTTTTGATTTGTTATAAAAATTTACTTCATATGTTGTTCACAAAAAGTTTAATAAAAAACAAAAAATTATCCATTAGCACTTAAATATTAATTTTTTTCAAAACTCTATTTATATTTTATTCAAATAGTTACACACAAATATTGAATTTTTTTTAAAGAGGGAATTCCCCTGATTTTGTTTATAAACAACAGAGGCGTCGTAAATCGAATGACGACGCAAATCGAAGTTGAAGGGAACAAAATTTTTGACGACGTTAATCGAAACAACGTAAATCGAGACGACGTAAATCGAGGGAACACTGTAATTTATCCTCCATTTTTCTTGTTTACAAATTAATAAATTCAAAAGAGATGACACTCAATACATAAAAACAATCGATAACTAGTATACATATTTTGTTCATGAAAGAAATGTGTTTAAAAAATGCATTTTAATGTAAAAGTAGTAAACTTTATTATGAAATATGTTTTAATTAATATTTTTATAATGCAAAAAAGAAAAATGCGAAAATAGTAATGCACTCTTTAAACATATTTATCGAAACCATTCACAATAGTATATAATTTGCCATCCCTAAGTTTAAAAAACTACTGACTTTTTCCAGCAATGCATGAGTCGCATAGAAAGTAGAAAGTAAACCTACTTAATGTATTCTATGAGTCTATGCATTCTATGCATTTTCCTCTATAACTTGTCACAAACTTCTACACTGATTCTACTTTTTTGACATACGCATGTAACGCAAGGTCGCATGACATAATTTGTCATCCCTAAGTTTAAAAAACTACTCACTTTTTTCAGCAATGCATGAGTCGCATAGAAAAGTAGAAAGTAAACCTACCTGATGCATTCTATGCGTCTATGCATTCTATGCGTTTTCCTCTGTAACTTGTCACAAACAACTACACTGGTTCTACTTTTTTGGTATTCGCATGTAACGCAAGGTCGCCTGAAACGGATGGTATGGGCTTCCGGCTTTAATCATCGATCAGACTGTGACAAGTGCACATGTCTGCGGATGCTGTTTTGTTTTTTTTAGGTTTACACTCAAAAAATGTTTATGTTTAAAAATTCTTTTATTAAAATTCAATGTCTAATATGTTCTTAGAAGACATTTTGATTGTATTTAATAGTCAAATAAATAACTTAAATGATAAGAAAAGAGAACAGCTTTCTTATATACATAAAGCAATTTTTTTAGAAAAATTAAAACGTTGGTTATTTGCAGGAGATGAAAATTTATGAACCAAAAATTATATCCCAATAAATATTCACAACACATTTCCTAATTATTAAGTCGAAGATATATAACATAGTGAAGTCGTCGTAGTCTAGTAGGTAGTGTGTTGGCTTATTAGACGTAAGGCCCGAGTTCAAATCCCGGGTCAGACATCAAAAAACGAAATATCAAAAACGTATTTCTTCGGCGACTTCCTCTCAGCAGATTTCTGGCAAAAACTCTGAGAGTAAATAAAATTGTCATGAATAGCTTCTCAAAAATCTGTCGTTCAGAGTCGACTTTAAAACTGTAGGTCCCGCCACTCATGTATAAAATTGACGCACACAACATAAGTGGTGTGAGAAGCTAGGTCGTAATCCTGACTGAAGGGTTGTAATGACCAATTATGTATGTATGTATATAACTTAGTATGTAATAACGAAAAGAAATTAAAGATGACTTTAAAGTTTAATTTAGCTAAAGTTGCCTTTAACTAATCGAAACTTTAACAACAAGTTGTAATAATGGCCCTAATTCTTATTATTTATTGTCTTTTATTTAACTCTAGATTTGTTCTTAATCAAACGCATTTTTAATTCTATTATTTATATTTATTGTTTTCAATTTGTACTTTATACCGATTTTTTATTATTTTGTAGTTTGCCTAGGCCTCATTTGAGTTCTTTGTTTTAGCTTGCAGATGTTTAATAATTTTATCCGTTTCATTGATTGATCAACAATGTTCGTAAAAAATAGAGTAAAAATGCATTCAGTTGTTTGTCAACTTCTAAAGAAGAAGATTCATGTCGCTTTTTTCAGGTTTCAATTATACACCCAAAGAAATATTACGGTACGATTCACTAATATTCAATGAGATTCACTACTAACAATGAGATATGATCTCGATATTTTGAAGAATATTTATCAAGTTATACGCTGTCTTTATGCTGACGATAATCCAGACGATTACGAAACACAATTATTAAATATTGCATACGATACGACCTTTTGCAGTTTTAACTAGTAAAGCCCACTTCACACGGTAATACTTTACGTACGTAAAGTCTAATAAAAAAGTAAAATGAAATTCCATCCGTATGACAAAAAAGAGAATAAAAGTCGTATGATTTATATTTTTTGCGTTTACATGATCGGTATAAGACAATAACAAAGTAAAATGAAAACAGCTGTTACACTTTTTTTTCTATGTGTTTACATAAAAATACATCCCTGATCTAATGCGACTTGCTTGTTTTTTGAATCATTTTAAAAAAATGAAGAGAACCATACGACTGTCAAACTTTTCATCCGTATTTTCTCTCAATGTGTGATGGTTTCATTACATACTACGTTTAGACGATCACATCCGTACTCTTCTACACAAAATTTTGACAGATCATATTACTTGTGGGACCGTGTAAAGTAGGCTTAAGCATTATTTTGTTTGTAACCAAACTGTAATTAAGCTTAAGAATCAATTTTAAGTTTAATTCTATTTTTAAGTTTGTGAAATGAATTTATAAAAATAAAAAATATTTTTTTTTTTATAAAAGTATAACATAAAAATACTTCACTTGTAGAAGTCTTAGATTTAAATCAAATTTCAATAAATAGTCATGTCAAAAAGGGATGCATTTAGCTCTACCTAAGCTGTACAAAGACTTTTCAAATTAACATTTTGGATTGTTTTGTGAGATTTTATATAAAAAATAAACTTATTAAGCAAATTTTTTGTATTTATTTATTTTATGCAAATTGAACTTTTAAAACAATTTTACTTTATTCAAAACTACTTTTTTGAAATATTGTGTAATTGTTTTCGCCTGCTCTGTATACGCTAGTATCGATAAATACAACACTATTTCCAAAAACACAGAGGGATGTTTATAATTGCTAGATTTTTTTGACTTAGACCATTTTGTTGGTACAAATAAAAAGGAAGAAGGAAAGAACAAATAATGTTTATGGATATATATTTAAATCTGATCGTTTTTATGTCAAATATTTTATAAATTCGTACAACATTTTCTATTGAAATATTTACAGAGATGTGTAAATTAGACATTCTAAACTGTTATATTTGAAACATATGATTTTGTTTACTCCTTATTCATGACATTTCGTATATTGTAATTGTAGTTCCTTTTATTATCTTCCCTTCCTGTTTAAAATTATCAACAAGATAAGTTCATATAAATAAAACACCAGAGTTTTTATCTGAATTAAATACAAACATTTCATTGTTTTTTATTATTTTCAAATGTAAACTCTACCGATTTTACATCTGTGTTATACTATGTTCAGACATGCACTTATATTGAGTAAATCGCAATAAACGGCATTATTGATCTCAATATGTCAGATAATATGTCAATTAATTATTGCTCAATAAATTCATAAATTGTTATAATATTGATTAAAACTTGAAATACAGCACTGTCATAAGTACGTTCAGTGAGCATATTACAATTTTCCGAACACTTTCTATTGATATTTGACAACTCAAATATCAACAACGACAAACAAAAAAAAAAACAACGAACAAAACAAAAACAATGTTGTTGAAACAACCAGCTGTTTTGTTTACCAGCTGTCAAATGAATACTGAATAAGCAGCTGAACTGCGTATATTGTTATGTCTAAACACTTAAAATATTGTAATCAATAAACCGAATATTGACTCAATAAAAGTGCATGTCTAAACATAGCATTAGTCTACCATAAATGAAATCGGACTGCATAATCAAATATTGTATACATATATTCATACATGTATATACAAATAACTACATATTTTGAGTTTTTACATGAATTGCCCAAGTAAATGCATTTATGAAGACTTTAAGTAAAATTTCTGGTGTCCAGAGGGATATAGTAGGAGTCCACCTAAATACAATATGACGTAGGAAGAACTTTTTGTATGTACAATAGTGCGTTTCCTTTATGGACAAAACAACTAGTTTAGTGCAAAACAAGTTTATGTGTTTCCATTATGTTTTTTGTTTTCCAATTTTCGAAATTAGTTCGACATTTTTGTTGTAAACAAACAAATTGCCAAAAAAAAAAAGAAATTGTGTTGATATTAAAAAATAATGGAAAATTCAATTCAATTTCTTTGAAAACATAGTGTTACGAAAATGGAAATGGTGTTATCGTTTAACATAAAAATGATAAACAAAAACAATGGACTTGTTTACATGATCAACGAATAAACAAAAATATAGCAACAACATCAGTATAAAAAAAGGATCAACAAGTAAACAAACAGGCAACAACAACACTGAAAGGACAAACGTAAACAAAATACACAAATAACAATAACGTAAACAACGTGTTTACATTTATAGAGATTTCGCTAAGACATTCTCCTTCAAGAGCATTCATCAGACTGTTTACGTGGGCATATAAAAAGGCAAGTCAAAGCAGGCAACGTAGTTCAGAAAGAATTCGGTCAGTCTTGTGTGAAGACACGTTGCGTGTGAAGAGAATAATCGTGGTTTGAAGATCTCCGTTATAAAGATCTATTGAACGATTGTTAATGTTCACGCAAAAGAGTGAAAAGAAGAATAACCGATAAAACAATTGTTGTTGTTTACATCAAGTTGGGAACAGTGGCACACAGAATTGTGCGAACAATTTCGGATTTATTTAAAACTAAAAGCAAATTTATTTTTATTTGCAATCTACGAACTCGAAATATCAAACGTTTTTAAAAGGTAAACACGTAACAAGATGTATTTAACAATAATATGGCAATACAAGTATTAAATAATATTTTAAATACAACAATTTTGTGCCAACGTCAACTATTTGCGGAAGGTTAATTGTAAAAGTATACATCTTTTTTGTTATTTATTTTATTTTGTTTATTTTTCGACAAGTGACATTCAATATTTCAGTTTTTCCAATATGTCACTCATTATTGTTGGATTAGCCAGTTTCGTATTTAAAATTATAGAAATAATACAGTGTTGCATAAACAGTTATCGACATATTTTGGAGAAAAACTAGTTGTCCTTAAACATTTTTTGAATTAAAAAATATTTATATGGAAAACAAGTATCAAAACAACTTGTTTTGAGCAAATCTAGCATGTAAGTGGAAACGCACTATAGGAATTTGTGGACTCCAATTAAACACTTTTCTCTTTGATTATTTATCGATACTATTTTTTACTTACTACAAGAATTCTCTAATGAATGAAATGATTTTAAAAGCTTTTTTAAAAAAATCAAACAGTTTTCAATACTTTTTTTGCTTCATTATAATTCAGATATTGTTGCCAGTAGAAAATACGTACTATTGCCGAAAGAGTTTAAAAAATATTCGACAATGCTGCAAGGTTCTTAATTATTTACACTGACAAGTACAATTTCATTTTATAAATATCATGGGAGGTAAAATATCTCGTTTGCTGTCTTTATAGGCTTTATTTCATTTCGCTTATAAAATTTTGGATTCATTTAGCACAAAATGGGAAATATATAAATTTATTTATTTTAAAATATTTTAAATATGTTTTATGACTTCTTTTATAATTTTGAATTTCTTATTATGTTTTCGTTTACATTTAAAAACTAAGATCTAATAGTGTTTTCACACTGAGTGGTTTTAACATTAAAACCATAAATAAAACCTGGTTTTACCATACAAAATTATTGTGTTAAAACCTTTTTTGAATTGGTTTTAAGTAGGTTTTATAAAATGCAACCTTGTTTTCGATGTACTAAATCAGAGCTACCAACATTGAAATGTTGAAAACAGCTGAAAAAAAACAAAAACAAAAACAGCTGTTGCGCAGTCATATAGTGTTTTCACACCAAAATTTAAAACCTGATTTTAGCATTAAAACCATAATCAGCTGATTTTGCGTTCATACTGCAAGTTTTCTTAAATCTGGTTTTAAATTCATGACATTTATGACTGCGCAACAGCTGTTTTTGTTTTGATTTTGTCTTTTTTGTTTATTTATGTTTTGTTAGTTTTCGGGGTGTGTTTTTATTATTTTATTTTGGTAGAAGTTGATGATATTTTGGTAGAATAATAGAATAATTTTGAAAGGAAATGAACCATTTTATTACGGAAACGATCGTCACTAACTTAGTATTTAACCAATTTAGAGGTATATTCACAATTTCCTGAAACAAAAAGTTATGAGCATATATTTTGTTATATTTTTCTTTTCACTTACCTTTTGTACACGGAACTTTTTTCATTGTGAAGGGAAATTGCTTATAGTTCGATTAATAATGAAAAATTACCGAATTTTAACTTTTTCATTCAAGAAATTAATAAATACTGGTAATATACACAATGTTCTGCGAGAAAAAAATTTTATGAGCAATATGTCTTATCTCATCTTGATATATTTACCTTCTTACTTACCTTTTGCACAAGAAACTATATTCATTGTGACCAAAAACTACACACATTTCGATTAATAATTAAATGTTTACAAATTTTTAAAATTTTCATTGAAGAAATTAAAAAATATTCCAAATTTTCCCTTTTTTAACACAAAATAAATGTTTATTTACATTTATTTACAGCTGTTGTTGTTTTTATTTTGTTCTTTTCTCAGCCGTTTTCAACATTTTAATGTTGGTAGCTCTGATTTAGTACATCGAAAACAAGGTTGTATTTCATAAAACCTACTTAAAACCAATTCAAAAAAGGTTTTAAGATGGTTTTAACACAATAATTTTGTATGGTAAAACCAGGTTTTATTTTTGGAGTTTTATTTTAACGTTAAAACCAACTTTTGCATTAAAACCACTCGGTGTGAAAACACTAATAAATGTCATGAATGTTAAAACCAGATTTAAGGAAACCTATAGTGTGACCGCAATATCAGCTGAAAAAAACAAAATCAAATCAAAAACAGCTGTTGCACAGTCATAAATGTCATGAATTTAAAACCAGATTTAAGGAAACTTGCAGTGTGAACGCAAAATCAGCTGATTATGATGGTTTTAATGCTAAAATCAGGTTTTAACTTTTGGTGTGAAAATACTATAAACTAGACTGTATTTCAAGGGGAATTTTTGGTGATAAATATTTTTAATACTTTTTTAAATAATATTCATATTTGAAGATTACATTATTTATGTTTTTATATGCGTATATTTAAAGAAAAACTTATAAATATTTTAAGAATACTTATGAACAGCACACTTATAAATAGCAAAAGAAAAAATTTAAGGCTAATTTATAAAATACAATCCATATTTTATGAATGAGATTGAAAATCATACGAAAAATTTTTTTCGTTTGCACATTTAGTAAAATACTAACACAAAGTAAAATTTAAACGGGTATTGCTGGGAATTCGCGAGTACACTTTTTCTACAACAAGGCATTTGTCAGTAAAATGGAAAAAATTTATTTTGTTGAAAAAATTGCAAAACTATGAATTACCGTCTAGAAGTTGCAAACTCATCCATCATATTCTGTGGGTAAAGTGGATTCATAGAGACCAATAAGCCTGTTGTTTGATCTTTCAACATTCTTTGAGAAAGTTGCCGGAATGCTTTCCGAACCATAGATTGGGATTTTGGAAAAGACACATTAATTAGGAACAAATACATTCATTAGGAAATGCTATCTATAAGGGAAACATTTGAGGAAATAAAATTTTGTACTGCTCTCTTCATCGACATATCCCCGATATTTAATAAGGTTTACTATAAAGGGGCTATATGGATTTTCGACTATGGTCAAATTAACTGATCAAACGAATTTTCATTGGGTGTTATGGCGACCATTCAATACAAACAACGCTATTGCGAATTACACTTAATTGTACTGATCACAATAGTTCATATCACTTTTTCTCTATAAATAAATATCGAGCCATAACCGCAAAAATATCTCAAGCGACATATTTTTCATATATCGTTTTTTGTAATAAATAAATTCATTAGCATCATTTGCATCATCTATAAAAATTTCAGGGTCACACTCTGTACCGTTATAAATTTATAACAAAAAAAGTTTAACTTTCTAACTTAATTTGGACAAGAAATAAATAAAAAAACCTTTCCCTGTAAAATTTCGTTTTTGTCGCTTGAGATATTTTTGCGGTTATGGCTCGATATTGCTTTCAATATTTGAAAATGAATTTAACTACGTAATTATACGAGCTTTTAATAAGGGCATCATTTACAGATTTATATCACAGTTGCAACAATAAACACAAGGGAGATCAACACAAAGCATTTTGCTACAACTATTGGAAGTTAATTAAACGAAAATAAGGGATTAAACAAACAGACAACAATAAAATATACACGTCGTACGATTCACAGAATTATAAAAACAATACGAGATGAATGCCCCTATTGCGGTTGACAACTTTTTCAGTAGTTTGGTCGTCTTTCAGAAATCGGTATTGCCATTCTCAACCTAAATGCGGTTGACGTTTTGGTTGTACGGTTGATTTTTTAGTTGTATTTTATGGTATTGCGGTTCACCACTTTGTATGAGTTTGGTTGACAAAAACGTTAAATATAGACAACTGCTTATTAGCAGTTGAGTCTCTGTAAGTTATAGAGTTCACTTATATATTTAATACATTTTCTTTTTAAAAATAATAGAAAAAAAGATAAAAAATAGAAAAACCGTAAGTAAGTTTTTTTCAACTTAAAATAAATAATTAAATATTTAATACGCAGGAAATTGAAAATAACAACCAAAGCCCAATTTGAGCGACTTGTGAAGTTGATGGAAAATAATCCTGAAATTTCTAAAGGAAAGCAAAAATTTCGGATGACCAAAAATCAGTGCAAGGAAGCGTGGGAAGGATTTTCTACAGAATCGAATAGCTTGGGTACACCTACAAGAACCCCTTCGAATGACAACGTGTAAGTATGCAGCATCTAAGGTGTAGTATCCTTTCGAATTCAGGTAAAGGTGCTGAATATTTTTTTGTGGAGACACAATGCGAACGTGCGTACCATCAACACAGCCCAATACGCCGGAAAATTATTCAAAAAACCATACTTTGGAAGCATTCATTTCGTCTTCGCTCATTTGTGTTTTATCCATTTTCTACAAATGCGATCCTCTAATGGTGGTACCATTTCCTTTAAAATAAGTGACATTGTGGATGGAGCTACTCCAACATTGAAGTCATTTCCACTGCACTTTTGATAGCTTCTGTCGGCCAAAAATCGAAGGACAGCGCACAGCTTTCATATCGGTGGTATAGCTGCCATACGCCATAAAGCTTCTTTGTTCAGCAGAAAATAGCTAATAAATCTATAAAAAATCACTTGTTATAAATATTTGTTAATAATTTTGGACATTTCTTACTTCGCACTGGGTAGTTCAAGAGGATTTGAATCATCGCATCATGATTTTCATTTTCGTAAAATAAATCCACACTTAAACCCATTTTTAATTTACTTTTATTTCTACAAAAACTTGATTTTAACTTATTTTTGCGTTTCTTTTCTTCTATTTCCAAATAAATTTCATGGTGTTACCAACATGAAAATGAAATTTCATACCGGCAACACTATAACAATTACAACTAAAAAACGTTGAGTTTCGCAATATCAAAAAATAATTTGGTTGAGTGAAAGTTGGGTTGACTGGCAGACGACCAAACTCAGTTGAGTTGAGAACGGCAATAGGGGCACAAATTAAAAAAAATATTTTGAAGTTACCAAACCTATTTCACGTCCATGATTGATAGCCGAGATTTCATTAAAAAGTGCACGGTTAACTCAGTGATATTAAATAAAATATGGTGATCGAAACGCCTGAGTAAGAGGTCCGAAGTCATTTTATTGTACTCACTGCACTTCAAATGAAACGCGTCCCTGTGAGCCGTAAAGAAGCCACCTGCAAATTTTGCATAAAGGGATTTAAATGTGTTTATCGATATTCAAACGAAAATTAGTGCAGGCACCCAGAGATAGCGTACAGAGATACCCCAGCAGCAATTGAAAGATCGTTTTTTACAAAATCACCAAAATGAGTCTTTTAAGACTATCTTTTTTTTTTTTTCTAATAAATTATTTAACCACATAAAATACTAAAAACCATAAAAGTAAGTAAAACAGGATAAAAGTCTGAATCTAAATAGGCTCTCAAATGATTCGTCATATGAGTAAAAAATGTCTTAAAAATAAATCAAACTAGATGAGAAAACGACTACAAATACTCAAAATGGACTCGTAATTTATTCCCAAATGATTGCAAGATACTATCAAAAATAAGTCGTAATGGTTTAGAGTGCCGAGTCATAAAAAACTCTTCTAGAAGATTCGCGGCTAGGGTACCATTTTCTCCCCACAAATCAATCATTTTTGACTCAATGATTATGATTATTTTAATCGTCCAGAGGAGTCGAAAAAGACACATAAATGATGAAAAATTTAAAAAATGCTGGCTAGGACAACTCAAAACGAAATGAGTTGTTGTAATAGTGCCACTACCTGTATAAATATATGTATGTATCTTGAAAGGGACCATGGTGAAATATCTTATCAGCTCTTCAGGTGATTATGTTGTTGTATAGAGGTTGAGACTGTCAAATTATTATTTGTTTATGTTTTCATTTTGACAGTTAACATTTTTAAATTTATAAAATTGTAAAGTAATTTGTTTATTTCTTTGTGAGTGAATATTGTGAATATTGCTTTTTTTGAAAATGAAAGTTTGTGCAATTTGCAATAAAAAACAAAAATGTGGGAAAAAACAAAATTAATAGCTTCGAGACCCTAACTTAACTAATCCTAACTTAAATAAACTTAACTAATTCTAACTTAACTAAACCTAACTTAGCTTAACGTTTAGTTAACTCAAAACTCAATAGTATAAAATTATATTAATAAATTTTTTAATGTTAATTTAATATATACTTCTTTTAATTGAATTGTTATCTCAGATAAACCCTGGATTGTGAACCCACTAATTCGGAGGACAAGATATTTACATTTACCGATGCACCACACTTATTCAAATTAATAAGAAATCATTTTATTGATACTGGATTACTGTTCAATAATGGATTAGTAACTTCAAGGACAGCGGAAGAACTTTTAAAATACGCATCAATAACGTTTAAACTGACGACCGAACATTTGTTTATAAAGGGAGTTGGTAAGAAAAGTAATACAGTAATCTAATTGATATTAGTAAATTAAACTTAAAATTTTTCAGGAAGGCAAAAAGTTAATTTGGCTACACAACTATTGTCGAATACTACAGCCAATGCTATTCGGCGCTGCTATAGTTTAGGCATACCCTTATACAACGCCCTTGACATGGCAGAGTTTATTCAGTTAACAAACGACTTTTTGCCACAAAAAAAACTTGGAGTGGTTCCAAAAAAGCATTATTATTTCTAATTATTGCAAAATTTAAAATGGAATAAGTCTGTACAAGCCGCCTTAATCAAGCAAAGGTGGCTCGAACGATCATCCGTCTCCAAAAGATAAGATTAAATACAGGATGAGAAATATATCTTAGGTTTGTAGGACTAAATTAAAAATTTCGTATAATTGTTAATATATATATCTATATATATATATATTTCTTTTAATTTCAGCAAGAAATACAGAAATTTTGAGCAGATATGGAAACGTTGAATGTGATACCACTGAGTGGCTCAATTCAACCACAACCATGGAGAAACCACAACAAACGGAGACTGATGAGGCAATATCACAATTATTGGAGGAAAGTGAGGAAGAACAACAAAATGATACTCTGATCGACCTAGATGAATCGTACTTTCATGAAATTGGTATTCTCAAAGATGCTTTAGAATATACTATATCAGGTTATATAATTCGAAAGCTGAACATTAGAGGATATCAATGTCATGAAAGTACGTTTAAATGGGTAGATCAAGTATCAAAGGGTTACCTAACGAAGCCAGACAGTGCATTAGTGGAAAAAATAAAAGCATTGGAAGTTTTCCACAAATAAAATGCCCTAGAAATCTGCTATAGAAAAAATATTTTCAAATTTGTCAGCAAATTTATTGATGTTGCTGACAAAATTAATGAATTGTTTTTTAAGTGCCGAATTCATTTTCGAGTTCGTCACTTAAATAAACGCTTAAAAATTCAGAAGGCCAAACAGAAAATAATGGGATATAAAAAGTGCTAAAAATAAATCTTTAAAATATCATCATTATCACCGCTTTGCACACTAATAAGTAAGTAAATTTTTAATAATTTAAAATATATTTATGGCAAATAATGAACAATATCATTTCTATTTCTTACAAATAAATTACATACATACATAATTGGGTTGTAATACCCTTCAGTCGGGATTACGACTTAGCTTCTCACACCACTTATGTTGTGTGCGTTAATTTTATACATGAGTGGCGGGACCTACAGTTTAAAGTCGACTGCGAACGACAGATTTTTGAGAAGCTCTTCATGGCAATTTTATTTACTCTCAGAGTTTTTGCCAGAAATCTGCTGAGAGAAAGTCGCCGAAGAAATATTTTCATATTTTCGTTTTGATGTCTGACCCTTGATTTGAACTCGGCCCTTACGTCTAATAAGCCAACACACTTCCTACTAGACTACAGCGACTACAGATAAATTACATGAACATATTATTTCTTTTAATCATTATTACTATTAATATTATATTGTGACAATTTGTGAATACGATCAAACTTGCAAGCCATTGGTACAACATTTCTCTAAGAAAAAAGAACATACTGCAAATATCAAATGCAAATCTAATCTAATGGATATAAAAAAGTTTCACTTTTCTTCAGTTATTTATGGTCAATTATTTTATTATTCCACTTTTTTGTCTTTCCTTTCTTGAACAATTTTATTGACTTTTTAAAACACTTTTTTTTATTAATTTAATCAATTCACTTATAATGCACTTTTAATATTACTTTATAATTAATCAATTATATGTTTTATTGTTTAACAAAATAAATTCCAGGAAAAAAAAATAAACAAACCAAAAATCTTTAACTCTTGTGACGGTTGTGCTGAAATTTTGATCACAGTTGTTAAATTACTAATTTCTATCATACCACTTTCTCTTACATCCAAACCTCTCTAAAATAGCGGGTCAATTTTTTTCATACTTCTTTTACTGAATGAAATGTAACCTCTTCAAGGTTATTCTGTTATGAATGGATTTTTGTTTCATTCATAATCCCGTTTTATTGTTTCAATTCCATCAATGAAATTGTTCTCAATTTTTTTTTTCGAAGTGATCTTAACAACTTCATTGAAAATTTCCATTAAACTTTTTCAACTCATTGATTAAGAAACTGTTCAATTGAAAAGTACTATTTCTCGCGAAATTTTAAGAAATTAAATTAAATTTAAAAAAAAAAAAAATAAAATTCAGTGAATAGTCAACCTTTGGTATAAATAAAGTTCGGTGATTATTATTACAAAAGTTGTAATAGAAAGTGACCACGTCATATAAATATTATTTCAACTGGTATTGAATTGTGGAAGGTAAGGGAATATTCAAATCAGGAGTTTGGTGGAAAATAAAGAATATTTTGTCATAGGATATTTTTAATCCGATATCCACAAAGGACCTCGTGGTCCAATCAAATTTTGGACAAAGGACCTCGTGGTCCAATCAAATTTTGGACAAAAGACCTCGTGGTCCCACTTTACTATTGGACAGAAGTCCTGGTACTCCATTATTACTCTTGGAGAAAATACATCGTGGTTCACCTTTCTTTTGGGACAAACTTTTCTTTGGACCGAACTCGGAAAACTAACTTTTCTAGAACGAGAGTATGAGGAAAAAGAAAAGAAAAACCGTAAGTTGAATATAACCTCACATTCATCCAAATACGTCATAACACGTGAAAGATTCAGTTTCTTAATATTTGAGAAAAGAAAAAAAAAATATATAACTTATTTAATACCACATTTTAACTAAAAAGTAATTCTATTGAACCTAATATAAGATAAGTTTAAATCATAAAATAATAATAATATTAAAAGAAAAAGAAAATTTAAATAAGAAAAGAATTTGAATTATATAAAAGACAAGAACCTATATACTTAATTAATAATATAAAAAGTCGTAAATAAGTATTTTAATTAAACTTTCTCTAAATATAAAATTATTCTCATTTAACACGTTTCGAATAACGAACATTTTTCTTTGAGTTTAAAATAATATAAAAAAAAAAAAAATACATTGTAGTAAATTGCTTTTCATTCATGATTTTATTCTTTCCTTTGTCTCATTTCATTGATCCCGTTAGATCAGCTCTTACTTAAAAAGAACTTTCGTTTATTGGGTACTCCTTAAACATTATGAGAGCATGAATGAGAGAATGGAATTATGAATCAAAAGCAACTTACATAGATAAGTATGTAAATTTGTAATTTAGCTTTATTTTAAGTTGTTGTAATTAATATTTAAATTCTCACTAAAGATTATTATTATTGTACTCTTTAAAAAAAAAAAAAAACATCTGAAAGGCCTGAGATATCGATACACTCAAAGAAATTTGTAGGTACTATTTTTTTTTTTGTAAATTATTTTTAATGTCACTATAACTATAGACTATAATGAACTTTTATGTTCGACATGATTTGAATTCTTTTATAAAACCTTTTTCTGAAATTTTGAAAATATGAATTGTTAATAAAAATTTGTTTAAATAACTTAATGTAACCAAACCATTTCTGATTAGTATTTGGGTTACCAATAGATTTCCCTTGGATGAATGGTAACATGGTAGGGATAGGGCATATGGAAATACAACATCTAATTTCCCCGAATCTGAAGTAAAACCAATTTGAGACAGCTGAGAGAGTTAGCACGTGATATTTTTTTGTAGTGAGGTTTCAAGGTGACCTAACAAGACCCCCTCCCCATCCGGCGAGCTAGACCCTTAGAGCAAGCACGTGCTAAAGGTTAGAGTCATTTTGAAGGCAAATGAGGTAGTCAACACAGCCAACCACACCGTACCATTACACTCTTTTCTTAATTCAATCCTTCATCAAATGCAAATCCAATGAAGATGGGTAAAGATTTTACGACTTTCTTACGCCCTTAACCAGTTTGTATTTTTTCTTTAATTGCAGAATCTTGGCCCTGTCTTAATGGTTTTCCCAATGAAGAGGCAAAAATACCATTATTGGTTTGGCAGTGACTTGCGGGTTCGAGCACAACCTTTAACATCACGAGTTCCTTACACATATATATAAAGGGTCCGCCAAACAACTTTTTTTTTTTTTTAAATGCTTTAAAAAAAACTACTGAATATTTTCTCAAAATTTTTTTTTTATTTGAAAGTACAATCCTTCCGGATAATAATGGAAAATAATTTCATTCAAATGGCTGCCTCGGCTGCCCATGCAGTAGCCTACACGATCGGTCCAATTTTTAAGCACATTATCGATTGTGTGCAGCTGTATTTCACCAATGGCTTCACGAATATTGTCCTTTAAAGCGTCAGTTGTCTCTGGCTGGTCGGCGTAACACTTATCTTTGACGGCACCCCACAAATAATAGTCCAACGGTATCAAATCGCAGCTCCGAGGTGGCCAAACGACATCAGCTCTGCGGCTGATAATGCGCTTCATCTGAAAAGATGATTTTTTTGCCAAAAAAAAATATGATTTTTTCAAAGTAATGTCGCAATATTTCCCAGCGTTGTTCAAGCGTATACACAACCATATTCGTTCAGCGGAAGATAAAACTAATTATCTGTCAAATCAGACATGAGCTAAGTGTTACCATTCACGAAATAAGTCTAGTTGAAAAAAAACGTTAGATGGCGGACCCGATATATACATATATAGGGTGATTTTTTAGCTATTATCTTTTTGGCAACACTGGTTTAAACAGCTCACGCACGTTTCGTGTTTTGTTTCACTGTCAAACATCTTCAGTTTGGTCTATAATTTAACCATGAATCGTCTTACAAACGAACAACGCTTGCAAATCATTCAATTTGGCATCATTGGACCGTACTTCTTCAAAGATGCTGCGAATCGTAACGAAACTGTGAATGGTGAGCGCTACCGTGAGATGATATTCAACTTTTTTTGCCCAAAATGCAAGAGCTTGACTTGCATGACATGTGGTTTCAACAAGACGGTGCCACATGCCACACAGCACGCGTAACAATGGACTTATTGAGAGGCGAGTTCGGTGAGCATTTTATTTCACGTTAGGGACCGGTCAACTGGCCGCCTAGATCGTGCGCTTTAACGCCTTTAGACTATTTTTTGTGGGGCTATGTTAAAACTCATGTCTATACAGACAAGCCCGCTTCAATTGACGCAATGGAAGACAACATTGAAGCATTTATGTTGGAAAGAGTATGCCAAAATTGGACTAAGCGGATGGACCATTTGAGGCGCAGCCGCGGTCAACATTTGCATGAAATAATCTTCAAACATTAAATTATATGGACCGTACTATCGATTCAAATAAAGATTTCATGCATTTTTCTGAATTTTATGTTTTTTTTTTTGAAAAATTTTCCTATAGCTCTTAAAAAATCACGCTTTATATATCGTCGTCGAAAATCCAAAAGTACGTAACAAAAATTTTTCTAATTTTACAGGAGAAGCAAAAAAAGTTATAAAATAACAAGTACTTCATATGTAGAAACATTTTGAATTATTGATATAAAAACGTTATTTTTGGTCGCAAAAATCTAAAAATTGGTAGAGATATGTTAGATATCATAATCTATCAAAAACTCGATTTTGATTTTTTTGATGATACGTACTTTTGGATTTTCGACGACGATATGTATGTATACAATTTTATTATTATTTTCCTCATTTGTAATTAATAAAAATAAATATTTAGTTTAAATTTCAATTTGTTTGATTTTCATGGTGAATTTTCAATCAGGTGATTTTGACAGTCTCAGCCAGCAAGAGAACACAACAAATATGCCTGTTGTTTTTGGTTTGTTGTAGAATTGTTCACACCTTGTAAATAATTTCCCTGTTGAAAAAATTTTAGAGAAGGTCGTGAAAGAACAACTGGGAAGTTATTTAGACGAAAATTCAATAATTTCAAAGTACCAGTCAGGATATAGAAAGAAATTCTCCTGTGAGACAGCAGTAAATTACGTGATTAATCGATGGAAAAAAATTGAGAAGAACAAAAAAATAATGGCAGTTTTTATAGATTTTAAAAGAGCTTTCGAGACTATAGACAGAAACATAATGGTTGAAAAATTATATACACTAGTGGCATAAACTAAAGCAACTGACTTAATTTTTGACATTTCCATATGAATCGTGTGAAAAACAATCCTGAGAATTTTTAAAGATAGCTTTTTCAAGTCTGAGGGTTTATTAATTTACTAAAAAAAAATTATTGAAATAAATTTTTTTAGTTCGAAGAAAATAAAATAATTTCTAAAATTTAGGTGGCAAAAACTAAAGCAACTCCCTTAGCAATTGTTTTTGATTTTTTTACATAATTTAACAATTAATAAAATGTTCGATATTTTGTAAATTAAGAAGTCATCAGCGAGGCATTAGACCTATTAATTCATCAATTTTATGTTTTTTAATGCTTCTTTTTGACCTAACGCCATCACTTCTACTCAACTCTTGTTATTTCATTCGCTAGGATTTGATGTCCTGTTCTAAACCAAGTGAATGATTGCATTAAAAAACATTTCAGAAAGAAAATTGATGAATTAATAGGTCTAATGCCTCGCTGATGACTTCTTAATTTACAAAATATCGAACATTTTATTAATTGTTAAATTATGTAAAAAAATCAAAAAAAATTGCTAAGGGAGTTGCTTTAGTTTTTGCCACCTAAATTTTAGAAATTATTTTATTTTCTTCGAACTAAAAAAATTTATTTCAATAATTTTTTTTTAGTAAATTAATAAACCCTCAAAGACTTGAAAAAGCTATCTTTAAAAATTCTCAGGATTGTTTTTCACACGATTCATATGGAAATGTCAAAAATTAAGTCAGTTGCTTTAGTTTATGCCACTAGTGTATGTATGGAGTACAAGATGTTGAGCTTGAATGGTTTAGATCTTATTTAAGTAACAGAACGCAAATTACGGTTATAAACGGTGTAAGGTCACAACCAATTAAAAATGATTATGGAGTTCCACAGGGATCGATTTTGGGAGCGTTATTATTCAGTATTTATATAAACGACATGCCCGAGGTTTTGGCTACAAGTGAATTTATTCTGTATGCTGATGACACTTTGATATACACAATTGGAGACACAGAACAACAATGTAGAGACAATTTAATAAATGATATAAATAATATTAATATTTGGTTAAAAATGAATAAATTGAAATTAAATGAGAGTAAAACTAAAGTAATAGAAATAAATATGACTAGTGATCCCGAAATTAAAATTAATGATAAAATAATAGAGAAAGTTGACCAAATTAAGTACTTAGGTTTCATTATTGATAAAGAGCTTAAATTTAAAGAGCATATACAATACATTTGCAAAAAAATTGGTAAAAAGATAGGTTTTTTAAAAAGGATCCGAAATAAAGTTTCATTATTAACAGCAATTAATATTTGCAACACAACTATAAAACCTCATTTTGAATTGGGATCTACAATTATTTATACATGCTGTAATTCTACACAACTCGAACGACTACAAAAGTTGCAAAATAAAGCAAAGCGGGCAATTTTAAGATGCAACAGATACACGTCAATCCAATTCATGCTTAATACACTTAAATGGTTGAATATAAAACAACGACTGGAGCTAAACACCATAATTTTTATTAGAAAAATGAAGCAAGGAAAGGCGCCTGAATACCTCTGCGAGCAAATTATGTACATAGGTAGGTCAGGTTCAACCTTATGGATTGAGGAATGCTGACAACTTCAGACTGCAATGAGTCACCTCAACATCAATGCAACAGTCATTGTTTTACAAGGGTCTTAAATTATATAACTCTTTGGGAAATTATATAAAGAATGAACAGAATAACAATGTTTTCAGAAAAGAATGTGTAAAATTTGTAAAAAGAATAACGTAATTTTGTAATTTATTGAAACGTAATTTTGTAATTTGAAATGAGATTTGTTAAAGTATGAGAAAATACTAATAAAGATTTATAATAATAATAATTTCACCATGAAAGGTTCTTACCAAATTTGAATAAAGTAAAATTGTTATCTAAGCTCAATTTGTGCTTTTAATTACGGAGAATTTTGTTATTTTATATTTTAAATTAAAAAAAAACTCTGAAAACAAGGCAAAATGCTAACTCGAAAAATTTAAATTTGTTCGAAGTCTTCGGCGGTAAAAACTTCTAAACGTCTTTTCAACAAACCGCAACGTGTAGGGACCGCATGAAAAATACACAAAAATACAGCTGTAGCAAAGGCTTGTTTTAAAATTGTTGAAATGTAAAAATAAATTTAAGATTATTTGGTAACCCTTTTGTATATTGTAACAACTCTGTAAATAGTAACTTTTGACATTACTTCATTATAAACTGAAATCTCAATAAACTAAGATTGTTCTAGAAAACCACGCGCGTTTTTGAATTCTCTTGAACTCTGCTAGCTCCAAGTTTTATTAAATATATTCAACAGGTTATGGGCCCAGGTGCGCAAAAATGGAGCGCGTAATAGAAATATTAACGGGCAGAGACAACTATCACAGTTGGAGGTTTGCGGCTGAGCATGCATTAAAATTGCAAGGCTACTGGCAAGCGATACTTGGTACAGAGGAAAAGGCCGAAATAAGAGAAAAGGCGATGTCCAGGCTTGTGTTGTATATCTCACCAAGTTTATATATACACATCCAAGGTATAGCTACAGCAAAGGGGATGTGGGATAAGCTAAAATCAACGTACGACGATTCGGGTCTAACAAGACGTTGTGGTTTATTACGGAAGTTAACAACAACACAACTGGTGAACTGTCGCAACATAAGCGAATATGTGGACACAATTATTGCAACGGCGCAAAAGTTGAACGAAATCGGTATGGTCAGTGATGAATGGGTATGGGATGATGGTCAGTGATGAATGGGTAGGTAGCCTGTTATTGAGTGGCTTACCGGAACATTTTACCCCAATGATTATGGCCATAGAAAGCAGTAATATGGAAATTACAGCCGATTCCATAAAAACCAAGCTATTACAGGATTTTGATAATTATAACAATACAATAGGTTCATCGTCTACCAACGAAGCTGCATTATATAGCAGATACAAATTTTCTAAGATGGCTGACTCGAACAAGAAGAAGAAAATTATTTGTTTTAAATGTAAGAACGAGGGTCATATGGCAAAAAATTGCAAAAACAAAAAATATGATCAAAAGGCAGGTGCAAGTGGCACAACGTTAACTGCGGCGTATAGTTCAAAATACGTGTATAATGAAGAGTCATGGTTGATTGACTCAGGTGCAACAAACCATATGACAAACAGCAAAAATAATTTTAGGAATTTTATAGAATTTTCTTCAAATGAGAGCGTAATGGTGGCGAACAACTCTAACCTAAAAGTGTTGGGTAGAGGTGACGTAGCTGCAACTTTGATCGTGAACAATGGTTTGGTAGAGACAACAATTGAAAATGTATTGTGCGTACCTCAAATATGTACAAATTTGATATCCGTGAGCCAGTTGGTTCGAAAAGGTTACAAAGTGAATTTTTCTAAGGAAAATTGTAAGGTTATGTCTGATGGAAAATTAATGGCTACTGGGACTTTGTATAAAGACGTATATAAATTGGATCTTCACATGGTTGGTAAAAATTTTGCTAGTGTAACGAAAGAACTCTTACACAGAAGATTGGGTCATCCTGGTTACATAGATGAAAGTCTACGAAATGAGCGATATGAGCAAATAGATTGCAAAAATGAAAGGTGTATTTCGTGCTTACAAGGTAAGCAGACGTTATAAACATTCAAACAACAAAACAAACTATATATTGGAATTGGTACATTCTGATGTTTGTGGCCCCATGGAAGAGGCATCTATTGGTGGTGGTTCGTATTTTTTATTATTTTTGGATGATTATTCAAACATGGTGTTTGTTTATATATATTGGAATAAATCCGAAGTTCCAGCTCGATTTAAAATTTTTAAGCAAATGGTAGAAAACCAGACAAATAGGAAAATAAAGGTTTTACGGTCAGACAATGGTTTAGAATTCTGCAACAAAGAAATGAAGCAAATTTGCGAAAACAGTGGTATAGTACACCAAACTTCAGCTCCCTATACCCCGCAGCAGAATGGAAAAGCTGAAAGGATGAATAGAACCATTGTTGAGAAGGCGCGTACCATGTTATATGATGCTGGTTTGAAGAAAAGTTTTTGAGCTGAGACAGTAAGTACAGCAGCATACTTGTTAAATAGAACACCACACAGAAAACTAGATGGAAAATCGCCTCGTGAAGTATGGAGTGGACGTGAACAAAATTTGTCGTACTTAAAAGTTTTTGGATGCGTAGCCATGATGATGAAACCAAAACAAATGAGAAGGAAGTGGGATCCTAGATCAGTAAAGTGCGTGATGCTCGGGTACTGTGAATCATCAAAAGCCTATCGATTATTTGATCCGATACAGAAGAAAATGTACGTAAGTAGAAATGTGGTATTTATAGAAGATCAAATGTATTTTTCAATGAAAGAGAATTTGAAAGCTGATGATAAGTTAGTTGAACAACAACATTCATCGAATGATCGCAATTTAGTGAGGATTGTACTAGATGAAAATTCCAATCATTCTATTAATGACCTTGTCCAAGCTGAAGAACTTCAAAATATATCGGAAAGCGATGAAAGTGATCTACTTGGCTTTACACCTGGTGAAGTTTCTGGAGATAGTGAGGACGTTGGTGAAGTACAAACACTTCGGCGATCAGCAAGAATATCACGCCCACCTGATAGGTCTGATTACGTAACGTATACAGCTGTTAAAAACGTAGAAGAGCCACAGAATTTCATTGAAGCTGTTAATTGTAATGAAAAAGAATTATGGTTACAGGCGATTAATGATGAGATGAATTCATTACAAGAGAACAATACCTGGAGTATCGTAAAGTCTAGTGGTAAGGAAAGAAAACTTTCCACAAAATGGATATTCAAATTGAAATATGATGAGAACGGTAATGTAGTAAGATACAAAGCTCGGCTGGTGGCAAGAGGCTGTGCTCAAAGATCTAATGTAGATTATAATGAGACATATTCCCCTGTCATAAGATATTCCTCACTGCGGTATTTATTTTCGTTAGCGGTCCAGTTTGATTTACAAATGAATCAATTAGATGTATGCACCGCGTTTCTGCAGGGTGACCTAGAGGAGGATATTTATATCAGCACACCGGAGGGTTATAAGATACCTGATGATGCCGTATTGAAGTTGAATAGACCAATATATGGCCTGAAACAATCATCGAGAATGTGGAATATGAAGTTAAGTGAAACTCTTAAGAATCTTGGCATGAAGCAATTGAAAAGTGATCAGTGTATTTACAGCAAGATCGAAAATGAGAACGTATTCATATTGGCCATTTATGTTGATGACATAATGATTTTTTGGAATAATTAACAACAGAAGAATTTATTGGTTGGTGAACTTAAGAAGAAATTTAAACTCAAAGATTTAGGAAAAGCGAATTTATTTCTTGGTTTGCGTATTGAAAAGTCGCATAACAAATTAAGTATAGATCAGACAGCATATATTCGGAAGATGCTTGGTCGTTTTTCAATGTCAACATGTAACCCGGTATCCAGCCCGATGGATGTAAACGTAAAATTAAGCAAGGAACAAAGCCCCAAGTGCGAAAAGGAAAGGTCGGAGATGATGAAATATCCACATCAGGAACTAATTGGTAGTTTGTTATTTGCAGCACAGCTGACAAGACCCGACATATGTTTTGCTGTAAATTTTTTGAGTCGTTTTAATAGTAACTATGGTATGGAACATTGGTTGGCGGCAAAGCGAACTCTCCGATATTTGAAAGGCACAATTAACTACAAAATAGTGTTCAGAAGGAATGGAAATAACAATTTAGAGGGCTATTGTGATGCAGATTATGCAGGTGACCTGGATGAAAGAAAATCTGTAAGTGGTTACGTATTTAAGAAGCAAGGAGCGCCAATCACATGGGCTTCCAAGAAGCAATGAACAACAGCATTGTCAACCTGTGAAGCAGAATACATGTCGATGGGTACAGCGGTCCAAGAGTCTGTTTGGTTAAAAAATTTTGAAGAAGAGCTGTTAGCAAAAGGTACTGAACCTATTAAAATATTTTGCGTCAACCATGCAGCGGTACAATTAGCTATGAATGAATCGTACCATCCAAGGACGAAGCATATAGATGTCCGTCATCATTTTATAAGGGACTGCGTAAATAGTCAACAGGTAGTCCTAGAGAAGATTCCCTCCGAGAATATGATTGCAGACATCCTGACTAAGCCTTTGGTGAAGATGAAGCTTTCTAATTGTGTGAAGGATGTTGAAATGTAAAAATAAATTTAAGATTATTTGGTAACCCTTTTGTATATTGTAACAACTCTGTAAACAGTAACTTTTGACATTACTTCATTATAAACTGAAATCTCAATAAACTAAGATTGTTCTAGAAAACCACGCGCGTTTTTGATTTCTCTTGAACTCTGCTAGCTCCAAGTTTTATTAAATATATTCAACAAAAATAAACTATCTAAAGAATCTCTCAAATAGTAGTGCCATTGTTAAAAATCGAACGATACATTAAGGACCGAAAAGCGGTCTCACAATTAACCAACTCACTTCGTTCAGTTGTGTGATTCGTTCAATTTGACCCATTCTTTTATGACCTGCAGAGCTTTACTTACTTTCATGTAAGTAATTTATTATTTAGAAAACTTAGCTTGTCGCCCTGCTGGCCAGTTTAGTGTTCCCCACATAATATTCAGTTCCTTAGATTTTACTCTAACATGCACGTTCCGTCGAATTTTACAGTCAATATGTTTAACGGTGGGCGCATTTAGCTGTGTTGGCATAAAATAATGAAATCTGATTATTAATATTGGTAAGTCTAATATGCTTTATTTATAAATTTTCATATAAGTTCAAGCTAATCAGTTCAATTCGGCCTTTACGTATTCGTTCAAAAACAAAGGCTACTACTACTACCAAGACTACTATAGATTTCGTAATGCAATTTTGTTGTTGTATTGTATTAACGCTTTTTAGAATAACAGTTGCGTCCAGGATATGCAATGTTGCATCTGAAAATGAATGTAAAAAAAACAACAGTGATAGCTTTTTACAATTTATACGATGCCTTTTGCGAGGTAGTTTTCTTTTAATTCTGCATGGTGCAACTACCAAAAACCCTTTGCGTTTAAAAGATGACTTTTGTTTGATTTATTGCATGCCTTTTTTCAGTTTTGCTTATTACGGCCGATTTTCACAACGACTCATTTCTTTGGGATCGAGCAGTGTAGAGAAGAAAGAAGGGTAAACTAAAATTGATGATTCATGTTTTTCATTTCTTTTTCATACCCCTCTTTAAACCAGTTTTTTTATTCACGTTTCGCCTTATTCTTTTTCTTTTTTTATGTAGTGACACATCACAACAACGGATCAGTCCTACATTTTTGCGATTGCTTTGCTAAAAAAGATTAGACGATTTAACTTTAAAATGAAAAAATTTAAAGCAAACTTTTAGGGTGGCCCTTAAGCCGAAAGGTCATACCATCCGTTTCATGCGATTCATGCATTCTATGCGGTTTTTATTGCAAGTTATACGCAATGCGTTTTATGCGACTTGTTTTTTGATCAGCTGTTGTGGTAAACAACAAACAGGCAAACAAGAACAGTTTTGGGAAAAATAGAAAATCAAATTGTAATGTTAAAAGAATTTATGCCATTAGTTACATGTTTATGAATTTACATATATGATATTTTGTGCTGCTAAGGCCTACGAAAAGCTTCAAAAGAACACAAGGCGAATGTTTTGTGTTCATTGCTCTTGTTTACAAATTAATAAATTCAAAAGAGATGACACTCAATACATAAAAACAATCGATAACAAGTATACAAATTTTGTTCATGAAAGAAATGTGTTAAAAAATGTATTTTAATGAATTTTCGTCTTAAATTAGTAGTAAACTTTATTAGGAAATATGTTTTAATTAATATTTTTATAATGCAAAAAGAAAAATGCGAAAATTGTAATGCCCTATTCAAACATATTTATCGAAACCATTCACAATAGTATATAATTTGTCATCCCTAAGTTTAAAAACCTACTGACTTTTTCCAGCAATGCATGAGTCGCATAGAAAAGTAGAACGCACCGAGTACAGTAGACCTACTTGATGCATTCTATGCGTTTTCTTCTGCAATTTGTCACAAACTTCTATACTGATTCTACTTTTTTGGTATACGCATGTAACGCAGGTCGCATGAAACGGATGGTATGGATGTAATGGGGCTTCAACACGTCTTTGATCAACATGTTTTTATTACTAACTTTTTAAAAACTTTGTTAGAGAAATGCGCATTTTACGTAAATGGAGATTTAACGACTTGATTTAAGTCTTATTAGAGTGTTATTGCTTGGGACCACAGATATAAACTTACTATAAAGGTACATACTTGTCGGAAATCATTTTTTTATTGTTAATCAAGTTAAATTCTTTCCAAAAGAGAAATATCTTCATACTATATTTTTTATAATATTTAATTTTTTTTATCCATATTCTCCAAACTGGGGGGTGAGACTGCAAAAAAAACTGACTTTAAATTTTTAAGGGCAGGTTTACTACACTATTTCAAAGAAAGAAAAAAGTTTAACTTGGAGAAAAAAAAATTAATTTAAATCGGGTTATGAAAAGTCATGAAGAACAGAAACCATACTTTTTTGTAACAAGAAGCATAGTGTAGTAGAGATGAGCGATATTTTCAAACCTGTGATTTAATCACGGTGATTGATAATTCACTGGTAACTACAGTGATTGAAACTGCCAAATAACAGGTACTAATGATGTCGTTCTTTCAAAATTGTTACATACTCAAATTTATTTCATTTTGTTTTGATTATTTACTTCTGTCTTTTATACATTAACTTTCTGTGAAACTTAATTGTCAAACTTCATATAAAAAAAATTACATTAAAAATAATAACATTGATGACACCACCAGTGTTGCCACGAAAAAAAAAATATTGTAACCAACATTTGTGAAAAAAATCACCAAATAAGAAAAAATATAACCAAAACTAAATTCGCAATTTTTTTATTTTATTTTTTTCAAATTTAAATTACAATTAATACAACAGAGTAAGAAAAGAAACAAAATAAAATTTTAGTCTTACTAATTAATACATTTCTACAAACAAAACAAAAGCTTTTTTTATAAGAAAAATAAATAACCAAAACCGGAAAAATCTACACATTGAACAAAAAAATAACCAATTTTGGTTAGAAATAACCAAAAACGGCAACACTGGACACCACTTTGATTTTGTTTAGTAGTCTTTTTGTAGTATGTATCTAGTTGTCTCTTTCTTACGACTTAATAAAATACGTTATTGTCATTATTGTATTATTGGAATACTGTGATCACAATCACTGTTTTAAAGAACAGTTATTAACAAATCACGTTCACTGAGAACAACGTTCTTCAAAAATCACTGGATCGCTCATCTCTATAGTGTAGATCGGCTATTAGTTTTCGAAAAGTCAGCATGGCAAGAGTAATAAAATGCCTGAGATACATATAAAGGAAAATTGCGAAACATATATTCTCTATCTCAAGGACCTTTTTAGTATTTTTGATATCATATCAATGAAACAGATCAAAACCTATGAAAACCATTGCGAATAGCAAGGGATACAAGTTTTTAGGTAACAAAATACTGTTACGAAAATGGAAATGGTGTTGTTAAAATAATAAGCAAAAGCTCCAAAAACAACACAATGGACTTGATCACGCATAAACAAAAGCTCCAAAAACAAAACAATGCAGTTGTTCACGTGATCAACGAATGAGTAAGCATATAGCAACAAAAACAACAGGGCTTGTTTACAAAATCGATGAATAAACAAATATAGCAACAACGACTGCGTATAAAAGAAATATAGCAGAAAGACAAAGAAACAAAACAACAACAACTCTGCCTGGACGAAAGTAAATAAGATACACGAACAACAAAAATGGAAAGAAGTTGTTTACATTTTTGGATTGTTCCCGAAGGTCGTCATCATCCTTCAAGGGCATTCATCGCACTGTTGATCGAGTGATATAAAAGGCAAGATGAAGCGAGCAACGAGGATTCAGTTAGAATTCAGTCAGTCGTGTATGAAGACACGTTATTCTCGGAGTTCGAGTTAAGTTAGTCGTGTGACGACGTCGCGTTGAATTGAGTGCGAATTCAACCACTGGTGTGCGAAGTGACGAGATCGAGTTATAATCCAGTCAGACTTGTGTGCAGACAAGTTGCGTGAAGAAAACAGTTGTTAGTGTGGTGCTTACAAAAAAGGTTGTGAGCAAAGAAGAATAACTAACAAGTGTTGTTGTTGCTTATAAAAAAGGTTATAAGCAGAGAAATATCGCGAACAAGCACATATTGTGGAAATTATCATTGTATGCGTAGAATAAGTTCGAACAGTGGCACGAAAGTTGTGCAGAGAATAAAGAATTGAATTAAAATTAAACACAGATTTATTTTTATTTTATTTGCAATCTACGAGCTCATATTTTTAACGTTTTTAGAAGGTAAAAACGTAACAATACTTTAACAAATTGACAACGCGTATGATCGAATATGACACTTTCTTTCAGGGGTTATTAGTTTATAAAAATTAAATTTTCTACACTTAGTTATTACAAGTGAATTTTCAAATACTCTGGTCGATACAGATAATAATTTCTACTTATAGAATGTATACACTTTAGAGATGAGCGATCCAGTGATTTTTGAAGAACGTTGTTCTCAGTGAACGTGATTTCTTAATCACTGTTCTTTAAAACAGTGATTGTGATCACAGTATTCCAATAATGACAATAGCGTATTTTATTAAGTCGTAAGAAAGAGACAACTAGATACATACTACGAAAATAATACTAAACAAAATCAAAGTGGTGTCATCAATGTTATTATTTTTAATGTAATTTTCTTTTATACGAAGTTTGAAAATTAAGTTTCACAGAAAGTTCATGTATAAAAGACAAAAGTAAATAATCTGCATCATCCAATAGTAATTCTGCCTCGCTCAAAATAAAATGAAATAAATTTGAGTATGTAACAATTTTGAAAGAACGACATTATTAGTAACCGTTATTTGGCAATTTCAATCACTGTAGTTACCAGTGAATTATCAATCACCGTGATTAAATCACAGTTTTGAAAATATCGCTCATCTCTAATACACTTCGTCAATCACCATGTTCAACATTTGTTTGATACAGGCTAAGCAAATTAAGTTAAATTGCAAAACTATATGCCTTTTTATTTATGATGCAACATCTGACAGTGAGTGTTAGTCCGACAATAACATAACTCTTTAACTGAATTAAAAATAAAACAGGTAACGACAATTACAACAAATTCTGACTTTATTAAAGTTATACATTTTGTTTTGTGTTCCAAATTTCAGTTATGTTTTCAATAACTTCGGCAGGTGAAGATAATTTATGTCTCATAAAATAACCTTGAACTTGGGCTGGGCTTACTTTTTTGCCAACATTCATAACAGCTCTCGCAAAAGTAATTGCGTGGTCAACTGTCGAGGCTTCATATTTATAGAATCTTTTAAACATTTCTATTAATTGGTGTTCCGAACAGTTACCTACAAATACTTGTAAATCGACCCTTCCAGGTCTTATTAAAGCGGGATCTAATCTTTCTATATAATTCGTTGTCATAAATACAATTCGCGCTTCTGTGGAAGCTACGCCATCAATACAATTTAAAAGACCACTAAATGTTACTCTGTTTAAGCCTTCGTAAGCAGAGGATTGTTTAGGTACTTCATCACGAGAAGCAAAGGCAGCATCAATATCTTCTAGTAATATAATCGATTGCTCTGGAGCTACATTTAAAAGATGATTAAGTCGATCATCTGTCAATCCTCGCTCCGATAGGTTTAGTAAACAAATGCTGTATTCCAATTCCCCCGCTAAAGCTGTAATAAAACTAGATTTGCCACATCCAGGTGGTCCATGTAGCAAATATCCTCTTCTATAAGGAATTCCTCTATCTGCATACCACTGAGAATTTTCTATAAATTCCCTGCAATCAGATAAAATAGTTTCACTGACACCTTTATCTAATACTACAGAAGACAGTGGTCTCCTTCTTCGTGGATGTCCGAATTGTCGCCACTCAGGACCCATAGCTGTGTACATTATTGTTTTCCCCTCGGTGGCCTGAAGCGCAAGTTTGCGAGCATCTTCTAAAATTTCAAAATAAAGGTGTTTATTTCTACCAAAAGCCGTAAGCGTTACCGTTTCCCATGGTACTCCCATATGCAAATCAAGGGTCTGTTGTTCCCTAGTTCTTTCTACCTGAATCCAGACTCCTCGATAAAACATTAGATGTTTTCCAATGCTAGGAATAAAATCATATTTTGTCGTAATTTTTCCAGAATCTCTTTGAACGAAGGATGTTTCAACGCTTAAATGTTGTGTTTCTCGGGCACCTCGCGTAGTAATCCACTGAAGCAACCATTGATACGATTTATCACGGCAAGGAACTTCCAATGTAATCATAAGATGACGTTTGAAAAGTATTAAACCGCCTTGTAATCCTTTTCGTAGTATAGCTGCACCAGCCCCGATACCGAATAGCCCAAATCCTGCTCCAAAATACGGATTTGTTGATAAACTGCTTATTATTTCATTCAGAGGCATGATTTACCTAATTGCAAACTACCATAACCATATTCAAAGAACAAAGTCACTGAAAAGTGTCGGCGGTAAAACAGATATTAAATCAACATGCAAAAAAATATTGTTTATACGCCGTATACACAGAGCGTTAAAAGTTAAAATACATTATCAGAATTTTGCACAAAATTGTTAAAGAAGAAAATTATTATAAGCTATGGAAATAAAGGTAAATTAAATTCGACACTGTTTTAAAATATTTATTTTTATACAAATTAAAAAAGTAATAATACTAACTCTTTTTTACGCTATGTGCATGTAGCCAATTAAATTGAACAATATTATTTTGAAATATTTATTTGATACTTTTTATTTTATGCATGAAGAGCAGAACACATTATGTTTTTATCAAAAAACATTAGTGACCTTTTTAATAAATTTTTAAACACATTATTGAATTTTATTAGTGAAACATATTAGTACATGTAAAACATAATTTAAAATAAATTTCAAGTTCGAAATACTTCATATCTTCAATAAGTCAAATGGCAATAAAAATAGAAAAACCAATTTAATGATTGCGCTTCCTATTTTTTTACTTAATTGGTTATTACAACCCATTAGTCACACCATCTATTTATTTTGTCCACGAATGGCGCAATCTACAGTTTAACTTCAACTCCGAACGATTGATTTGAGAAACTTTTTCATGACAATTAGACGCCTTTTGCACGTTGAAATTAGTTTCAACACAAATTTCAAAACACTTGAGTTTGTGGGAGAGAGGGGAAAAACGAGCGGGGGTGATTTCAGAATTTCATATACTTGGAAACTTGCTTTGTTCTTTATTCGTATATACACAGAGTTGTATTTGATTTCACATTATCTTTTATTTTTTGTTTCGCATAGTGAAGTTAACACCTTGACTGCCGCTGCAACTTTCAGAAAATTGGCCAAAAACGACAATTTGATATTTTCACATTATATTACTAAAAACTATTTTTAGATCGTAGGTATCATCAAAAGGCAAAAATGATGTCTTTAGGAGAAAAAGTGGTTTAGTGAGTATGAGATGACTCGTAGTTAGTCAACGTGTTAATATAAAGCTCCCTTATTTAAAATATCATTACTCTTTGTTTATTTTGTGTTTGAAATCAAAACATTTGCAAAAGAAAAATTTTAGCGCCAAACAATTAATTAAAAAGAGGTGAAAAAATAAAAAATATCAAAACGAATATAATATAATTTTTTAATTTATAAAAATCAAAAAGAATATAATTTAAATAAGGCAAATATATTTTTAAAATTAATAATACATAAATATATAATATATTATAATATAATATTCATATAATATTCATGTCTTGTGTTTGAACCTAAATCACAATGCCAAATAAAGTTACAACTCTGTCAAAAACAGCAGAACAACGCGATAAAAGAAAACAAAATTTCTGAAATTAATTTTTTACGTGCAAAAGCGAAAGAAAGTTTAAAAGAAAATGCAAAAAAGTTTTTCACATCTGTTTCGAAACTAATTTCAACGTGCAAAAGGCGTCTTATTCTTACTCTCATGAATTTCCTCGGAATACTGTTGAGAGGAAGCCACTAAAAGAATTATTTTCTCATATTTCATTATTCGAGATGGCAGAGCAGAAGTTTGAACTCACGAGTTCTCGTCTAGTAATCCAACACACTGTCTATTAGACTACGCGAGAGAGAATTATAAATAAAATATTTTCTTTCAATCGAATTTTAAATAGAAATTATAAGAATTATAAATTAAATAATACAGAGTATACACAGTTAGTGTACCTACAGTATGAAGAAAGCAACAAAATTTCTATAGACTCTGACAACTTTTATATATATGCATATACATATGTACATATATATATACTGTTTGATGAATTGAAATCTACTTATATGACAAAATTATTTTCACAACAATATTATAGCAATAGCAATACAGTGGGACATCGATTTTCCGTGATGGGACCGGGACCGGAAGCATTCTGTATAATCGATTTTCCCGGTTAATTGAGTACCAATTTTGGCTTGTTTTTTTAATAGATATTTTTATTAATTAATAAATGAAAATGTACATATTTACATAAAAACTAAATAATTCAAGGATTTTATATACATACATGTTTCAAAAATATAAAAAAAAAATAATTTTGTCAGAATACAGTGAACAGTAGATAAGGATTTCATGTACTAAAGATGGAATTCCCCTTTTTCGCTTGTTTATCCAAAATAATAGAAAAAAATTTTTGCTTATAATCACGGATAATAGAGGTAATCACGGTTAAACGATGCTGAAAAATTGAAGTCAATCCAAAATAAAATTAAGTCGATGCAAAAAATTTCTTTTTTCCATCCCGGATAATTGATGTTGCCGGATAATCGAATCACGGATAATCAAGGTCGTATTGTATTATTTTCATAACAAAAATATCATACTGATTTATAAAAGTAAATACTAACATTTTATGTTTGATATCAAACAATAATTTATTACATATTTTCTAAAAAATTTATATATTAATAAGTTTTGTACCCTAATTAATATATATTATTTTTATATTATTGTAAAAAACAAAATTATCATAACTAAAAGCTAAGCCTCATATACATACATATAATTTATATCTAGATACTTAAAAATATATTTCTAAACAGTAGGAACTTGAAGCTAATAAAAGAAATTACAGAATCAGTAGAAAAAATTGAAGTTTACGGAATTATCCTGGGTGCTTTACGATCAACTTTTGCCTTTCCATCTTCAATACACTCAGGCGCCATTTGCACGTATTTTGTCAAACTATTTTATATTTTCTTTTAAACTTTATTTCGCTTTTGCACGTTCAAAGTTTACTTTGACAAAATCTTGATATTGACGATTGGTAAACGGTGAACGAAAAACAAAGTAACTTTACGAGTACATAAAAGTATGAAATTACGCCTTTTGCACGTTCAAAGTGCTTTGCAAAGTACTTTGAAAAGTCTTGTGTTCACACTTTGATGTACTCCCGAAGTTGATTTGTTGTTCGTTCGTCGTCTACCGATGGTTGTATACACAACAACAAAATAACAAGAGTTTGTCAAAATTCTTTGCAAAGTACTTTGAACATGCATGAGCGAAACAAAGTTTAAAAGAAAATGTTAACGAGTTTGTCAAACTTTGAAAAGTCTTGAGTTTGCTGGAGAGAAGAGAATAATGAGCAGGTGTAAGTTCATTCCTTGATGTACTCGCAAAGTACATTGAAAGTGCAAAAGGAGTCAAACTCAACACTTTTCAAAGTATTTTGAACGTGTTTTTTACTAATGCACAAAATCAAAAATTTTAAATGAAATTGGTAACAAATATTGCATAGATTCGATTTTCTTACCACAAACCGGTTTTAATATGCTGCAATTTGTTGTTGTTGTCTTGATTTCAAATTGTGTGTATCCTACGCCACAGCTATCAATTTTCAGAGGATATTGAATGTGAATCTTCAGAGTAATGCATGATTCTATTCTATAATTTGGAATTTCCGTTCCCCTACTTGCTTATAATGACTTGGTAACTCTAACCAAAATATCCAAAAGCGGAGTTTGTATAAAAAGCACAGTGATAAAAAGTACTCTGGTACAACGCACCGAATACACAGAAGGGAAAGCAATGACGTTTGACAAACTCTCATAACATTATTTTACATAAGTTTTTAGAGGGAGAAAAAAAATGAATTATAAGTTTTGCAAAGCTAATGTGTTAGAAGCAACAGATATACAGAGTGAAAACTGGCGGATAAAGTTCAAAAATTAAATGTAAACAAACATTGATTTTGTGTTAAAAAAGAGCAAATTTGGAATATTTTTTAATTTCTTCAATGAAAAGTTTAAAGATTCTTAAATATTTAAATATTAATCGAAAAGTGACTGGTTTTTGGTCAGAATGAATATAGTTTCTTGTGCAAAAGATAAGTAAGAAGTTAAAGACATCAAGATGAAATAAGACATATTGCTCATAAAATTTTTTCCTTGCAGAACTTTGTGTATATTATCAGTATTTATTAATTTCTTGAATGAAAAAGTTAAAATTCGGTAATTTTTTTATTATTAATCGAACTCTTAGCAATTTCTCTTCACAATGAAACAAGTTCCGTGTGTAAAAGATAAGTAAAAAGAAAAATATAACAAAATATATACTCATAACTTTTTGTTTCAGGAATTTGTGAATATACCTCCAAATTGGTTAAATACTAAGTTAGTGACAATCGATGAAAGGTGTCACCAAATACATTAGTTCTGTATTACGTTTCCCCAATAAAACAGTTCATTTCCTTTCAAAACTATTCTATTATTCTACAAAAATATCATCAATTTCTACCAAAATAGAAAATAAAAACCCACCCTAAAAATTAACAAACATAAATAAACAAAACAGAGTTACTTTTAGACAGAGACAGAAATACTTTTTTAGTAATATTGCTGTCCCTTTCATAAAAGTTATGTAAACGTCAGATCGTTTCCCTTCTGTGTATTCGGTGGTACAACGTTGTTTGTGCGAAAAATTTGTTTTCTTCGCATGCAAAGTTTAAAAAAGATCTGTAAACAAATATTAAGTGCCTTTAAACAATAAAAATGAAGTATAATAATGGAAATATATTTTCTACAGAAGAAATGCAAATTATATGTGATATTGATAGGTAATTAATATGTTTGTGCAAAAAAAAAGAAAAATTCTATTTATCTATTTGAATTTATTTAGCACACAGTTCGGTTTTGTGGACTGGAATAAAGAAGAGAATATAACTTTACGTGAATTAATTCAGCGAGCAATAACAGCTTTTCGTAGTATTATTTCATTATTGGAGAATGACAATGTTGAAAATCATATAAAGATATCTTCAATTTCGGAATTGAATGAAATATTGGTTAAAAAGGAGTCCGATGAAACTGGTTGTGTAAATACCCATACAAAAGAAGTAGAATGGTTGAAGGATGAGCATTCAAAATCTAAAAAAATAGATATCCACACATACTGCAAACTTGGGCACTTACATTTGCTATTAGAGGAATATGATAATGGTTGGTATTTGCATTAAATTAATTTAATAGATACAAATTTCTATCCAATTTCTACATAGCTCTTTCAGCTTATCAAAAATACTTAAGGGTTAAACCAAAACATGAAGAAAATTTGGAGTTCTTATATGGAATAGGACTTGTTTATTTCCATTTCAATGCTTTTCGTTGGTAAGTTTTTTATTGCACTTATTATCGACTAGGACATAAGTTTATTTCATGAAGTAAGAAAACAGCAGAAAATTTTGACAATAATGTTGCTTCCGTATCTTTTTTTTATTTACCTGTTTTATTTTAAATAAATGTAAACATAGTACAACAAGATATTGTCCTATTTAATAGTATCAGTATGACATATAAATGTAAACACAGTACAACAAGATATTATCCTATTTAATAGTACCGATAAGACATATGCATCAGTTTGACAACTGCATAATTATAATCTTAAAAATAATTATACTTAAAAATAGATTAAATTAAAAAGATGAACAAATTTAAAATATGATTAAATAATTACATCTTGTATATTTTTTTTCCGTTAAAAAACGTAAATAACGTAGTTTTGAATTGCTTGGCATCATAGCTCAATAACTGTTATCGTTCGGCAGTTCATTCCAGACTAATTGCATTAATATAAGTGTCTCTTAGTAGTTCGGTTACGGTATCTAATGCTGTAAAGTTTAGATCTAACTATTCTTCTATATAGATAATGAGGTTGTTTAAATGAGCGGACCGTATGTAGATATATAAGAGTACGGCATTTTAATAAGATTTTAAATGACGTGCTATTAATTTCAGCATGTTCAAATATTTTGCTGTACCTTATACGACCATAAACATATCTGTCTGTTCTAAACTTTGGTTTTTATAAATACATTTTTTTCAGTTTAATTCTTTATTTGCAAGCTATTTTACTTTAAGCAAATCTTATAAATAATTAACAACAAGTTAGTTTGTTAAGCTCTATCAAATTTAACAAAAAGAAAAGAAATATATTATTATTATTATCTTTATTAGTATTTCTTGAATACTTTGAAATATCACAATAATATAAAAATATAGAATTTTACACAAAAAATATTTCTCTAATTTACATAATTTTTAACAAAATTTACACATTGTCTATTAAATTCATGATCATTCAGTTCATTTTTAATATTATTTGACAGGGAGTTATATAGTTTAAGTCCTTTGTAAAAGAGTGATAGTTGCATTGCATTGTTGATATTAACCTGTTGTAATCTGAATACATACATATATACACATTATAAAAATTTCAGGGTCACACTCTGTACCGTTATGAATTTATAACAAAAAAAGTTTAACTTTCTAACTTAATTTGCACAAGAAATAAATAATAAAAACCTTCCCCTGTAAAATTTCGTTTTTGTCGCTTGAGATATTTTTGCGGTTATGGCTCGATATGTTAAATACACATTATTATGAGTACAATTAAAAAATTTAGTTAACATCCAAATGGAAAATTCAGAACATGTAATCTCTTAAGTCTGCATCTCATTGCTATCATCTGATTGCTAACACATTTGTATAATTGCTAAGCCTACTCAGATATTTTTAACTAAATGTTTTCATTTCTTCTTTTACTGTGGTATTTTTAAATCACTATGCAAGGATTTGTTACTAATGAATCAAGGTGCGTTCGCCAATAGCCTTAATGTTTTTGACTGATATTTTTGAAATATCTCAACGTTGGGACAACTAGTTTATCAAATTCCATAATTCCAAACAGGCTTTAAAATCGTTTTCTACAAAAAAAGTTTGTTTTCTAAATTTAGGGCTGAACCTAGTACCTAAAAGCTAATACATTTTTTTTGGCCTTTATGTTTAAGTTCTCTCTCTTAGCTTTAACATGTTCATTCCAAGCGAGTCTTATATCTAAGTAGAGTCCTAAATACCTTACATTTTTGATTTAGGTATACCATTATTATTTAACTATAGAGCTGGACATTCCCATTTTCTTAACGTAAAAATTACGTGAACTGACTTCGATGTGTTAAGTTTTATGTTCCATTCTTGTAACAATGTTTCAATTAAATAAAGTATATATCATTTTTGACATTTATATTTGTGATTTCAACTTATAGTATGTACTTGTGCTATAAACTTCACAAGGTTAAGAATGCTGATTCTTAGTTTATTTTTACATTAATATTATCATTGTAATATTGTAGACATCTCGAACTTATATATCAATTACTTTGGACTGCTGTTTACAGTGGTGTTAAATAAGATAGAGCAGCTCTGATACAAATTTTTCAAACCAAAAAGAGAATGGCCACTTAAAGCTAGTTCTAGATTTTATATAAATCCGAGCTCTGGATAGAAGTATTGTCTACAAATATTGTCCTTATGCAATAGGTAAACCACGGTATATCGGCTATGAAAAGATTATATAAAACAATTGATAGACAGGAATCATGTGGCCAACCAGAATTAACGTTAACTTCACGGTATTTTTTTCCAATGTGAATATGAAAATATCTACCACTAAAAAAACTCAATATGGTTTTGATGATTTCGGATGAAGAACTAAGTTTTTTTTTGGATATTTTGAAAAATATTAAGTAACTCAATGAAAATTCTCTTCAATTATTTTACTTTTTACTTACAGACGGTAAAAGACTATAAAAGGTCTATAAAAATCTCGAGATTCAGCAGGTTTATTTGGTTTAAGTATTGATACCGTCCTAGTCTAGTAGGTAGTGTGTTGGCTTATTAGACGTAAGGCCCGAGTTTAAATCCCAACGAAAAAAACGAAAATGAAAAATTTTTTTTTTCGGCGACACTTCCTCTCAGCAGATTTCTGGCAAAAACTCTAAGTGTAAATAAAATTGCCATGAAAAGCTTCTCAAAAAAACTGTCGTTCGGAGTCGACTTTAAACTGTAGATCCCGCCACTCATATATAAAAATTAACGCACACAACATAAGTGGTGTGAGAAGCTAGGTCGTAATCGTGACTGAAGGGTTATAATGACCAATTATGTATGTATGTATTGATATCATTTCCAACTTCTTCCACTGATTTCGAAAATAGCTTTAAATATGCATTGAATATATATTTTCTTTCTTATGCCAAGTGATTTTTTGTTTTTCACAATCACTTTTCACAATTCACTTTTATTGAGGATACCATTTGTGTACTGCTGTAATGAACTAATTGTACTAATGTATAATATATACTAATATATACGTATTTCTAAATATATATTATCCCTACAATTATTTGTAAGGCATCCTAAAAACGGTTTGGGCAATATAGATCACCTCCTGGAATATATTTCTTGTCCGAAATTGTTAACATACGCATGTCGGAAATAAACATTTTTGGGCCACCAAAAAATTTACACAAATATAAATGAAGAAAATCTTATTCAACAGATAATTTTATACTTATTTGCTTAATACTTTTAGAATTTTTAAGTGAAAAAACTCTCCTGTGGTATATTTTGCCTATCATTAAAGCTATACTACCTCTACCTGCTTTGCTGTCATATCGGTAATCGTGATAAGTATTATGCCTAATACACATATTTTCATTTAATACTATAGTCTGTTCCAGATCCTTGTTAACGATCTAATCTCGCATGTTATAAAACCGATAACTAACCTCAGGCTGGCCTTATCCAAGTCCAGCAAAAAAACTGTTCTAGCGATATATACATATATAGCAGGCCATAGACATAACAACACGATCGATCCCCCAACGCTTCTGCTCTTCATTCCTTACCCATCTAGTGCAGAAGTGGCAGATTGGGGGATCGGGACCAACTATCAAATAGTTTTCAAAAATAATCAGATAAACCGCTATGTCCCGGAACACGGCATAGACGGATCCGATCTGGTTCAAAGGATTTTAAGGACTCTTTACACTCACTCGCTCACGCAAGTCGTGATTTTCACCAGACCAGGGTAGCATGACTTTAAACGAAGTCCATATAAGATTCCGAGTCTGAAGTGGTCCTATTAGCTATGGGCTCAATAGCCTTCAAGATGGCAAAAATCTCTGTTAAAGACGCCACAGTCATCACTTAACTTGAAGTGAAGCTCAAGACAGATCTTTACAGAAAACCCCAGCACCTCTGGCTCCATCTAACTTTGACCCATCTGGGAAGATGGGTATACCTACTTGCCACTGGAGTACCCCTAGTGCCCTATCTGGTATGGGGATCCTCAAACCAAGTAAGAACATTGCGTCAAGCACAATATAGTCGGTGTTTTTTTTTAAAGGACTGTTCCTCCTGAATTCGCGTAGTCTTCACGGTTTAAACCCCAGGTCACACATCTCCACCAAAACGAAACATGCGCAAAATATTTCTTCTGTGACTTCCTTTCAGCAGATTTCTGGCAAAAACACTGAGTGTAACTAAAATTACTATGAAAAGTTTCTCAAAAAACCGTCGTTCGAAACTATAGGTACCGCCACTAATGTATAAAATTAACAAACACAACGTAGGTGGTGTGAAAAGCTAGGTCGTAAACCTGACTGAAAGGTGATAACGACCAATTTGTATGTATGTATGTCTGTTACTCTGTTACTCCCTTCAAGAAAGACGACATTCAGAATTCCGTAGCATCCTATCGAGCGTTGTTTTCAGCAGCCCGATTCCGCTAGACGAAAACCACTTGGTGCTGCACATTAATTGATAAAGTTGCCAGAAAAAGGCATTGTTAGACTACAAACTGACATCAATATTGTCATATAATAATAATTGTCGGATTATTATCACTATTTGTAAACTTTATTTTTATTGTCAGCTATGCAAAATTTATGCGTCTGACAATGCTATGGCCAGATATTTCTTTCTGCAAGGATTTTTCACTTGTTTTTTTTAGTAATTGTTTTTAAAGAATTTATTAAAATATAAAGCTATGTTTTATTGTTTACACAATTACAATTGTGTTTTTTATTGAATGAATATTTAGTCTTCAGTAAAAACCCATTAGACTAGTCGCCGTAGTCTAGTAGGTGGTGTGTTGGCTTATTAGACGAGGCCTCGGTTCGAACCCCAGGTCAGACATCTCCAGCTATATAAAATATGAAAAAATACTTCTTCGTCGACTTCCCCTCTGCAGATTTCTGGAAAAAACTCTGAGAGTAAATAAAATTGCCCTAAAGTTTACACACACAAAGTAAGTGGTGTGAGAAACTAGGTCCTAAAGGGCTGTAATGACCAATAACGTACGTAAAAACCCATTCGATGTAAATTAGAATTAAGAAGTTTTGTAAATAAATTAAAAAAAATTATTTTGTTTTAAAGCGATTTCTTGATCTAGAGCGAATGCCGCAATTTCCACTCTGGATACGTCAGAAGTATCAACATTTTTTTCCATTGTCTAATCCTGGAGGCATTTATCAGGTTTTAGTCTTTGACTTGTTATCTGCTTTCGGTATAGATCTGTTTTAGGTTCTTCACCAAACTCCTACTCGCGGCCCGTCCGTTTCTGCCGACTACTACGTCGAATTGGAATTTAAATACTGATAAAGGTATACTGCCATCGAATCAAGTTATCCTTATCTTGCTAAAACAGAAAACTTCATTACAAAGGCCTCAACATTTTCTCCAAAGCATTAAACTTTCGATTTACATTTGTTTCAAGTTTCATCACTATCTCTGTATCTTTTTGTATCGAAAAAATTGATGAACTTACAGATTCGATCAAATTTGTGTCTGATAAATTTGACGCAATAATTATAGAGAAAGGAATAAAAGGCTGGGAAATGAAATACAAAGTTCAGTAAAAGTGGTAGACAATATTCGGGTACAGAATCATTGTGTAGTAAGAGCTGTAGAAGTTAAAAAGGATGAAAAGGAGAAATTAGAATTGAAATCGAACCGAGAGTTGTAGAGGATGCCAATTTTTGTGAAAAGTACAATAATGCGAGTGATAGAAATTAAATGTCAATTAACTTTACGTGAGATTTTTATATGATTTGTATACCATAGGTTGTGTGTTGAGTGTTAATGTGGTACAAATTCCCTTTTAGTATTTTTATGTTTATATATTAATATTATACATTTTTTAAATATATATCGCACACCCAGTACAAAAGTGACTCAACTAAAAATTTTCATTTTTCAGAAATCAATTAAAAACTATTTTTGACTTAATTAAAAATAGTTAAAAACAAAATCTTTGGACCATTTTTAGTATCAGTTAACAACAACAAAATACACTGATATTTGTTTTATAAATAAACAAGTGTATTCTACATAGTTTAAGCATATAAAATCAAAATATTAAAATTTTGAGTTGAGTCACTTTTATACTGGGTGTGCGATATTATTTTTTTTTAATTGTTAAAGTCTTAAAATACGCGTTGCTACGATAGTAATGTGAATAAAGATTTATATTAAGTTTTTTATTTATTTATTTGATGTTCAACGAGAAAATAATTATAGTAGGGATCTAGAATTTTGTAAAGAAATTGTAAAGAAATTAAAACTTAAAATTATAATAAAATAGTAATAATAATAATAATAATAAAACTAATAATATTATTATTATTTTGCAAAACTAATAATTTTATTATTATTATTACTTTTTTGCAAAATTTTAAGATGCAAAATTAAAATCTTAAACAAAAAATTCACCCCTGATAGTCCAAAATTCGGCAATTCAATGTAATATTATATAATAAAATAAAATATAAGAAGCAAGTTTTTTTTTTTCCAAAAACTTATCACCGTTCTGAACAGCTGACAGCATATTAACAATTATAAATTTTTGTAAATACAAAAAAAAAAAAAAAACAAAATGATAAATAAAATCTCTAAAAAGTCATTAAAAACTATTAAAATAAGTCGTCCAACTCTATTGCAAGTCGTCTTAAATAATTTTTTCATAATAAATAAGAAAACTAATTTTAATTTATCTAAAAAGCATTACACTCGAAACATAGCAGAGTTGTAAAATTTTTGTTTATACAGTGAACTCACAGCAACGTGAACTAATTTTTATTAAGTGTATTCATGTTTTCGATTTTGTTCACGTTTCCGATTGGTTTTTTTGTTATTTCTTCTTCATGTTTAATTACGTTTTATCTATTAATACTACTTTAGAAATTATCCAAACTTGTTTATTATTTGATATCATTTTGATCTCAAAAATGTTATATAATCAAATATTTTTTATACAATTTTTTCCCAATTTTCTTGAAATTAAAACTTTAAAAATTAATTTCCGATTGTTTTTTTATTTTTTTTTTCACTTTTAATTACGTTTTAATAGTTTTTTGATACTATTTTAGAAGTTATACAAACTTGTTTATTATTTGATATCATTACGATATTAAAAATGTTATATAATAAAGTACTTTTAACACACAATTTTTCCAATTTTCTTGAAATTAAACCTTAAAAACTAATTAACCCATTCGTTCCCACTGTACTCGCTTGAGTACACCGACTTTATAGCGCTATATACAGAAAGTTACTGACTTTTTAAAAAAAATTGTTTTTCATAACATTAATAGAGAATGTAAAGAATTAATAAATAGTAAAAGAAAGTAAAAAAATATAACGGTAAGCTATCATTCTCTTTTATCTGTAAGTGTTTTTATATTTTGTAATTTTTTGCACTTTTCATCATATGTTGACGTATGTATATCTTTTGTATTTTAAACTAAATGCAGTCGAATTTAAGTGAAAAGTAAAATAAACAGATTAATTAACTATAATTTAATAAAAAAAATATTTAAACAATTTAGAAAAGTGTTATTTGGTAAGCATAGATATTGGTGTACTCGCTTGGGTACAGCCCCAAAAACATATTTTTCAAAAAAAAAATTTTTTTTTTTTTTATTTTATTTTATGGTAGATCCTAATAAAATATATTTTAACACAATAAAGTATTTTTTTTGGTTTTAAAGATGGTTGGGATCTAATGGGTTAAGGAATTTGTTGGTTAATAAATACTCTATTAAAAAAAAAACTAAATCAGGTAGATTTTTAAAATATGTAATTTTATTTAAACAAGAACAAAAAAATAAAAAATTAGTTTACTTTGCAACACTATATTAAAATATTTAGCGATAAAATGTTAGGTTTTTTGAAGACTTTTTATAAGTTCGATTTAAAACCACTTTTGAGAATAATTTTACAATATAATCCCTTATATATGGACACTTTCATTGAGGTAAACGCAGGTAAAATAAGGCGAAACAAAGTGGTTGTTAATAGAAGAGGTGATGAGTTTTACGCGTGAATTTACAAAATTAATAAACTTAATCATTCATATCGTAAATAATATGATTATGAATGATATGAATGTAAATTCATAAAAAAAATTCCTTGAAAGTCTAAGTTGAATTTTAGAGCTTTTAACTTTTGTTCACGTTTTAGAATAGTAAAAAAAGTGTTCATGTCTCATGAATGATTACCATTTCGCGAGTTCACTGTATTTACATGCCTTGTTGACTTCTTCTTAATTGGCTACTAACAACCCGATTAACGAATTTCGGCCTGCCTTAACATATCCTTCCAGGTGCCTCTGATTTTTGCGCGCCTACGCCAATTGGTCACACCAATCGATGACATGGCTTCATCGATTTGGTCCTTCTAACTCAAACAAGGTCGTCCTCCTCGCCGACTTCCGCAGATCATCATATCAAATACTCGGTTCGCCGGAGTATCCTCCTCCATTTGAACGATATGGCCGAACCAGCGCAGCCGCTGGGTGTTAATACGCTGCATAACGTCTACGTCGTTGAGGAGCTCACACAGCTCATTGTTGGATCAGATGCGGAAATCATCGGCAACTCGCACTGGACCGAATATCTTACGTAGGACTTTTTTGTCGAATACTTCAAGGCTGCTGCATCAGTGCTTAATGCCTCTGCGCCACAAAAGAAGCACGGGGAAGATGGGCGTTTTGTAGAGTATTTTGTTGACTACGGCACGTTTTTAAAGCTTCTATAACTAAACAAATTCCATTTCTCTGACGCTAGCATTGGGGGTCAGGTATTTAGGGTTTTCATTTTACTTTTATCTAAAGTTCATCTTTAATATTACTGAAAGGAATTTTACTTTTTTCAAATGTTATTTTATAAAATATTAAAGTAAAAATAAAATGAGTGTGTATCTGCTGTATATCTACTAATTAATCTTAAAATAAATTTCGTTTATTTTTATTTTAATAATATTTTGTTAATAATTAGAGCTTTACTATAATGTAGTTAATATATAGCTTAAATAGTTGTTAATAAAATTGGCAAAGCACTGTGATTTTATTAAAATTTTAAAATCATCAATTGGTCACCACTGATCAATTCATTGACATCCACAACTGTCAACCCGAACTCAGTATGTACATGCTCTCTTCGACATTTCTCATCTGTGAACTAAAATATTATTAGGAGAGATATAGAAAGAAGCTTGCATTCATAGTTAAGAGAAATATCTGCTAGAAACTACTTCAGATTCCCACTCTCCCGCTCCCTGTTCCAATAATGAAAGTAATGTGAGGACTGGAGACATGGAAGTATACGAAGTATATATTTCCCCAGTGAACAGCAAGGTGACAATTACTAACTTAATATTAAGCACCTCTTGCAGCAGCCCTTCGGACATCGCCATCGTGCCATTCTCGCTGCTTTCATGCACCAGCTGGAGAACAATTCTTACCCAGAACTCAGATCACATAGTGGTGACTAGAGAAGCCGGACGACTTCGTAGAACAACGACGAAATGGATAACATTACTGGATAAATGGATAACATTACTGGTGCTTAACTGGTCAAAGTTACTCTGGACAACCATCAAAGATCTAACAGCTAAAAAGAAAACCAGAAGCTTATCATCTATTAAATTTGAGTACTGTCGAACTACGTATGCTGGGAAATGTGTTGTACAATTTTGCAGATAATTTATGGGACATCCCAGAGCGAGCAGAGCCGTATTCCGGAGGGTAAAAACTTAGAACAACAAACGCAAACTCCTTAACTCTCGATTTCCGATACAGAAATGACGATAGCCAAACCTTCTAAGGCGCTAGGACCGGATGACATCCTGATGCTAATGCTAAAAAAGTTGAGCTTTTGAGTAATTAACGGCTTTCCGACTTAGAAGGTAGTTAGAATTATTATAGTTTTGAAGCCAGATAAACCCGCAGAAATGGGTAGGTCACACTGTCCGATCTCTTCCTTTCATCTCTGAAACGGGGCATCAACCTAACCACATACAAACATGGCTTCAAAAGAGCACTTAGCTCCAAAGTGCTTATGGAGTAGCTTACCATATAGCTAAAGTAGCTAAAAGTTTGTATGGACGGAGATCATGTTCATAGTGAACTTATACACCTCCCGGACCAATGAAGTGCAGTTAAATCTGAACATTGCTATGGGTTATCTTTGATAACATGATTTATTTTCCCGGGCTCTCCATCTGTGTGAACTCTAGGAATAAGGTCTTAAAAGCACTAGCAGTTATGGACCGCAGTGACCACCTGCATGAGGAAACCAAAGTGCTGCCAGTAAAGTTACATAACCAGATACTCACCAAGCACCACAAAGTGTCATATTTTACATTTAGCTGTAGATGTGGCAGTTAGGAATTATGCTGTGAATACTCTAGGAATAAGGTCTTAAAAGCACTAGCAGTTATGGACCGCAGTGACCACCTGCATGAGGAAACCAAAGTGCTGCCAGTAAAGTTACATAACCAGATACTCACCAAGCACCACAAAGTGTCATATTTTACATTTAGCTGTAGATGTGGCAGTTAGGAATTATGCTGTGAATAGAGTTCTAAATATAACGATCAAGAAAATCTTTTCCCCTGAATAACAAGAATAACAGCTCCGGTCAGGATTCTGTGGGATGCTTAACGTATGTATGTATGGCGAGGATTATGACTAACACCTTTGACCAATGTCCTATATGTTGGCAAGGGCCGCATAATACAATAAACCTATTTAATTGTCCAGAATTGTCCTAACACCAGTAGCATCACTATTCTTACAATTACCAACACAAACCACATGACAATACTAAAAGATTATAAAAATAGTATTTATTATACTATGTTCAGATATTAACGCCATTATTGAGCTCAATATTTCATATAAATTTCAATTAATTATTGCGCAATAAATACAGATATTGTTATAATATTGAGTAAAACTTAAAATGCAGCACTATCATAAGTGTGTTTAGTAAGCATATTACAATTTACCGAACACTTCCTATTTGACAACTCAGATGTCAACAACTACAAACAAAAAACAATACAAACAAAAAGAACATCACAAAAAAACATAATAAAAACAATGTTTTTGAAACAACCAGCTGTTTTGTTTACCAGCTGTCAAATGAATATTGAATAAGCAGCTGAACTGCGTATATTATTATGCCTGAACACTTAAAATATTGTATTCAAACCGAATATTGACTTTAAGTGCATATCTGAACATAGTGTTATATTTTATTTTAGCTTAACAGCTTGGTAACGTTTCAGTCAGTCTGTACTTTAAGTTATAAAAAACCTTGATTATATTAATCTTTCTTTTACAAATGTTGTTTGAGGTATGATTCCTGTAGAACAGGTAATACATTTATCTCTTTTATGGAGCTAGTAATTTTTTCACTAGCTGCGGATTTCAACCTCTATAAATATCATCTGAACAACTTTGAGTTTCAGTTGTAAACAGTGTACGGTTACAGAACCTTAGTTTATATGCTGTTCATCTGTCCGCAACCTACTACTACTATCTAATGTAATTCAATCAATTTGCCGGATAAGGAAATACTATAGGTGAGCAGAAATATTATCGGCATAGGGATACCTTTTCTAAAAGGTTTTGAGTAATAGAGTCCATTAAACCCATCCCTATCTTCTATAATAATTGGGAAGTTTAGCAAGCGTTCATGCAATTGTAATTTACTTATCATGTAAAGATCGAACATGACCTGATTATTAAGCTGTAATTCACTTAAGTGCTTGACGTATTGCCGTGTTGCCTTATGTTGTCCTTGGCGAAATATTAAATACAATGAAAATCATCATTCCCCAGAAGAACTATTATGATACGTCCGCCTGTTTGACCACTTCTTACCACTGTTATAGAGAAGTGCGACAGTTTGAGCGCAGATTGTAATTTCTAATGTTTTATTAATCATAATAGTAAATAATAATGAAAGAGTATCACGTCTCTGTTTGCTGCTTTAAGTGAGGTCTTTCGTTTTGGTTAGTTTAATTATTACTCTCACTTAATTTAGACGTGAAGAGAGGAGATAATCAGACGCCTTCAATTATCTAAATATATACATATCTGCTTTCCTGTTATTATATGTCTTGCGATGTGTATTACAGCTGCCATGTTGACAAGCACGAATTTGGACGCGGATTTGTGGTTAATAAGAGACTCCGCCACCTTGTCTCTGGGTTCACGCCTGTGAACGAAAGAATAGTCACAATCCGCATCAGGGCAAAATTCTACAACATCAGCCTGATTTGTGCTCACGCCCCGACGGAAGAAAAGGACGATGTGATTAAGGATGCCTTCTACGCTAAACTCGAAGACGTATATGATAAGTGTCCGGCCCATGACGCAAAAATCATCCTCGGAGATTTTAATGCGAAGGTCGGGCGGGAAGGTATCTTTGGCCCCACTGTCGGACAGTTCAGCCTCCGCGCGAACTCTACCCCCAATGGTATGAGGCTGATCGATTTCGCCGCGGCGCGTAACATGGTGGTATGTAGCACCAAGTTTCAGCATCTCAACATCCACAAGGCCACTTGGATGTCCCCCGATCGATCAACATCCAACCAGATCGATCATATTGTGATTGACGGAAGACATGTATCCAGTGTACTAGATGTGCGCACATTTAGAGGTCCAAACATCGGCTCGGACCACTACCTTGTCGCATCCAAGTTCCGATTGCGCATTAGCGCCTCGAGGACAGCGCGCTCTAGTACATTGCGAAAGCTGGACGTTAAGAAGCTGCGATCACAAAGGACAGCTGAGGCGTTCTCCGCTCAACTCTCCGTCGATCCCCATCTAAACTCAACGACATTGGTGGACTGTGGGCCAACATCTCCCACTCCTTGCGCACTACTGCAGAAACAGTCCTTGGTTTCAAGCGCCCACCCCAGCGAAATCAATGGTACGATGAGGAGTGTCTCGAGCGAAAAAGGTTATACAAGAAAACGTAGCAGTCAACCGCTGAGAGCGTGAGGAAGACCAGATATAGGTATAGGAATGACGCTCGAAAATTTTATCAAAGCTTAAGCGTCTAACCGAAGATTTGAAGCCCGGAGCGTCTTCCTGTAAAGGTGAGGATGGAAACTTGGTAACAGGTTCGCAGGGGTTGCTGAGGGGGAAACACTTCTCTACTCTGCTACAAGGCGATGACGACACCAATACCGCCTTTAGAGATGATGTAGCGAACCTGATCGATGATGATGGCGTGGAGATTCGGCCGCCTAACCATGAAGAGGTCAAACTCGCGGTTATGCGTCTTAAAAACAATAAAACTAGGTCCTTATGAGCTCCCCGCTGAATTGTTTAAGACCGGATGTAATGAGTTGGTAGGGCGCATGCACCAGATTATTTACCAAATATGGCTCGGGGAAAGTATGCCCAACGATTGGAAACTCAGTGTCCTCTGTCCTGTCCTGAAAAAGGGAGACCCTACAATATGCACCAACTACAGAGGTATAAGCCTTCTCCCTATCGCATATAAGATTCTTACAGGCGTATTGTGTGAACGACTGAAGCCACTCGTCAAAACACTGATTGGACCTTATCAGGCCCACGAAAAACAAGTCGACACACACCATCTTTTTGTCGACTATAAGGCAGCTTTCGATAGCCCCATAAGGGATCGTGTTTTTGCCGCAATGTCTGAGCTCGGTATACCTGCGAAGCTGATAAGGCTACGTAGAATGACGTTGAGCAATTCCTGCAGCTCCGTCAAGGTAGGAATGGACCTCTCCGAACCTTTTGATAACGTGCAAGGTTTCAGACAAGGCGAACCCTTATCATGCGACCTCTTCAACTTCGTCATGGAGAGTGCTCTGCGAAAGGCAGGAGTGCATCGCAATGGCACTATTTTTAAAAAAAAGTGTCCAATTGCTTGCGTACGCTGATGACATCGACATCATAGGGCGTACCAAGCGAGATGTTACTGCTGCCTTTAGTGCTATTGAACGGGAGTCTAAGAAGATGGGTCTGGCAGTAAATGAGGGCAAAACAAAGTATATGTTATCGACAAGTGGAGACGTGCGACGTATTGATTCTCAGTTTACGGCCGATAACTATACTTTTGATACAGTCAAGGAATTTATTTATCTTGGCTCCGCCTTTACCACCAAAAATGATGTCAGTCTGGAGATCAAACGCAGGATTACTCTTGCCAACAGGTGCTACTATGGTCTCAATAGGCAATTGAGTAGCAGAGACCTTTCTCGTGCGACAAAACTAATACTCTACAAGACGCTCATCCTACCCGAGCTTCTTTATGGCGCAGAGGCATGGACCCTATTAAGAACTGATGCAGCAGCCTTGAGATTCTTCGAGAGAAAAGTCCTACGTAAGATCTTCGGTCCAATGCGAGTTGGCGATGATTTCCGCATCCGATCCAACAGTGAGGTGTATGTGCTCCTCAACAACATAGACGTTGTGCTGCGTATTAATATCCAGCGGCTGCGCTGGCTCGGCCATGTCGTTCGAATGGAGGAAGATGCTCCGGCGAGACGGGTATTTGATGCGGGGATCTGCGGAAGTCGGCGAAGAAGACGACCTTGTCAAAGTATTGACATCTTTCCCTTTTTACTCTCCTCTTTTTAACTTCCAGTCTTATCTAATCTAGATGACAGTAATATTTGTAATTTCATTGTTTTAAGCATATACAGAGCACTTTGGAGATTAAGGCGAAAAGGCTTAATAGATTTTTCCAGAAAAGTAATGGAAAAAATTTATATTACTTCTTTTATACGGTGCCAGAAATATTTAACTCTATCTAATTCCCTTGCCATTTACACCATACATATCCGTTCGAAAATATAATCTAATTCTCACGTATTGGCCGTTGCTATTTAGAGGCTTCGCGACAGCGTACAGGAAAGGGTAAAGGTAATCAATAATAACAGTTGTTTATCGAATTCTATTATTTCACTCAACTCTATTCGACTAACGTGAATTATGTTCTAGTGTACTAAAAGGAGTTATTCCCGAAAATCACATATTTTGCATAGTATTCGTTTGCGGTCGATCGACCAGTGAACCGTACAGCGAAAATTCGTTCTTCAGCCGCACTGTCCGTATATTGAGCGCTTTGCTAGTAAACTTTTTTTCTTGTCAAAAGATACACAGATTACAATTTCTTCCATAAGCATTACACCCTTTTCCATAACCTATTTCTCTAGATACAGCACAATGTACGCCATAAGTAGGGCCATTAAATGAGTTTTGGTTGTAAAACAAAAAAAAAAAGAACAATATAATTAATAAAGAACATATCACGTTTTTAAATAAATAAGTTGTTATTAAATTCACAACAAAATGTCAGCAAGTGATATATAACCGATAGCTGACCAGTTTAGCCATCTTTGGAAATTTTACAAAACACAATTTTCAGATTTGTAAGCGGCTTAGTCGAATACACAAGTGCCTGTCTTGGGATACATATTGTAATTGTGTATTATATTTGTATAAATGCTTTGTTGTTATCAGTATATCATATTCTTCACAGTATAAGCAGTAACGAAACGAATTTGGGTGGGTTTTATTTTCTATAGCCGACTTCTGGAAGTCGTGCAAACGTGAAATTGAGACATTTTGTAATAAACAATCAAGATCCATCAAAAATTCTGAAAATTTTTGAACTAAAAGTTCATTTGATGCGATGACATATATAAAAAATATCATTCGACTGTTAGACTCTTTAAATAATAACTACGGTAATTTTTGTCCTATTTGATCAAATGATGACTCAATCTCTTCACAAAAGAACAGACTTTAAGAATATTATCACTTATCCTATATTTTTTTATTAAAGTTTGCTACTATGAATGGACAAACTTAAAAAAATATGAAAAAAATTCGAATTTTCCAAGTTTACCTCATCAAAACTTATAGCATATTAAGTCGAATAATAGATATATGTATACCGTTTTAAAGGTCCATCTCTCCCCTTTCCAACAAGATTTCAATTTTAGAAATCGGGTCAGAAACGTTTGAGTAATACAGAAATTTGCACGGAAAGTCTAAAAAAACAGTTTTTGTCAAATAAAAAAAATTTGGAGGGTTCGAGAAATATAAAAAAGGTATTTTTGAGTTCTCCTCAACTAACTGAACAACATGGACTATGTAGTTACTCGGGTGTATTTTCACTGTCGCACCGTGTAATTAAATATTTACGAATTTTTACAATTTCCATTGAAGAAATTAAAAAATATTCTAAATTTTCCCTTTTTTTAACACAAAACAATTGTTTGTTTACATTTAATTTTTCTACTTTATCCACCAGTTTTCCCTCTGTATATCTGTTGCTTCTAACACATTTGGTTCGCAACACTTATAACATTTTTTTTCTCCCTCTAGTTGGGCCAGTGTTTTTATGTTATGAGTCTTTTTCAAATTGCTTTCGTTTCTGTGCTATTCTGTGATATTCTTCATCTAAGCACGTTTGTCCTGCCGTGTACTACGTTGACCACGCGATTTAAATTGAAAATACTGGGCTTGCAGATAAGATACTGAGGTTTTTATTTGAGTAGCATTGATATGACCTTTAGCTTCTACAAGACGCCAATTCTCGTACGAAATCGATGATTTTCGGATATATATTGTTGGTACCCAACAGAGAAAAGTCGGTCTTTAGTCGCACTGGTCTCTTGTTGGCCACTCTTGTAATGTAGAAATTTCAATCATAAACTTTACTCCAAAGATCATTTTATCTTTGCACTATAAAATAGATGCTGTATAATTTGTAAGAACACAAAAGAAAATATTTTTAGTTTGAAATATGTTGTAATAAGGTTGGTAAAATTAACAATTTGATAAAATCGCTATAATTGAGATAAAAAATGCTACAAACTCTACACTGTTTGTTTATAAACATATGGCAATTCTGTTAGAAAATAACGCAGCCTTTCGCCATATTCTATAATTTTTAGCACAAAGAGTTGGTACTGTAAACATAAACAAAAAGTAGTGATAGCGGTTTATTTTGCATTAAAATTATATTAAAAAAATAAAACTAGAATACTGTGTATTAAAAATTGAAAGGTTTCAAAGGTGTATTTAATGGTAAATGTTATTTCGTGAATAAAAATGCATATGCTGTGAACAAGATTAAATGTTAATGTACCCTTACCCAACTTAGTGTCAAAATACATTGAATATACTGTTGTGTTTAACTGTCTGCTCTGTTTAGATTTATTTTATTATGAGACAATAAAATTATGTATGGACGATATTCTAACCTAATAAGTTTATGATCTGGGAGTTTCTCTGTTCCTTTGACTATTTTAAATTTGAGTGCATTTGTTTCTCGGAAATAAACATAATTATATCTCTTTTTGCAAATATACAGTTACATTACATTAGAAACACAAAACTTGAAAATGAAGGTGGAATTAAGCAAATGTTTAGAATTCACAACATCTTAAAGCCTAAATGGTTTTCTAAATTTCAATGTTTAATAAAAAACTCACGTTTAATTTGAAATATAGATTGAAAATTAAATTCTACTAGCTCTGAATTAAATTAGAAAACAATTCGTTAAAAACGAATTTTTTAATTCATTAATAATTTATTTAAAGGATTTCGGTTAGTGTCAAGTAATCTGTTTTTTTATAGATTTTTTTTGTAATTAAAATAATTATTTTTATTCTGTTTCCAATGACTAGCCAACTTTACGTGTTCATCATGTTTGTTAAACGTCATTCCTTAAAAACTGATCATTTTGGAATAGAACGAGCAAACCGTATCTAACGGTTTCTTTTTTAAAATACTTCCACACATATGTATATTTCGTATATGTGTATGGTCTTTTATGAGGCGCTTCCAATTTTTAAATTTGAATAAAACAAAGTGTGAGATAGTGAGAAGTCTCCGTAGTCTAGTAGGTACTGTGTTGGCTTATTAGACATAAGACCTCGGTTCAAACAAACCCCAGCTCAGACATGAAAACGAAAATATGAAAAAATATTTCTTCGGCCTAGTAGATCTTGGAGACCAGTTCACATCACTTCAAATCGCTCGTGCAGATTTATTTATTTATTATTTATTAGTAATTATTATTATAGTTTAAAAATTCCTATTTGCATTTATATAATTTACAAAATTTTCTTTTCATAAAATAACTACATTATTATATATCCTTTTTAATATCGTCCGTAAAAGTGTTGGAAGACATGAAGTCCCATATAGAATAACAATTTTTGCGTTACCGTTGTATTTGCTTCCCATAGTCTTGAAGTTTTCTGCCATTTATCAATTGATATTGCTATTACATATAAGTATATTGATACTACAGGTCTCCCTCGTATAAAGCGGTACTTCTACAACGCGTTTTCGATATAACGTGATTAAAAAAAACAGTTTCATTACAACGCGAAATTTATATAACGACTTGTATAACGCAAAATTGAAAACGGCTATGTTTTTTATTTTTGCCTTACACAGTTTGTCATGCATTCCTGGGAATTACAATTTTGGGTATTACCCGTTTTTGCTTTCAAAACATAAAGTCTTCTATAACGCGAATTACATAACGCGGAATTTTCCTGGAACGTAACCAGCGCGTTATACGAGGGACACCTGTATGTATCTTTTTCAAAGCTCTTTTGTTAGTCTGTCCAGAATAAAGATCCACCCGTATGTACGTGTTAAATTGCCTCATTTAACGCTGTTTCGTTTAGCGCTGGAACTTATTGGAACGTATCCCCCGCATTAAGCGGGGTTTACTGTATCCTTACACTCTTCACTTGTGGTTCCTTCCGTGGATATGAGTGTATCGTGTGCATATAATACAACTTCAAATTTATCTAGTACATCTGAAATGTTATAACTTTGTATAATTAATAGTAAGGCTCCCAATATGAAGCCCTGCGAGACTCCAAAATCATTAATAATTGGATCAGATTTTTTTCCATTAACTCTAGTAATTTGCCTTCTGTTCTTCATATATGAATCAAATCCTTTGAGGCCTTTGCCTTGGCTGCCATGCATATAAAATTCTTAAATTAGTATTTTACAATCGATAGTTTCAAATGCTCTCTTGAATTCCAAAAAAATAGCCACGAGTTTTCTATTTTTTTCAATGCTTTTCCAACGATTAATCACAGAATTTACAGACTTTTGACAAGATTTTTTTTTTAAATCAGACTCATGTTTTGAACATAAATTATTGTCTTCTATATATTCCTCCAATTCGTCGCTTTACAATTTTTTTTGTTCAATATTTTCTCATTAGTTTTCAACATATTTATGGGACGTTACTATATGTTTAAGGTCCGTAATTGTTATTGCACAAAATTTGAATCTCTTATTAGCCATAAGCATTGGACTATAATATTTCACGTCCTCAATTGATTCAGGTTTCTTCTGAACACTAATTGCATGTTTTTCTTCATACAGATGTTGATTTTTCCTTCTCACCAAGTCCTTTATTTCCGTCCACATTTGCTTCTGGCCCTTATTTGTTTGATTGTCAATATATTTACATTAAACTTTGTTAAAATTTCTTATCGATTTGTAATCAGCTCACGCTTCACTGGTGTTCTCTAATTTCGAAATTTGGTATTTCGGGAATTTGTCCCTTTTATAACCCGCAATTCATCATCATTGGGATGAGCTGTTTGACAAGTAACGTCGTCCTGTTGGAACCACATATCGACAGTGTCCAGATAGGCCAATTCAGGATAATAGAAGTTGGTAGTAATTGACCTCCCTCCGTTGACAGTGACGGCTTGACCAACGTCGTCCACAAAGAAGTATGGGCCGATAAGGTGATCAACCCAAAATCCACAGTAAACAGTGACTTACGGGATGCATTAGTCACAGTAGCGTTTCATGGGGATTGCTATCGTTTCAAATTCGACAATTTTGTTTGTTCACGTACCCATTCATCTAGAAGTAGGACTCATCGCTGGAAATCATTTTTCGATAAGCCCGCTCAGCGAATGCACTATAGCCTCCTATAGTAATTTGTTCAAAACTGACTGAATAAATGACAACTAATTAGGCAGATTTAGCTTCAACAAGATGGCCGTTATGAACTGCCAAAGTTTGCAAGTAACTGTCGGAAGACCCGGTATATATGTGTGTGTTCGTTTTAATTTATAAAACTTTCTACGTGCGATAAAATCACTGAAAAACTTGTAAATATCAAACAACAACTGTCAGTAAAAATAAGCCGTCCCGGCAATTTCCGAGAAATTTTGCGAAATTCCCTTCTCAAGGATTTCCATGAAAAACTCTATACACATACATACATATTCGGTCATTACAACCCCTCAGTGAGGATTATGACCTATGACTATGATTATGACATTTACAATTAAGAGTGTTTGAAGAAAAAAGAACATGAAAAAATATAAAGTAGAGAATTATTGGGGAAAAACCTAAAAATTAGAATGGAAAAAGTCTACACATAACGGTGTTTTGGTTCTCTGTTAATTTAAAATGTTCATTAAAAGGCAGAATCAACGGTCCTTCAAACATGATACAATTTTTCACATTCTTTGAAAATAATGTCAGCTGGATTCTGTTTAGTAAGTACGTGGTACTACGAAACTTGGTAAGACCGCCCCTACTCTATTTAACACAAAAATTGTTGAAGATGTACATATGGGCAATTTCGTGTCAAGTGACCCAATTTTTAAAATCGATGTCTTCCGATTTGGATGAAATTTGCACCAAGGTTAGTACTATTGGATATTTGGCAAGACACAAATTTTCAGCTCTATCAGTCAAGAACTGCCGGAGTTAGAGGGGGTCAAAGTTGGACATTGGTCCTAGCAAAAATTTTCCAAAGGATATTAGATAGCTATTTCTTCAATCTTTCCAAAAATAATATTTTTTTTTTTGCTTAAAAGAAAGCTTATACAATTTCCTTTAAGGCCTTGATAATCGCTTAATGGGATGCGAGTGGGATATCTATCAAAAAAAATTATTTTTTCACTCAAGAATAAGATTTTTCAATATTTGGCACATGTACCATTTTCATTTTCCCCCATTTTTTTTCGGAATGGAGTTTTTTTTTTAGTTTTCCTCAAAAGAAAACTTAGACCATTTCCTTTAAGATCTTTGTGGGCACTTAGTAGCAAGGGGCATATCTATAAAAAAAATATTTTAACTCAAAACCAAAGTTTTTAAATTTTACCATATGCACTATATTTTTTTAAAGTATGTTTTTTTTTTTGCTCAAAAAAAGCTTAGTTCTTTTCCTTTAAGAGCTTTGTGGTCACTTAATGGGATGCGAGTGGAAAAACTTATTTTTTTGGGGTATCTATAAAAAAAATTGCAACTCAAAGAAGAAAGTGTTTCAATTTTTACCATAATTTTTTAAGTCTTGAAGTCCATATCTTATAAATGAAATTGAAATAAATCATTCTTTGAAACTGCATCCCTATGAATTAGTTCCTCGTTCTGTACAGAATTCAAAAAACAAGATGGTTTGAAACCCCTGAGATTAAATTCGAAATTACAGTCACCGGATCTCGGGTTATAACTAACTCCCAGTTTTGTCAAGAAATCATTTACGCAGTTTCGTTGCATATATTGCTTAAGTAAACCGGCGCTCAAGCTGTACTATACGTAGCAGTTGAAACAGCTTCAGATCATCCTACTGAAAATTTCTACCGTTTTCATTAATCGTGGTTTGATGATATATTTTTTAATATATGCAATTTTTTCATACTTATAAAATTGAGAACAGATTAAAGTAGATTTAATTTTTTTGAACCTTTAAGAAAATGTAAATTTAAGGCCTGCAGTCCTTTTTATTTTCTAAAATAGTTCGTTTGTTGATTATTAAACAAAACGTAGTGAAGTTTTAGGTACATTTGATTGTCAATTCTAATAGTTAATAATAATTTCTTTGTCACATTATTGTTATATTATCGGCTTCGTTATTTGACTAACATAAGTTTTAAGAATATCCAAACGACATTAAGCTCCATAGAATTGAACGAAATATAACCTATTTCCAAATTTTGTGCTGCGAAAAATAATCCTGCTGATTTGAACTGCTACTCTTCATTATGGTTTCTTAAAGTCAAAAAATTAATATGTATTTCCATTTACTTTTCGAATACACAACATTCGAATTTCTCTGTACTTATGTATCTCCACCCCTGTAAATTTAATATTTAATTGGAACTGAATTATAATTACGAACAATTCGAATTTCGAAGCTAGTGTGACCAACCGATTGATTTTATATTAAACCGTTGTATGAAATTTACTTTTCAGACGACCACACTAAGCTGCTTTAATATACAAATTATTGCTTAGAATGGAACCCTGATCTCAGCAATTTGGCGAACAAGTAAAGGAAAAAATTAACAATAGCAACACAAATGATGTGCTGAATGTTGTCTCATCAATTCAATTCAAGTTTATTTAGTAGTATTTTTAAATACTTTCTTAACAACAAAATATTACAAATATTAAATATTATATACATATGTATGTATGTTTATTATAACTATATGAGTTTAACTAATTACTATTATTTTTAACAAAATTAGAACATTTTTTCTAAAAACATTGATATTTCTTTCATTCTTTAAATAATTTGGCATTTTATTGTACAAATTCAGTCCCTTATAGTATAATGATTTCTGCATTGCACTTGTATCCGCTCGCTGTAAAATCGTTTGCATTTCTCAGTCTGTACTGTTGCGTTTCTCCAACATATTTCAATTGTTCAGTTAGGTACTCTGGTGCTTTTCCAATTTTCATTTTTTGAATAAAATTCAGCGTGTTCAATTCCAATCTTTTACGCATATTATGCCAGTGCATCTAACATAAAAGTAATTGGTGTAAATCTATTTAGTTGTAATATAGAACGCATCGCTTTATTCTGTAATTTCTGCAATCTTGTTAATTGTTGCTCAGTACAGCATGTATATAATATTGTTGATCCATATTCAAAATGTGGCATCAGCATTGTATTACATATATATATTAATCGATCAGCCGTTTAAAGAAACCCATCTTTTTCCCTATTTTCCTACATACATATATTGAGACCTTATTTCTCAGCCGTTTAAAGAAACCTATCTTTTTCCCTATTTTCCTACGTACATATATACTCTAAATGTTCCTTCAGTTTTAAATCCCTATCGATTATGTAACCTAAATACTCAATATTGTTGACCTTTTCAATTACTACATTATTTACTCTAAATGACCTATTAGTGTGCATATTAATATTAATTTCCATTAACTTTGTTTTACTTTCATTTAATTTCAATTTGTTCATCTTCAACCATTTATTTATATTATCCATATCCTTTTCAATCCTTTCATAACATTCCTCACACGTTGTACACTCAGTAAAAATGAGAGTATCATCTGCATATAAAACTATCTCGTATTTCTCCATTACATTCTCAATATCGTTTATGTATCTTTTTCAGTTCTTTTTTTTTGTTTCTTGGTTAATATCTTGTTCCTGTCATTATTGTATTAAGTTTCGCAATTTTAAAAACAACATGTATGTATGTTTTTCTCTTTTTGACCTGACATTCTTTTGTATACACATCATTCGTAATCTTAAGTTTGTTTTATTAATAAAGAGGAATTTAACTTAGCTGGTTATGGGAGCAGTGACGTGGGAAAATTTAAATTTATTAATTAAAAAAGCAAGTCGTGTGTGTTGTGCAAAACTTTTATTTTTTGTGTGAAGGAGAATTTGTGAAAGACTATAAGTTCCCTTTATTAAATAGAGAAACTGGATGGTGGTGATTTGTGAGTAATCCACATGCGCAGTGTTTTAGTGCATGGAAGGCGGTCACAGGTGAGCGAGAAGTGGAAGCTGGTGTGAGACAAAAGACGATCATGAAGCTGCAAACAGACGATGAGAAAACTTTGGCCACCATTTGCTTGAGTGTTAGACCTACCCAACTTAATTAAATCGAAAGTTGTACATTCTCAAGTGAATCATGACAAAAGTTAGAGAGATTATTCAGTCCACGATGACCTATACAAAGGGTGACACTGTATAGAAGGGCTTCTAAATTTAGCTATGACGGACGATAAGGATGTGGTGAGTCATATTAATTCATTCACCGAAACGTCTGATAAGTTAGAGGAAATGTGTATATCTATCCAAGAGCAACGGTTGTCAATTATATTGTTGTCTAGCCTTCCACAACAGAATGAAAATTTCGTCATAGCGATGGAGACACTAGACAGCCTGCCAAATTTAGTTCAGATGAAACAGAGACTTCTAAAAAAAGCTGATAGCAGAAAGAGCGAAGGATAGGTAAATGTCAGCTAACAGACTAAAAGCAGAAGTTTGGCAACACAGCAAGTAAAGGTAGCGGTTGAAGGAAGATGTAAGGCAAATTTTTTATGACAAGAAGAAACAACAACAATCGTTTTCTGTTTTGGATGTAGCATATCACTTGTATGTATGTGTATATTGATATGTCAGTCTAATAAAAAAAATAACGGACATATACCCAAAGATGTTAATAACTCTGTAACGTGCAATGATAAACATAACTGGAAGACAGCTATGAGAGCAGAACTTAATGCCCTGAAGAAGAACAACATTTGGAGTTTTGCTATTTACCGGATGGTCACAATGCAGATGGGTTTTTGCTTTTAAACGTGACACGAACGGCAATGAGGTGCGTCTGTTGGCGAAGGGATATAGCCTGAAATTTAGGGTAAACTACACTGAAACGTTCTCACCTGTAGTACGCAACGCAACAATACGTATGTTATTAGCTTTGACTGTACAAGAGTCGATTAAGGCACGACTATCCGACGAATTTGAAGTGTCTGATAAGGACGTTTTAAGGCATTTTTTGGGGATGAACATTTTACGTGAAGATGGAACGGGTGCCATAAATAGAACCCAATATATAAAGGATATATTGAAGCATTGTCAAATGGAGGAGTCCGAACTCTTATCAGTACCTCTTGACAAAGGTTTTCAAACATATTGTGTTAATGATTGTGAGCGAGTCGACAGGGAATAATATCAGCACATCATTGGAGCATTGACCTAACTTGGTATTACAACTAGACCTGAACGCATTTTTCTTTGTCAGTTTTAAATAAATCAAAATTTGTCCACTAAAAGTAAAATTTAGTCAGTCTAATAAAAAAAAATAAAAGTATTAGTCAATCAAATATAAATAAAAATAATTAATTATGTATTAAATAATGATTTTTTAAATAGCGTGTTTTTTTTTTGGTTGTGTATTATGCGGTAATTGGAAATTAAGAGCTTTTTCTGAAATATTTTTTAAAAAATTTAGGAGTAGTTCATTCTGTTTGAAGTATTTTGTATTTAACCGAAAGGTATTTAAACTATAATTTACTCCCATTAAAATAGCACTGTGTGACAGTCAAAATACACGCAGCTAGTGACATAATGTGTTGGTTGTGAGTTTTGTCGAATAGAACATTATTTGGTTATCCTTAATTGCAAAATTTAACACGTTGACTGCCACGGCAATTTTCAGAAAACTGGCCAAAAATGACCATTTGATTTAGTTAAATGTAGTGAGTACGACATAACTCGTAGTTGGCACCCTAGAAGTGAACGCAATCTACGAGTTGTCTCGTAGTTGGCAGTCAACGTGTTAACTAAAAAAGAAGTGGTGGCATCCTTAAGTGCATTCTCTTGTAAAGAGATTGATACTTTGTTTGATAAAATCGTACAAAAATTACCGTAGTTATTATTTAAATAGTACAGTGGGACCTCGATTATCCGTGTTGGTCGGGACCGGAAGCATTCTGTATAATCTATTTTCCCGGTTAATTGAGTACCAATTTTATCTAGTTTTTTAATAGATATTTTTATTAATTAATAAATGAATATGTACATATTTATATAAAAACTAAATAATTCAAGGATTTTATATACATACATGTTTCAAAAATATAAAAAAAAATAATTTTGTCAGGAAACAGTGAACAGTAGATAAGGATTTCGTATACTAAAGACGGAATTCCCCTTTTTCGCTTGTTCAAAATAATAGAAAAAATTTTTCTTATAATCACGGATAATAGAGGTAATCACGGTTAAACGATGCAGAAAAATTTAAATCGATCCAAAATAAAATTAAGTCGATGCAAAAAATTTTCTTTTTAAATCCCGGATAATTGATGTTGCCGGATAATCGAATCGCGGATAATCAAGGTCCTACTGTATAACAGTCGTGTTATATATTTTATATATGTTATATTTTTTTCAAGTTATCAACTTTAAGTTAAAAATTTTCAAAATTTTTAAAGGATAATGTTTATCTAAAAATTTGCCATTTTTACGTTTGAGCGACTTTTAGAAGTCGCATAATATTTGCCTTTTTCACAAATATTGTTATTTCGCTTTACGCAAACATTAGCTGACTTCTAGTAGTCGCTTAAACGTGAAACTGGCAAATTTTTCGATAAACAATTAAGAAATCAGTTTAGAAATGTTTGATGAATCAATAAATTTGTGCGTAAAGTCCAAAAGAACACTTTTTGTGAAATAAAACAGGTTTAAAGGATTCAAAAAATATAAAACAAATATTTTTGAGTTACACTCAACAAAAGTTCCACTTACAACCTACTCTATGTAATTATCTGGGTGTATTTCATTTTTTTATTTTGTCGCATAGTGTAATTGAAGTTAATATTACACTATTTTATTTTATTATATTTTTTTTTTCAGGTCTATCAAATGTTTTAGAGAAGTTTTGTACCTCAATTCCAGTTTTAAATGTGCGAATGATGTCCATCTCCGTTTGGGATTTATGCACAAAGTATTGGGGGATTATAAATCGTCACTTAAACATTATAATTTAGCATTAATAGACATATCACCATGTACTTTTACAAAATTACAAAGTAAGTTTTTCTCTTTTAATACACCATATTCTAGTGTTTCTTATATTTAGCTGAGGTTGTTAATGAACAAATAGTTTTTCTTCCTTACTGTATATGTTATATACATATCGTCGTCGAAAATCCAAAAGTACGTAACATCACTTTTTCTAATTTGCAGGAGAAAGCAAAAAACGTTATTAAAAAAAAATACTTATATGGCACGTCATTTTGAATTATTGATATAAAAACGTTATTTTTGGTCGCAAAAATCTATAAAATGGTAGAGATATGTTAGATAACCTTACGAATTATAATCAATCAAAAACTCGATTTTGATTTTTTTGATGATACGTACTTTTGGATTTTCGACGACGATATATATTTGAGTATACAGTGACAAATCAAAAACTCGATTTTGATTTTTTTGATGATACGTATTTTTGGATTTTCGACGACGATATATATTTGAGTATACAGTGACGAAATGATTTATTGGCACAGGAATATCATTTCACTTTAAAATCGATTTAATTGAATATTTAAAATAATTTTTAAATAAGGAGTATCTTTACCATATGGAATGAATAATTGCCTACAAAAAACAATCAAATTAATTTTAACATTTTTATGTCATTATTTATTAAAAACAAAAAAATTAAAAAAATTGAAAAATTAATATGTAGTTGGAAGACCTTTCTGTTCCATAACTGCCTGCAGTCGTTTAGTCATAAAATCCACCAACATTTTTAAACCGATATTTTACCATTCTTCAATTTCAAACTCTTGTCCTCAATGCTCTATCGTATTGATGTCGGGCGATTGTAGAGGGTGTGGTAGGACGTGCGAAATATTATACGTAAGCCACATATGAGTGTATAATATGAGCCGAAGTTTTGGGTTATTGTCATGTTGAAAGTCGAATGAAGGTGATAAATGCAGCATCTCTCCACGTTTTTTGAGATTTTCCTTAATGATATTCAAATACTTAAATTATTTCATTCATGAAAACTGGTTCATCAACCCCTGAAGCGGTGTAAGTCCCACACAATCACACCTCCACAACTATGTTTTACTGTAGCAGCAAGGTTTTGTTCTGTATTAAGTTTTCTGCACACCATTTAACGGCCATCAGATCGATAAATATTAAACTTGCTTTGATCAGAGAATAGCACTTGTTCTCAAAATTCAGGCGGCTTACGTAAATACGCCTTGTCTAAACGTTCCTTTTGATTCACTGATGAAGTAAAAGGTTTACGTCTAGCAACGCGACAATTATAATTAGCTTGTGTAGAACTCTTATGACCGTTATGGGATGAACATCTTAATTAAACTTTTCCTTAATCTCTGCATCGATCTGGATTAAGGTTATTTTTGGATACACCTTTACCTTTTTTTATTATCTGTCTTAATTCACGGCTATTTAAACTTCTAGGGTGGCCTGAATGTTAAGCACTTTCGAATGTTAAGTCTCCTTTAAAACGTTGCACTATACTCCGAATGGTATAGCGAGTTTTTTCATCATTTCCCCAATCTCAGCATATGATATCCCTTGATTGTGTAAGTAGAGGATATTTTTTCACTAAGACATTGTCGTTTCCTTTTTTGTTAGCCATTTTTAACAAAATTGCTACATATTTAATTTTTTTTTATCCAAACTGACTTTTACAGTTTAAAATACGAAAACTGTTTTTTCAAGAAGACGGTAAAATTGTGTTAAAAAACTGAACAGATCGATAAAATTTTTAAAATCTGGTTAAATGTGCCAATAATTTGGTTCAGCCAAATTGGTTACTTATTGGCCATTTTTATTTTTAATGGACATTTTATAATAATTAATTATCTAACAATTATATTTTTTACTGATATTATTGTCAACGATTTATGTCTGCCTTTACACTAGAAAAGTTTTCTTTGCAAAGACCTATACTGTTCATGTAAGTAGAAATCGATAGAAAATAATTTTATCGATCGATGAATTAGGCACAATAAATGCAAGCTTTCTAGAAGACATGCTATGCATATTGCCGGGTATTTAAAAAAATTCTTCCGGGGAAAATATAGCAAAGTTATGGTAGACTTTTAGCGTCATTGAGCACCTGATGGATTGGTAGAAATTGTATTTTTGATACAACAGGCTCTAATACTGGAAACTACGCTCCATATTTACTTGATAAAAGTTGGGACTATGTACCGAATGTGATAATGTCTGAAAGGGAAGTCTGGATAGGTTCGGATAAACTCTTCGATGGCTCCCTTCACTGATGTCAAAGATGTTTTTAGGTCACATCTGGTATGATTTAAAAGTGGACTAAGTGGTTTTATCTTAGATTTTCATATTATATTATGCTGGGTACCTGGTTATTGTAGCGTTTGTGGCTACGAAGTTGCTCCTTGCAAGAGCAGGCTCAGTTTTGAAAACTAAAACAGAGAGGTCATCAATGGTTTTTTTTTTTTTTTGAATATTAGGAAAAGTTTGATTCACCCCTATTCTGTGGATGTTGATGTAGAACGGACTGTAGTTTTGTAAGAGCCTTATAGCTAAGTCTCAGTCATATGGGCACGAAACATATCCTATGCATGGGAAGGAGGGAGATGAGAGTTATTATAGGATTGGTAATGTGGTATGGCGCCCAACAGAGGAAACAGTGGACCATTGTTTATGTTACTGGCTTTGTATGCAGATGTGTATGTAGATATGAATATATAGCCGATATGTTGATGTACTGGTAGATCTAAATGACTACAGACTTGTAGATCTGCCTTGGGTGATATCTTTAGATGTAAATTTTATCTAAGGATGCCGTAATGGCTAATCGTCGTTTTTCACCTTATTTTCTCTTTCGTTTTTTCTCGATACTTGATTTTAAATTTTGGTGGGAACATACCGGGCTTCAGACTGCTGCTTTGGAAGGTAAGAAGATCAACCTTACATTTGAATGGCCTACAAGTATGAAAGTATACCCACTCACGTTGAATTTAATCTGGTAGGATATCTTTTCAATCGAGCTTTAATTTCCATCGCTTTTAAAATATTGTTTGTGCTATTACAGTGGCAGACTATAACCATCCTAAGGGGTTAAATGCATCAGCAGATTAATTTTAGTAATTTTAACAGAAAATCAAACATCTATAGTGAAGCTAAATAAGCAATTTTTCGAATCTCAATCAATACCAAGTGCCTTGGACATTTTCGGTTTATATAAGTAAAATGAACTTTGAATTTCACGATCATCTTCTGGAATATTATGTTCACTGGAGTTCTGCTGTGTGAGGCCAATGCAATGTTTTCTCCAGCGAGGTGTAATTGTTGCCAAGTCATTTTGCGGAACTAGCTCTGGTGCTCACTTTTCATTAAGAGATGGTTGTGGATGTCTACGATATCCACCATCAAAAACTACTCGCAGTTTAGTGATCGTGCTGCTTTGTCTAAGAATGCCATGATGTGAAAAAAATATGAATTGGGAGATTAACTATATGATTAAGTTTCATACTTCTTCATAAATTTTCTGTACTCATAAGCCAAATGGAGCTTCTAATTGAAAGATATTTCAAAGTAGTTTAAATATTTTCAAGACGTTGAAGAAGCTTTTTAAATGATAAATAAACGGTATACCTTCCAGTTTCATCATAACTGTGAGTTTCTTTGAAAACTATACGCATAGCTCCTCATCTTTTGACCAGGGGTTTTTGTTTAATAGTTCTACTAGATCCCGAAATAAACGGTCTTGTTCATCAACTGTGCAAACGTTTACAGAGATACTTTAAGTTTCTATACGTTGCATTTGTGACCCAGATAAAATCCACCCTAAATTGGTTTCCAGCATGAGTAAACAGTTTTCAAATTATTTAACACCAGGGAGGATTAATTCCCTAGGCGTAATTTCGCAAAAGGAGGTAAATATTTTGCGGTTCTCTGAAGTCTGGATCTGCAAAAAAATTCTGATAAATAAGTTAGGGTTAGGTTAGCGGGTAGCTTGACGTACGCAATCAAATTCACTCGGTGGCCCATTGTGTTACCCAGTGTAAGGTAAGCATTCTTGCCTTGATCCGTTAGTGGTGGGCTTGAACCACCAAGACTTACTTACTTAATTGGCCATTAACAACCCGATTAACGGATTTCGGCCTGCCGCAACACTTCCTTCCAGGCGCCTCTGCTTCTTGCACGCCTACGTCAGTTGGTCACACCAATCGGTGACAGGGCTTCCTCGATTTGGTCTTTCCAACGGATACAAGGTCGTCCTCTTCGCCGACTTCCGCAGATCCCCGCATCAAATACGCGTCTCGCCGGAACATCCTTCTCCATTCGAACGACATGGCCGAGCCAGCGCAGCCGCTGGATATTAATACGCTGCACAACGTCTATGTCGTTGAGGAGCTCATACAACTCCCTGTTGGATCGGATGCGGAAATCATCGCCAACTCGCACTGGACCGAAGATCTTACGTAGGACTTTCTCTCGAATACTCTCAAGGCTGATGCATCAGTTCTTAATAGGGTCCATGCTTCTGCGCCATAAAGAAGCACGGATAGGATGAGCGTCTTGTAGAGTATTGGTTTTGTCGTACGAGAGAGATCTCTGCTACTTAATTGCCTATTGAGACCATAGTAGCACCTGTTGACAAGAGTAATCCTGCGTTTGATCTCCAGACTGACATCATTGTTGGTGGTAACGGCGGAGCCAAGATAAATAAATTCCTTGACTGTATCAAAAGTATAGTTATTGGCCGTAATCTGAGAATCAATACGCCGCACGTCTACTTGTCGATAACATGCACTTTGTTTTGCCCTCATTTAGTGCCAGACCCATCTTAGTAGACTCCCGTTCAATAGCACTAAAGGCAGCAGTAACATCTCGCTGGGTACGCCCTGTGATGTCGTCAGCGCACACAAGCAATTGGACACTTGAAAAATAGTGCCATTGCGATGCACTCCCGCCTTTCGCAGAACACTCAATGACGAAGTTGAAGAGGTCGCATGATAAGGTTTCGCCTTGTCTGAAACCTTGCACGTTATCAAAAGGTTCGGAGAGGTCCATTCCTACCTTGACGGAGCTGCAGGAATTGCTCAACGTCATTCTACGTAGCCTTATCAGCTTCGCAGGTATACCGAGCTCAGACATTGCGGCAAAAACACGATCCCTTATGGGGCTATCGAAAGCTGCCTTATAGTCGACAAAAAGATGGTGTGTGTCGACTTGTTTTTCGTGGGCCTGATAAGGTCCAATCAGTGTTTTGACGAGTGGCTTCAGTCGTTCACACAATACGCCTGTAAGAATCTTATATGCGATAGGGAGAAGGCTTATACCTCTGTAGTTGGTGCATATTGTAGGGTCTCCCTTTTTCAGGACAGGACAGAAGACACTGAGTTTCCAATCGTTGGTCATACTTTCCTCTAGTCATATTTTGTAAATATGCGATCTACCAACTCATTATATCCGGTGTTAAACAATTCAGCGGGGAGGCCATCAGGACCTGCCGCTCTATTGTTTTTAAGACGCATAATCGCGACTTTGACCTCTTCATGGCTAGGCGGCGGAATCTCCACGCCGTTATCATCGATCGGGTTCGGAACATCATCTCTAGAGGCGGTATTGGTGTCGTCATCGCCTTGTAGCAGAGTAGAGAAGTGTTTCCTGCTCCCTTTTTTTGTGTCTGCAAAGGCGTCTCTCTTCCCTTCTCCTCTCTCTGTAGTTCTCGACAATGGCTCGCGTAGCGGCTGACTGCAACGTTTTCTTGTATGCGGCGTTTTTCGCTGCAGCTGTCTCGCGACACTCCTCATCGAGGACTGTTTCCGCAGTAGTGCGCAAGGAGTGGGAGATGAGATGTTGGCCCACAGTCCACCAATGTCGTTGAGATTAGATGGGGAACGACGGAGCTTATCCGACAGTTGAGCGGAGAACGCCTCGGCTGTCCTTTGTGATCGCAGCTTCTTAACGTCCAGCTTCTGCAATACACTAGAGCGCGCAGACCTCGAAGCGCTAATGCGCAATCGAAACTTGGCTGCGACAAGGTAGTGGTCCGAGTCGATGTTTGGACCTCTGAATATGAGCACATCTAGTACATTGGATACGTGCCTTCCGTCAATCACAATATGATCGATCTGGTTGGATGCTGATCGATCGGGGATGATGAAACTTGGTGCTACATACTACCATGTTACGCGCCGCGGCGAAATCGATCAGCCTCATACCATTGGAGGTAGTGTTCGCGTGGAGGCTGAACTGTCCGACAGTGGGGCCAAAGATACCTTCCCACCCGACCTTCGCATTAAAATCTCCGAGGACGATTTTGCCGTCATGGGCCGGGCACTTACCATATACGTCCTCGAGCTTAGCGTAGAAGTCAACTTTAACCGCATCGTCCTTCTCTTCCGTCGGGGCGTGAGCACAAATAAGGGTGATGTTGTAGAATTTTGCCCTGATGCGGATTGTGGCTATTCTTTCGTTCACAGGCGTGAACCCAGAGACAAGGTGGCGAAGTCTCTTATTAACCACAAATCCGCATCCGAATTCGTGCCTATCAACATGGCAGCTGTAATACACATCGCAAGATGCCAGCCTTTTGCATCCTTGTCCTACCCATCGCATTTCCTGTATGGCAGTGATGTCCGTCCTATATTTCATGAGGGCATTCGCCAGCTGGGAGGAAGCGCCTACCCTGTAAAGGGTGCGGACGTTCCAAGTGCCTATTCTTAAATCGTTGTCCTTTAAACGTTTGCCGTGGTCGTCAACTTTTGAGGGGATCTTTTCAAGGTCTATTGTTGTGGTTTTCATTGGATGAAATTTTTACGTGGTGGGTTCCAAGCCCTACGCACAACCCAAACAATCTAACGGGAGCATCCCCGTTCTAAATACCGAGTGTATCCGAAACCCAGCATAGACGGATTCGATCTGGTCCAAAGGTCCTTAAAGATTCTTTGCGCTCATCGCATATTACATCATTGAGACTTTCTGTGGCGGAAAGATCCAAAGCAGCCACAACAGTTTGTTGACACGTGATGCTGATTTCGCCCATTGAACATCCGCGGGGTAATATCATTCAGAGCCGTGGTTGAGCTATGTAAGGATTGTAATCGTCAAGTATAATGCAGCAATCACTTGGAAAATATGGGATATATTGAAGAGATAGCTGGATCTCGTTCTGCCCACTGGGGGAATATATACATTGACGATTTCAAGATCAGTATCTCAACTCCTTGCCGGTATGTTCTTCACCTCAATGTAGTTGTCAGGAGTGTGAGTGATGTGTGGGTTTATAATCCTATAGACATTTCGCTCAAGTTTAAAGGCGAGCAAATTCACCATTATATTTTTCTCTATCCTGACTGATGATGTTTCCTGATATTGAGAAAGAGCACTCTTGGTCAACTTTGTCTCTTGGATGGCAGCTGTGTTAATTTTATTATCATGCATGCATTTAGTTATATCTACAATTTTATTCCTTAGCAAATTGCAGTTACTAAATTGCGTGATCATGAAAGCATGAAGATTGTCTGATGTACTATAGTAGCGTGTACGACCTGGACGACAGTGATGGATTGATCACTTGAACCGACCAGCCCAACTACTAGGTTGACCACTTCCTGTGATCTAATAACCAAGTACATTTTCTCAAATAGGATTACAACTTGCCGTTATTACAACTTGCCGTTAACTAAAGGGAGGATTTTAACGGGCAGATAAATTGGTTTTCATTTTTATAAGGGGACATTATGGTAGAAGTGAGCATTAATCTAAAGGGAGGATCATCCTACCTGTAACTTTTAAAGATAAGTTTATGTTTGAACTTGTCATATTATACATTATTTTCAATATGGCAACTTCAAATATAAACAAAATGAGCATATACAACAAAAAACGAAGCCCGTCGTTTCCACTGAGTTTAAAAAAACTTTGCTCCGGCACTGCCATATTTTTGAAAAAGTTAATTTTATTTTATCTGTAAGTTGTAATAACGAAAATAAGTTAAACGTAACTTTACAGTTCCCTTTAGCTAAAGGCACCTTTAACTAAACCCAAGTTTAACGGCAAGTTGTAATAATGGCCCTTAATATATTAACATTTCCATAACAATCGGGTAAGAACATACATGAAAATTATTGAAGAGAGCTATTTCAAATCTTTAAGGCTCTATTAATTTATTAAAATAAAATTATTTGAAAAACGTCGTCCCAACGTCTCTGCTCTTCCCCTCTGACCCCCCAATCTGCCACCTCTACGGCATCATCAATGGATGGGTCTATGGCCTGCTATAGACAGTATGAGAACAGGTTGGCTGCTGGGCTTGGATAAGGCCAGTTTAAGGTTAGTTATCGGTTTTATCACGGGACACTGCGAGATTAGGTCGCTGACGAGGATCTGGAACAGATCCCAGCCGGACTTTTGCAGGGTATGTTGCGATGAGGAGGAGTTGGAGACTGTCGAACACCTCCTCTGTAACTGCCCAGCCCTTGGTAAGTTGAGGTTGAGGACCCTTGGCAGGGGCTTCTTTGAGGGTTTGAATTCTGTGCCGAGAGCCGACATCAAGGAGCTCGATAGATTCATTACTGGCTTGAGATGGTTGAGAAGTGCTAGGGCTTCATCAGTGTAGTCGCGTTCTCCCTTTTTGTTTTGTTTGGTCTGTGTAATTCCTCCGCTTCCCATTCTCCCTTTCCTACTTCCTCTCCTTTTTCCTATCCCCTCTATTATCCTTCCTTTTTAAGGACGTTGTACAATGGGTCAATTTGACTTCCGGGTACTGTACTTGTCTCAGTCGACAAGTACACGTCCTCTAACCTAACCACATTGCATTTGTTCCCTAGTTTCAAAAATTCCAAATAAGTTGCACAATGCGACAAAATAAAAAAAATTAAATAAATCCAGCTAATGACATTGTGTAGGTTGTGACATTTGTTGAGTAGTACTGAAAAATATTTCTTTTATATTTGTCGAACCCTCCAAACTTGTTTTATTTGACAAAACCTATTTTTTTTTATTGATTACTCAAGCATTTCTGAACCCGTTTCCGAAATTTAAACTTTGTTGAAAAGGGGAAAAATTGAGTTTTAAAACATATATACATTAGAGCGACTCACCAAAAAAAGTGCTCGATGTACCCTCCTAAAAATGAACCTTGAACTTTTTTAAGATAACTTTTAAAATATTTCGGCTCCAGCTTTGACCTCTCGTGAGCTGGACCATTTTGAAAAAGGGTCTATTTTTGCATGTTTTGTTAATTCGAGAATATGTTTCCTAACCAACATATACAATATGGGTATCATAAGAAAGAATATGGGTATCATAATTGATACCGGCCGAAATGTTGGAAAGAGTATGCCAAAATTGGACTAAGCGGATGGACCATTTGAGGCGCAGTCGCGGTCAACATTTGCATGAAATAATCTTCAAACATTAAATTATATGGACCGTACTATCGATTCAAATAGATTTCATACATTTTTCTGAGTTTTATGTGTTTTTTTATGAAAATTTTTCCTATAGCTCTTAAAAAATCACCCTATATATATATGTATACTAGCTGACCCGACGAACTTCGTCCCGCCCAAAATTGATTTTTTTATTCCCCAAAACAGGTTACATTATATATTTATTGTAATACGCTGCATAAAACAGTTATATAAAAATAACTAACTAACTATAAGTGTGTGGATCTATCTATCTAGTTCAAAATTTAATCGAAGTCGGTACGTTAGTTAGGTGAGGCATACAAAGAATAACAATAAGAGGTCCGAATCATGGGTAGCGCTGACGAAGTTGTAGTTGTTGTACTCGCTCCAAAACAAAAACTAACAGACATACATGTTATATATGTACATATGTAGATATAAACCATCGAATTAGCCGACTGATATGTATGTATGTTTAAAGGGGGAGGGTTTCCACGCCCATTTTTGGTGAGTTTGTCGATATCGACTCTACGAACTTAACCACCAAATTGCATTCGTCTACGATCACTTTGTCCCTAAATATTCAATTTTAAAGGTTTGCCACCCCTATTTTTTGCTATATCGAATGTTTTTTAAACTATCTAAACCTGACAAGCTTTCGAACAAAAAAAGAATGGTTAAAATCGGTTCAGTAGTTTAAGAGTTATTGGTATCACGTGAAGGGGGAGGGTTGTCACGCCCATTTTTGGTGAGTTTGTCGATATTGTCTCTACGAACTTACCCACCAAATTTTATTAGTCTACGATCGCTATGTCCCTAAATATTCAATTTTAAAGGTTTGCCACGCCCACTTTTTGCTATATCGAACTTTTTTAAAACATCTAAACCTGATAAGCTTTCGAACAAAAAAAGAATAGTTAAAATCGGTTCAGTAGTTTAAGAGTTATAGGTATCACTTGAAGGGGCAGGGTTGTCACGCCCCTTTTTTGTGGGATTGTCGATATCGACTCTACGAACTTACCCACCAAATTTTATTCGTCTACGATCAATATGTACCTAAATATTCAATTTTAACGATTTGCCACGCCCCCTTAACATTTAGAGATATGAAAAATAGATGTTGTCCGATTCTCAGACCTACCCGATATGTACACAAAATTTCATGAAAATCGGTCGATCCATTTCGGAGGAGTTTAACCACTAACACCGTGACACGAGAATTTTATATATTAGATGTATGTATACTATATATATATATATACATACATATATATATTATATATATATATATAAGAAGTCGCCGTAGTCTAGTAGGTAGTGTGTTGGCTTATTAGACTGAAGGCCGGAGTTCGAATCCCAGGTCAGACATCAAAACGAAAATATGAAAATATTTCTTCGGCGACTTCCTCTCAGCAGATTTCTGGCAAAAACTCTGAGAGTAAATAAAATTCCCATGAAAAGCTTCTCAAAAATCTGTCGTTCGGAGTCGACTTTAAACTGTAGGTCCCGCCACTCATGTATTAAATTCACGCACACAACACGAGTGGTGTGAGAAGCTAGGTCGTAATCCTGACTGAAGGGTTGTAATGACCAATTATGTATGATGTAATCATTTTGAAAATCAGTATTTTAGTAAAATGTATTTCGAATAATCTTTTACAAAATTTTTTTATATTATATTTATTGAAATGAAAATCTTATTTAACAAATTAAATATTTAAATTTTTAAAATAAAAACTATAAAATGTAATATGTACAATATGTATACAGTGATATTCATATATGAATATTAAAAAAAATATCTTTCAAACTATATTTTTTGAAATAATTTACAACTTTTTATTTTTCATTCATTTTCAGAAATTTTTATGAATTAATATATAAATTGTAATTGATTAAAAGAGAACAATAATTTTATGAACATATTGTTAACTCAAATGTAATATACTGATGTAAATAAGTTTTATTTTCGGAATAAAACAAAAACATATATATGCGATAAATAGTTTTGTTACATTTAAAAAATTTAGCATTTTTTTTTATTCCGTAGAACATTTTAGCATTATGTTTTTCATGTTTTAGCATATTTTGAAATTCATTTTCTGGCAACACTGCTGTCAACGTTGTACTCATACTCATTGCAACCTTTACTTATAAATCAATGTTGTACTGAGTACGAATGAATCAGAGTAGTTGAATTTCAATACTGTTGACTTACTCATACTCAAAATTACATGAGTACTTATGAGTAGCGAAAAAACGATTCATTGCTGGGGCCAAATCGCCGCAGTCGTTATCGAATAAAGTCGATCGAAATTTTAGTATTTCAAATCGCCGCAGTCGTTAGCAGCGAGTCAGGTGTATCGAAATTTGAGATTTTGTCATTCGATAACGAGTACCCGTTCGAGTAATATCTCTCGAAATCTCATTCGATACTACATGAGCAATCGAAATTGCACACGCTTTGTTTTTTTTTTTTTTTTTATATGAAATAAACGGATAATTTTTTTATTTATAATAATATTGCCAAAAATGAAAGTAGCAAATATTTTTTTAACTAAAAGTAAACATAAATATAATTTCCCCTTTCGGGACAAATATTAACAAAATAAACTAAGCAAAAGGACGTTATGGCACAATATATGTTTGATCATCCCAATTTAGCTAAAAACTTGCTACCCAATTGTGGACAGGGAAAAGAAACAACTAAAAGATTGTGGGAAGAATGGTCCACCTATTAAAGATGTGACAATAATATAAAAAAATTGTTCAATAATTTTTAAGGTTTTTGCTGACCGAAAACATAACGCAAAAAAAAGCTTTCATTTAACAATGAATCAAAGAAAAAACCGGTGGTGGTTCCTATGAGGAAATATGGAAAAAGGTTTACAAAGTATTTTAGGTGAAAACAGCGAATATGATAATTTGAACCTGAAAGTATAGGAACACAAACTCCAAATCTTAAAAAACAAAGAACCATTCCTATAGCTGAAAGAAAATTAGATCTCTTAACGCTCAACATAAATGAAAGTGAAGAATATCACAAAATTTTAAATTCGGAAAATCTTTTAAACTAAAAGAACATGCTGCAAACATGGCTATTAAAAATGTAGAATTACAAATTACAAAGAATATTAAAATAATATTATAATTAATATATTTAATATTTTTCTCTAATTTTACTTACTTGTGTTTTATTTCAAAATTATTTATCTTTGTTCAAATCAAGCAAAACCTCTTACCACTTACCCAATACAAGAACCCAATTTATTTTCACAGAACCAAAAATCTTTTACATTCGTTTTGTAAATTTCGATTCGATAGCTATCGAATGCCGTAATTTGGTTATTCGATACGAAACGAAATTTTACTCGATACGAATGCTCATTCGATCACGAGTGCCGCGATTTGGGCCCTGATCTCCGATACATATAAAGGGTGATTTTTTAAAGAGCTATAGGAAAATATTTCATATAAAATTCAGAAAAACGCATGAAATCTTTATTTGAATCGATAGTACGGTCCATATAATTTAATGTTTGAAGATTATTTCATGCAAATGTTGACCGCGACTGCGCCTCAAATGGTCCATCCGCTTAGTCCAATTTTGGCATACTCTTTCCAACATTTCGGCCGGTATCTCACGAATAAATGCTTCAATGTTGTCTTCCAATGCGTCAATTGAAGCGGGCTTGTCTGTATAGACATGAGCTTTAACATAGCCCCACAAAAAATTGTCTAAAGGCATTAAATCGCACAATCTAGGCGGCCAATTGGCCGGTCCCAAACGTGAAATAAAATGTTCACTGAACTCGCCTCTCAATAAGTCCATTGTTACGCGTGCTGTGTGGCATGTGGCACCGTCTTGTTGAAACCACATGTCATGCGCGATGAACTTTCTTAACAGAGCACACATTTTGATAATAAAATTCAATGATTTGCAAGCGTTGTTCGTTTGTAAGACGATTCATGGTTAAATTATAGACCAAACTAAAGATGTTTGACAGTGAAACAAAACACGAAACGTGCGTGAGCTGTTTAAACCAGTGTTGCCAAAAAGATAATAGCTAAAAAATCTCCCTTAGTACCCCAATACAATTTAGCAATTTCATGAATTTGCAGGAAAAGTTCGTATAAATAAAGTTTTTTATACTTATTTTATTAATTTATTTCTGTTTTATTATAACAAAAATTTTTTTTATGTTTTTCACAAAACTGGAGAAAAATAAGGAAAGTTTCTGATTTTTGCACCTCAAAATTGTATACCCCCAAGAAGAGCTCAGAGTAAATTCAAAATTCATAGTCCTAATATATATATGAAAATGTTATCCCTTATATTTAGTAGGATATCCCTAAAGGTCAAGCACACCATTTAACCTATTTGGCATTGAATGTACCAGTTTTGTTTAATGTTTTCTGGTGATATTTGCCGCCATGCACTCATGAACAAGTTTTTCGGTTAACTTTTGTTTGAAGTTTAGCGACTACGTAACCATTCTTCCAAATGATCTCCTAAATAATCTCTTGGAGTCATATCGGAATTTTATGCAAGAGTATTAACCCAGTAGGGACTTTGGTAGTCAAATCACGTCTTTACATTAGCAGTTGTATTATTGGGTTCATTGACATGTTGGAAGTAATGACCATTAAAATTAATTCTTCAGAACTTTTGATGGATTTGTTCTTTAGAATATTTAAATAGTCTCTCTAATTCATTGTTTCCTCAATAAATTCCAAATTGCCCACGCCTGGTGACGAATGTGTATCGTACCACCACCATGTTTAACCGTTTCTTGAAATCGAGCACTTCATTTCTTTTTCCTCCATACTAAAGTACATCCGTACGAGTTAAAATTATATATTTTTAATGAAAATATATGAAAATGATGGTTTTGATTTTCATTAGAGGCTTTGTCTGTGTGATGGTCTGATTGTTTGTCTGACGTAATATTTTAATTGCAAAAAAAAAGAAGAGAATTATTACAAAGCCATTATCAAAAAAAAAAAAGTGACAAAGGTTTTACACTGGTTACTAAAAAAATAATATTTCAAAAATAAATTTGCAGCACACTCCTCCCTCCTCTTTGTTTTCTCGTATAACTATCTTTCCGGTAGTCCAACACAAGAAGAAGTTTTTTTAGAGATGGAAAAAATCTATATATGTATAACTGGGACGTCAAAAAATTTACAGATATAAAGAGTCCGCCAAATACCTTTTTTTTTTTTTTTTTTTTTTGAAAATGCTTTAAAAAAAACTACTGAATATTTTCTCAAATTTCTTTTTTTATTTGAAAGTACAATCCTTCCGGTTAATAATGGAAAATAATTTCATTCAAATGGCTGCCTCGTCTGGCCATGCAGTAGCCTACACGATCGGTCCAATTTTTAAGCACATTATCGATTGTGTGCAGCTGTATTTTACCAATGGCTTCACGAATATTGTCCTTTAAAGCGTCAATTGTCTCTGGCTTGTCGGCGTAAAACTTATCTTTGACGGCACCCCACAAATAATAGTCCAACGGTGTCAAATCGCAGCTCCGAGGTGGCAAAACGACATCAGCTCTGCGGCTGATAATGCGATCTTCAAAAACAGGGCGCAAAACATCGAGTGTAGCTTCGGCTGTGTGGCACGTAGCGCCGTCCTGTTGAAACCAAATGTTGCCAATATCCTCCTCTTCAATTTTTGTGAAAAAAATTCGTTCAAGATGGCCCGATAACGATCGCCATTTACTGTTTCGGCCACTCCTTGCTCATTTTCGAAGAAAAATGGCCCAATTATGCCTCTGGACCAAAATCCGCACCAAACAGTGACTCGTTTTGGGTGCGTCGGCTTTTCAATGTATGCGTGCGGGTTATCTGTGCCCCAAATGCGACAGTTTTGCTTGTTTACATACCCGCCAAGATCAAAATGAGCTTCATCTGAAAACATGATTTTTTTTTTTTGCCAAAATCGGCATCTTCTGTAAGTCGATCGCAGGCCCACTTAGCGAAGCGAAAACGCGAATACACAACCATATTCGTTCAGCGGAAGGATAAAACTAATTATCTGTCAAATCAGACATGAGCTAAGTGTTACCATTCACGAAATAAGCACTAGTTGAAAAAAAACGTTAGATGGCGGATCCGATATAACAAAAAGAAATATAAAAAAAAACTGGAGAAATAAGCTTAAACAATTGCCCATATACATATGTTAGAGATAGGCAAATGCACCATTCGAACATAACGGTTTTTTGTAATTTGTGTTGTTTTCGCAAAATTTAATAATTCTACGTTATTAATAGCTGTTCAGTTCGACGATACACAAAAATTAAAATCAAAGTATGTACAAATAACAAAAATCACAAAAAGTCACGCAAAAGTTAACATCAAACTGTGTACAAATAGCAAAAATTACAAAAAAATAAATTTATATTGACGTCAAAGAGTTGGTCGCTAAAATGCATAATGGTTTCAAAATTTTGCGGGAAATTACTGGAAATATTAGAGAAAAAAAAAAAAGAATCGGGAAAAATTTAACTCCACGGTCGTCTAAGGGTGTACCTGAACCGATTCCTCAGGTCGAAAATGGTCTTCTCCAAGTATAGTCATAGTTTTGTGGGGTGTCTAATATTTCTGCAATTAATAGTCGGCCAGCGTTTACCAAGAAACCATTTTGGAAAATTATAATTAAATTACTTAACAGTTCCAATTGCCAAAACCAGCCGTGTACAATTCAGCAAGATTTGTGCCAGCTCATAAAGCTAAAACGACAAAAACAATTTTCCAGCATTCATCTTCTCTGAAGAATGGTATCCTTGTAGTCCAAATTTCAACTGGGTGTCTCAAAACTCTAGATATGCCAGAGGTTTTTGATAATTTGTATGAAGGTGCTTTATGTATCGTCAGGTCCAATCACATTTTTAACGTTGAATGCGCTGCCGTAATATTATGAAATAACGCGGATACAATATTATAACATGTAGATGCCACTATTATCATTCATATGCTAATTTTTGTTGTTGATTTAATTAAGGAATATTTTCTTGGACATAATTTTTCAAATATATCTCGATAGTATTTCACTTCTCAAAACAAATCTTAACTAAAAAAGTCACTTCTAGGACGATTTGGAGGCGGTAAATTAGTTGTCCTAACTAAAAACGGCAATGTTGTGGACTTCCACAGGACTATTCTTCTACCTTTTGCAAAACAGATAGTATTGAATTTTCAACCCTAGCCATCTTTATGCGAGGGTAATACTTTCGCTGCAAAAAAAGGAGTCCAGCGGCTGTTAACAGGGGTAAACCTTTTAAGAAATGACTTGGGTTTGGATGGTTAACATTTTGAAAAATTTCGCTTGACAAGAGTCTTTAGTTGAGGCGACCTTTTATTTTAACCCATAGGGTAACTTGTTCCTCATAAGTGTATTTAAAGATTACCATCTTTTGAATATGGGGTTTGAAGGTTTAAACTTCAGCTTCGCATAAACATCCCAAATGTGGATGCTCCATTTACTTATACACCAATTTATGTGCTCTTTGGCAAATATAAAACGAGCGGACCGATTTTTTTTTTTTAATGAAACCAGCACTCAGAGAATGGCCCCTACTCATGCAGTGCATTGTGCAGGTTTTTTTTTTAGGAAAGGTGGAAAGGGGGAAGATGCGAACGGCAAGGAAACGAGCTGCTGCTAGGTGACTATAAAATGGCCAGTGCTATACCTTCACCATTAGACAGTCTACTGGCAATCGTCCCCAATAAGCCCGCAGTTTCTCACACCACTTATGTTGTGTTTGTTAATTTTATACATAAGTGGCGGGACCTACAGTTTAAAGTCGGCTCCGAACGACAGATTTTTTGAGAAACTGAGAAGAAATCGCCAAAAAAAATACTTTTTGTATTTTTTTTATTTTTTGATGTCTGGCCTGGGACTCGAACCCTGGCTTTTACGTCTAATAAGCCAGCACACTACCTACTAGACCACGGCGACCACAACAGGTTTTTCGCAGTGCAGAAGCATTCAATACCAGCCTCGTGAGCTGAACGACTAACTAATACTCTATCCTAGAATATTTTTAATGTTGAAAGTGGCGAAGTATTTTGTATGAATTGTGATGTCTATATACATATATTACTATTGCTTTTTATGACAATTTTATTTTATTACTTTCTTTGTACATTTTATGTAATTTGAATTAACTGGCTTGTCTGATCCCTAATATAGTTCTGATCATGGAATAGACATTCACCAAATGCCTCAATTTAAGCCTAGTAGAGCACAGCTATCATTAAGAAAGTGTTGTATCAATTATTTCACTTTATTATCGCGTCAGCTGCTATAATACGCCAAAATAAAGAGCGTGCAATAGTTAGATCAATTGAAAGTCTAATAGACTTTCAATCAAAGGACAAGATTATGTTTGCACTTTTCATTGACAGAAATGATTAGGTTTTGGATGTTTCTCAAGTTTTGATATTAGCCCACTTAACTTCTATTTTCCTTATCGCTTATCTATCAATCAAGTCCCACAGCTCCAACAGAGGGGAATGTAAGTACGTCACGTTGTGCAAGAGCTACACGGAAGTACGATCTTCTAGTAGCACACTAGTCTGCAATATCATTTCCTCGGATGCCAGCATAGCTTGGTACCCCCGTCCATTCGATGTACACCGAGCTTGGCTACTAAGCGATTGCATCTGAGAACGCATTTGGATCTCACTACGTTAGAGTTGAGAGTGCTTATCGATGCAATGCCGCCATTTACGTAGACATCGTCAGCGGTCTTTATGCGAAAGTAATAGATAATTGTTGTTGCTACTGTAGAATATAACTAAAGTTTAGTAGTCAGCTGGAACTACCCAATTTCCATTCAGATAAGAACTCAAACTCTGCACTAGCTATTCGGCTCTTTTATTGCACTTTATATTGAATGTGGACAAAGCAATCTGTTAAATTGCATATATTTTCCTTATCAAGAACCGGAATTGAAGAGATAACTATGTACTGAAGAAATTTTCATCTAGGAAGCCAATATACTATCTACTAGATTAAGGTGGCTATCATATATACATTAGGGTGGTCCATGCTTACATAGAAAAAAAAACTGCCAAGAAGAAGTTACGCCACCCCCTAGTTTTGTTACACGTACCATTGTTATTATGTATTCAAAATTTCAGTAACATATCTTATATACAAGGGAGTGCTCATCGACCTTAAAATATTTGAATTTTATGAAAAAATCCTGATTAAGTAAAAAATGTAAAGAATGTATCAAAAATATTTTTTTTTATTCAGCAATAGTATTAAAACACACACAAAATAATATAAATAAAGAAATACTTAAAAATAATATTAATTCATTTTTTTTTTTTTTCAACTTAAAACTAAGTTTGTTAACATCGTTTTGGAAGTTTCAGTAGAAATGATCTTTCTGTTCTGTTCAACGACATTTAGCAAAAATTTTTTTCCTCTTCATTGTTAGTGAGTATCGTATTGTAATCTTCAAATAGTTTTACACCCCTCTCCGCAGTGTCGTTAACCACACGCAAATTTCTTATGCAACTTTTGCCTTGAAGGTAATCAACATTGTCATCCCAATCCACAGGAGGTAATTCCAAGAAAGAGTCCTTGATTTCTAGAACTGAGAGCGTTTTCAGCGTTCTTTGCGATGCAAAGACTTCTAATGTGGCTTCCGTGTATAATTTTGCAGAGTCACCTCTTACTAAACGAGAATCGCCGACAACATCCATTCTTTGAACAATGCCATTTTTTCGTCATAAGACAGCTTATCGGAAAACAAGGCAAAGGCAACTAGCTCATCAGATAAGTAACACAAGTGGCGCTCTAAGACAACCCTTGCTGCTGCACTAATTTCGGGATCAATGACTTCGTATGCTTTTAATCTCTTCCAAAGTTGGAGGTCATTAATCGCTGCATCTGCTGCCAAAGGCCCTGTCACGCCCTGTATTTGCTTCGAGGAGAGTGCACGCTCCTTCTTTGGCACCTGTGTTAGAGGCAGTAGTATCAAAACTCATATCTCGGACATTCTTTGTGACATTCCACTGTTCCATTGTGTCAAAAACAGCATCAGACGTGTTTTTCCCCGTTTCAGCAGTAAGTTTGGGTAGGCCTAACAGTTTTTCGCAACCATTACCGGAGACAAGAATGGGAAGGCGTTCTACTTTCTTCGTACCTATTATATCAGGCAGTATTTTCCTATCCCAATGTATGACAAGTGGATACTTTGGGTCGAATAGTTCTTTTATATTCGCATTGAATTCTGTCCTTGATTTTTTTCTTGCACGTCGAATTGTGCTCCGAAAGATTGGGAGTGAAACAGGATTACAACCAAGTGCAGCAGACAATGGAATAATCAGTCGAATTGCTTCTCTGTCGGTTATTTTGTTACGATCCAGAGTGCTGGTAACATGTTGTGTAAATATTCCACTTGCCGATGGCACAACGACACTTTTACTTGTAGCGACGTGTGTCTTTTTTGGTAAACACAAAATCATCTTGCTTACCCTTCATATTTGTACTTGAACTCAAACTGTTTTTCGACGCAGTGATTTGGTTGCCTGGTTGGAATACCAGATTTGCTCCACACTTCTATGACTTCTTGAATAAGCATATGCGCAGAATCTTTCACATTCTTTGATTCGTTTAATGTGTAATGATAACGAAGTAGAACTTGCTGAAGAGTTGGAAGTTGGTTAAACCTTACCAATGACTCAAGATCCCGACATCCAAGAAGAAAAATATCGTATTTTTTTCGAGTTGATGAACTCATTTTATTGCTCTGATTCACTGAATTTGACCTGTAATAAAAGCAGAATATCGAATAATTTTTGAAAATATGCTTTTACGTTAACCGCTAGATCAAATCGTGTAAAAAATTATTGAATAATGCATTGTCATTGTCTAGCTAGTCGGGAAGGTAGTGAAAATTCGATCAGAAGAATCAGGTAAAAGCATAAAAACAAAGAGATAAGAACAGTTCAATAAAAGCATTTAAAAATAAAAATCAAAAATTTTTCTCAAAAATTTCAAAATTAGCACTCGATTGAGCACCCTCTTCCGGTAAAGTTAGCCAACTGAAATTTTACAATCTTATTGCTATGGATACATGTTACAAATTTACGGGGTGGCCAATCTGAAAAACAAAAAAAAAATTTTTTGGACCACTCTAATATACATATACACTAGTGGCATAAACTAAAGCAACTGACTTAATTTTTGACATTTCCATATGAATCGTGTGAAAAACAATCCTGAGAATTTTTAAAGATAGCTTTTTCAAGTCTTTGAGGGTTTATTAATTTACTAAAAAAAAATTATTGAAATAAATAATAAATAAATAAAATAATTTCTAAAATTTAGGTGGCAAAAACTAAAGCAACTCCTTTAGCATTTTTTTGGATTTTTTTACATAATTTAACAATTAATAAAATGTTCGATATTTTGTAAATTAAGAAGTCATCAGCGAGGCATTAGACCTATTAATTCATCAATTTTATGTTTTTTAATGCTTCTTTTTGACCTAACGCCATCACTTCTACTCAACTCTTGTTATTTCATTCGCTGGGATTTGATGTCCTGTTCTAAACCAAGTGAATGATTGCATTAAAAAACAATTCAGAAAGAAAATTGATGAATTAATAGGTCTAATGCCTCGCTGATGACTTCTTAATTTACAAAATATCGAACATTTTATTAATTGTTAAATTATGTAAAAAAATCAAAAAAAATTGCTAAGGGAGTTGCTTTAGTTTTTGCCACCTAAATTTTAGAAATTATTTTATTTTCTTCGAACTAAAAAAATTTATTTCAATAATTTTTTTTTTAGTAAATTAATAAACCCTCAAAGACTTGAAAAAGCTATCTTTAAAAATTCTCAGGATTGTTTTTCACACGATTCATATGGAAATGTCAAAAATTAAGTCAGTTGCTTTAGTTTATGCCACTAGTGTATATATTAAATATTATTATTATTCTAATTTAATATCTTTTGTATTACTAATTTTATTTTAGTTCGATTTCATATTGCTCATCTTTATGAAGTTCAACGTAAATTTAAATTTGCCAAAGAGGCGTATGAGCAACTACTTAATGAAAAAGAGCTGACATTGGACTTAAAAGCTATTATTTACAGACAACTTGGTAATTTTTCATAAATTTTCATAAACTTGTTATTAGATATTGACATTTTTTGTTTAATTTTAGGGTGGATGTATCATTGCGCTGAATACTTTGGAGACAAAAAGCAACGAGAATCCTATGCCATATTATGTTTACAAAAATCAATTGAAGCAAATTCAAAATCAGGACAATCATTATACTTGCTTGGAAGATGTTATGCGGGAATAAATAAGGTACACGACGCTTTTATAGCTTACAGGAATTCGGTAGAAAAAAGTGAAGGCAACGCAGATACGTGGTGTTCTATTGGGTATGTAGATATAATTTAAAATTTATTTGTTTGTGTTTTACCTTAATAGAAATTTCAGAGTTTTATATCAGCAGCAGAATCAACCCACAGATGCATTACAGGCATATATATGTGCAGTTCAGTTAGATAAAAATCACAAAGCTGCTTGGACAAATTTAGGAATATTGTATGAAAGTTGTGGACAACCGAAAGATGCTTTTGCATGTTATCTAAATGCTCTAAAAAGCACTGAAAAGGTATATTATTAAAAAATTACATAGTTTTCAGATTAAGTAAGATGAATTTTGTTTGTTTCCCATACAATCAGACGTTTGTCTGAAACCACTCGTCTTACACAAATAGGGTATTAGTGTCTTAGTTTGTGTGAAATTTATAAAATCCATCGTTGGTTCCCATTCTATACTAGAGCTCAAAGATTACATTACGAATATGAGCATTTTGTTTTCTTTTTAAAAGCTTTTAAAAAAGTAAATTTGTGACAGAGTAAAATTTGTTACTTTAAGTATTCTATGTTCTATTCTATATTCTAAATCATATGAATCGTTTTATTTCGGAATAACACAAAATTTTGTTTTCACTTAGTTTTATTTATTTTTTTTTAATGATAAATTAAAAAAGGTTTAAATACATTTAATTGACTTATATGCGCAAATATATAATTTAAAATAACATTCGATACAATAATTAACATTTGTCCGTTGGACCTGTTCTCATCTATGGCTGCACACTATGCTGGAATGCATTTAAATCAGGGAGCAATTGAAACATTCTTCTTAAATACAGAGATGTGCTTCTGTTAGGATAGGTTTTAAGTCTGGGTTGCTTGCGGCTCAAAAATGGATATATGAACAGGAGCAGATCTTCATTTATGGAACCAACGTTAGAAATCATATAGTCTTCCAGCGGAAGGTAGTCTCTTTCAGGCGAATATTCCACGAGTTGTTAGGTCCACGAAAGTATTTAGGAAACATATAGCGACGTGTTCCATGTTACCAATTTATTTGGATAATCAGGCAACAATGAAAACTTTGAGTGAATGTTTTTTAGATCATATGTGCTCAGTAAAATTGTGCCAAGCTACCTTATATCAGATTATTGAATTCATAGTGACGTTACTGGCGACGAATTGAATAAACTGTTAAGATTAGAATCAGCTTTAGAAGTAATGACAGGACAGTGGTCGGTGAATCCACCAATAGGAATATTGATGAAAGGTTCAAGTCATTTCAATTACGCTTGGGGTTGTGAATCGGACTGTAAAGTACAAAAGTTTTATAGCCAAACCCCGCTCCTACACGTACGAAACAAGCTAGAAATAAGTCAGATATTCGCACCTATTCTGCGTTTCGATTATGTCTCTGCATTCAGTTATACTAGTTTTGAAAATTGGTATTCAATCGAATCGAGGGAAATAGCGGAAGAGTATATTCAACATTTCCTTTTTTGCTGAACATATGCAAAAAGAAAAATATAAAATTTTGATAAAAAGTTTATATATGTATGTGTAATAAAACAGTTCTTTAATAATTCAAATAAATAAACAAAATTAAATGGATGAGTCAGTGCTTCTCGTGGCCCAACTATTCCAGTGTTAGAAATCCTGTTTTTTCATTTTTATTCATCGTTGTTGCATAGAAATAAAAGATAATCATTTTATTTTATATATTTTTTTTTTCATATAAGAAGACATGGCATCGATAGCATTCCGCTTTACTTTTGGAATAGGAGAACAACGTGCTTGAGACAATTGAGTCACGATTGGAAAATAGATAATTTAGAGATAGCTTGTGCCAATTGTAATTTTTACCTGTTTTAGCAAATCAATAATAATTACAGTCATATCGTTTAACGTCCTTTTTACCGCTTAACAGCCACAACTGATTTACGATATTTTTGAAGTGAAGCAACCGACTTGCAGTTAGAACACCATAATGTTTATATGACTCAACTTGTAGTGGCAAAGCCATTACCAGTCATTATTTTAGCATTATGCAACCAGAACGCTTTTTTCACCAGAAATAAAATTTCTATCGAAAGGTAAAATAGTGGTGTTTATAGGAGTACTTCACACAGGATCACTCTAGTTATGGAGATAATAATCGACGATAAAAATCGGCAAGACCTTCCTCAGTGGATTTCAGCGTGACAACATGAGGTATAGATTTGTGGAAACTGTGATGCATGAGGTCATTGGCCATATTCGGCACTGATATAGCGTTTAATAATGTCGAGAATGAGGACATCAGGAGGTTCTTGGGGGTTTTAGTTTCCAGGGCTTCCGGGTTGAGTGCATTATCAACATACTGTGATGTAGGGTAACTAACGCGGAATTAGGTGAAACTTATCAGAAAATATCGATGTGTCGGGAGGGGTACTTTAACCTCTGTTTTAGAATCTTGATGTGAACAGCATCTTAGGGAAGAAAGATTGTTTGTACGCGGTTGGCGAGCTGATTATGGTCTCGAAAAACTCCTTCCAAATATTAGAGAGCTCAGTCAAAGGGTTTTGACATCAATCCCGATGAGACAGAGAACGTTGAACTGGAGGAAGAAGGGACTTAACGAATAGTATGTAGTCAGGAGTGCCATAGATAGGAAATGTTTCCTTCCATCAGAGAATTTGTATTGCGTCTGCGAAACTATGATAATACCGGCTTTTACATATGGCATATGGCTGGATTGAACTCATCAGACTTTGTTAAGGATGATTTTAAGACTACTTCCGGTGGATATGCTGAAGACTGACAGCAAGGAACTTTTCAAGTTATCTGATAGGGTTTTGTTGGGGCAGGGGAAATTGAACATACCAGGGTTTTGAATGCTGGGCTTACGGGCATAGAGACGCTTGGTGGACTGACTGTACGGTGAGTGTATCTGACGTCAGAAGATTGCCTAAAGTAATTTTTCTAGACTTGAAGCAATGGCATGGTCTAAGTAGTCGACTTGACGGTTATGAACGTAGAACTCTTGACCATGTAAATGGCAAGTCAAAATTTCCAATTTTGGCCTCTTTTTGTGTCACATTCAGTCAGAGTTTAGTCGAAGAGTTTTCGATCAAAAAGGCAAATGGCCAGGAAATAGACTGCTTAGGAAACACGGTGGTTATCTATGTGGATGGTCTGGAGGCCTTGAGTCTGCTGACTGGGTCTTATAGCTTAATATTGCTATAGCTGGATATTGGTTGCAGTCTGTGAAAAAGCCCTCACGGTACTGAGTTGGGTTCCGGGGCATTATGATGCATACGTAATTTATACTGATGCTGTAGGTTAATTAGCAAAAGAAGGAGCGGAAAGGGCGCGAACCTGATGGATCGATTCGATCGATTAACTTCCCTCACTTCTTCATTTAGGATCTTAATAGATTTTTGTCGAATCATTACGTTCTTAGGACAAAGACAAGTTTGTTGAGACAGAAGCACCCATTCTTTCCGTTGGATGTGTTGTAATGTGGGGCAGCCGGAGGTTGTTGAATATACATATATTGAGTGTCTTTTTCCTAGCTTGCAGAGGCATTCACTCAGGATTCTTACAGAGGTTTCTCAATGAGCTTAATTTTAGCTTCTACTATGATTTCTTATGCTGAGAGTTTCATATCTAGTCCTTTTCGTCTTCATTCTGTTTTAATGAATGCAAAATCATTAATTGTATACAGTTAAAGTTAAGGACAAACACTATACAAATTAAATAGCATTGTAATTTGTTGTTTTTTCATAAATTTCTTCTCCGGTCAACGTAGATGACTGTAATTTATAGGCTGAAATATTTTCTTGTTTGAAAATTATTTACATTTTGAATTTAATGAAAATAATAAATATTTTACTTGTATTATTCAATAATCAATAAATATGTTTTCTAAAGAAGAATGAAGTTAAATTAAACTCTTATTTCAGTTTCTGAATAAATCATTTTATTTTGATGGTAATCAAAACTTCAATAACCAGTTGAGTATTAGCAAAGGTTTAGAACAACGAATAAAATTTTTGGAGTCTCAGTTAATTCAGGCTCCTATGCCAAGTATTACTTCCAAAAGAAGACAGCTCTGCTCAATAGAAGAAGCTTGGAATTTGCCAATTTCATTAGAAATGAGTTCTCGACAGCAACAGCAGCAGCATCATCAGCAATCGTCTAATAGTTCTAAAAGACATATTGGAAAAATTTCGGTAAGTATAATTTTTTGTTATATGTATACGGTAAATTTAATATAGATTTAAATTTTTTTAAATATATGGAATCCATTAGTAGTAGATGTGTTATGTGCCACTTTAGTCGATAACATTTACAATTTTTGGGGTAAAACCATTATTCCACCAGTGTAGATCTTCTGGGTATTTTTTTTTTTTTTTTTTTACCGAAAAACTGCTACTTTGGACTGCCGAAACGTATCATAACCGACCGTGGAACTGCGTTCACGGCAAATCTTCGAGGAATATTGTGATCGAAATAACATACAGCACATTAAGACAGCCGTGAGAGCCCCCAGGGCAAATGGCCGAGTGGAAAGGGCGAACCAAATAATTTTATCTCATTTGCGTACAACAACAACAACAGAGGACTGGGATCTCATTATGCATAAAATACAATGGTCAGTGAACTCCCAAAAGAATACGACTTCTGGGTTCAGCCCGAATGAACTAATTTTCGATTACCAGCCGATTGATATAATCCAAAACCGAATCCTCGCTGCTATTCAAGATGACTCCGAAAGCAACCCGAAAATTCCAATTGATGAGAAACGAAAGCTTGCAGCCGTCAATATTGAGCAAGAGTGAGAAAAATTGAAGAAATGGTTTGACCGTAAGCATTGGAAACCGACTGAGTATAGCGAAAAGGAACTGGTAGTCTTGGAAAATGAGCCACAGGCTACAGGCGATTCCCGAAAGTTAGAACCAAGACACCGCGGTCCGTACATGATTACTCGTGTTCTTGGCAACGATCGTTATCTCGTAGAGGATATCCCTGAAATGCAGTTAACTTCTCGAAGGTTCTGTTCCGTGTACAGCGCAGACAAGATGAAAAGTTGGTGTGACGGGTCGCCGGATCTAGGTTTTCAGGACAACGAGGAACCCGGGGACGACTTCCAGTCAGGTCTGGCCGAGCTGTCAACACTGAAATAGTCAAACCCTAAAAATGCAACACTGATTTAACACACTGTTGCTCATATCGTATGTATGACGAGATTCAATTCAAACATAACCGTTGACAAGAAGGGACGCTAAGGAAAAATACGCATATTAAAAAGAACAAACTTCCTCTTTTCTTAAAATTAAATAATATACTTAAAAACAATAATAAAGGAGCCGTTTTTCTTATTCGTAATTTCTTTAAAAAAGTTGACATAAGTATTTTTGTTTGTTATAATTTAATAAATTATAATTTATTTATTTTTTATAAAACCAGTGACAAAAAATGGACGCATTAGCAAAAAAATTTTAATTGCAGGCTGACTTTGACTTTAATCTGATTTTTTTTTGAAAATCGAAAAAGTGAAACTCTATTTGGGAAACAATCTTCAGAGAAATTAATAATGTGAAGAATAATGTCTTTACTATCAAGGAATTAAATAGCCAGGTGTTTTCTGAGTGTAATGTAAATATACCACTTTCAAATTTCTTTTGATTAATTAACAGATACTTATGGCATAAGTATGTATGTTTTATATTTAAGTTCACAGTCGTATTCTCTATTGCCCTCTTTATGCAAGTAATTTCTTTGCAATGCAGATTTACTGTTAAAACAAACTATGCAACGCTCGCTTATAAAGACGGACTTATGGTACATTCAAATTCATTAGTTTCATTAATTAAAGAAAATTTTAACAATACAGCACCGAAATAAATATCAATGTTGCTGTGTTGTTTTTCAGAATTCAATATCACAACACTAATACTTCCCATCTAATCCTAATATATTTAATTCGAACAAACAATTTTTAGACCAATAGGCATTTTACGAATTGAATAATCGGCTACCTTCAATATTCGTATATTTTCAGTCTATTTTGTATTTATTTGTAATTGTATTACTTCAATTAAAGCAAAATTAACTACTTTTTATATGAAGAAGAATAAGACACTTTATAATATGTAAACAGTTTCTAAAAGGGAAAAATAACTTCACGAAACAAGTTCATAGCGTATAAGTTAATATGCTAAGTGAATTTTAGGCAGAGTTGCCAGCAGTTTTTTAACTTTTTATTCCTGAAAAAAACCTTGTTTTTACAAAAAAAAAAAAATAAAAAAAAAAAAAACGTTTTGTAGAAGAGTGACAATTATTTCAAAGTTTTTATTCCATATCGACAACTGTAGTACATATTTTTTTCAATTAAATATTCTCTTTCATTTTTAATTTTTTCATTTTAAGGTACATGGTCCACCTCCTCCTTATCCAAATAATATACCCATTAAGCGATTAAAGGATGAAAACATAATGGAAGCTCAAGCTGGAAATCCTCCTGCGCAACCGTCTTTTTTCTTAACACATCAACAGCTACAAATGCTTCAGTACTTACAACAGAAGCAAAACAATTTAAATTCGCAAGAAGAACTGCTACTTCAACAACTAAATAGTCAATATAAACTAATGGAAGAGTATCAACATGGTGTAATTCAAAAAAAATCTTCCGAAGGTTTAGTAAAAACTCATAATAGCGAAAATAAAGTTTCTCATTTTGAAACAGAACGTGCAAATCTTCCTCCACCGTATTCTAATACAAATAGTGATCCCTCTTTTTCAAAGTTTAACAATGACAATAGTAAATACATATATGACGGCAATGATATAGGTAAGTTTTAAATCAAAATTTTTGTTGAATTATGGATCATAAAATATAGTAAATAAAATTATTTTTGTCATATAATACGAGAGACTTTAACATCTCGTAATTAGCTACATCTAGTCTGTTATAGATAATTTAAAACGTATTTACCTTGTATCTAGTCATTTTATAATATTATATTGAAACACCTAATTTCTGTTTACATTTTCAATGTTACATTTTTTAAGTTACAACAACAGAGACTGGAGTTGAAATCAAATTGAAAAACTAACAAAATTATGGCCCAAAATTGTATCGTCTTCGAGACTGTTATTCTTTTTCTTTTTGCTTAAATTTAATCAATTTAAAAATTAAAAAAAGGAGAAGACACAAAATGGTTATTATTCCAAATTGAAATTAATTAAGAAAGAATATCGGAAATGCTGTCGATACAGATATGAACTTAAAGTATGAAAATAAATAGTAAAATAACAGTACTAAAATACAATAACAATATCGAAATTATATACAATGACACGATATCATCGGATGTTAGCGTATAATATACACAGGGTTTTTAAATCAGCGTTTTATATCATTAAATAAAACAGTGGGTGTGAAGTTCCATCGAATTCGTTTTTCCTATAATGTCAATATATGTATGTGGAATATAACATCGTTCAAATTTCCTCCACTTCTCTGGGTGGAGCGAATCCGAAATATCCAGTTTTCCATAGTTCTGGCGCGTGAATCTCTTTTGTGTCTTATTCGCGTGTACTTGCGATTTAAGAAAAACCACAAAAAATTTCTGGCGGTGTTAAAATCGCTTGATCTCAGTGGTCAGTTCATATCGCCTTTACGTGTGATGGCCATGCCTAAAAATGCTTGTGCGAATAATTAAATGTGGCATGAGCTGCGTGTCTCTTACAGTGCTGTAATGGCTTGACCATCGTCGTTCTCAAGAAATATGGACCGATAACGCCGACAACCCAAAATCTACAATAACAACGATTTTCAGGATGCATTGCACTCTCTTAGATCCCATGTGCAGTGCTATCATCTCTAATTCGAGAATTTTGTTTGTTCGCGTACTTATTCATCCCGAAAGGGATCTTATTACTGAAAAAGATTTTTCGATAAAAATTGGAGTCAATTACCAACTACTCCGGACCCCATTCAGCAAACACCCGTCGTTGTATTATTGTTGTTGTAACAGCTCTGTTGCTGCGTCCGGAAGTGTTTTCCTGTAGAATAGTTAAAAAATTAAATTATATCTGTTATATATTATATGCTTTATGGGATGTTGGATGAGATGATATGGAATGAGATAGTGATGTGTGTCCGTTGGTGGTCGTCAGGTAATTGGCAGTCCAAGGAATTGCGCTGCTTGTATGGGTTTCAGCCACAAGTCCGCTGTGTTACATGATGGACAGCGATCCAGGGTACAAGGAACAATCCTCACTCTGTAGCAGTTTAAGATGTTTGATCAACCGGATCTCAGCTGCGCTAGGATGGCTCCTGTTCCCCTAGGTAATTGCCTTTCGGTATTCGATACTGGGGGTGGCCTCTCGTGAGCTGGACCATTTTGAAAAAGTGTCTATTTTTGCATGTTTTGTTAATTTGAGAATCTGTTTCCTTACCAACATATACAATATGGGGTTTTTTTAAGGCGCGTCCAACAAACAACTCCGAACAAAAAATTCAAAAACCGTTATTTTTTACAGAATATCCTTAAAAAAAATGACATGAATGATCGTCCTTGGACAAATTGTATATACAGTTGGACGCGCCTTAAAAAACCTTTCTTATGATATACATATTGTATATGTTGGTTAGGAAACAGATTCTCAAATTAACAAAACATGCAAAAATAGACGCTTTTTCAAAATGGTCCAGCTCACGAGAGGTCAAAGCTGGAGCCGAAATATTTTAAATGTTATCTTAAAAAAGTTCAAGGTTCATTTTTAGGAGGGTACATTGAACACTTTTTTTGGTGAGTCGCTCTAATATATATGTATACAAGAACATTTCATGTAGCTTTAATAATGAACTATTTTTCCGAAATTTCGATATTCTAAAAAAAAAATTGTTTTAATTTTGGAAGTGTTCGTTTCTCTTCAATAAAAGAAGTATTTTAAGCTGTTATTTAATTATTATCATATAATCATGTTGCGTTGGCACACTAGTCTGCTTTAAGTTGGACAGAAACAGCTTAGGTTGTTGTCTTGGACTTTTCTGTTTTTGCCGTCTATATAATCGTCGTCATATAAAGTACTTGTGTTCAAATATACGTATGCATTCTATTTTTGACGAATTGTGCTTGGTAGTTTGCTGTGGTTTTAAACGAAGATAATAAATCCCTTTGTCGGATCCAGAGGACGTGTTTCCGTTTCAAACATTCTCAAGGTGAAGTTTCTTAGAAACAATAGAACTGAATTTTCAGATTGGGCTTTTACTGCTGCTGGTCCATGCAGATTTAAGTGATGAAGGTAAAGGTGGTTGGAACAAAATGAATTGGAAACATTTTATTTGATAATGTGTTAGTCGTTGATAATCACGTATAACAACAGAATACGAAAGTTAGAAACTAGAAATGAAATGTAAAAGTATTTAAAAAAATAATTACGAGGTTCTAAGTTTATATATATTTTCTTCAAAGTTCAAACTGAACAGAGTTCATAATAATCAAAGTTTTCAACGCACTTTAAATACGAACTAGAAAATGTTGTTTGAAAAAAAGTTGTTTTCTTTAAAGATTACAGAAAGTAAGCAACGGTGAATTATTCTAGGGACGCCCAAAAATAAAAATGTGGTTATGTTGGTGAACGAGAATGCACAGTGAGAAAAGTTAAGTAAATTAGCAGTTATCTATCTTCAGTTATCTTCTTCAATTTCAAAAATAAAAAATATTGTTTGGATTGATTTTCAATAACTTTCATGAATATTAAATGTTTCAAAATCTAAAATATAATATATATTGGCAAATAGTAAATAAAATAAATAAAAAATAAATATCTTTTTTAGGTGTTACTGACCAAGAACTTCAAGATATATTATCTGAAAAAGATTTAGATTCGACGCTAACTGAAGATATTTTGAAATCGCTAAGTAGTGATAATGTTGTCGATAGAAATAATGATAATAAAATTAGCACTAATGTTTCGTCTAACAATTTAAATAATGATGATGCTGAAGAAGGAGAAATAGAAAAAAAAGAATATTTTACAACAGACGTAACAACTGATGAAATTACAGCAGATGAATGTAAGAACGATTCTGAATTTCACATTCAAATGGATTCAGCTCAAATATTGTCGTCCGTAAAAAATTTGACATGTGATGAACCGCCATCAAAATGCTCTATTTTAAATGTAAATTCAACACCGTCTCCACCTGACTGCCCTCCTCAACGACTTACGCGGGAGCAGTTATTACCACCAACACCATCTGTACATCTTGAGAACAAGAAGCATGCATTTAGTCCACAGCTACAAGAATTTTGTTTAAAACATCCTATTGCTGTCGTTCGGGGTCTTGCAGGTGCTTTAAAATTGGATCTTGGCCTTTTTTCTACAAAAACCTTAGTTGAAGCCAATCCAGATCATAGTGTGGAAGTTCGAACGCAAGTACATCAGCCACCCGACGAAAATTGGGATTCAACGCAGGCAAAGCGAGTTTGGGCTTGTATATCTCACCGGTCACATACAACTATTGCCAAATATGCCCAATATCAAGCATCAAGTTTTCAAGAAAGCTTAAAGGTAAGTCTCAAATTTATATTTCTAAGTTTAGTTAACATTTTTTTTTTTTATTAAAATACATTATATGTAGCCGTATACATATATAAAACAAATTTATATTAAATATAAAATACTATACTCCACAATACTTAATTGCTTACAGTACATATCATGAAGTACTCGTGCGTACTGTTGAAATAATTAATTATGTTAATTAAGGACTTTTTCTTTAATTTCAGCTGTATTTACACATATTATTTGAAAACGACGAAAAATAGCAATTTCTCATTTGAATACAGAATATTTTAAAGGAGTTTTATCAATGTCTTGGGCTAGGCAATAGTGCCACAAAATGATAAATTATAAAAAGAAAAATTCAGCAATTATTCTTTAATTTTATTGCAAACAAATTGAACTGCCATTTTTATTATGAGAATTATTTAAGTCTTTAATGATAACAACATAAAAAAATATAAAATCATTAAATATGAAAGCATTTTTTTCCATCTCACCTGCCATTAATAATGGCATGGAGCATATGATGCTTTTAATAATCAAACATACTTCAAACGCATAAAAAATTATCATTATTGGTTGTCCGGCGAAAAAATGAGACGTTTGAAACAATTCTGTCGAATACCTACTCACATAAGTCTGCTTTGAAACCTTATAAGAATAGAATAGAAATATATTAATGAGAACTTGATGAATTTAAAATATTAAGATGTAGAATGTAGATGTAGAAGAGAGTTAGTCTAGAGAAAAAAATATATAAAATATTCATATTGAGTATTTTTGTTTTGGTTCTCTTTATTTTGTTTATTTGTATGACCATTTTATTTTATTTACTCCAATTCGAATTGTGTAACATAATAAATTCTTCGAATTTTTTAGGATGAACGCGACAAAATAGGATCATCACACGGCATACAACCCATGTCTGATTCCGACTCGAAAGATTCCATGAGCAATGCTTCGATTTGTGGGAGGAAGAAAAAAACAAAAACCAACAATAAAATGCTGAGGTAAGGTTACATTGACTACGGAATTAGGTACATATTTTTATTGTCATTTATTTATTCGTCGGATTATAAAATTTTTTGGATTTATTTGAAATTGAGGTTCTCGTAGCGTATGATATTTAAATTTTTATTGTATTGTGATTAATTTAAAATAAACCATTTTTTCTTATAACTTTTTTATATTGTTCTCCTCAACCTCATACTACTAAACGCTGGGCAGTTGCAGAGCAGGTGTTCGATTGTATCTAACTCCTCCTCGTCGCAACACCCTCTTACTAGTCCGACTGGGATCAGTTCTAGATCCTTGTCAGCGTTCTAAATTCGCAATGCCCCGTAAGAAACCCAGTAATACATTTTACACCTCGTTTATCTAAATCGAGCGCAAGTCTTTTCTTACATTCTCTATGGGAGCCATAGATTCCTAGACACATAACAAACCGATTTATCCTTCCAACGTTTTTGCTTCTTCACCCTGACCCATATCCAGACAAGTCCGTAAAAATGATAGATTGGAGGCTTCGGACCACCTATTAAAACGCTCTCAGAAGGAGAGTCTAACCTAGCGAGAACATTCGCTATCTTGTTTCCATGAATACCGCTATGTCGTGGAAGCCAGCAGGCTAGCTATGCTATGCTAACTATGGTTTTAAAGCAAATTTGCTACAAAAAGCATTGTACATTGTGTCAAGCACACTTTTTAAAACAAACGAACTACGAAATGAGAAAATCTATTGTTATTATTTTTCTAAGTATTTTATTTCATTTCACTTCTCCGTTCAGAAAAAAATATAAAAGTAATATAAAAAGATGTTCTTTTATTAATATGTGTAGGTTCTTGGAGTCTCTTCTCGTTTGCTGTTGCGTTTCTTTTTTATCTCTGTATATGCGTATTCATTCGCGTCTCTCTTCTCAATGGCTGTTGCGTTCGAATAGAATTTTCTCGATCATACAACATGAGCAACAGTGTTTTATTTCAGGGTTGTATTTTTAGGGTTTGACTATTTCAGTGTTGACAGCTCGGCCAGACCTGACTGGAAGTCGTCCTCGGCTTCTTCAATGTCCTGAAAACCTAATTCCGGCGACCCGTCACACCAACGTTTCATCTTGTCAGCGCTGTACACGGAACAGAACCTTCGGGAAGTCAACTGCATTCCAGGGATATCCTCCACGAGATAACGATCGTTGCCAAGGACGCGAGTAATCATGTACGGACCGCGGTATCGTGGTTCCAACTTACGGGAGTCTCCTGTAGCTTGTGGCTCATTCTCCAAGACTACCAGTTCCTTCTCTTTCAGGTGTTTACTGTCAAACCTTTTCTTCCATTTCTCACGCTCTTGTTTAATATTGACGGCTGCAAGTTTTCGTTTCTCTTCAATCGGAATTTTCGGGTTGTCTTCGGAGTCATCTTGAATAGCAGCGAGGATTCGGTTTTGAATTATATCAATCGGCTGGTAATCGAAAATTAGTTCATTCGGGCTGAACCCAGAAGTCGTATTCTTTTGGGAGTTCACTGACCATTGTATTTTGTGCATAATGAGATCCCAGTCTTTCGCGTCCTTTGTGGTCGTACGCAAATGAGATAGAATTATTTGGTTCGCCCTTTCCACTTGACCATTTGCCCTGGGGGTTCTCACGGCTGTTTTAATGTGCTGTATATTATTCCTGTCACAATATTCCTCGAACAGTTTCGCCGTGAACGCAGTGCCACGGTCAGTTATAATCCGTTTCGGCAGTCCAAAATAACTGGTTAGCTCATTCAGAATACTAAGTACCGGAATTGTCTTGGTACTTTTCACTGCCTTTACCACCACGAACTTAGTGAAAGCGTCCGATATGACCAGTATATGGGTGTTTCCTCTTTTGCTTCGTATAAACGGTCCTAGATGATCGATGTGTATCTGTCGAAAAGGGAGGGGTTCTAGATCACCATAATGAAGCGTGCCTTCGGTTTTGCCACCTTTCGCCTTATTGTAGCAACACTATGTGCAAGCAGCAATATATTCCCTTACGTACTTTCGCATTCGGCTAAACCAGAAAGTCCTTCTAATTCTTTCTAGCGTTTTCTCGGGTCCATAATGCCCGACATCATCGTGGCAAAGTTTTGCGATTCGCCACCGAATTGTATTAGGGACTACAAACCTTAAGCCATCTTCTGTTTTTCTGTAGAGTCTTTGGTTTTGTAAAACGAAATCATTTTTCATCTGCTTTGCCTGGTCGTCTTTAATGGCACCTTTCAGAACCCCTATGATGATACGTAACTTTTCGTCCTGTAGCTGCATAGTTAAAAGCCAATCTTCACTGGGCTTCAATTTTCAAGATGAACCCCGCAGGTTCCATCTCTCGTGGTGGTTGATCGGGGGACCTACTAAGGGCATCCACATGGGCCATGCGTGATCCCTCCCGATGAATAAATTCACAGTCGAACTCCAAAATTTTCATGAACCAACGGGCGATTCTTGGTACGAGCTCCTTACTGGTCTTTGCCTTGGTTATAGCGGCACAATCTGTAAAGACACGAAATGACTTACCCGGCAGATAAATCCTAAATCGCTCCAATGTTTCGACCACTGCCAACACCTCCAACTCATAGCTGTGGTACTTGCTTTCAGCCTCGGTACAATGACGACTGAAATAAAATACAGGATGCAATTTCCCGTCGGCGTCTGCTTGTAATAGAACTCCTGCCAAACCCACACTACTCGCATCAGTGTGTACCTCATGTGTTGCGTTAAAGTCGTAAATCGCCAAAACTGGTTTACTACATAAGATCTTTATAAGTTCCTCAAATGCGTTCTGTTGTGGTTTACCCCAATTAAAATTCTTCTCTTCGGTCTTGCGCAACAGAGTAGTTAAAGGTTTTGAAATAATTGAATAATTTTCCACAAATTTCCTGAAGAAACCTGTAAGCCCCAAGAATCGGCGAACTTCGGTGACATTGGTCGGGGTTTTAAAATTCTTTATAGCGCTCACCTTGCTATCACCAGGAGTGATAGCGTTTCTACTCACCCTGTGACCCAGGTATATAATCTCCGTGGCCAGAAAATTACACTTATCTCTTCGTAACGTTAAGCCGCTTTGCCGCAACAGGTTTAAGAATCGGTCCAATCGATCGAGGCCTTCTTCCATCGTTTTACTGGGAATGATTACATCATCGAGGTAAACTAGTACCTCCCCAGGGCCCATACGCTTTGCGATCTGGTTCATGACTGCCTGAAATACAGCTGGGGCATTAACAAGGCCAAAAGGCATTCGGTTAAATTCGTAGTGGCCCTCGTTGGTTATAAAGGCGGTGTACTGTTTCGAGTTTTCGTCAATCTCTATTTGATGGTAGCCCATACGCAAGTCCAGAGTAGTGAAATAATTATTCCCTGCAAGCTGCGCAAAGTGTTCCTCCATTATGGGCATCGGGTATGGCGTCTTTTTCGTAATGCGATTTAGCTGTCGGTAATCCACACATAGACGATGTTCTCCGTTTTGTTTCTCGACCAGTACAATACCGGAGGCATACGAAGAGTTCGAGTGTCGAATTATGTTGTTCCTGAGCAGGTCATTGACTATATTGGCGACGATGTTACGTTTGGAAAAGGCGAGGCGATATGGTCGGGTGTAGACGGGTTTGTCAGTCGTTAACTGAATCTCCATTTTGGCTAAATTACATTTACCCAACTCTGATGTATTTTTCGCGAAACAGTCTGAATGGTTCTGAAGTATCATTTGTAATCTAGTTTCTTCAGTTTCGGATAAGTCTTCTCCGGCACGTACCACATTCACATTCTGCATCCAGCAGTCGTTACCTTCAATTACTGTACGGTTACCCTTTCTACAAATTACGTCACGACCCAGCAGTAGGTTCTCGGAAAGAAAATCATCCTCAACCAGAAACATTTCGGTTTCAAACATATTACCATCAATTTCCAATGATATTTCAATTTTCCTCGTACTATTATATTCCCCACCTGCAAAACCCTTTAAAATAAATTTACATTCCGAACACTCACCAATACTTTCAGCAAACGATTTTCTGATTAAACTATAGTTGCTACCTGAATCGATGTAAGCCGCGGTCTCGGCGCCGTTTACCTTCACACTCTTAACGAGATCAACCGTCGGCTCCGGAGTCTTGTTGTTTATTTTGTTCACGTTGGGTTTCTGTTTTTCATTGCAATCAGCTGTTCGATGTGTGGTACGGTGACATTTTAAACAACGTTCCTTTCTTTGTGGTTGGGGGCATTTGATGGAATAATGACCGTAGGCAAAACAATTATAGCACTTTACCTTACTCAGTGTTGTATTGGGGTGGTCTTCTTTTACTGCAGTGTTGTTCAAAGCAGGTTTTCCACTCGATGGAATCGGTCTTGTCTTATTTTGCACATTCACACCTGTGGTGATGACGTCATTATATTTACAATAGCTATCGATGTCACGAAACAGTTGGTTACAGGTAGCATACTCGTTAGATATTTTACGTTTCAAATTCGGCTCATTAATACCGTTTACGATGTGCCTAGCTATTGCGGATTCAGGTAGGTCGCCTCTAGCGCCTAAAGCGTACATTCTGAAGTAGAACTCCTGTGGAGTCTCATTTAAACGGCGTCTCATTTGTGACATCCTTATATGAATGTCTGCAGTATTGTCCTCATGCGGAAAATCATACAAAAACTTCTGAACAAATTGCTGCCATGAAGAGAAAACAACTTGCAATGAATCCACCCAGTATTTCGCGGGACCTTTCATCTTCTGTTGGACAGCGAATATTAGAGACTGATCGTCCCAGCCGTAAGCTGTTTTAAGTGTCTCTACGCGTCTGACAAATTGGATTGAATTAACTGACTCATTCAGTGTTGGGTCGAAATCGGGCAGAATGGCGATAATTTCCCTTATGTTGTTATACGGGTTCGGTGGACATAAATTCTGGTTAAACGGTGGTAACGGAGGTGGTTGCATATAAACATTGGGTGACGACGAGAACGGAGGTAAACCAATTTGTTGCGTTGTATGGTAATTAGAGGATACTGCATGTGGATGTGTTTGTGTGACACAGCAGAAGGCTGTCGTTACATTATTTTGACTTACCCCAGACGGAAAAAACGTTTGACTATAGCTATGACGTGGTTGACGAATATGGTCAGTTATCGGGATATATTGCGTAGTTGGCTGTACGGTAGTGACGGGTGTAATAATTTCAGGACGTGATGCTACCGGTAAATGTTGAGATATATACGGCTGTGAAAGTGTAGGCTGAAGCTGCTGGACGTTGTTATTCGCTGATACACTGGTATTTTCGGAAGCTGCACTTGTTGCAGTGGCCAATCTGTTCCCGTTTGAAACATGATCGGGGCTTGTACGTACCGGAGAGTTTTCGTGTGATACAGTTGATGAATAATGAGAAGGCTGGAAACGAGCAGACATCGCACACAAATCTGCGATAGCTTTCTCTAACTGGACAATACGTTCCCTCATGCCGGGATTATTAAAATTTTCAGCTTTTTCCATCAGACGTTCAACCAAAATCGCTTTGTTACCCGTAGAGGGTAATCCGGCTTCTCGGCATTTCGATTGCAATTGTTTTACCGTTAACGTTCTAAAATTTTCCATGGCGTCTCACGTTTTCTGCGAATTCGTAATCCCACTTCTGAGAAAATGTCAAGCACACTTTTTAAAACAAACGAACTACGAAATGAGAAAATCTATTGTTATTATTTTTCTAAGTATTTTATTTCATTTCACTTCTCCGTTCAGAAAAAAATATAAAAGTAATATAAAAAGATATTCTTTATTAATATGTGTAGGTTCTTGGAGTCTCTTCTCGTTTGCTGTTGCGTTTCTTTTTTATCTCTGTATATGCGTATTCATTCGCGTCTCTCTTCTCAATGGCTGTTGCGTTCGAATAGAATTTTCTCGATCATACAACATGAGCAACAGTGTTTTATTTCATGGTTGTATTTTTAAGGTTTGACTATTTCAGTGTTGACAATTGACTTAATCGGATGCCCGCGCTCAGAATCTCATTTCACGGTGCCTCGCCGTACAAATCTCTGCAGACTATCCTTTCCGTCTGTCAATGAATCTTTTAGTCAAGGACTCACAGAAAAAATGGTAGATACACTAACTGCCTCCTGATTTGGTGCACAAATCACAGTGACCTCTTGCTCCTTATCTACCCCCCTTAAACCGATAAGATTGTCTTCCATTTCAATCTCTATCTACACTTGCTCATGAAGTATACCTCTGTGTACTTCCATCAGCTCTGCGTCGTCGTCTATATCGGCTCTAGAGGCATTGCCGATTTGCTGGCATTCATTCAATGTTGTTCTTTTCTGATTTACCATTTCACCAAAAGCAATTCCTTTTTATTAAAAAATATCAAATATTTTGATAGAAGTAACTAAGAGAGAAAATGAAATGCATTGAACTTAATTGAGAAAATTAAAACCAGAGTTAGTAATTATTATATAATAAATTATTTTACTTCTTGACTATAAATAAATATAATTAAAAGCTAAATTAATATTAATTAAATATTAAATATCATTTAAATATAATTTACCTTAACAAATATACATATAACTGAAAAATATTTGCCTTCTGTCACACTATGTTGATTTTTTCAGATTCGGAACGAATGTAGATTTATCTGATGAGCGAAAATGGCGTCCGCAGTTGGCTGAACTTCAGAAACTTCCTGCCTTCGCACGAGTTATATCTGCTGCTAATATGCTTTCTCATGTTGGTCATGTAATTTTGGGAATGAATACAGTTCAACTTTATATGAAAGTACCCGGAAGTAGAACCCCTGGACATCAAGAGAACAATAACTTTTGTTCTATAAATATTAATATTGGCCCAGGCGACTGCGAATGGTTTGCGGTTCCAGATGCTTATTGGGGAGGTATACATAACTTATGTGAAAGAAACAACATAAGTTATTTACATGGATCTTGGTGGCCCGTTCTAGATGATTTGTATAAGGAAAATATACCTGTTTATCGATTTATTCAACGACCCGGAGACTTAGTTTGGGTTAATGCGGGGTAAATATTTATTATTTTTTGAATAATTTAAAAAAACAAGCTTTGGCAGGCATAATTCATATAATGTTTTAATTGAATTTAATTTCAAAGCAATAATAATTATTCAACTACAAAAATTATCCATATTTAGTTCAACTTTATCACATAATACGAGTACATAAACATATCACATAAAGTTAAATTATTTATAACTTTCTTTTAGTTATTTTAGTAAACTATGTTTACAATCTCTCCTAAAACAGTTGCATTATTTAAAATATTTAAATGTATTATATTTGGCACGTCTTATATTAAAATAAATTAAGATGTGTTAAAAAAATATGCACATCTGGTTTAATATATCATAAGATAATATATGTGTAACGAAGAAAGAATAAAGTGTTTATTCCACACTATTTATTTTGCGTTTAAAGTGTTTATTCTACAAAAGCAAACAAAGTAAACGCACAAAACGTATGATACAAAGAATTGCAAAAACAAAAAAAAAAATACATAAAAAACATAAGTTCGAGAATAAGGGCAAAACTACAAGAACAACGGTACATAGTAAGCAGTCCGAGTGATCATCAGACATAAAATGAATGCAGTATAATAGAGCAGCAGTAACGTTACAAATATTATCTTTGCATTGAATAAAGGATTTAATTAAATAAATAACTACGACTAAAATTAGATAATTTCTTTTATTTAAATATGCAATCATCATATCTACAATAATTTCAATAATTTAGCGATGTAAAAAGTAAAAAACGAATAAATATGTGTTATGTGCCAAATTATCTATCAGCAACGGTACCCCTGACCTAATGACGTTACCTCTTTCAATTACCAAAGTGTGAATTGTGCAATTATCGACTCATGTTGACAGACTGGTAAATAAACATTGCCGAAATAAATGGTTATCCCACCTGAACCAATACATACTAGGCTGTAAAAAGCTCTGATCAACTATGAGATCTAAAAGAAATATAAATCTTGCTTTTACTGACTGCGTAGTGCTGTACACGATTTGTCGAACATCACACTTCGTATAACTGGATCTTTGAGCAATAAAGAGAAGGATTAAAAATTTTGGAAGAGACCATAGTGAGTCGCAGCTTCTTAATTTATCGGTTCAACACTTGGTGATATTGGATGTCTGGAATGTGATGAGGCCATTCTTTCTGAAACCGGAGAAACTAGCTACAATCGGGGAATCGTATCACCCGATCTTTCTATCATTGCTACGTTTCTTTCTCGCACGCATCACACACATCACAAAGCACGAGAAGCTAATGACCTTAAATCGCCAACATCCGTCTCTATCTATGCTGTTTGGTGACACACCCTGTCCTAGAACCCTCGCAGAATGTGTGTATCCTGGCGTATATTGATGATTGTTAAATAAACCCATCAGGTGTCATATAGACGACGTAAGTGCCAGATTAACGCAATTTTTGACCGCTTTGCAGACTTCTTGCACGATTGGAAGTTACGGTTATCTGCTCTTAAATCAACAATATTGCTTATTTCACTTCATGAACAAATGAAATTACGAATATCGTCCAGCTATTTCGGATAGTGCTAAGCAACTGTCTGGGAGAACACGCTCCAACTTGGCAGAGTTAAGTCATTGTTGGTCGTTAAGTTAGGTTAGTGTGGTAGCTTTATACCAAAAGCTCACTTGAGCACGCATATCGGCCCGTTGTGGCGCCACAGGTGAACGCAGTCCCTGTACTGACCAAGTTCCTCCGAGCTAAGGAGGGAGAAGTTGGTCACCGCAAGGGCTGCACATTTAAAGCACGACTACCCCACGCTGGAAAACCAGCCAGAAAGTTTGATAAACGAGGCTTTATCCTTGACATCAATGGACGATAGCTCCGTCAAGCTGACAAGGGTTGGAGAGCCAAATAACCTATATCTGCACCTCGCAAGAGTTGGGCATTGAGAGAGAAAGTGGATAACAGTCTCCTCTGCCTCAGCGGATCTGCATCCACGGTAGAAATCGTTAAATGGGAGCCGCATTCTTTCCGTGTGTCTACCCATAACACAGTGACCTGTAAGCATGGCCACTGTGATCGAGATGATGTTACGACCAAGTCCAAGTAACTGGTTGGTGCGCCTTCTATCCATTGAGGGCCAAGTGAGCCTAGCGGTGGAGCAGGACTCCTCATTGATCCAGGATAGGTTGGCGTCTCGGGAAAATTTCCGCGCGATGGCCAGTTTGAACGAGGTAAGTGGCATTCCCAAGTTGATTGAAGAGGATTCCGGAAGCAGTGCGCCAGCCCTGGCTAGCTCGTCTGCTCTGCAGTTTCCCGGAGTGTCAGTGTCCGGGGACCCAGATAAGTGTGACACTGAATCGCCCAGAAAGAAGGTTGACGCAGCGGCGGCATTCCCTGACGATCCTAGAATTATTCGCAACGTTCGACAGAGACTATCGCAGCCTGGCTATCAGAAAAGATTGAGATGCGGGTGAAAGGAACTCAGTATGCGAGGATCCATTGTACGGCCCGGTAGATGTCCATTACTTCCGCCTGGAACACGCTGCAATAGTCCGGCAGCCGGAGTGAAATGTTCAAGTCCAATCTCCCAGAGTAGACTCCGCTGCCCACCCCGCAATCGAATTTGGGGCCGTCGGTATATACATCCAGGAGTTCCGGGGAGACGGTCCAATCGCTCCTGCTCGGGATCAGGAAGTTGAAACCTCTGTCAAAACAGTATTCCACAGGGAGATAATAGATATCCAGTGGGGCCACCGGGTCAATCTCCAAAATAGAGGAGTGACCAGAGGGGACGAAGCGCCAACGAGACAGGGCATTGAGTCTTGTCGCAGTGAACTTGGCCACCTGCTTAGCGAGGAGCTCAGTAGGAAGCCAGTTAAGCATAGCGAATAAGGCCTTTGTGGGGGCGGTGCGAAGAGCACCAGTGATGCGAATAGCTGCGGACCTTCTGGCTCCGCCCAGGAGTCTGACATTGTGCCGCTTGTCCAGAGTAGTCCACCAGAAGGCAACGCCGTATAGGAGGTTGGGTTCGATGACTGCAGAGTAGATCGAGCGCATGACCCTTGGGCCGAGACCCCATCTGGATCCGACTGCCCTGCCGCAGCAGTAGGCAGCACAGGCCGCTTTTCGAGCCCTGGCAGCCTGGTCCCGTTTATACTAGGGAGGGTGAAGGTCGGGACCTTGTATCTCCTAGTGAAAAAAATTGTATCTGTCTTGGAGGGATTAGCGGATAATCTAAAAACCTCGCACCAGTCCATTACAATTGGTAGCGCTAAGTTTAGCTTATGAGACATGGTCTGCGGACTTATTCCCGACGCTGTTATGGCAATATCGTCTGCGTTGGCTATGGCGTTATTACCATAGGATTCAAGTCTTCTCAGGAGTGAGTTGACTGCGAGATTCCAGAGAAGTGGAGATAGAACACCGCCTTGTGGTGTTCCTCTGCAGACAATTCTCTGACACTGTGAGGTCCCCACTGTGTAGGTTATTATTCTTGATTTGAGAAGGAGCTCAGTAAACCTGACCAGATTCTGATCCAGGTTGAGAGAATTAAGAGCCCTAACTATAGCGTCCGGGTTGACGTTGTTGAATGCACCCTCAATGTCCAGAAAAATGGCCAGAGTGTATTCTTTAACGTTCAAGGACTTTTTCACCCGGGAGATAAGGGAGTGCAGTGCAGTCTCCACTGATTTACCCCTCGTGTAGGCATGTTGGGATGAGGATAGAAGTAATGGATCAATCGAGGCCCTAATATGAACATCAAGGACTCTTTCCAGTATCTTCAGAAGAAAGGAACAAAGGCTGATTGGTCTATAGTCACCCGCCTTAGTGTAGGACGGTTTCCCAGCCTTAGGAATGAAGATAACCCTAGATATTCTCCAGCTCCACGGAATATAAAGGAGCCTAAGACTAGCGTCATAGATGACAAGCAGCAATGGGAGAATAATTTCCTTCCCAGGCTGAATGTCACCTGGAATAATACCATCCGGTCCTAGGGACTTGAATGGTTTAAAGGATCTAATAGCCCACTGCACTTGGCCTGGGTTAAGAGTCAGGGGAGAGCAGTCCCCAGACGGCGGTGCCGTAACCTGATAGAGAGCCTGACCTCCAAGGTTGACACTCCCCGGAAAATGAGTGTCGAGGAGAACTAGATTCACTCCAGCTGCCGTCAGGCCGTTGGATGCATTCGAGAGACTTATGTGCGGAACTTAGAATTTTGCGCAGACGGCTTGTCTCGGCAGAGGTTTCTACGCTCGCGCAGTAGTTCCTCCACGAAGCCCTCTTCGCCCGCCTTACAGCGTATTTAAGTTCCCTCTTTTTGGCTTTGTAAAGTGCACATTCACCGGTGGCCTTTGCTCTATTTAAGAGTCTGCCACTGGATCGACGTAGATCCTCGATCTCCTGGTTCCACCAGGGCGGTTTGGGCTTACCTCTGTGGACAGAGGTATTGACGGAAAATACAGCCGCCGACTTAAGTGCCGCGGTCAGTGTCTCCGTAGCCCTATCCATATCAAAACGGGTGGCAATGGTCGGAGGGGTTGCGGGAAGGCAGTCACGCAACCTCTCCTTAAAAGTGGTCCAGTTGGTCTTTCTTCTATTGATTGAAAGGGTCTCCCTGTGTGAAGACTACAGTGTCAATGTTAAGTGTGATGTGTCTGTGGTCCGAAAAGGAGCATTCCCCAGATACATACCAGTCCTTAATATAATTAGAGAAATCAGAGCTAATCAAAGTGATGTCCAATACCTCCTTCCTGTTCGATGTAAGGAAGGTTGGTTCATTACCCCGATTGGCTTTAACTAACTTATTACTTATTAAAGTCAAGTAGGCACTCACCACGATCGTTGATATCGGAGCTTCCCCATATAGTATGGTGGGAGTTGGCGTCTGTTCCGATAATTACCGGAATTACACGTAGTTGCGCATCTGCTACCAGTCGGCCAATGGGCTCCTGGGGAGGGGAGAGCCCATAGTCGTGCACAAGATATGTTGTCGAGATCCAGACGGCCCTCGAGTTTGACTCGATGACCATTGTGACGGTTTTCCTGTCGCTGTACCTAGGATGAAGAAAAGCATTAATGTCAGTTTTCACCATTATACAAGCCCTAGGCCTACCTGTATCTTGGACGTACACGGTGCGATAGCCGCTAGCATTGAATCCGCAAACCCTGCCGTCTACGACCCAGAGTTCTTGCACCAGTACAAGCTCTACGTCATTTACTGCTAGGCGGAGGAGTAGACCGGTGGAAGCAGTTTTTGAATGTTGCAGATTAATCTGTGTGACTCAGCATCGGCATGAGAATCCACCATTGTCACATCGGCATCCTCTTCGTCTGATAACGGAGAGGCTACACCCGCGTCAATCGCAATTTTCCAGTCGAGGAGCTTCGCGTCGAGGAGTGGCTGCATACACCTACATTCGACATCCTCGACAATTGGGTCCGAGCCATGGGGCTCCGAAGTAGGGCCAGAAGGGGTCCTGTGAATCATGGTCCGATTGGACGGGGTCCAATGGGATGGGGTCTGACGAGGGCTGCAAGACTGCTCGAGAGTCCGATTTGTAGACCCTGAGCTCGATTGAGCCGAAGCCATAGCGAAGCGAAGCCATGCTGGGTTCGGTACGTCTAGGTTGGGTGGACTGCGTGGATGTGCGAGTCCTCGTAGGTATTCTTGGGTTGCCACCTTGGTGCGCTTGGATGGTTGGAGGGGAGCGTTAAGCTCGGCTGATCGTTGCCTCTTAGGTGCCGTCTTTGACGTGACCGGAGAGGCGTGAGGTCGATCATTTTGAGGGGCCTTAGCCCACGTCAAGCGGCCCTTGTCGTTTTCCGATAGAAGAGCCGGGTCGACAGAGCCTATTCGTGCAATTATGCGCATAGCCGATCTGCGGGTTCTATACGCCCTGATGCTTGCACTCTTGACACCAGAAGGTGGATCGGTGTGCCAAATGGGGTGTTGCCAAAGTCGTAGGGACTTTGACACCTCTGGCGGGTGCAACTGCTTTTTTAACAGGAGCCTGCCTGGACAGTGTTGAGCGTCCACCGACAAGAGCGGATGCTCTGTTCTGTCCGATCGTCTGTTTGTCTGTCTGTTGTCGTTTGTTGTTGTTGTTGCCCTTATGGAGACAGGTGCTCAGAGTCAGACCGGGTACTAATCGGGAGTTCTCTCATCCGAGCCTACACCACCAACTTAACGGCGACGGGCAAGGAACGTACTTTGAGGCCTGCCAGGGTTTTAACGGGACGGGGGCGGTTGCAGCCCTAGCCTGGAGCCGTTCACACTGCGGGTTTCACCCCGGTGCTACCGTGCATACGCAACTTGGTCCAGAAAGCTACAACCACAAGCTCGGAGCAGTCAGTTCAAAAAAGTGAGGGTAAGATGGTCTGTGCCAATGGGGTATAAAATATACGTGGTTCGACGATTCGAAAAGATCGAGCATGACATCAGTCCGAAACAGAGTCTTCCCTGGATCCCAGAGTGAATCGAAGTACACTTAAGCCCCACATCGCAGCAAGATCGTTACCCAGGTGGGGGGTGGTCGTTAAGTGCTATCGGGAGAATTTTATTCTCGGCACCATAAACGGTTTACTTAAGTAACTGTGTTCTCAAGCCCATTGCACTTATTGAACCTATGGTTGTTACCAACCTACCATCAACTTTGATAATAAAATATTGTTTAATATACAGGAATATTACTTGAAATACAAAAGAACTATTACAACAATAATCTATTAGATAATATATTTTGGATAGTTCTCAATTAATTTGTGCAATGTAAAATTTGGTTATTTATTTGAACGAAAGGGGATGTTAACGTGAATATTTAGTGAACACATTTTTATTGATTTACTTTTATTTTTCAAATATTTAACCATTTCGCTGATTCCTTCCTTAAGTACCGAAATGCATCAACCGGTAGTGTTATCATGTGTAGTGTCATATTCCAACTAGATATGTATTTCACGCATACTTTGGGAGGCTTAAAATAAAGCCCTACACTTCACAATTAACCTACCTCAAAAATCATATTGTGGACTGGTATGGTTCGAAAAGTTTTGAGTGCGATTATTATTATTATTATTTATTTATTATAATTAACATAACACAACAAGATTTTAATCTTATAAGTTATAGTGCTATGCTTAGGATCAATAAGATATAAAACATAAAAAAAATAAAAATAATTGTAAAGTATAAGAAATTAAGCAAAAAAAATAGCAAATTAATATAAGAAACAAATTAATAAAAATATTAAATTTAAGTAGAAATATAATTTCAAGCAATTTAGAAAACAAACAGACATAACTAAAAAAGTGAAAAGAAAGAAAAAAATTAAGAATTATAAAAATATAAAAAAGAAATATTTACAAAAATCAGAGTAAGAAAGTAAGGATAAATATTTAACCGATATAGTAACCATACTAAGGAAGTAACATACTTTTCATTAAGAGAATAATTTAAATAACTCCTTTTTGAACGCATTTGCATTGCCTAACTTTTGTATGTAATTCGGTAGGGAATTCCAGAGACTTGTGGTGTGTATAAAAAACTGACGCTGTGACAGAAGAGTCCTGTACCGTTGTTGAATAATCGTCATGCCCCGGAATGACCTAGCAAACTTGACTCGGCCCAATAAATATTCCGGCTGTCCCGTATTAATAATCTTATGGAATAGAATGAGGCATTTAATTTTCAGAAGATTATCAAATTTCACACCAGATATCTGGTACGCTAAATGAGAAATATGATCACGGCGACCTTTAAGAAACACGTATCTTGCTATATTGTTGTATGCCAAGTTTAGTTTGCGGTTGTCATTACTATCGCAATTTGCGAAGATTTCGCACCCATACAATAGCACAGGAATTAAATAAGTTTTAGCAAGTTGCATACGAATTGCAAAAGGAGTTGAATCAATGACCGCCCATAAGTTCCGAAGCATGCTGTATATTCTGCCAACAACAACGCTTATATGGCCAGACCACGATAATCTGTCATTAAATACAATACCCAGATTGGTAGCAGACTTGACATAGTCAATTTTATTTCCCCTGATACTCAAGCCCGGTATGGCAACCGAAATGTTGGCTTTCGAAAGCACTATACATTTGGACTTTGAGGGATTAATGCATAGTCCATTTGCCGAAGCCCAACTGTCAATCCTATCCAAATCACGGTTAACATAGTGTAAACAAGAAACAATATTCTCCTTACGAGTACTGGTATAAATCTGCACATCATCAGCATACATATGAACACGGCAGTCAACCAAAACATCCGGTAGATCATTAATATACATACAGAACAATAGAGGCCCCAGAATTGGTCCCTGGGGAACACCTCTACTAATATTACGCGAATCTGAAATATTACCATTCAGATGAACCTTCTGACATCTGTCCAACAAGTAAGAAAAAATTAGACTAGCGGCAGAATTAGAAAAATTAAACAGTTTCCGGAGCTTATTCAGTAATATTCTATGATTGACTGTATCGAAAGCCTTGGTGTGATCGAGAAGAACTAAAAACGCTACACTATTTACATCTAGCTCCAACCTAAGGTCCTCAACTACATTTAATAGAGCGGTAGTACAACTCCTACCTTTCATGAAACCCGACTGATTAACTGTTAAATAATTGTGACATTCCAGATAACCATTAATCTGTTTAGCTATAATGTTCTCCATTACCTTCGACAAAAAGGGAAGAATAGCAATTGGCCTAAACTCATTGTTCGATTTTGGAATGGGAAGGATTTTAGCTAATTTCCACTCATCAGGAAAAGTAGACTTAGTCAGCACTGTATTGAATAAGTGTGTATAATACGGCAAAAGTCTAGGTGTCAAAACTTTCAAAAACAAAGGATCTATATCATCAGAACCGATTGCGTTCGATTTCACCGCTGAAATACATTCCAAAACTTCGAAAACTTCCAAAACTTGAAATACATTCCACGCAACGAAAACTAAAGGAGTATTGTGGAGGGACACAACAGAGGTCATCATACATATCACCGATTGCCGTCGGAACACCTGAATGTACAAACTGGTCATTAAGTTTATTCACATCTACATCAAAATCGGTTTTAGTACATTTTCCACCGATTCCTATTTCGCGAATCACATTCCATTTCGATTTATTGTCCATCGCATTGGAAAACTTTCTACCATAATACAATGTTTTTGCAATCCGTATGTGCCTAGTAACTTCCGACCGTGCGGATTTATGAAGAGCCTTCAAGTCATCAGTCCTGAACTTCTTCCACCGCCTGTAGGCACTATCCCTCTTCTCCATTAGTGCTTTTATCTCAGGAGTAAACCATGGATTCTGTTTGGGTTTGATAAGCCTGGTTTTGACAGGAACGCATCTGTCATAAAGCAGACGTACATTTTCCTGAATAAACGATAATTGGTCATTAGCATTACCCAGTGTATATACCTGGTCCCAATATATGTTACCCAATTCAGTATTCAAAGTCATATAATCAATATTCCTAATGTCACGATAAGTGACATATCTGTCGACAGTACAAGTTACAGACATATTATAATTCAGGAAGAGAAGATCATGGTTAGAGAAACCCGAGGCAGAAATTTGGTCATATAACAGAACTCTTTCATTATGATTCACAAATACCAGGTCAATTAAGCTACTTGACGTTGAATGGAAGTGAGTAGGAGTCGAGACATTCACAGGATTCAGATGAAGCGATAGCATTGGTCCTATTAGCGGATTATCATGCAAAAGGTTGTTATTGAAATCACCTACGAGAACTATGTCATCATATTGGATGGTAATATCCTCAAGAATGGAAATAAAGGGTTCAAAATTCAAACTACAATTCGGTCTATATACACTACCTAGAAGAAGCTTCCGTCCATCGCCAATTGAAAATCCAGAAATAAATATTCAATTTCACTCCCAATGTGAGTTAACAATTTCTCCTTGAATAGCACACCGTTACGAACATAAATCGCAACTCCACCACCCCTAGCTCTGGTCTCAATTCCATTAACTATAATTCTCCTATCCGACCTGAAAAGCTTAAAGCCCTGTAAATTAAAAACTGAATTTGGAATATCTAAGGGAAACCAAGTTTCGGAGACACAAATAACATCAATACCCGAGGACGTAAATAAATACCTAAATTCATCAATCTTATTATTCAAGCTCTGAGCATTTATGTGGACAATGTTAAGACCCACTCTTTGCCTAGCAAGAATTCTCACCATGTTATACACACTGTCTTTGGAATTATAACCACTAGAAGTCATTAGATCGTAAGAAAGTTTTGGCAATGCTTTCAAGAATTAGGTGTAAATCAGAGGTTATAATAATTAAGCGTTCAAATAAATAGAAGTTATACATACGTTTCTGAGAAGTATGGTTGGAGAACATATCATTTAACTTGATGTTGAAAATGGTGAGGTTTATAAGAGTCAGGAAATAACTTAGGTGTTCAAGCAACATGGCCAGGAAATAACTCATTAAGGCAGTCCATATCATCTATGAGTAAGAGGTCATCGTTCGTATCCTTTTTAACGAATACAGAACCCCGCATGGTGAACGCGGAAGATAACATTTTCTTCTTTTTTAGACGAATTGCCGCACTCAGTAATTTAAAATTGGTCTGAGTTAAGTTCTCATTAACATAGAACTTTTCTTCAGAGGTTAGACCAATATTCCTAAGGCGGAAGACAAAACCATTGTGTAGTTTCCTGTAGTTTGCCATAGATTTGAAGAAAAAGTTCCTATCATATGCAGACCACAGTTTCACAATAATGGCGGCATCTTTAGAGTTCTCCCTGCGTTTGTTGTTGTAATTCCTTAGGCGATAGATTGATTGGATGTTCGGTACCGGTGTATTGATGGTATTGCAGATTTTATTGAATATTTCCTGCAGGTTTTCGTCCTGTGAGTACGGGATTTCATTAATCCTGAGCTCAGATGAAACCGGGTGATTCTCCTGTTGCCGTAGTTTCATTTTGAGGTCACTTATATCCTCCCGCATCTTATCAAATTCCGCAACTTTGTTCTCAAGAGTGGTTACTCTTTCCGCAATATTTGACAGTTTATTTTCAATTATGTTGTATTTTTCGCGCAGATCACTGATTAACTCCTCTTTAAACTCATTAAATTTAAGATCAATAGAGCGTAGAATTTGCTCTGTAAATTTTTCAAACCTACTGTCCATACAGTTCAGAAGTTTGAAAGGTGAGTCCAGTAGTGAAGACCGCAAAGAGCTTGCCCCCTGCATCAGGTTAATGTCTGTTAGGCGTCTATTGACAGGGGTATTATTCATTTCAGCTCGGGTTGATGATCGGTTTTCGGTATTATCAACTGCTTGCATTTTAGTTTTATTATTGTTATTTTTAGTTTTTGATTTGCCGTTCGGAGTCGACTTTAAACTGTAGGTCCCGCCACTTATGTATAAAATTAACACACACAACATAAGTGGTGTGAGAAACTAGGTCAATAATCCTGACTGAAGGGTTGTAATGACCAATTATGTGTGTAATTCTTTAAATAGTCCGCTAAAGATTCAATTATTATGATGGCATTTTAAAACTTTTATGATAATCACAAAAATCTTTAAAGGATAGTAGTTTGTTTGTTTGTTTAGTTTATTGTATAATATCAAGAATAAAATTACTGAGGGTGGTGATCCCTGTGGAATCCTATTGTTTAATGGTTATAATTTGGAATAATGCCGAATATAATTACAAATTGTCTAAATGAAAAAATTGTTTTTGATATACTGGGTTATCCATTACGTGGTTTCAAAAGTAAACGCAAATAAAACACATATAAAATATTTTTTCATGATATTTCTTTTTTATTGTAAAGTTTGAACGTTGACATTATGTGTGAAACACTACATTATTTAAATGACCTCCACGCGAAGTGTTGCAAGCATTGATTCTTTTGAGGTAATTTTCGACCACTTTTTGACACATATTGGGCGGTATCTCAGTCATAACTTGACGAATGTTGGTTTTTAAGTGGCCAAGAGTTGAAGGTTTATCTGCATAAACACGGTCTATCGCGTAGCCCCACAAAAAAGTCTAATGGTGTCAAATCGCTTGATCTTGGTGGCCAGTTGATATCGCCACGACGAGAAATTACGCGGCCAGGAAATATCTCATGCAATAAAGCCATATTCGCTCGAGGCACCGTCTTGTTGAACCACATATTCTCCAAGTCAATAGCAGGCAAAAAAAAAGTCGGTTATCATATGACCATAACGCTCCGAATTGACGGTGTCAGTCGTTCCATCGTCGTTTTCGAAGAAGTAAGGTCCAATCACACCTTCGGACCAAAGAGCACACCAAACATTGACTTTTTCTGGATGTAATGGCATCTCTTCAATTACTTGAGGATTCTCAGAACCCTAAATACGACAATTTTCTTTATTAACATACCCACCGAGTGTGAAATGTGCATCATCGCTGAAGAAAATTTTGTTCGAAAAATTGCCGATACGTGGCTGTGGCAGAATCACCATTTTGGTAGTAGGTTTTGATAATTTTTATGCGTTGTGTGATAGTTAAGCGATCCATTTTCGTCAATGTCAGACTTTCAACTGAAAAGAAAAAAATTGGTTTCACAACTTAGTTTGACAGATGTCGCATTGCAGTCCCATACTTTTGAAACCACGAAATGGATAGCCCTTTATAATCGCCCTTATTCTGGTTGTCGTCGTCGACGTCATCTTGCGTCGACAGTTTAAAATTGGTATTCTGTTTGTCGTTATTGACAGTTATAGATGACTGTCGGACACACATTTGGTATTCTGTGAGTCAATACGCCGTCGATATTGTGTTGTGTCGACTCTGATTTTATCGACATCATTTTTGGTAACGACGACGACGACAACCAGAATAAGGGTGAATATAAATTTGAAACTTAAACCTCATTCGATTAACAGTTGAGTTTCAACTACCTTATCAAAAACCTATCAAGAGTCCAGAGAAATAAATCAGCTAACACTATTTCGAACAAAAATTAGATTGTTACTATTAGAGCTCTTGATATGGATTTCTTAAGATTTTCTGTTTTAAAGGACTTTTACGTTTTTTACTAAACGACAATTATTATTATTAACAAAACTTATTAAAATATAAATAATGATTTCTTATCTTTTTGTTGGTTGTAGTTTAAATCTTTTGTTTGAATTTTAATATTTTATATTAGTTTTTTTTTATTTTTTTTATTTTTTAATTTATTAATTTATTAAAAGAAACCAATTAACAATGAAATTTATGTATATTTATAGATGTGTTCATTGGGTGCAATCTGTTGGTTGGTGTAATAACATTGCTTGGAATGTTGGACCGCTTACAGCTAGACAATTTTCATTGGCTGTAGAACGTTATGAATGGAACAAACTACAAAATTTCAAGAGTATAGTACCAATGGTTCATCTTAGCTGGAACTTAGCTCGTAATATACGTGTATCCGATCCTAAACTATTTGAATTAATTAAGTAAGCTTATTATTACTCGTGATTGTGTTTATGTTGTTATGTAATTATCTATTTCATTTTAGAATATGCTTGTTGCAAACTCTGAAATATGTAATGCATACCCTTGAATATGTTAAATCTAAGGGTGTCATAGTCCGTTTTCATGGGCGTGGAAAAAATGAAGCATCTCATTACTGTGGTCAATGTGAGGTAATTACAAAAATAAAACGTTTGTGTTTGAAATAAACTTATGTAATGTGAGTTATTATGAGACAGCTACTTAATTCAAATTATTATCATTTTTGTTAGCTATAACCAATTCTTTTAATTCTTCTGGTAGATATTGTTTATTTTTGGTTTTTGGTACAGTCGAAAATTGTGTAATATTGGGCAGCTGAGTAATGTTGAAAAAAAATAATAAACATTTTAGCCTCTGTAAAATTTCATGCAATCGAAAAAGGTCAAATTTTAACTATTTGGAGAGAAGTCTTTTAGTGAAATTTTGAGCCTAAAAGAAAGCAGTCTGTCGATTTGAAATATGACAGAAAAAACATGAAAACAAGCCATGTCATAATCAGTCATGTGATTACATATTCTTTTTTAATTAGAGTTATAATTTCGGGAATTTATACGAGCCTGATGGAAGACAATAACTTAGCAATTTTTCAAAGAGAAACCTTTTCCTTATCTTTGCAACGTTTTGTCCAATTAATTTTTTTTTACTCTTTACCGTGATATAAAATACACGGAACGTTTATAAATTCTTGTAAGATTAAAGTAGGTTAGTTAGTTTAGATTAAACTGGGCTAAGCTTACTTGGGTCTTATAAGGTCCCGTTGTATCGCCGATATTACCTGTTCCGTCATATAATTATAGGTCCTGGTTGACATCTCTCAACCATTCCGAGACACACATGAAGGTGTGAATTTTTTTCAAAATGTCGAATGGCTTGTTATTTTCTCCAAACAGCCGACATTTGTAGACAATCTAAGATGTGTTGTACACATTCTCATAGGATCTAATAGCCACTTTACTGTCGGCAAATATGCGAATATCACCATACGATATACTCTCGTAACGCATTCGCACGGCGGCAAATTTTAATGGCTTTTATTTCATCACAGTTTACTACAGTAATCTAGTAGTGCAGTTGCAACTTTAACCATCTGGATATTATAACAAAACTAGAAAGTTTGACTTTATTATTTTATCGGAAACTAGTTTGACAGATGATATAGAAGAACAAGAAATTTATACAACTCTATCAAACTCAACAAGAACTGAAGGCGTAACAGTATATTAAAAAAAATATGGGATGTAAGCAAAGAAACTGAAAAAGTTATTAACTCTAATGTATTACGTAGCTAAATTTAGAAACCTTATGTTTATAATTACGACTCTATATATATGACCAAGAAAGGCAGAGACATAGTTTATTGAAGCATTTGAAGAAATAAATTAAGCAAACTGTAAGTAAGTGAAAAGTTTAAAAACAATAATTGATTACATAATTACAAATAATAAAAACATAACAGCGAAAATTAATAACTGAAATAAAATTGCAAATCATAAATCTATTGATATAATTATTCATGACCACGATAAGTACACAGAAGTTTATAAAAGGAATGGAAGAAGTTGAATGTAATAGAGAAATTGATATAAGACAAATATATAAAAATGAAAATCTCAATAGTAATATTTACCTCTTTGACAAATATTTAGAGAATGCAGTTAAAAAATATTAAGTGAAACGAATCCCTTAACAATGAAATAAGGGGATTACAAAGAGAAAAAATTATTAAATAGCAAAAATTGATAACAGTTGCAAAGCGTGGACAAGGCCGTTTGGAATTTATGCAAGGTTAAAATTGAAAATGAAAAACGAAATTTTATAAATAACAATATAAATAATGCTAAAGATCAAAACGATTTATGGAAAGGATAAAAAATTAAATACTTAGGAAAAACCAAAATACAATTCAATCTGTGATGTTTGACCAAATTGAATATGAGAAAAATTTAAAAAAAGCTAATTAACTTTTTTGTTGATAGAATAAGATCTATTAGAGATACGATACCTTATTTGCAATACTTAAATAAAATTTCTGTGATAAACTAAAATTTTAATTCAGTGCAATAACTCTAAATAAATTAAGAATTATGTGCAAAAATTTAAAGAATAAGCCGGATTACAATAAAACTTTGAAAATAACTCTACTTAATAGTTGGAATGTGATAGGAAGCACAATGCTCGACATTGTAATAAATCTCTATTTCTAGAGAACTGGGAAGAATCTATGATAACACTTATTGAGAATATTGCATAAACAAAAGGCATGTGAAAAGAATTATTAAAAAAAATAAAATAACAATTGGAGCAATGTACGGTGTCGAACGCTATTTTGTAGAAGTATACAACTGCAACAATTATTCAAAGACTGCGTTCAAGAAACTGAATTAAAATTGTTTGAGTTGTATTCAAATAATGAAAGTAAATAATATTAAAACTAAGACAGATAATAACAATTATGGAGTACCTCAGGCATCATTTTTAGGACCATTGCATTTTATTATTTATACTGTATAAATGATATGTCAAATGTAATATATCATTGTGAGGTAACTTTATATGCGGATGATACTCTCATAGATATTGAAGGTCATACGATAAAGATATGGAAAATTTAATCAGATGGCGGCGAATGAATAAATTTAACTTAAACGATAATAATGGAAATTAAAAAAAGACTAACATTTCTTTTAAAATTACATCTCGTACATAATCGGTCATTACAACCCTTCAGATAGGATTTCGATCTAGCTTCTCAGACCACTTATGTTATGTGCGTTAATTTTATACATGAGTGGCGGGACCTACAGTTTAAAATCAACTCCGAACGACAGATTTTTTGAGAAGCTCTTCATGGCCGAAGAAATATTTTTTTTTTTATATTTCGTTTTGATGCCTGACCTGGGATACGAACCCGGTCTTTGACGTCTAATAAGTCAACACACTGCCTACTAGACTACGGCGACTACTCTTTTAAAATTAATAATGAGAAAATAGAGAAAGTAAATCAGATCAAATATATAGGGTTTGTAATAGCCAATATATATTCGGTTAAGGTAGTATATAAATAGTCAGAAAAGGAACAATCGCCAGACACATTACAATTAGTGACTATATCTGTCACTAATAAGTGTAATATCAACAACCTATCTTCTGTTAGTAATACTATAGGTGGGTTCATTACACCTACTAATTATTGTTAGTTTATTATGAACTAAAAAGTAAAAAATATACATACCTCCTAGGTTGATGTTAGTACTTGCCCAGATGGTGTGTTGTGGATTGTGCTCTGCACTTATAATGAAAGGACATATAATGTTGTTTGTGTGGGGTATTCCCTTCTTGCCCGTGGGTGGAACGTCCAATTGATCATGTACCATGTTGCAGCTCATGATCCAGACTACTCACCTCTTGTTTTCGATGATGATAGTACTGGTATATTTTTGCTAATATCAAAATATATAAATATAAATATGCCCTGTTTAGTCCGAAAATCCTGTCTTTATACATCAATGGTTCTTGGATGCATATGAGTTTTTTCGTGTCTGAAGACAACTGAAGGAAGAGTGCAGCTGCCGCCGGGTTGGTGTGGTAAAAATTAATTTGTGTAACCTTCACTCTAGTTGGTCGTTGTTGACGAAAGTGACGACTTCTGAATCGTCGTCAGAAGCCAGAATAATGTCTTCCCTCAAATAAGTCACCTACAAGTTTAAAAACCGATTAGGTGTCATCATCCTCGGACGAGAGAACCGATTCATCATCACACCTAGTACCGGATGCTTGTTTTAATGTGCTCTTCAGAGCTTGAGGCTTGTCCTGTCGCCACTTTTGTAGATTCTGAGGAAGATGGTTCCAAAGCCATAGAATAAATTAGTCTTCTGAGGTAACGGCAGGGATTCACTGTTCAAACTGACAGATGCCTTCCTGGTGCCTTTTGCGGGGTCAGAAACCTTACCAACGACAACAATCCAGTCTATGGGAGTCACTGCTAATTTCTGACCTGGAGAATCTCCAGGATCTCTTTTGGGTCCCCTCTTTAAGAGGCAGACGTAGACCACCAGCAGACCGGACAGTTTATTAGCTTAAACTAGGGATACAGATGCAAATTGACACGAGGGGTAGTTCATGGTTTCGTACTCAGCTTAGACTCTTCTGATATGGGTGACTCTGCTCTTAGTGACTAAATTAGTACCGTCAAGCCGGCTCTAGACATCCTTGTACTTAAGCCCTCGCATCACGACAAAATGAATTCCCATTTGTGAGGGTAAGATTACTCTAATAAAATAATTTTGCCATATTTGTTACGTCTTTTCGGAAAATTTTGCATAATCTTACTGTACTTTAAGAAAGTTCACACACAAGTATTTTTCTAATACATATATTATTTATTTCAGGTTGAAGTATTTGATGTACTTTTTGTGAGAGAACAAGAAAAACGGCATGTTGTGCACTGTATGGCATGTGCCCGGAAACTAGCACCTAGCTTACAAGGAATAGTCTGTTTAGAAGAATATCGTGTATCAGAACTTTGTCAAATTTACGACGCATTTACGCTCCATAAGCCACACGCACTGCCACTAAATTCTACATCGCATCAATGATATAAATTATTTATAGATAAAATAGTTTTTTAATATAATATTTAACGATAATTATTGTTCATGGCAAAATTTTGTATAAATATTTCTTTAACATAAATTTTAATAATAATTATAAAATATATATTTATTAGTAAGAATAAAATGCAGAAAATTATTTTTCTGTATTGATCTCACGATTTACAATTTATTAAACTTAAAGAATTTTGATATTAATGTCATATAATATAAAGTTTCCGAGGTAATATAGCGTTAGTTATGCTTTATGTAGTCATTATAATGTAATGACCACACACTACCACATGCTTCATTTAGTTATTTGCATATATTTGATTATGATTTGATTATAGATTTAAACTTTTTGAACTTTTATATAAAGTCCAACAACAGTCCGGATTTAATGGAACTAAACCGTTGTTGCGAGCTCTTTGTTGAATGCTATCCCGACGGTTCAATCCGATGGCCTTTTGATTCCTGCGTCTTCTAGTCTAATCCAGATGCGGAATATATCGATTAATCCATTTGCAGGCTGAGATCAAAATAGCTTTTGAATCGTTAGGGTGTAAACAATCTAGTGGCCCGAACAATATACCGGCAAAAACTTCTCAAATATGGTGCACCTGCACTAGCGCAAATGCTAACTTCGGTTATTGATAAAGTGCACATGCCTAATATTTGGAAATAGGGAGCCGTCATTGCAATTCCGAAAAAGGGAAATCTATGAGAGTGCGAGAACTAGCGAAGGATCACCTTGTCAAATTTGAGATCAACTGATGGTTACTCTACACATTACTATAGAACAATCTAAGGAACGCACTAAAGAGTACGCACCAGCAGTTCGTTGATTTCGAAAGAGCTTTTAGGACCATTTCATGTAACACCATATGTGCTATTCTGGCAAATAATGGTATCCTTAACAAAAGTATTCTCCTTATTCACGAATTATAAAGGAATGCAACAAGCCGGATTTGATGGAACCGAAAGCATGCATTTTGCAACTTCCTCTGGGATAAAACAAGGCTGTATGTTGTCTCCAACTCTATTCCTGTCAGACGCATTGATCACCAAAACGAACAGTGAAGATCCGATCGAAATACAATCAAATCCATATGAGCGCTTAAACGACAATGTGGAAATAAAATCCAAGCGTTCGTGTAGTCCTAATTACAAACTTAAATATTCCAATTACTGGACAATTTGGCTCTTGTTTATCACCATCACAAAGCCAAAGCCGACGATAAGCATAATTAATAAATAATAATACTTAAATCGACTCAATTCTTCTGTGACATTTATGCCTGACATTTATGTACATGTTGATATCAAAGAAAAAAAGTTCTCGTACCAAATAATATTAGTACAAATAAAGTATCCAAATAAACAGTAGTACGGGAATTGAATTTTTTATATCTTATGACTATTAGTTTTACAATTAACCTTATTCTTTTCAGTCCCCCAACATAGCACATAATGCGTGTTGAAGAAGTCTCAAGTACCTACTTGAGGATATTGGGGTATCTTTTTTAAAATTTGATGAAGAAGGCGAATACAGCTTTTACGATACAAGCGGTAACTCTTTTATTGATTACTGTATATCGTCGTCGAAAATCCAAAAGTACGTAACATAATTTTTTCGAATTTTACAGGAGAAGCAAAAAACGTTATAAAATAAAAAATACTTCATATGGTACGTCATTTTGAATTATTGATATAAAAACGTTATTTTTGGTCGCAAAAATCTATAAAATGGTAGAGATATGTTAGATAACCTTACGAATCATAATCAATCAAAAACTCAATTTTGATTTTTTTGATGATACGTACTTTTGGAGTCGCCGTAGTCTAGTAGGTAGTGTGTTGGCTTATTAGACGTAAAGCCAGGGTTCGAGCCCCAGGCCAGACATCAAAACAAAATACAAAAAGTATTTCTTCGGCGATTTCCTCTCAGCAGATTTATGGCAAAAACTGTGAGAGTAAATACAATTGCCATGAAAAGTTTCTCAAAAAATCTGTCGTTCGGAGTCGACTTTAAACTGTAGGTCCCGCCACTTATGTATAAAATTAACACACATAACATAAGTGGTGTGAGAAACTAGGTCAATAATCCTGACTGAAGGGTTGTAATGACCAATTAGTTAGTACGTACTTTTGGATTTTCGTCGACGACGATATATTCTCATGGTTTTCATATTGCCTTTAAAAACCCTAATCTGACCATATACCACTGTTTTTACGTACAAAGGCTCTAACGAGGACTTAGGTTGTAGGCTACTTGAATAGTAGAAACATTCTAAAATATATAAATAAGCTTGCATCTCATGGGGCTAATGTAAATTTACAATGAAGTGTGCCCATTGATGATCTGGTTCTATCAGCAATTGATAAGTGCTACGTGTAAAACTAAAGCATACCTGTAAGGCATAAACAGATACGGTTTAATTTACAATTTAAACGGACTCGATATATGTTGAAGCGTACTTGTGTCTAAAGCAGCCAAGCGATGTTCAATATGTGGCAAGACGGCAATAGCCGTCCAAACCAAAACGGCGTTGTTAGACACAAGAAATGTGGATTTACCGCCTAGTGTCATCATTAAAAAAAAATTTTTTTTTGTTGAATTTATATTTATTTTCTTGGATTAAACACATTAGATTATGTCATAGCAAAAAACTGGATATGTATAATAAAAATTAGGTTTTTCGATATTTATTTTCTTGGATTAAACACATTAGATTATGTCATAGCAAAAAACTGGATATGTATAATAAAAATTAGGTCAACCTAAATACTGGCAAATGTAGTAGTGATTGGCGGAAGTTATTACAATGGTTATTACGGGTGAGAAACTAGGTCAATAATCCTGACTGAAGGGTTGTAATGACCAATTATGTATGTATGTATTACGGGTAATTTAAAGTCTGGTTCATTTTATTTCTATGCTACAAAGATACCAGTTAATTAAAGGCTCAGTTATGCGACTGGAACGTAATGTAACAGTAACGTCTACTGAACGTATGTATGTATGTATGTGCAATTATAGAACGTTAAAACGTGTCATATGTTTTTAGGTAAACAAAACAGTAAAAGAAATAAAAACAAATAAAGAAATAAAAGACAAAAATTCAGATATGGATACCGAAGACATGTTTTATTATTTTTTTTTTAATTTTTATTGTTTTTTAAACAAATTTAAATTAAATCTAAATTTTAAAAACTTTGTATTCACTTCTTTTATCGGGTCCGCCATCTAACGTTTTTTTTTCAACTAGTGCTTATTTCGTGAATGGTAACACTTAGCTCATGTCTGATTTGACAGATAATTAGTTTTATCCTTCCGCTGAACGAATATGGTTTTCCAATGCGTATTCGCTTCGCTAAGTGGGCCTGCGATCGACTTATAGAAGATGCCGATTTTGGCAAAAAATCATCTTTTCAGATGAAGCTCATTTTGATCTTTGGCGGGTATGTAAACAAGCAAAATTGTCGCATTTGGGGCACAGAAAACCCGCACGCATACATTGCAAAGCCGACGCACCCAAAACGAGTCACTGTTTGGTGCGGATTTTGGTCCAGAGGCATAATTGGGCCATTTTTCTTCGAAAATGAGCAAGGAGTGGCCGTTACAGTCAATAGCGATCGTTATCGGGCCATGTTGAACGAATTTTTGTTCACAAAAATTGAAGAGGAGGATATTGGCAACATTTGGTTTCAACAGGACGGCGATACGTGCCACACAGCCGAAGCTACACTCGATGTTTTGCCGCAGAGCTGATGTCGTTTGGCCACCTCGGAGCTGCGATTTGACACCGTTGGACTATTATTTGTGGGGTGCCGTCAAAGATAAGTGTTGCGCCGACCAGCCAGAGACAATTGACGCTTTAAAGGACAATATTCGTGAAGCCATTGGTGAAATACAGCTGCACACAAACGATAATGTGCTTAAAAATTGGATCGATCGTGTAGGCTACTGCATGGCCAGCCGAGGCAGCCATTTGAATGAAATTATTTTCCATTATTAACCGGAAGGATTGTACTTTCAAATAAAAAAAGAAATTTGAGAAAATATTCAGTAGTTTTTTTAAAGCATTTCCAACAAAAAAAAGTTATTTGGCGGACCCTTTATCACTTTTAATATGGCGCCTTTTATTTTTCTTTAATTTAGCTGTTAGCCAGTGTTACCACTGTAGCGTTTTTAGACTCATTTCAACGATTTTATATTTATTTGAAGGTACTTATTAAAAACTTTATGTACTGTTTCCGTAAGCCAAACTTAAGTGGTGCATGCCATACAATGTATGCAACGGTATTATCAAACGGGTTATCCATTTCGTTGTTTCAAAAGTAAACGTAAATAAAACACATATAAAATATTTTTTTCATGATATTTCTTTTTTATTGTAAAGTTTGAACGTTGACATTATGTGTGAAATACTACATCATTTAAATGACCTCCTCGCGAAGTGTTGCAAGCATTGATTCTTTTGAGGTAATTTTCGACCACTTTTTGACACATATTGGGCGGTATCTCAGTCATAACTTGACGAATGTTGGTTTTTAAGTGGCCAAGAGTTGAAGGTTTATCTGCATAAACACGGTCTCTCGCGTAGCCCCACAAAAAAAAGTCTAATGGTGTCAAATCGCATGATCTTGGTGTCTTGATATCACCACGACCAGAAATTACGCGGCCAGGAAATGTCTCTTGCAATAAAGTCATATTCGCTCGAGTTGTGTGGCATGTGGCACCGTCTTGTTGAAAGCACATATTCTCCAAGTCGTATTCTTCAATAGCAGGCAAAAAAAAGTCGTAATGTGCCGTAAGACAATCTTAATTCCTGAGAACGACGAGGAATCGACACATTCGGGTCTTCGGCAACACTTTCACTTACAATAGCGATATTTTCAGCGGAACGAGCAAAACGATGATGCACAGGCCTTTCAATATTTGTAACCTCTCTAGTCTTCAAATTTCTTCACAATTTTGCCAATTGCTTGCGTAGTTGGACGATTATGTAAACCATAATCTCCTCTTAAAGCATGATACGTGGCTGTGGCAGAATCACCATTTTTGTAGTAGGTTTTGATAATTTTTATGCGTTGTGTGATAGTTAAGCGATCCATTTTCGTCTATGTCAGACTTTCAACTGAAAAGAAAAAAATTGGTTTCACAACTTAGTTTGACAGATGTCGAATTCCAGTCCCATACTTTTGAAACCACGAAATGGATAGCCCTTACTTTGAACGTGCAAAAGACGCTAATGCCACATCACCATATCAGTGGTGACCAAAAAAAAAGTAGTGAGCCTGTGTCGGTGAGCTTGCAACAAAGGCACTGTGAGAAAACTTACGTAAATAAGGAGTTATTTCACTTATTTTCAATTTTAAAAAACACAAGTTGGACTGAATATAATAACTGATGAAAAATATAACGTTTTAGATGCTAAATATTAAAAATATTGCCATGAATGCAAAAAAAAAAATATATAAATTAAATAAAATTTAAAATTCCCGGTGAAAAGTAAGTATCTCCAAAAAGTTCCAGAGTTTCCCTTTGGTCCATAAGCCATATGTCCTTTGCAGTACACTTAGATGTTGTTGCGAAAAACCTTATTAGCTTATGTTGCCACAGAAACTTCTATACGAATCTCTCTTGACACATCTCAGGCTTCTTTTGTAGTTACCTAGAAGTACTTTCCAGTATTCTCAGTGCTCTGGAATACTAGGTTTAGTTGCCACATTGAAAGTTTGAAAATCCCTTTTTCAGCATATCCTACTCCCCTACTGACTCGTTGTGGATATGTTTTCTCAAGTGCCCATATCTTGACTCTTGTAAACTTGGCTACAGCAGTTTCAAGTTCTCAAACACTTTCGGCCTTATAGTATTATTTCTCATATCAATAGAGAATTCTACAAATCTGCCACTAGGTTATTGTGGTAAGTATACAGTATCCTAATTACAAACCTATAGACCATGATTTTTGAATTAAGATGATATCTTCTCTGTTTGTCAGATTTATTTGGATTACTTTTTCAACCTCCTTCCTCTCCACTTTCGATCTATCAGACTCCCTTAACAACATCTCAAAAACAGATTTAATATATAATTCAATGGAAGAAAAAGAACTCGCTTTGAAAGGGTATGGATCTTGGGTGTTGGGTTGTTGGTAGGTTGTCATCCATCTCTTCTTCATCATTCATTTCGCCCACATGTTTGTCTAGTGACGGTTACTTTTGGGGCGTATTGTCACCAGACTGTATGGGTTAACTGTCCCTCTTGTAGACTTTAAGGACGATATGCCAGGTGCTCCAAGGATTCTTGATTGACTATATCCATGGCGCTAATTCAACTTGACGATTTTTTAATTGTATGTTCATCGTTTTGGATTGCACAGTTTGATCATCCTAAAGACTTCGCTAGCTCCTTTGGGTTTAGCGGTAATCAAGAGTGCGTGCTTGGTCGTTTTGGAATGGCGTCTTTCGACACCATCTCCAAATTATCGCCCTACCAGATTTCTCCTATCCCAGAAATTGCGATGGAGAAGAGATTCAACATCCTTTTATCGTCATATATTACCAGTCAGTTAGTGAACTGATGTCAGCCCAGGCCTCTCGTCCATAACCTCTTGGAAGAGATCTGCTGGACCGTCTTCCACCAACTTACAGATTGGCGACGTGATCCTGCTGTCTGGATTCGGGCAATCAGCTACCGCCATATGTTATGTTAGTTAGTGCAGTGAGAGTTTCTTTGCTTCTTCGGATTGAGTGCGTCGCCTTTCGAAAAATGCTTTAAGTTTACAACAGTCTCCGTTGTTGACTTCAGTTGTCCTCTGGAATATTTTGGATCCTTTCGGGCAGTGTTCGAAAAAATACTCTAAAATACACAACGTTTATATACTGTACTGAATGTCGTGGGTAAAGAACACAAACACATTTACTACAACGAGAACGAAACTCTCCGTTTCTATTTTAATGTTTATGAACATTTTTTTTTTTTTCATTTATTATTTATTGAATCTTCATTAATAATGAACTAACAATAATTATTCAAATCTTAAAACTAAAAATTAATATATTTATTTAGCCATTGCCAAATAAAATAAAGTAAAGTAGCATTGGGCCTCATTCATCTCTCTCATCTTCGGCCGAGTGCAAGAGTATCCTTCCTTTTTAATCGAATATGGCCAGTGTAACGTAAAATACCACGGACTAATGGATTTGTGTGGCCATCTAGGTTATCTAAGTATTTTTCAACGTGTCTTACAATTTAAATTTTAACCAGCGGGACATCTAGATCTTTGTGAATATTCGAGTTTTTGATATACCAAGGGGCGGCAGTGATCATTCGTAAAATTTTATTTTGGCGCCTCTGAATTTTCTCTACGTTTGAAGCAGAGGCAGTACCCCATAGCTGTACTCTATAACGCCAAATGGGTTTTAATATTGATTTGTATATTAGGAGTTTACAATCTAACTTAAGTGATGAATTCGACCAATTAACCAATTTATTTGAGCAGTTTTCATATTTATTTGTGCCAGTTTTGACTCAATATGTAATTTCCACGTTAAACGACGATCAAGGTGTATACCAAAGTACTTTACATGAGTGCTTTGTGGTATTGTCTGATTATTAATGCATATAGCAGGGCAGGTCTCTCTTCGCAATGTAAAGGTTATGTGGGTGCATTTTTGTTCGTTAACCTTTATTCTCCATTTCTTCAACCATTCCTCCAGTAGAGATACTTGTTCCTGTAAGAACTACGATGCAATCTGTGGGTTCATATGTACGCTTAAAAATGCAGTGTCGTCAGCAAATGTGGAAGTATATATGTTTTCACTTATTGGCATGTCAGCTGTAATTATCAGGTATAAAACAGGACCCAGTATGCTACCCTGAGGAACACCGGAGATAATTTTTTGAGGGGAACTTAAAAAATTACCTTGTTTAATTACAAATTTTCTATCACTTAAATAACTCCTCAATATTTCATGTATATTTTCAGGGAATATTTGCTTCAATTTGAGTATAAGACCATCATGCCACACCTTATCAAAAGCTTGAGAGACATCAATGAAGAGTGCAGAACAATACTCGCAACAACAATTGGTAAATTAATTATTTCGGTAGACTTGTTAGGGGTGAAAACAGTTTTCAGGTGATTCACAAATAGCCTACCTTTTTCAGCATTACTTCTTGCCCAGTTACCATTTGAGTCACGTAAAGGTGGTTTATTAGTAATTGGCCTTTTTCGATTCCTGGTTGCACGCCATAATGAATAATTTGTTTGGGAAGTCGCGTCCAGATTTTCCAAATAATTTTTAAATGATAGAAGCCTTTGCGATTCAAGTACCTTTTGAAGACGTTTTGTGCACTCATTCAGTTTTCTTTTAAGTTGAGGTGATCTCTGTAGTTGCACTCTCTACGGAGTCTTCGTTTTTCTAGCACAAGGTTTACGATATCAGCGGAATAAATTCTGTTGTACCTAATTCGTTTGGGGACCTTAACAACGTTTTGGGTTGCTAACGTAAGGGTTTTTTCAAAATAATATACTACCTGGTTCAAATCGTCGATAGTTCTTAGAGGAATATTTTCCGAACAGTGAGGGCTTATGTATTTCTTATATTTTAGCCAATTCACTGTAGCCTCTTTTTCCATTAAGTAGCCGGACGGGGTCACGTGATTATTCCATAGTGTTATGATTGTAGGCGTATGATCCGAAGACAGATCCAGTGAGGCTTCTACCTCATATACTTCTCTAGAGATGTTCTTAACTACTGCGCAGTAGATTAAATCTGGAATTTTTTGTTTATCAGTTGGCCAATAGGTAGGCTGCCCTGAAGAAATAACATCCAGTTTCAATTTAGAAATTGTGTTGAACAGTTTTCGGCCTTTTGGAGAAGAAAGTCGAGATTTCCAATAGGAGTGATTTGCATTATAATCACCGGCTGCCTAGTGATCGAAAAAAATGTTCATATTGACTCTCAGTGATCGAGTATCTAGGTGGACAATATATTGACGTGATAACAAGGCTTTGCTGGAAATCTTCAAGGCAAATACTCGCAACCTGAAGTTATTCTTCACAAAGATCACCCATTTGGTAATATTTTATTCGAGCCCTTATTAAGACTGTGGAGCCTCCAAATGATCTATCACGGCGATCCTTTGAGTCGTAAAATGAATAACCGTTCATTTTAAATAAGCTTCTTGATATCAGATGAGTTTCCGAAATAAGCATGACGTCAATTTTGTTGCTAATTAGGAAGTGTTCAATTTCATTTTTATGCTGGCGAATACCGTTTGCGTTCAAGAAACAAAGTCTTAGGCAATTCACGGCTTATTAAGTACCGCTTGTAACAGCATTGACTGCATTTTTAACATCTCCTGCATTAGGAGTCTGGTTGTTTGTTGGCTGTGAATTTGGTGCTGAGTTAGAATTCAAAACGCTGACGTACGAGATGTTATTTGTGCCTTTGTTGACTATTGGTGTATAATTATGTGTTTCTACTCTTTATGTCTGCATAGGTGGAATCATACTCTTTTGGGCCATCGAGTTCTTTACCATATAATAAACGGGGCAACCCCTGTAATTGACAGTGTCATTCCCACCACAGTTACTACATTTTCTTAAACTAGTATCGCTTTTAGGCCTGGAACATTTAGCGGTACTATGTAATTCCTCACAAATTACACACACTGAAGGTAACTTACAGTAAGATCTAGTATGGCCGTATTCCTGACAATTTTGGCATTGCACTGGTCCTGACCGCTTATATGGTTCTTCTACTACAATTCTTCTATGCAACAGGTACTTAATATTATATATTGGATGAACTTCATTTTTCTTTAATTTAATATCGTTCGGCTCTAGTTCAACGCGAAATATTGGCTGAGGCACCCTCTCACGATTCCTAATGTTTACACCTGACTTGATCTTGAATCCATTATGTTGTAAGCTACATTTTATTTCTTCGGGTTCAACGCTGGGCTCTATACCCTTAAGTACAACCTGGAGCCCCTTACCACTTTTTAATTGATAGCACTGATGTTCTAAAAATATTTTCAGATAGTGATCTCATCTAAACACATGCGCCACACGCTACCAGGCTGGCATCACAAAAAGCGTGTATTTGAACATTTTTGTTTGACTGCAAAACACATCTTGGAAATTTAAAATATTCTATAGTATCAAACTGCGAAATATATTCGATCCATTATGAATGTAAAGACTGGGGAAGGCTTTCGTTCGACTGTAGCTCCAACTTCAACAAACATGGCTCTTGTGATGATTGGGCCAATGAAACCCAATGGTTCGTACAAACGAGTAATGGATGAGATAATGGAGCGCTTTGTAACAACTTTGCAGTCATCAATATATTTAAATGAAAAAATGAAATTGTCCACGCTAGGACAAAAGATAAGGCCCAGTGTTCTAGTGATTTCGGTACCATCACGAAATTTTAAAAATGTGATCTAGATTTTGGTTTTGTAAATAGTTTTGTATTTGAAGTAAAGAAGAAATTGTTGAAATTGTGTTTTATTTTATTAGTGCAATCACTTTTGAAATACCGTAAATTAATTATAAGTGAATTTAAATGATTTTATCGCTTATAGAAACATTGTATTAAACTTTAATTTATATTTCTACCAAGTAAAGGGCTATCCATTTCGTGGTTTCAAAAGTATGGGACTGGAATTCGACATCTGTTAGACTAAGTTGTGAAACCAATTTTTTTCTTTTCAGTTGAAAGTCTGACATTGACGAAAATGGATCGCTTAACTATCACACAACGCATAAAAATTATCAAAACCTACTACCAAAATGGTGATTCTGCCACAGCCACGTATCGGCAATTTTTCGAACAAAATTTTCTTCAGCGATGAAGCACATTTCACACTCGGTGGGTATGTTAATAAACAAAATTGTCGTATTTGGGGTTCTGAGAATGCTCAAGTAATTGAAGAGAGGCCATTAAATCCAGAAAAAGTCACTGTTTGGTGCGCTCTTTGGTCCGAAGGTGTGATTGGACCTTACTTCTTCAAAAACGACGATGGAACGACTGTCACCGTCAATTCGGAGCGTTATGGTCATATGATAACCGAATTTTTTGCCTGCTATTGAAGAATACGACTTGGAGAATATGTGGTTTCAACAAGACGGTGCCACATGCCACACAACTCGAGCGAATATGGCTTTATTGCAAGAGACATTTCATGGCCGCGTAATTTCTCGTCGTGGCGAAATCAACTGGCCACCAAGATCATGCGATTTGACATCATTAGACTTTTTTTTGTGGGGCTACGTGAAAGACCGTGTTTATGCAGATAAACCTTCAACTCTTGACCACTTAAAAACCAACATTCGTCAAGTTATGGCTGAGATACCGCCCAATATGTGTCAAAAAGTGGTCGAAAATTACATCAAAAGAATCAATGCTTGCAACACTTCGCGTGGAGGTCATTTAAATGATGTAGTGTTTCACACATAATGTCAACGTTCAAACTTTACAATAAAAAAGAAATATCATGAAAAAAATATTTTATGTGTTTTATTTATGTTTACTTTTGAAACCACGAAATGGATAACATCCATGTACAGTGGCTCCCAGCTTATTTCAACCAGCAACTTTAAAAAAAATTAAGCTCGTATAATTTCGAAACGAAACAAGATATTAAAAAACTTTGAATAAGAGCTTATAGAATATGTTTAAAAATTAAGAAAAAAAGTTTTATTCAGTCTCAAATGTAAACTTACAAACTAAAAACCAAAAATATAGGAAACCAATTTGTCACAGCTTATTTCAACCACTTACTATAAACAAACAATTAAATGATTAATTAACTAATAGTTTAAATTTCAAAATTTAGTATGACCTCCTATTTGCTCAATTACAGCTTTCAGCCTTTTTTGCATTGATTCCACTTCCTAGTGGTTTGGAGAGTTATTTTTGCCCATTCCTTTTTCAGAGCTGCTATAAGGTCATTCTTGTTCGAAATCTGGTGTTGGCGGACGGTTTTGATCACAAATTGCCCATTGTTGGCATCACTTTGTCATGACGTTTTATAAATGTCAAACCAAAAGAATAAGGAAAAATATAATAAAAGGCATAAGAGTTCTAGCGGTGAAACAATAATCTTGCATTTTGTATATTGTAATTTTAATAATATAATTCGGAGTAATTAAATAAATGGAATTTTATTAAATTCTTTACGTTGTTTCATTAAAACACAACATAATTGTGGCGACGAGGATTTTCGCAAAAAAGAAACATAATTAGCATACATATTCAGATAAAAAATCAAATAGTTCCACCGTCTCTTTTCACAAAATAAAATTCGTGGCAAATATCCAAAATGGCTGACAAATGCCTCGAAACTTTAACCAAACTTCTGCAAAATCACGATACAATACTTAAACAACTTTTACAGCAAAACGAGGATAAAAACATAACCTCAAATATAGCATTCGATCTCTCAAGTCAAATTACAGAATTTTGCTATGATGCAGACTCAGCAGTATATTTTGAATCATGGTACAGCAGATATGAGCAGCTTTTTAAAGAAGATGGCAAAAATCTTGATGACTCCACAAAAGTGAGATTGCTTTTACGTAAAATTCATACATCAAATTACGAAAAGTACTCAAACTTAATTCTACCAAAGACGACAAAAGATTTTACCTTTGATGAAACTGTGAAAAAACTTATTGAATTATTTGGGCCAACAAAATCCTTGTTTCATCGCCGGTATGAATGTCTTCAGCTGGAGAAAAGTGACTTAGAGGATTTCACTACATACGGAAGCAAAGTTAATAAACTTTGTGAAGCTTTCGAATTGTCAAAAATATCAACGGATGAGTTCAAAGGTCTAATTTTTATACTTGGATTAAGGTCATCGCGCGATAAAGAAATTCGAACTCGTCTACAGTCAAAACTAAACGACGGCACGTCAAAAGGAATTGATAAACTCATAGCCGAGTGTCAAATGCTCCTAAATTTAAAAGCAGATACCAATCTAGTTGAGAAAGCCAGCACATCAAAATCAGCTGTAAATTCTGTAAAACAGTCTCGAGTCAAAAGTTATCCAAAAAGCTCACACCAAGGACAACCTGGAAGTGATAAATCAGCAGGAAGATCACCAAACATCCCTCGCACACCATGTTGGGCATGCGGCGGTATGCATTACATGAGAGATTGTCAATACAAAAGTCATAAGTGTAAGCAATGTATGCGGATTGGACACAAGGAAGGTTATTGTGGTTGTTTCCCAAACAAACAGCCAAATAAGATAAGTACACTTTATAAATTCAATCGAGATAAAACTTCTGTCAAAGAAATTTTTGTCAATAGTGTAGGTGATACGCAAGCAAAGCGCAAATTCATTACAGTGCGCATAAATGGTGTTGATGTAACCCTACAGATCGACTGCGGCTCAGATATTACCATCATATCGAAATCGATGTGGGAGCTCATTGGTAAGCCTAAACTAAAAATGCCCACATCTACAGCACACAATGCTGATAAGCGCCGTCTTAACATAAATGGACAATTTATGTGTGATATGTGTTTCCAAAATGTTGTCAAAACTGGAATATGTTATGTGGCTGATGACATAAATCTTCTCGGAATAGACTTTATAGAGAAATTTAATCTATGGGATGTACCTCTTCGGAAAGTTTGCAATCACATAACAGAAGATCATATATCAAAAAACTCAGTAATTTCACGGTTCCAAGAATTATTTGATGGAAAATTGGGACTGTGTACTAAAGCAAAAGTTAAATTACATCTGAAGCAAAACGCTAAACCCATTTTCAGGCCAAAACGACCAGTCGCTTATGCAATCTTACCACTGGTAGACGAAGAGTTGCACAGACTACAAAGTCTAGGAATTATTTCCCCTGTTGAATATTCTGACTGGGCGGCACCAATTGTCGTTATAAAAAAGAAGGAGGGTAACGTTAGAATCTGTGCAGATTACTCAACTGGCCTGAATGAGGCGCTCCAACCAAACCAATTCCCACTCCCACTGCCCGAAGACATTTTTGCTAAAATCGGAAACGGTAAGATTTTCAGTCATATGGACCTTTCCGATGCATTTTTACAAGTCGAAGTTGAAGAAGATTCACGTAAAATGCTCACTATCAACACACATCGCGGACTTTTTACATTCAATAGGCTACCGCCAGGCATAAAGTCAGCTCCGGGAGCATTTCAACAGATTATGTCAACCATGGTCGATGATATTGATGGTGTTGCTGCATACATGGACGACATCATCGTGTCAGGCACTTGCGAAGCAAGTCACAATATACATCTAGCACGTGTTCTAGAAAGAATAAAAGATTTTGGTTTTACAATTAAGGTAGAGAAATGCAAATTTAGCATGCAGTCAGTGCGATATCTTGGACAAATCATTGACAAGGACGGACTTCGTCCTGATCCTATCAAAATTGAAGCCATAACAAACATGCCACCACCAACTAATCTGCCGACACTACAATCATATTTAGGTGCTATAAATTATTATGGCAAATGTGTCAGGAAAATGCATGAGCTGCGCCGACCGCTAGATGCACTTCTCCATAAAAATGCTACATGGAACTGGACATCAGAATGTCAGTGATCGTTCGATAAATTCAAGGAGATATTGAAGTCTGATCTCCTCCTCACACATTTTGACCCAAGGCTGGACATCGTTGTAGCAGCTGACGCTTCATATACTGGCGTAGGTGCTTGTATATACCACAGATATGTCGACAAGTCCATTAAGGCCATCAGTCATGCTTCAAGATCGTTGACTAAAGCAGAGCAGGCTTATAGTCAAATAGAAAAAGAAGCGCTTGCTTTAGTGTTCGCTGTTACTAAGTTCCACAGATACATATTCGGTCGCAGATTTACCCTCCAAACGGATCACAAGCCGCTGTTATATATTTTTGGCTCAAAGAAAGGTATCCCTGTATATACAGCGAATCGATTGCAAAGATGGGCGCTCACACTAACAAGATACGATTTCAACATTGAATATATATCGACAACGAACTTTGGCTATGCAGACATACTTTCTCGTCTAATTAACGTACACGTCAATCCAGATGAAGAATTTGTAATTGCTTCAATTCAAGTGGAAAATGATATTGACCGTGTACAAGATGATGTTCTTCAAAAATTGCCAGTAACCCATTCCATGATTCGTCAAGCTACAGAACAATCACATATGCTGCAAAAAGTTGTACAAAACGTTCAGAACGGCTGGCCCGCAGCTGAAAAAATCGACGATTCCTACGTCCGCAGCTTTTATAAACACAAAGACGGTCTTTATATTTCAAACGAGTGTTTAATGTATGGAGAACGTATAGTCATACCACACAAGTATAGGAACCGTATTCTACAACAACTGCATAAAGGCCATTAAGGAATGCAAAAAATTAAAGCAATTGCAAGGTCCTATGTTTTCTGGCCGGGTATGGATACGCAAATCGAGGATTTGGCCAAATCACCCTCTAAAACGCTTCTTGAGTCGTGGAAAACACCAAATGGTCCATGGGAACGCGTACACATAGACTACGCTGGTCCAGTGGAAGGTACATATTTCCTAGTGATTATAGATGCTTATTCAAAATGGCCAGAAATCATTGCAACAACCTCAACAACGGCAAACAAAACGGTTCAATTGCTAGAAACCGTGTTCGCTAGGTTTGGTCTTCCGAAAACCTTAGTGTCGGACAACGGTACCCAATTCGTTTCAGCACAATCCAAATGTTTTGTCAGCAAAATGGTATCGAACACGTTCGAACTGCACCGTATCACCCCCAGTCAAACGGGCAAGCTGAAAGGTTTGTCGATACATTAAAAAGATCTCTCCAGAAAAATCAAGGGGAAGGAGGCTTACAGGCCGCACTTCAAGTGTTCCTGTCGACCTACCGTACTACACCAAATCCCAGCGCACCTATGCAAAAATCACCAGCAGATATTATGCTAGGATGGAAAATAAGGACACCACTAGACTTACTTAAACCAAGCGTTCACCACAGTAATCAGGATGATAAGCGCCAACAAATTCAAAATAAACAATTCAACAAATACCACAAAGCAAAGCATCGCCAATTCCTAGTTGGAGACACCGTTGATGTAAAAGTTTATTACAACAACAAATTTAAATGGTCAACTGGTATAGTCAAGGAACGAGTAGGAAAGGTAATGTATCGTGTTCAAGTACAAGATTCCAATAGGTCTATCAGATCTCACGCAAACCAAATGCGATTGCGCCCAAAGCAGCCGTATTTTGAGAAGACAAATACTGAACTACCTTATATATTATATGCTATGAGCCCAAACAACAACCACCTAGGCAACTGACAACACCTTTGCCAGTTCAAGATGACCAGGAGAGCGAAGGAAGTATGCCAACGCAAATTCGTAGATCCGCTAGAGAGCGAAGACAGCCCCAGTGGTTCAGGACTTTCGTTTTTGATGGGGAAGGTGTTGGCATCACTTTGTCATGACGTTTTATAAATGTCAAACCAAAAGAATAAGGAAAAATATAATAAAAGGCATAAGAGTTCTAGCGGTGAAACCACAAAACAAACAGAAACGAAAGCAATGACATATGAAAAAGGCTCTTAACATAAATGCATAGGCTAAACTAGAGGGAGAAAAAAAATGTTAAAAGTTTGTGTGAAGCAAGTGTGTTAGAAGCAACAGATATACGTAGTGAAAACTGGCGGATAAAGTGGAAAAATTAAATGTAAATAAACATTTATTTTGTGTTAAAAAAGGGAAAAATTAGAATTTTTTTTAATTTCTTCAATGAAAATTTTAAAAATTCGTAAATATTTAATCATTAATCGAAATTTGTATGGTTTTTGGTCACAATGAATGTAGTTTCTTGTGCAAAAGGTAAGTAAGAAGCTAAATATATCAAGATCAAATAAGACACATTCCTCATAAAATTTTTTTCTTGCAGAACTTTGTGTGTATTACCAGTATTTATTAATTTCTTGAATGAAAAAGTTAAAATTCGGTAATTTTGTCATTATTAATCGAACTCTTAGCAATTTCTCTTTAAGATGAAACAAGTTCCGTGTGTAAAAGATAAGTAAAAAGAAAAATATAACAAAATATATACTCATAACTTTTTTTCAGGAGCTTGTGAATATACCTCTAAATTGGTTAAATACTAAGTTAGTGACAATCGATGAAAGGTGTCACCAAATACATTAGTTCCGTATAACGTTTCCTCAATAAAACAGTTCATTTCCTTTCAAAACTATTCTATTATTCTACAAAAATATCATCAATTTCTACCAAAATAGAAAATAAAAACCCACCCTAAAAATTAACAAACATAAATAAACAAAACAGAGAGAATTAGACAGAGACAGAAATACTTTTTTGTAATATTTGTTGTCTCTTTCAAATTTGGCCTATGCTCCTGTCAAATTTCGTTTCGTTACTGCTTATATTGTGGGTGAAACAATAAGCTTGCATTTTGTAGATTTTAATTTTAATAATATAATTTGGAGTAATTAAATAAATGGAATTTTATTAAATTCTTTATGTTGTTTTATTAAAACACAACACCCATAAATTTGAGATTGAATAAAACTTTTTTGTTTAATTTTTAAACATATTCTATAAACTCTTATTAAATTTTTTTTAAAGGTGCTGGTTGAAATAAGGTGGGAGCCACTGTATGTCTTCAATGTGCTAATCCTGTTTGTTTCTGTTTAAGAGTTTGATCGTACCTAGTAATGATATACTGCTCCCGAAGTTCGCCTTTTTCAGTATTTTTATAATTAACCTCAAACCCTTGCGTTCGTTGTTAAGGGCTCAAGTAAATTAAGTTATCAATAAATACTCCACGCACGGCATTATCAGATTTTTAGACTGTGGAGAATTCTAACATGTACCGAGCACAGGTTTCCTTGAGCTCAAAATTTTGTTTAATTTTTCGTTAATAACAACAACACGTTTTGAGAGGATGAAGATATTTTTAATAAAAAAATAAAATACAAAAATGAAATAACGCTTTTTTCCCTTATTTAAGTAAATGAAAATCAATTATATTTAAATTCATAAATATAGGCCTAAAGTAATAATATTTTTGTAAAGAGTATTAAGTCCTTTTAGTTACAAAAACATCTTTACAGTTATAAAAAATTGGTGTTTTGATCAAGTATAAAAACATAACTTCTCTTTGTTAATTCGGCGAATTAGTGTTTATTTGTCAAAGGGACATTGTATTTTTAGACGGTATGGGACCTTGGCAACTCTGTTGTCAATATTTTCTTACGCAAACTAAACACAACCTATAAATAAAAAATGACGTAAAGAATTCGAGAAATTTATTATACATTTCTAAACTCAAAAGTAGGATGCTATATTTATGATATATGTAATTTAAATGTGTTAAATATAAATTATAATAAAATATATCATTAATAATGTTGTTGAATTATATCGTGTTAAAGTGGTTTGTTCTATCTTAGCATTTTATGCAAGTCAATTCATATGAGAGATATTCTTATATTAGAGAGTACATTTCAAACAAATTATTGCAAGATCTATTGTGTACATCTGGAAATATAAAAACAGCAAATTGTAAGAAAGGGGTATGTTTTATTTTTAAAAGATTTAAATTAATTTGCAAAAATATGTATTGTAAACAGTTAATAACAGTATATGCATCATATGCCATGAAATAAGAGATATATATGTATATAGGACCTCATTCACAAAATTATATATGAAACATTTGGTCCGTCCTACCTTACTCAGTTTTTAGATATAGGCCAGCACACATTTGGGTGTTGCTCTTATTTGATAAACAAATCGTTGCAACATTAGAATTAATTGAGTTCTAAGAATAAAGTGTATTTTTAGTTTTATTAAATGAAAAATAAGCGTCAAGTGACGATTTATATGCTTTATATGCTCTATATAAAAAAAGAAGTTGTATATAACTTGATAATGATAACAAAAATAGATAATTTGATGTTACGCACACGTTCGGTATTAGGGTTTTATGATGATAGCACTATCCCGTACTTTGAAAGGTCTACAATCTTTTTAAAAAGTCTTTTGACCGTTGGAATTTTTCGGAATTCATTTAGGCTATACTTTTCGCTTACATACGAGTACATATATCTTTGCTTTCTTTGAAGTCAAAAGTTCATAGATTCGTTACTTTCTACATGTGCAAAAGTTAAAGATGTATTATTTGCTCCAAAAGATTTGAAAATTTGAGCGTTGTGTTGGACTGACGTATCCGCAAGCATATAATAAAGTCTGCTTATGAGCTGTTATCGAAGACTGGATTCTGATATCTATCGGCCAGTGTAGTCAAAATCATTAGAAACTGTTTAAATTGACTAATTACATAAAAGGGTTATTCCAAAAAACAAAGTTTCGGAATTTTTTTTAACAGAAATCTTTAATAAAGCATGAAATGTCTATCATAACATGTCTTCAATTATTTATTTTAAATAATTTTTTTAATTTATTAGTAGCATAAGATAATGACAATAATCTTCTATTTGTGTCTTCCGACATCGTGTTATTTACATAGCTTTAATCCTTTGTAATATAACGATTTTTGCATGGAGCATTCTATAACGTTTCGATCAGATAATCAGATCATTTCAATGAATCCGGCATATACATATTTTGTTAATGTTAAACGGTTGCATTTTCATATTGAACGAGTAGCTTTATTTTGTAATTTTTGTAGTCTTGCTATTTGTGGGCCTGAAGAAACGTATATAATATTGTTGACCTATATTCGAAATGTGACTTTATTATAATCTTGTATATGTTCACTGCGGTTATTATTGTCATTTGTTTCTGAAAAGTTTAGAGAATCATATTTTTTTGCTCTTTAAAGTTTCAATCTTTGCCAAGTAAAGACCCAGATATTTTACTTTTTCAATAGTCACATTATTTATCTTAATTATTATATTAGTGTTCATACTTATTTCCATTAATTTAATTTAATTTTAAAACTTTAATTTTATTTATTTATAAGTATTAAAAATACTTTAAATTTCCAAATTTTACAAAACCATTACAAATCATTAAATAATACAAAATTAATACATTTTCGTTTAAAGATATTCTCATTTAATTCATTTTTAATATTTGTTGGTAATAAATTGTATAGCTGAAGACCTTTATAAAACAACGTTTTCTGCATATGAGTTGACTTTACTCTTAGAATTTGAAAGTCTTCTACATTCCTCAGCATATATGGTTATACGTATTTAAGCTGCTCGCATAGGTTTGTGCAAATTATTCACATCTTTTTACAAACTTCAGTAAAATAATGATGCTTTATTACTTCATTAATGCGAAAAGGCATAGATTTTATTAATTAGCAAATTGGAGAAATATTTCTGCAGTCGAAAGCAACCTAGCAATAACCTTTAAAGTTTTCTTTGCCTTTGACTCTGCAACAGCCTAGAAAAGGCCATTCAAGATAAACTTTTTACGTTACTACAAATAACACTGCGCCATATTCTTCTCAAAAATTTATGTTTTTCGGCAAATGCTAATCTTGCACTCTTCTTTTTTAGTGTAAGCTTAGGCTTTGTTACTAAGTTTTACTTTGTAATATTGAAATTTTCATTTTAAATATGGTTAACTTGTCTAGCCGTTACGTTTTAATTTAATTCATTTTTATTAATAATTAATTTAATTTGTTTTTTTTTTCACGATGTTGGTCTTTTATCACATTCTAACACAATACATTGTCTTTCAGATCTCTCATTAGATCTTCGATCAATTCACTTTGAAAGTGAAAGTCTAGCCTCATGATACATATAGGTGTGAATATAAATACCAATTAGTGAAGAAAAATCAAAATATTTTAACAGAGCCAATATTACCACTTCAGGTTAATATACACCATCTTAAAAATCATACCTAAGATGTTCTTAAGTGGAACAGTTTTACTGATACTTTTAAAATGATTTTGGAAATACATAGAGGCAATTAGACAAACAAATTTACTTCTTTTGACAACGTCTGGACATGATATCTGATATTATTAAAAAATGGGACTTGCTGAAAGTATTCAACTGTATACTAATTGTTGCGTAAGGGATCCCTAATATCAGTCAATAGCAAAGAATATCCAGTGGATCAAAATAAATTTAAAATGATATGATAAATAAAGGATATGTATCTAGTATGTACATACATATGTTATATTCAATTCCTGACAAATAATTTTAATCAAGTGAAATTAATAGTTGCAACGGAAAAAGGATTTTTCATATTAACGGAAACAGATAGGATATTGACGAATACGAAATAGTTGTAAAATGTTATAATATAGATAGTGTCACTTTTAAATTCTTAAAGAACTGGAGCATTAATTATATACTACTAGGACGAATGAAAATTTACAAAAATAAAAAGGCAAATTCTAAATATTGGATTATAGCAATTGCACGCCTTGGCACCTAATAATTGTAGCAGTTTACAAATGGCCCAGTGGTTGTGAAACGAAATTTTTCAAATTTTTTCAAGAAACGTTAGAAGATTTGTGTGAGAAAACTAATGAAATTATTGTAATTGAAGATTTCAACATAAGCCGGTCAACAAATACAACAGCTATGATAAAATCTTAATTTTATAATGGGCTTCAAGTAATCAACACAATTACGGACGATATTAAAACGGAAAAAATTATAATTTATGGAATAATTATTTTTACAGTGCACTAAATAATAAATACACTGTCCCAAATAATTATTCCATACCTGTTTTGGCATTATGCTTAGGTTTTTTTTTTTAAATGAGTTATTTATTGTTAATATTTTTGGCATGCAAACCGGTTGTCTATTAGATTTGTTAGTTAGTATCACGAAGGTGATGAGGGGAATTCTTACATCCTGCACATAGATATCTTGAAACCATTTTACCCACAAGTGTAGATTGCGAAAGATGTTTTTAAGCGGCAGCGTATGTTATAAAAAATTTCGTTTAAGGCTCTAATTTACGCTTATTTGTTATTTACTGTTTTGTTTTTTACTTTATGCCCATGTAATTGTGATAAAGATTAAAAATAAATGAAATTTTTAACAAAACAATTTTTTTAATATTTTTTATTAAAAAAAAAGATCCCGAATTATCCCGAAAAACCCTGGGATTTCGGGATCGAGATTTCGAAATTATAAGTTATAAATATATAATTATAAATTATAAATAGGAGAGCACCTAGTATGAAAACTTGTGACCGAAGTCATTTTGTACTCTTTCTGACATCAAACCATTCACTTTAGTTGTCTGCTTTCTATTCTTTATGTACGACTGTAATCATTCCAACCGTTTGCCTGGAATCTTTCCAACCGTTTGCCCCATACATGTATAGTTTTTTAATCATAATTTGGCGGTCAATTTGAAATTGAGAAACATTACCATCACTGTCTTAGAATTGTTACGTTTTTAGAATTTGTAAAACTTTTATTGCCCGTGGATTCGAGTATTGCAATTAAAAATAAAAGAAATTATTTACTTTTGGTAGTTATTCATCTTTATTTATTTAAATAATACACACATTAATAACAACGCGCTATCAATTTCATTCAAAGAACAAACTTTTTCATACTACTTTCGAATACGCGGTAACGCTGACTGTTTTCGCTCCTTATATATATGTATATCCCTTTCTTATTTATCTGTTAACTTCACGATCTTTCTTTACATGTTGTCACTGCTGCCCTTTTTGATCTTTGTTTTGTTTCCTTCTCTTCACGATCTCTCTTTATGTGTTATTGTTACGCTTTTGATCTTTGTTTTGTTTTCCTAAGTTTAATTTCTGTTTACAGTATTACACGTAATTTTTATTCTTACTTGTTTGTCTTGCTTGCTCTTGTTTTGTTTTACTTTCGTTTAGTCGATTTTATACGCCTAAAGGTACGGTCACATCTAAAAAATATTTGACCCAAAACATAAAATATTTGTCTGCCGTAGTGTGACCATAAAATAATTTTGAGGGGCAAACAAAAAATCATTGATTTCGGGCAAATACAATTATTTGCCATCAAACAAAAATGTTTTAAATGTGATTTTTTCAAAAATCTCTAAAAAAAAATTTCAAACGAAGACCTAAAACAAATCCTTTAATTTATATATATTCGATTTCCTATTTTTAGATTTAACATCTATTTTAAGATATGTATGTACATCATTTCTCAGCAGATTTCTGGCAAAAACTCTGAGAGTAAACAAAATTGCCCGCCACTCATGTATAAAATTAACGCACACGACATAAGTAGTGTGAGAAGCTACGTCGTAATCCTGACTGAAGGGTTGTAATGACCAATTATGTATGTATGTGTATGTACATCATTTCAAATATGGCGATTGGCTACACTTGAAAAATGTAAACATTTGTTTATGTTAATTTTATTGTGATTAGAAACAAAATTTTTCTCTGCATCCTTCTTCTTTTCTACCCTGAACCCATTTTCGTCTTTCCCTTTCGCCGTCTTTCTTTTTTCTTCGCAAATTTTCACAGAAGCTCCGCAACACAAAACGAAAAAATAGTCTAATGCCCCAATCAAGGGCGTCGTAGTTCGCCGCTTCGGTGGAACTGAGGGAACCACGGAGGCGTTACTCTCCTATTTTCCCATCTCTTGAGGGAACCCCCTGTGGGATGATGCCTAGTTAATGGTGGCATCAGTTCGCCATGTCGCAGATAACGTCTTCGGTCATTTGTACCTTTTTGTAGTACGCCTCCGTATCTGCCGCTCTTGGTCGGGGACTGCTTATTGGTTATCCGCAGCTTGCCTACATAGGGTAGGCCGTCCAGTTATCCGCCACCTATTGACCCCCATGGTAGCCTGAAGCTAAGCCCCATGTCTTCTATTACATGTGAAAATGTGTATACATATTTTTTTTCCAACATTCTGGTCAAACATTTGTTTTGTGTCAAATACTTTTTAAGTGTAACCATATGGCAAACATGTTTTCACATATTTCTGTTTGCCGCTATTTGATGAAACAAAAATGGGAAAATAAATGTGTGTGACCACAAAACAAAATTTTAGTTGTTTCAGTCATATTTCGGGCAAACAAGGGAAAACAAAATTGTGGCAAACATTTGCCATATGTGACCGCACCTTAACAGTATTTTCGAATACGTATTAAAAAGTTTAATGTCTTCTTACTATCACAAGAGTAACTTTTACAAAATCCCGTTTGATATTTGAATTTTTAAAACACGGTTTTAGAGTATTAACTAGGCTGTATTCTTTTTCTTTGTTTTTGACACATTTTCAATTGTTGCTTTCCAGTTTTCAGGAAAAGGCTTCATATATCACCAGTGGATTATTTATGATAAGAATAATTTTGTTTGATATTTTTTTATTAACTGTTTTCTTAGTTCTATTAAAAATTTGTTGGTGTTTTCATTTTAAAGACTACAAAATTGTTATTTTTTGTCCCATGAGAATTTATTTGTAAAGTTACTTTTCCTAAAAAAAAAAAGAAAAATAGTTATTAAAGTAAAATTACATACCAAAAATTTAAAAATAACTAAAATTTTATTATTTATTATTTTTAAAATATTAAGCTATTTACACACCAATATAAGGAAAATATTTAGTAAAATATTATTATGTACTTCTTTAGTTTTTATAACGTGTAATATACGTTTTAAAACATTCATATTTTGAATAATTGAATTGAATGAAATGTTTATTTAAATGATAACACACTTTCATTGGTAACGCTGTGCTATCAATTCAATCAATATTACTAAATCCTTAAATTACAAAGATCAGATTTCTACTGTTCAATACTCTTTTATATACCGTTACGCTTTTATTACAACATCTGATTATTCAATAACCATTCAGTAGCAATACCCTGGTTCCTACGCAATGACCGACAGCCTGGCCACGTTGCCCTTCGTTCCATTTATACTAAACGTACTTATGTATGTATGTCTGGCAACATCGTTGACTTCCTATATAGTTACGGTGACCATCCGTCCACTATTATAGCGGACAGTCCGCTATTTTAGCCTCCTGTCCGCTATTTTTTTTGCGTCTGCTATTTGTACTTCTAGTATTTATTTTCCAAAATGTCCGCTTTTGTTCACTTTTTTTCACTAATTCGGTAAAAACGATAGAGTACTTTCTTAAACAAGAAAAATGCCCAACAATATTGTTTAATTCTTTTAATGATCCTTTTGCTATGTCTTGGTTATTACTTATACACAGTTAAGGTAGTGTCTTCCATAAATATATTATATACTGCGTTTAGAAAGTCAAGATATTTCAATGCCTGAAGCGGCTGTAATATTAAAAAAATTTAAATCAAGGTTAATAGAACTTTACAATGAAGTATTTTTACGCCTTAACGTACAAAATTGTTTAAGGAAAAAGTTAAAAATTTTACAGAACCTGTATTAGTTACCTGAAACAATGGGATGAATCTTTTAAAGAAATTGAGGGCCTTACTTGGATATTGTTAGATGCAATTCCATCTTAGTCTTCAGTTCAAAAGTCGTTAATAAAGGTAACAGAAATCAGAAATGATATAAATATAAATAATAACGAAATTATTGATGAATTCACTTATGTAAAAAATTATGCAAATGCTGAACAAATAGAAGTAAGTAAGTAAATTTTTATTGAGACTTTTTCTTTTTCGATAACATGTGTTTACTTAACTAAATATTAACATGTATGTATATAACATAGAACTATTGTTGTCTTATTCTATTATGCGATGTTTTATGGAAAAAAACGCTACTTGCTAATTTTCTTTTCTTTTTTTGAGAGGATCTGTTAAACAACATAACATTAGAAGAGAACAAGGTTTGCTCACGACCTTTAACTTTTACAGACAGAGCAACAGAGTCTGTCAAATACTGAACAAATAGAAATATGGAAATAATCAGTATTAAATCCCGATAAAAAGTGAGTTGAAATTTTTAAATATTTCGAAACGAAAAATATTCCTTATAAAAACATTCTGAAATTAGTAGATTTTTCATTTGCTTTGCCTGCGTCTAACGCACCAACAGAAAGTATTTTTTCTATATCTAACAATATTTAGTCTTCCGAAAAATCATCAAATGGGACTAGAAACTTTAGAATTTCTTTTGACCATAAAATGCAATTTTGCAATGGACTGTTCGAAATTTAAAACATTTTTATCTAACAGGCCCAATACTTTAAAAAATACATTCTGTAGAGAAATATCAAAAGTAAATTTTTATACACATAAGTATGTATATCCATTTAAAATTTAAGTTTGTGTATATTATTTGTAGCTATTTATGTCTGTATTTTAAAAATCTTTATATAAAATGTTAATTATAATAAATGAATTTTATTTTTTGTTCTTCAATTTTATATATTTGTCCGCTTTTTTCTCACGGAAATAATGGTCACCGTATATATAGTGCTGATCTTGCAATTTCATCTCTGTTTATTCTTACGTCCGTGTTTTCTCGAGTATTTGTTATTTCTAATTCTTTGCTCTATACGTTTTGAGTGTTTTGTTTTTGTTTGTGGACAACTCTTGCAACTACACTATTATTGATTAAAGGGCACTATAATTTATAATCTGATGTGTCGCTCTGTTATTTTTTTTTATTTTATTTGGCAGTATTGCCATTAATTGGTGTCTGTCGATGTATGTTTGGTGTTCTGTAAGAAAGATTGACATTGACAAGTTTATATAGTCGTCGGTGTTTTTGGAGTAGTGTGATTTTTACAAACATTAATAAAATATATAATCTAATAAATAAATACAAAAATAAAAATAAATAAAGAAAAAACTTATGCCAGACGAGTCCGCCACAGTATTTGCTACCATTTCAAGAAAAAGTGGGAAAGAATTGCTTCTGTCCTGAATTATATTGGTCCACCAATTAGAACAGGTAAGGGATAGCTAAACATAAGGTAAATATATTACTTAAAAATTTGTTGACCAATGTAATTTTTTTACTGCTTTGGAGAACTAGAACTTTAAAATTAAGAGGAAAATTGGCAGAAACGTGACAGAATGCTAAACCACTAGAGATGGAGTATTTAAGCAGATAATGCTGAGCCTTGAGAATTTCTTCCTTCTTCCATTCAACAGGGAAACACTTTTGAGAACAGTAAAGCTGTTACAAAAACAACTAGATCTCCACTTAAAAACCAAATTTAGTTCAGCGACAAAAAAAAATCATTTACTTGAAATGCTATATAAAATATAATTATTTTATTTATTATAACAATACATACTTCTTTTTTATTATTTTTTAAATAATAAAGTTTAATATAACTTAATTTTTCCGCACCACTTTTTTATTAAAAATAGTGAACAAAATGAATCAGATGTCCCAAAAATTACAGATGTGTGCTGCATTTTATTATTCTTATGAATAAACAGGCAACGTCGCCCAAACTTTGCAGAATATTATTTTCGTATTGATTTGGTGTTAAATTCCCATTAATTTTCCTGTCGCTAAATAGAATAAGGGTGTTTGTTTAGGATATCTACCGTGCTCTTAATGATCTCTAGCAAATTCTAAATTTTAATTTACATGAATGATTATCATCCACTGTACATAAATTTTAAATCCACAAGGGCACAAAAAAAGTCCATTAGAAGTTTTAGGGTCAGCATGTTATGCTTGATAACGTTCAAAGGACTTCCAAATAGGAGTTTGGTCGTTGTTGCGTGTTAAAGCTTCGTTAGAGCGTTCAAGTGCTCCTAGCATTTGTCTATTTCGCTATCATTGTATATAGTAAGCGGTGCTGCACGAAACACGTAAACGAAAATGAAGAAGATCGTATTTAAAAAAATTCATATAAAGGTCCAAATAGACTTCCTTTCCTGACACATTACCCGTACCGTTCTAGAACAGGCGGTCCTGTTCCACATTAGGCTGGAGATTTTACAATCTCCCCTAAACTGTGGTAAAATTCCACTCTTTGTCCGATTCCCTTTAATAAGTTTATAAAGTGTCCATAGGACACCTCACAAATCTCTTGCCAGTTCATCTGCCATCTTATTACCCTCAACGTCATTACGCCCGGCAACTCAGCAGAGTTTTACACCATACCTGTTTAGGATCATGGCTTTCTATAGACTAAAACCAGCCTCGAGCTAGGCTAATATCTAGTTAGTGCTTTCAAGGCACATACAGTGCTTGACAAAACAATGGAAACTCTTCAAAAACTCATTTATATGTTGTAATCGGACGAAAATTTTAAAATCTCAAGAAATTATCAAAATATTTGTACAGTTTATTAATATGCCCTGTTAGTAACATTTATGCATTTTAAAAAGATTAAAAAACTTTATAATTCAGAAATTTAATACTGAATACTGTAAGTAACTACCTTATCACCCACTGCGGTCGGTCCTCAGACTAACTCCACTGTAAGACGCCGTTACGTTATTGAATTAATTTTTAAATAATTTTTTTTTTTATAAGACTGCATTTAAATTTTTATTATAAATTTTTTAAATAAGAATAACGTTATAACGATGCCCATCATCTAGAGAAACCTTGTGTGATATATGTATGTTCTATATGTATATTATATATAAAAAGCGCGTTATTTATATATGGGTATCAAATTTTAATGAAAGTCTAATTCGTATAATACAATATTGTTCTCCACATATGCCCTTGTTTTTTTTTTTTGCTGCTATGTTTAAATTCTCATTATAATTGTCTCTATATTTATTTTATTTGGTCTACAGAAATGCGTGCAGCAATACCTCCAGGAATAAGAGTGGTCCGTGGTCCAAACTGGATATGGCAAAATCAAGGTAAATATAGAAATGTATGCAGAAAATTACATTTAACTCATTAGAGTATATAGGCTTTTAATAATATATATAATATTTTTTATCGAAGTGGAAAAACAAAAATTAAAATTATATGACTTAAATTTTTATTGTAACAAAAACATTTTTATATTTGTCTTAATTTTTGATAAGCATTTTATTTTGTGCAATACATTCAACCCTCCTATAACGCGGTACTCTCAGGACGGGGTTTCAGTAATTTCAGAGTTCTTGCCAGTACATTCGTTTTGTTGGTGAACAAGTCTTTCTAAAAATTTTTCTGCAACTCATCTGACAATGAGAATGACTGTTGAAAAATTACATAATTTTACAATAGTCTTTTTTATTTTTGTTGGAAAACAGCTTTTGTTTCATTTTTTTTATCAATTCTTATATGAACCCTATAATTCAATAAAACTAATTTATAATTTGTCTTGTATTGGTACGATACGAGTGATGTGATTTGTACTAATGCCGAGTTTCTTATAGCCCGGTTTCCATACAACGCGGTAGACGGTTTCCATAGAACGCGCTACAAATTAACCTGCTTTGTATGGTTAAATCCAAGTTTCTTATAGCACGGTTTCCATACAACGCGGTACGCACTCACCGCGTTGTAGGAGGGTTGACTGTAATTGTATAACGGAAAAAAAATAAAAAGACACCCTCGGCATGTATTATAACTAGTCTTACCATACGGATTTCCTTGATATAGTTTGATTTGCAAGAATTTTTACTGTTTGTCAAAAATCAAGGTTTTTATTAGTGTAATTTTTTTAATTTAGAACGGTTTAGGTTGTCAAATTAAATTAAGTTTTTATATTTATTAATTACAATACAATTACAAATTATATTCTAATTATATACGAGCTGAGTAACTTCAACCATGTGCTCGGTGTAGTGTCACAGACAAGAACCTCTGGTGGGAATCGAACCCACGATAGTAAAATTGCTAATAAAATAAATTCCTGATGATAGTTTGCCAGAGAAAAGGTACTACAAAAATTTTAGAATTCTTCAAAAATAATAATAATTAAAACTTTTTCTTATAATGTTCAATACTTTACTGAATACAAAACCTAACTGGTGTACAAAAAGAAATTTCAAATTATTATGGAGATTCAGAAGAAGTATCAAAGATACGCTTTAATTGAGATTCAGAAGAAGTATCAAAAGATACACTTTAATGGAGATGCAGAAGAAGTAGTAAAAGATAAATTTTTAAATATAATTCCAATAACAAATGAAATTATAGTATAAATAAATAATTCTGTTTTCTATGAGCTTAAAAAAAGAATTAGTACAATTTTAAAGATTAATTGCAGTTTCCATGTAATTACTGACTGTATTAAAGACGCTGTTAAAGTTTTATTTACTGACGTGGAAAATGTTGTTATTAAAATTTGTAATGAATTTAAGACTTTGAGCTACTACAACAACAACAATGTTTGATTTGGAATATAAGATATACTGCAAACTGTTATCCATTTGCCTCCCGATGTGCACAACACCACACAAAATAAAGATGTTATCGAATTTATATAAAGAAACCAAATATCAGTCCCTGTGCAGTATCAACAAACGACTAACGTTAATTTTGATATTAATAAAAGCAACATTTTAAAGACATAACCCAATGAACATGACATATTCGCAAACACTGAGAAATAAAAAACCATTTGTCTCGGCCAATCTACTCTTGACAAAATTTTTAATAAATAATTCGAACTACAACTTTTTTTCTACTTTTTCACAAAAAGAAGATCTCCTAATATGTAATAACTTTTCCAAATATATATACCTTTAGTCTCTAAGCTACATCAGAGGACACTTAGCTGGAGAAATTCGTTTGTGTGACACTTATTCAACGATAAACCTTTTATTGATATACTTACGTAACAATGCTGAAGTGGAGACTTTTAAGAGATTTCAACTGCAAATACAATATTGTTCAGCATAGAATCAGAACATTGACGGTAAAATCCAAAAAAGAGGAAGTCAGAAGAAAACGACAATGAAACCGCTCTCCACGTCTCTGAAACACATTTAGAAACTAAAAAAAACTCAAATTTCTTTAGAATCAATATAAAAATATTACCTATCATTCAAAGTCAAAAGACACACTCTCCCCTTACAAAACAAAAACTGTCGGTGTTTCTCAAGGAATTATTGGAAACTTATTTTCAAGGTTAATAACTATTTTATCACGGTAGGTTTTGCCAGCATCCATTGAAATCCGCTTACTGCATCATATAAACTACAGGCATATGTAATGTTCTAATGTCATGTTTATTTTCGAATGAACCCTACCTACCACTCTATAGCAATATAACGTTAAACAAAGTATGTACTTAAAAATTTACTTGGACAGTGATTCAACTCGACCACATTAATTACATGCAAAATTAATTCAAAAAAAGTTGAATAAATTCCATTGTAAAGGTTTATTAATTTTCTGTCAATTCTTTAAGTAGAATTCAAAATGACTATAAAAAGTAATAAATTTTGAATACTAAATAGGCAATAAATATACACTAGTGGCATAAACTTAAGCAACTGACTTAATATTTTGACAATTCCATATGAATCGTGTAAAAAACAAACCTGAGAATTTTTAAAGATAGCTTTTTCATATCTTTGACGGTTTATTAATTTACTAAGGAAAGAATTATTGAAATAAATTTTTTAAGTTCGAAGAAAATAAATTCGAAGAAATAAAATTAGTAATTAAAATGTCTAAAATTTAGGTGGCAAAAACTAAAGCCTCCTTTAACAACTTTTTTTTATTTTTTTACATAATTTAACAATTAATAGAATATCCTATATTTTGTAAATCAACAACTCACCTGCGAGGCATTAGACCTATTAATTCATTAATTTTGCTTTCTGAAATGTTTTTCAATCCTTTTTTATTTCAGAAATTTTGCCAGTCACTCTATGTGTACGACCTTCATTTTTGTTCGGGGGCTGCTAGCTTTCTGTATCCTGTACACGACATCGTTTAATCTTTTCACTATTTTATATGGTCCATCCCAGCTGGTTTGTAGCTTTGGGGATAATTTCTTCTTCCGCTTTGGGTTGTAGAGTAGAACCAGTTGTTCCTCATGGAAGCCCTCCGTGTTTGCTGCACGATCATACCTTCATTCCATCACTGACCATTTTTATACGGGTGCGCACATATTCTATGCTCTAATTGTTCTAAGCGATTTTTTATAGAATTCATCAACGTATTTTTCAAAATTAGAATTTTTATCTAAGTGCACTCCTAAGGATCATTATTAAAAATCAGTTGACAATTTGGCAGACGTTTTGGATACTTGTTAAAGGGGAATATAATAGCTTGAGTTTTATGAGGATTTATTTTAATCTTACAATTATAAAAATATTTGACGCAGAACACAATCCTTTTTCCACCTTCGTTAAAAGTGCTTTTGTATGTATACTTGAAGCTATAAGGTCGGTGTCGACTGCATATTATTCAACTTTATTAAACTTGGTTGACTTAAAATCGGCAATATAAATAGCACTATAAACATTAGTAGACAGGATTTTATCAAATGTGGAGTTGAAAATGCTTCGTTCACAGCAACTGTAAATGGCTTATTATTAAGAGAACCGTTTGTTTGAGAGACCATTATTTTGAACTGTATCAAAATCTTTTTTAAACTTATCAGTCCGGTAGATTTCTTATTGTGTCTATTAACTCTTGTATACGACTTGAAGTCGGCGTAGTCTAGTAGGCAGTGTGTTGGCTTATTAGACTTGAGGCGACGGTTCAAACCCCAGGTCTCACATAAAACCTAAATATAAAAAATTATTTCCTCGGCGACTTCCTCAAAGCAGATGTCGGGTAAAATCTCTGAAAGTAAATAAAATTGCAATGAAAAGTTTCTCAAAAATTTGTCATTCAGAGTTAAATACAAATTGTAGGTCACGCCACTCATGCATAAAAATAACACACGCAACATAAGTGGTGTAAGAAGCTAGGTTGTAATCCCGACTGAAGGGTTGTAATGATCAATTATGTATGGGTGTATGTCTTTTACCCCTAATCTTGTTGGTAATTTGGTTAACTGGGGTGTATTGCGGAATGTCTTGTACTTCGGGGCTGTTACAGATGTATCTTAATAGCAGCACAAAATATGTATGTGTTTGAATAATTTTTTCATATAATTTTTTAAGCTGCTCAATTAACTTATTGCTCTGTAGTTAGTAATATTATTATTATGTTTATTTGGCTTAGGAGTACCAATCACTTAAGCAATTTTAAGATGAATTGGGAAATAATTCAGTATTAAACAACTTTTAAAAATGTGCATTAATAACCGTACAGTTTTGTGTTGATAAACCGGTTTTTAATTTTGTTTCTTCTTGCGAATTTGTATGTTCTTTCTACTAGCTTTAGCTCTTTGTTTAGATAAAGAGAACGCAACGGTAATGTAATATCATTTATATAGTCATCGTTCTTAACCCTGCTTTTTACAATTAAAGCACGTAAAAATAGCAGGAATTTTCTCAGCAATTAATACATTTATTCTATTAAACAGCTTTGGTGTAGAAAAGTATAGCAATTGATATATGTATAAATAAATGACTTATGTTTATTAAAATTTCAGACTCTACACGTATGTACATATGTATCTGCAGGTACCTAAATATTGATACACATATAATCAATACATCTACAACGAATGAAAAGGTTTGCACAAAACAAATTATTTATTAACTTCAAATTTTATTTCATTTCTTTTTTTAAGATTTTGGTAATTTAGTCTTGCTAGTAGACGACACAGCCTTATACAGCTGTTATTTGCCTCTGTTTGAGCTAACGAAAAATATGTAATCAAATAAATATTTGGCATTGCGTGGTCACAATTAAAACATTTTTGTTTGAAGGCAATAATTTTGTTGCCTAGAATGAATGGTTTTTTTTGTTTGTCACTCACATTACGGCAAAGAAATATTTTATATTTTTGGCCAAACGTTTGCCAGATGCACTGTTGCCAATTTAGCTATTTTCTCGTCAAATCTAGCGATTTTTAAATCCAATTTGCGGGAAAAAATATGATTTGGCTATTAGCTATAAATCTAGCGATTTTTATGTTGCTACAAAGTAACACTCAAATAACGGTTTTTAAAGAAAAGAAAAACATAAACAAACAACGCGAATTCTTTCTACTGTATTTTTGTGACAAGTGCTTAAGTGAATGAAAATTAAAGTATAAAATTAAGTTGTAAGCTTTTAATAATATTGTCAAAAACCATAACAACTCAAGGAATGGGGCCTAAATATAACCAAAAATTTCGCCATGAGTGGCTAAATCACGAAAAATTGAAAACGTGGGTGGCTCAAGACGAAACAAAAGGATTCTGTAAGTATTGCAGATGCTCCTTGTCTGGAAAACTTTACGACCTATTAAGTCACGCGGAAACTAAAAAACACAAATCAGCCTCATCGTTTATGAGTATTTTTTAAGAATTAAGCGATAAATTGTTGTCTTTTTTACATAATATTAAAATTCCCAAAAAATTAGCTATGTTTTAAGTAAATTTTCTTAAAAACTTTTTAAAATTTATTGTTTTGGCGATTTATTGCTAAATTTTTAAATTTTTTTAAAATTTAGCTATTTTCTAGATATTTTTTAGTCGACTTTAGCGATATTTTTTGAAAAAAGTTGGCAACAGTGGCCAGATGTGACCGTACCTTTTAAACATAAATATTTTTTCCAACAAATTTATCTGCAAGTAGAATTTACAGATGCAATTCAGTCTGGCTTATAACATCGAGATTTTAGCCACATAAGTGTTCTAGGAAGAATTCAGGAACCTATGGTCTTGAGTTTTATCACTGGCCAAATAAATTTTGAATTGGTTTTAACTGAAGGTTATAGTGTTTTCACACCAAAAGTTAAAACCTGATTTTAGCATTAAAACCATAAGCAGTTGATTTTGCGTTCACACCGCAAATTTTCTTAAATCAGGTTTTAACAATCAATGTATTTATTGTTGTGGCAAAAGTAGCAACAGCTGTTTTTGTTTTGATTTTGTCTTTTTCGTTTATTTATGTTTTGTTAGTTTTCGGGGTGGATTTTTATTTCTTTATTTTGGTAGAATTGATGATATTTTGGTAGAATAATAGAATAATTTTGAAAGGAGATGAACCATTTTATTACGGAAACGTAATTCGGATAGTCACTAACTTAGTATTTAACCAATTTTGAGGTATATTCACAAATTCCTGAAACAAAAAGTTATGAGTATATATTTTGTTATATTTTTCGTTTTATTTACCTTTTGCACACGGAACTTTAATTCGGATAGTCACTAACTTAGTATTTAACCAATTTTGAGGTATATTCACAAATTCCTGAAACAAAAAGTTATGAGTATATATTTTGTTATATTTTTCGTTTTATTTACCTTTTGCACACGGAACTTTATTCATTGTGAAGGGAAATTGCTTATAGTTCGAATTTTTACTTTTTCATTCAAGAAATTAATAAATACTGGTAATATACACAAAGTTCTGCGAGAAAAAAATTTTATGCACAATATGTCTTATTTCATCTTGACATATTTAGCTTCTTACTTACCTTTTGCACAAGAAACTCTATTCATTGTGACCAGAAACCAGACACATTTCGATTAATAATTAAATATTCACAAATTTTTAAAATTTTCATTGAAGAAATTAAAAAATATTTCAAATTTTCCCTTTTTTAACACAAAATAAATATTTATTTAAATTTATTTATTTCTCAGCTGTTTTCAACATTTCTATGTTGGTAGCTCTGATTTAGTACATCGAAAACAAGGTTGTATTTCATAAAACATACTTAAAACTAATTCAAAAAATGTTTTAAGATGGTTTTAACACAATAATTTTGTATGGTAAAACCAGGTTTTATTTTTGTTTTGAGGCTAGGGATGATCTTCTTAAGTTATCTACACTAAAGATAAAATTAATTGAAAATATTAACCGTAGAAAGGCGACAGTATGGACAGCAGTGTAAAAGCTTTCATGGAGCTGGAGAACAAAGAAAGAAAATGTAATCAGAGAGGAAACAGTTATGACATGAAAAAAACAGCACCAACGGAAACAACAGTTCTAGTGCTTTAGTTGCGGCAAGTGTTATCACTATGCTCGAAATTAGAGCAGCTATGATCAAATACGTCGTGAATTCTCTGTGTCTAATTAGGATGCTCTGTGACGCAACATTTGGTACATCGACAGCGGAGCATCAGCGCATTTGGATAAGAACATAAGGCAGTAGTAGAATACAGACAGAGAGAAAAGGACAAGTTTTCTTAAAAGAGTTTGATGTAATATTGAAGGAACTTCTTTATATTTCGTGCTTGCAATACAATTTTATTTCGGTTGGTAAAACGATGGACAATAGTTTTACTATAATTTTCAACAATATGGACGCTGTAATAAAAAAGGCGGTAAGATTTCGTTAAAAGCAAGGAGAGTCGGCGGTCTATTTTTATATGGTATAAATATTAACGAATTGTTTTTTATTCAATACAACTGAGGATGCGATGAAATGGCATCAATGTTTTAATAATATGAATTTTGGTAGTTTGCGACAACTGATGAATAACTGGAAATTATACACACTGATGTTTGCGGCCGAATTTAAATCTATGATTGTGAATGGAGCACAATTGAATTCTTAGCGAGTTGATTGCTCCCTATACATCACAGCCAAACGGCGTTACCGAAAGATTTGCTTTTACATTGGTGGAGATGACGATGTATATTCTGCATGATGTAGTGCTTCCGAACATCTTTGGGCTACGTACTTGTGAAAACATCTGTGTGACGTCACTTCCAATGAAATTTGTCACGGGAGTAAGTTAGTAGTTAACCATCTTAGGGCCATTAATACAACTTGCCGTTAAACTTGGATTCAGTTAAAGGTAACTTTACAGTTCCCTTTAGCTAAAAGTACCTTTAACTGCCATATTTTAATTTTATTTTATCTGTAAGTTGTAATAACAAAAATCAGTTAAAGGTACCTTTAGCTAAAGGGAACTGTAAAGTTACCTTTAACTGATTTTTGTTATTTTCCCTTTAGCTAAAGGGAACTGTAAAGTTACCTTTAACTGATTTTTGTTATTACAATTTACAGATAAAATAAAATTAAAATATGGCAGTGCCGGAGCAAAGTCGATAAAACTGCTCAATTAAACAAGTTTTTTTTAACGCAGTGGCAACAGCGGACTTCGTGTTTTTGTTGTATATGCTCATTTTGTTTAAATTTGAAGTTGCCATATCGAAAATAGTATATGATATGTCAAGTTCAAACATAAAGTGACCTTTAAATGTTAAAGGTAGGATGGTCTTCCCTTTAGCTTAACGATCACTTCTATCTTATTGGGTACTCATAATAATGAAGAACAATTTATCTGCCCGTCAAAATCCTCCCTTAGGGCCATTATTACAACTTGCCGTTAAACTTGGGTTTAGTTAAAGGTAACTTTACAGTTCCATTTAGTTATCTTTAGCTAAAGTTTATATTTTGTTTATATTTGAAGTTGCCATATTGAAAATAATATATAATATGGCAAATTCAAACATAAATTTAACTTTAAAAATTACCGGTAGGATGATCGTCCCTTTAGCTTAAGGCTCACTTCTACTTATAATAATGAAAAATAATTTATCTGCCCGTTAAAATCCTCCCTTTTTTAACGGCAAGTTGTAATAATGGCCCTTACTGTCATATGGTAAAATAAAAGCTACGGAAGCATATTACCAAAGAATATGGATATAAAGAATGCGCATTATGTAGAAGTAAAATTTCTTATGGCGGATTGTAGCAGTAGGTCCCGCTCTCACCAAAATCTTCTTTAAAAATCATTTCTTGATGAGGGAGGGAAGACAGAAGAAAAATAAACACAAACAAAGAGCGTAACAATGCGTTGCTCTCATCGTACGTATGTATATGTGTATGTACGATTATGTATGTATGATCGTTTTTATTGTTTGACCAAAGACTATAAATATGTAAAGTTGTTGCACACAGTGTATTTAAAATTGACAAAATTTTGTGCTTCTTTATGATGAGGGGTAACAGGGAAAGCTAAATCGTCGTTCTCACTCTCATGTTAACTGAGAGAAAGAAAACAAAAAAGACTCAGTATACTTATTGCACTCAGAGAACTTATTATACTTAGAGAATGTATTGTTCTCTTCTCTAAGCAATTTATTCTCATATGCGTGTATACGTGTGTGCATGTATGTATAAATACATTGCCAAATAAAATAATAAACAAACTGAAAGATGTCTTGTTTTCACAAAATCTATGTGCAAATAGACTGTGGAAAACAAATATTACCGTTTGTTTTATTGTAGGGTAAGAATATGTGTTTTATTGTTGTAGAAATGAAACTATATCGATTCGCACCGAATTATAATGTTATTTTTTAGACTATTCAATTATGTATGTATGTATTTACCATATGTGTCTATTTTTGTATAGAATGAAGTTGTAATAAAACGAATGCTTTTTTTGTTTAGTATTTATTAAATTTATTTATCATTTTAATGGTTCAAAATTTTAACTTTTTCCATACTGGATAATTTGAATTTGTATTTTTCCCATGTGGAATGGTTCCGTAGTAAAACAACAATTAGTAAATTAAGCATCTCCATTCTGTGTTTATAACATTCGTTATTTTCATCAAACCAAAAGGAATAAATTGTATTTTTTGTGCAACTTACGCATTGGTCAACTACAAATGTTTTTATGTTTTTTATAGATTTATTTTCTAAAAAAAATTTTTTCGAAGACATGAATTTTGCAAACTTCAAAAAATAAATCAGATAAATAAATAATTTTATATAATTTTTTGCATGAACGAACATTTCTGAAGGATATGCCAAAATTTGCGCTGGATTGATTATATCCACACGACATTTAACGCAAGATATTCGTTGAGCTATGTAACCAACAAAATATCGACTTGATGTTAATTCAATTGGCACATTGTTGGACGTAAAACAATCGGTGCCTTCATTAAAATATTCTTTATTTTCATCGTATATATCTGCGACATCTATATCAGGGGTATGGGCACTTTCTGATATATTTCCAGTCCTATCAATATCTTCTAAAAATATGATTTATGATTTTAATTATATATTATATTTATTAAACGTTTTGTTTGAGCATGCACTACAATTTTTAAATTCACACTTTTTATAAAACAATTTTTCAGTTTTTCAGTTTCAAATGTCAACACAAAATGTGGATTTTTTATTTCGGTGCGAATCGATATAGTTTCATTTCTACAACAATAAAACACATATTCTTACACTACAATAAAACAAACGGTAATATTTTTTTTCCACAGGCTATTTGCACATACATTTTGTGAAAACAAGACATCTTTCAGTTTGTTTATTATTTTATTTGGCAATGTACAAGCACACACGTATACACGCATATGAGAATAAATTGCTCAGAGAAGAGAACAATACGTTCTCTGAGTATAATAAGTTCTCTGAGTACAATAAGTGGCAGTAGCCGTACTGCCATCGACAAATTTGGCACTGGCAGTACAATGTATGGCAGTGCAACATCTTCATATATTTATAGTCTTTGATCTCATCGCGATGAGAGCAACGAATTGTTACGCTCTTCGTTTCTGTTTACTTCCCTTCATCGTCATGAAATATTTTTGAAAAATATTCCAAAATATGTTAAAATGCACATTCTTTATACTTTATTTTCTTTGATATTACTCAATGCGGAATTCAAATGTATGCCGATGATGTCCAGCTCTAGATTAGCTGTTATAAAACTGACATCGACAATTGTATGTATTAGAGGTGAGCGATCCAGTGATTTTTGAAGAACGTTGTTCTCAGTGCACGTGATTTGTTAATCACTGTTCTTTAAAACAGTGATTGTGATCACAGTATTCCAATAATACAATAATGACAATAACGTATTTTATTAAGTCGTAAGAAAGAGACAACTAGATACATACTACGAAAAGACTACTAAACAAAATCAAAGTGGTGTCCAGTGTTGCCGTTTTTGGTTATTTCTAACCAAAATTGGTTATTTTTTTGTTCAATGTGCAGATGTGTAGATTTTTCCGGTTTTGGTTATTTATTTTTCTTATAAAAAGAGCTTTTGTTTTGTTTGTAGAAATGTATTAATTAGTAAGACTAAAATTTTATTTTGTTATTTTTTGTTTCTTTTCTTACTCTGTTGTATTAATTGTAATTTAAATTTGAAAAAAAATAAAATAAAAAAACTGCGAATTTAGTTTTGGTTATATTTTTTCTTATTTGGTGATTTATTTCACAAATGTTGGTTACAATATTTTTTTTCGTGGCAACACTGGTGGTGTCATCAATGTTATTATTTTTAATGTAATTTTTTTTTATATGAAGTTTGACAATTAAGTTTCACAGAAAGTTCATGTATAAAAGACAAAAGTAAATAATCAAAACAAAATGAAATAAATTTGAGTATGTAACAATTTTGAAAGAACGACATTATTAGTACCTGTTATTTGGCAATTTCAATCACTTTAGTTACCAGTGAATTATCAATCACCGTGATTAATTCACAGGTTTGAAAATATCGCTCATCTCTAGTATGTATACTATAATATATTGAAACTGAACAAGGACCTTGACAATATTTTTAAATGGTCTTTGCTTGAACGCGAATAAATCATAATTGGGAAAATTGGCCTTTTGCAAAACCTTCTACCACCATTATATGCTCTTGACGAAAACATACCTTATTCCTACCCTCTTGTATGGATGTGAGCTCTTTGCGGATCTGGACTCTGCAAAAATAAACTTAACGTAAATTATAATAACATAGCGGGATAAATTTTTTTACGCAGTAGATATAGTAGTATCACGCATTTTCCAGATTTTCCTACAGAAGATTATCTATCTAAAGGAACCAAATTATCTATTTAGTAAGCTCCAATTTTCTAGAACTAACAGAGACTACAGGATAAACGCCATAAGGTACCGGAAACAGGTGTCTGAAGGCATTTTTTTCTATTCGTTCGTGGAACCAACTTCCGCCAGAAATTCAATTGAAAGGCAATGTAATGCAATTTAAAACATCAATTTCAACACACTATTCTTTCGAATTCTCCATTCGCAAGGCTAACTTAAATTCAATTAATATAATTTTTGCTTTTTTATGAAACTTGCATATATATAATTAACTTAATCATTATAACATTGTATAAACAGTACTATTAAATAACATTATATGCCTGTTGCACTAGATTTAACCAATAAATAAATTCAGGGCGAAAGGAAAAGAGTACATTATGGTCGGGTATCGGCTGATGACTTTTATGGTTTTGATGAAGTTCTTGAGAAGGAGAGATCTGGAAGACCGAAGATTGGTTGCACAGATGAACCAGGAAGACCTGAAAAATAAACAACAGTTAATTTGATGTAACCAAAAAATATAACTGTGTCCGAAACCGTAAATGAAGCTCTATCTAACGAATACTCAAAATTTTGTAATATAACGCACTTTTGACGAATCGAAAATGTAATCTGGTTGAGCTTCCTTCTGGATAAAAGGCAATCGATTGTCGATGGGTTTTTGCGCTTAAGGGGATTATAAGATTTAAGCCTAGATGGTAGCGAAAGCGTGTGCACAAGTCTATTGTATTAATTACAAGAAAAACATTTTCTTCAGCCGTAAGGTATGAGACTATGTGAATGGTGTTTGCACTGACAGCTGAGTATGAATTACACATTGCCTCAAGATGGATGTTTTTACAGCATTCAGGGAACTAAAATTTGAAAGTTATATTACATAGCGCGAAAATTTTTTGATGAAAGAGGACCGCATCACGATTTAAAGTTGAAGAAGGCTTAAATGAAATTGAATTTTGTGCGTGTGAGTCATGCCTTTATGTGGGGAGACTGTTGTTGATGTGGTATAGAAAGGATTGTTGTAGATCGGTTGTAACACCCTTGGAGCCGAATTTCCAAATTGCATGTGATGATGAAAAATGTAAAAGAGTTAGCCAGACTGAATATCATTCGCTAGTTGGATTTCTCATGTATATTGGTCTGTGTACCAGACCCGATATTATACGCTGTATTTCAAAACTATTGCAGAAGGACAAAACTATTGGAACTTTTTTCGCATTAAAAAAGTGCTGAAATATCTGTCCAGACTAAGGGAGATGGAATTGAATTATTGTAAATCTCGACTATGGATCAAATGTTATGTTGACGCAGATAAGGGAGGAGATGCCATTGATTGAAAGTCCTATATGGGATATGATTTTCTTCTGGCAGCAATATACATCAGTAAATTAATGATAGAGATTGGATTGTACAACAATGCTATCATTGGGATTCGGGGCGATAATATGCGAGCTTTACAACTGTTAAAAAATTTCGTAATCTATGCCCGCAATAAACATATTGACATAAATTACCACCGTGTTAGAAATTGCAACACTAAAGTTATAATTGCTGATATATTGTCGCAGAAACTGCAGAAGGTTAACTATGAAAGTTTTTCGAAACATTGGAATATAAATATTGGCATTGAAGAGGAATATTTACTACTTTGTTTTTTTTTTTTTTATAATTATTTTGTTTTTTATTCTATATCATAAAACAATAGCGAAGAAAAGGTCAGCAGATTGTATTGCATCTCTCTCTCTCTCTCTAGCAGGTCTCTATTACTGGAGATATTAATATGTTACAACTCCTGGATGAAACAAAGATCCGATTCTGTTTGTAGAAGGATAAACCACAACAATTGTATTGGGTTGACTAGGACCAGTTTGCACATTTTCAACCAATATTAATTGGATCCTGGGAAAATCGGAACTGTTCTTATCGAAAATTTACCCGAATTATTATAGATCAGAAATGTTGTGAACGTAGCTTTGATTTCCCCCTTTTTATTTTAAAAACAATTGAGCGGGTGGTAGGAGATTGTGATTGACTGCTGCAGTTGTGACGTAGTTCATTATTCGTGATTAAAGTAGAACACAAACGATCTCATATGCAACTTGCTGGTTTTGATAATGTAATAAGACAGAGTTCACTCGTTGTTTGGTACATTATTGAGAATAGATTGGGACGACAATTCGAGTGGAGGATACCAAACTTATTAACATAAAGATGTATTCGAAAATTTCAGTTGTAATTCATGTTGGACCGATGATCAACGCCGTGCCTCGGCTATTATATTATATCATAATATTGAAGCTTCCACCATAAATAAAACAATTAATTGTTGTCCAAAATTTAGAAAATACGTCAACGTTGTTTGGGCGGTAAAAAGCCCATTTAGTGTGCAACTTTCATCTATCTTCAGTGATAACAGCTCAGGTCATCTGAACAAAAAATTACACTTACAATAAACATATAAAACTAATCAGAGAACTTCTGGATTTAGAGGACGACATCACTTACAAGATATTTGAAAGGTCTGCCTCGAAGTCTACTCTACGCTCAATTTTTACTCCATATAACTCCACTACCCATGAGTTTTGGGCTTCGAGAGTAATGAAAACTATTGAAGGGTTCGATTCAAACAAAGCCCCTATTATATAGACAGTTCAACAAAATGCTATTAAAATTATTATTTTAATTTTGAATCTCATTTTTCGATTTGGATACAACTCTAAAAGTTGTACTAGTTATAAAATTACCGATGTTTGACAAGAATGCGGAGTCATACCAACCAACAAGTTTATTACTAACAATGTCATAGATTTTCGTGAAAGTTGAGCTAATGCTCAACGAATATTGAATGTATCGGGGAAACGCAGCACTATTTAATAAATCCACAGATTAGTAGTAACACTAAGTAGCGTTTGAGAAAATATCAAAAAAAAAGTCTTTTAGATTATTTCAGGGCACCTTGGTACATTGGAAACCCAAGCGCTAGAGATGATTAGAAAATATTGAGATAAATACTTGAAGAAATTCGGATTCTACCTAAATTTCCTACCTCGTATTATTTTATATTTTTGTGGCTACATTCGTTTTAAAAAACACGTATGTCATAGCTCTCATCTTCAATAAGAAATATCTACGCTTGAAAATATTAGTAAATTGAAGCTAAATTTATTCCTTGTATTGAACGGCGCTGTGTTTTTATATAGATTTAAAGATCTTTACAGCTAATTTGAGTTTGAAGATTTAATAAATATTTAATATAAAAAAATTTCAAAATTTTGTGCCGTACTTAAACTTTCGTTGAAGTCGCCGTGGCCTAGTAGGTAGTGTGTTGGCTTATTAGACGTAAATCCCGGGTTCGAATCCCAGGTCAGGCATCAATGCGAAATATAAAAAAAAATATTTCTTTTGCGATTTCCTCTCAGCAGATTTCTGGCAAAAACTCTGAGAGTAAATAAATTTGCCATGAAAAAGTTTCTCAAAAATATGTCGTTCGGAGTCGACGTTAAATTGTAGATCCCGCCACTCACGTATAAAATTAATGCACACAACATGAGTGGTGTGAGAAGCTAGGACGTTGTACAATGGGTCAATTCGACCTCCGGGTACTGTACTTGTCACAGTTGACAAGTACACCTCCTCTAACCTAACCTAACCTAAACTTTCGTTACATAACGTACAGTGGCTCACAGCTTATTTCAACCAGCACCATTAAAAAAAATTTGAATAAGAGGTTATAGAAATATATTCTACAAAAATTAAAAAAAAAGTTTTATTCAGTCTCAAATTTATGGACAATTTTAGATCAAAACGTCCGCCAACACCAGATCTCGAACAAGAATGACCTTACAGCAGCTCTAAAAGAGGAATGGGCAAAAATAACTCCCCAAACCACTAGAAAGTGGAATCAATGCAAAAAAGGCTGAAAGCTGTAATTAAGCAAAAAGGGGGTCATACTAAATTATGAAATTAAAACTACATATTAGTTAATTAATCATTTAATTGTTTGTTTATAGTAAGTAGTTGAAATAAGCTGTGACGAATTGATTTCCTATATTTGTAGTTTGACTGAACAAAACTTTTTGTTTGTAATTTTTAAACATATCGTTAGTATAATTCGCAAAGACGCTAAGTCCACTTTTTTCCAAAATTGAGATTTTAATGCAAAACGGTTACATTATACATAATTACGGTGACCATTATTTCCATGAGAAAAAAGCGGACAAATATATAAAATTGAAAAAAAAATTCATTTATTATAATAAACATTTTATATAAAGATTTTTAAAATACAGACATAAATACCCTGTCGGAAAAATAGTTAACTTTAAACTAACTTTAAGCTAACTATTTCGCAACTAGTGCTGACTACCACTTGGATTACTTTTCAATGGCAGCAACTAACTATTTTAACATTGTGATGTCCTAGGCAGTAGTCAGTTGTTCTCTGCATTACTTTTCAACTAACTTAAAGTTAACTACTTATAAATTAGCTTTAAGTCGACTAGTTATAAGTTAGCTTTTAGTTGTCTTTTTGTAGTCAGCTTTTAATTGACTTTTTGTAGCTATGTAGCTGTAATTTAACCTCTGCGTCTTATTTTTTTTAGAAATGTTTTTAAAAATAAATTTATTAAAACTTCACTCATGTACATATATAGGTATATTATTCATTTAATAAAATTAATTAGTAATCAAATTATAAAATTAATTTATTATATTAATATCGGTCCATAACGTTTTCAACAAAAACCAATTTGCCAGCGCCAGATGCTGTTATAGCTCCCCTAACCATAACGCTCCCACCGCCATGCTTTACAGTTGGCAATAAGTTTTCGATCTTCATAGCCGTATTTCTTTTCCTCCATATTTTTGCACGACCATCACTCCCGAATATGTTGAACTTTGATTCATCTGTAAATAAAACCTTGGACCAGAAATCCATCCCTTTGTCAATATGCGCACGTACAAACTCAAGTCGAAGACGGCGGTTTTTTCTGATATCAGAGGCTTTTTAAACAACAAAATTCAAATATTTTTTACGAAAAAATTATTTTTTACAAAAAAAACCCCACGAACTTGTTAAAAAAAATATAAAAATATACACTTCAATTAATGAAAACTCTGCATTGAGTAGTAGTTAGCTTAAAGTTAGTAAATAAAAGCTAACTTAAAGTTGGTTATTTTTGTAGTCAGCTACTCATTCTCCTACAGGGTATGTACAAATAATATACACAAACTTAAATTTATACATATACATACATACATACATATGGATATACTTATGTGTATAAATTTACTTCTGATATTTCTCTACAGAATGTATTTTTTTTTAAGTATTGGGCCTGTTAGATAAAAATTTTTTAAATTCCAAACAGTCCATTTTAAAATTGCATTTTATGGTCAAAAGAGATTCTAAAATTTCTAGTCCCATTTGGGATTTTTCGGAAGATCAAATATTGTATAATATAGAAAAAACTCTTTCTGTTGGTGCGTTAGAAATGTGAAAAAAATACTAATTTCAGGATGCTTTTATAAAGAATATTTTTCGTTTCGAAAAATTTGAAAATTTCAACCCACTTTTTATCGGTATTTAATGCTGATTGTCTCCATATTTCTATTTGTTCAGCATTTGCATAATTTTTTTCATATGTAAGTGAATTCATCAAAAATTTTATTTAAAAAATTTATATTTAAATCATTTCTAATTTCTGTTACTGTTAAGGACTTTTGAACTGAAGACCAAGATGAAATTGCATATAACAATATCCATCCAAGCAAGTCCCTCAATTTCTTTAAAAGATTCATCCCATTGGTTCAGGTAACTAATACATGTTCGGTAAAAGTTTTTAACTTTTTCCTTAAACAATTTTATACGTTAAGTCGTAAAAATACTTCATTGTGACGTTCTATTAACTTTAATTTAAATTCTTTTAATATTATAGCCGCTTCAGGTATTGAAATATGTTGACTTTCTAAATGCAGTATATATTTATGGAAGACACTAGCTTGACCATGTAGTAATAACCAAGACATAGCAAAAGGATCATAAAAAGAATTAAACAATATTGTTGTGCATTTTTCTTGTTTAAGAAAGTACTCTATCGCTTTTACCGAATTAGTGAAAAAAGTGAACAAAAGCGGACATTTTGGAAAATAAATACTTTTTAAAAGTTACGTGTGGTAAAATAGTGGACAAATAGCAAAAAAACGCAAAAAAAATAGCGGACAGGATGTTAAAATAGCGGACTGTCTGCTATAATAGTGGACGGATGGTCACCGTATACATAATACATATTTTACAACAACAAAACATGTCATTATATAGTTTAAAGTTGTTGTAATTTTGTGGTTTGCAAAAACGCTAAGTCCACAAAACTACGAAAAATATTAATATTATTAATTAATTAATAATAATAATTAACATTATTAGTTATTAATATTATTATTATTTTGTAAAAATAATTGCGTTTAAACAGTTTACAAATTTTAAAAACTGAAAAAGCTACAATGTTTTTTATGTCTCCTGTAGAATTTCAAAAAAGGGACTTAACACATTTGCGAATTAGACTAACGATATTCTATAAACTCTTATTTAAATTTTTTTTAAAGGTGCTGGTTGAAATAAGCTGTGAGCCACTGTATGTACATATAAAGAGATAGCGTTGTTGGGGCTCTAAATATGATCATTTTATTTTAAGCACACACTCAAAATTTATTTTATTTCTTTGATGATACAGATGAAGGAGAAGGTCATGTCGGAACAGTTTGTGAAATAGGACGTTCAGGATCAATTCATTCTCCCGAAAATACTGTTGTTGTCAATTGGGATTCTGGACATAGAACAAATTATCGTGTCGGTTATCAGAACCAGTATGATTTAATAATAGTCGACAACGCGCAAGTAGGTAAGAACTATAGCACAATTTACTTAAGTGTTTGTCATACTGAACAATCTTTTCTAGGTGTTCGCCACTCCAACGTCGTGTGTGATGGATGTTCAAAGGGAGGAATAGCAGGAATAATTTTTAAATGTGCGCAGTGTAGTAACTATCACTTGTGTTCCTTTTGTTACGGTGCTGATTTACATGAGAAGGAGCACTCCTTTATTCGATATACAACACCAACATCTTTAGGGTAATTTTTATTATTAAAAAATTAATGTGCAGTAAACGTTACAATATTTTTTACATAAAGAGTTCGAGTTCCACCCCGAAAAGGATCAAAGCGCTTACAATTAAAAGGAATATTTGTCGGAGCCAAGGTCGTTCGTGGACCAGATTGGGAGTGGGGACAACAGGACGGTGGAGAAGGTAAAGACTAAAATATTTAATAATTTTGGAGTGTTGAAATTTACATACATTTATTTGAGTTAAATTGATTAATCACGAATTCGACCCCTTTGCGCGAAATAATCGTATGTTACAAAAACCAAATTTTACAGGACAGCCATTTTTCTACTTTTCTCTGCTTTCGCTTGCAATATCAAAATGAAAATATACATGTGCTTAGATAATTAACTAATATAAATACACCTAAAAGTATTCCGGTGGAAAAGTTCAAGTTTTCCGACAAAAGCGTATTTTTGGCACATACGGTAATTTCATTCACAACATTTCGCAAATGCGTGTTTAGAAAATGGCACTTACGATATCATTTGTCTGTGTTAGAAATAAATTGAAACAAAGATTTATTAGTGGTTTTATGTATTTGTTCATTATTTTTTAACTTAGAATAGTACAAAGTAATAAAAAATGTTATCAATATTTAACAGAAGCATGAATTCATTAAAAAAAAACAATAATAATAATAAGTGAGTTAATCTTCCTCGTCGCTTTCATTTAACATGTCTTTTTCGCGTACAGAATATTTTAAATTTAAATACTCATTGTGGTATTTTGGCGGTATGCTATTTTTTAAACATAGATTTTTCAAATCATTGAATTTTTGCAAAGAGATACACAAAGGTGAATTGTACAACTTTTGTAACTTAAAGGTAAAATTAAAGTTATTTATAGTTTTTTTTAGTGGAATTGTGTTGTTGGAATATACGTAAATGAGTTCAATGGATTTTGATTTTTTGTCTAATAAAGCTATGCGAACTTTATTTATGTTTAGTTTAACTTTGTTTGGTAGTAACAGATTTGCAAGGGACTTCCAGTTTTCAAACTCTGAGTGGCCTATTTCAATACAGTTGTACCCCGATGGATTAGTTCGTGCATTGCGAAGAGTTGTGGGCCATTCACTTGGCGCCCAAATGCTACGCCTGCGTACAAATGATTCAATTATGCTATGCACAGAATCAACTGGCATCATTGTATGACCGGAAAGTATTTTATTTTAATTTTTTCAACGAAGTTTGACAAATTTAAAAAATGTGTCAACATAGCTAATACAGCCTTATTGCGGTTTTGACCAGTGCAACTGTCGCAATATAGGGCTATGTCTTTAACTGTCTTTCTTTGGTCTACGATTATTAAATACTTATACAGGGCTGTGGAAATTTCATTTCAGCCTCGCTTACTATCACGCTCACCCCACAAATAACAATAGCCACTTCTAGTGCCGTTTTCATAAACGCTGAAATTGTAGAAGGCGTATTTGCGTGGGTAAAAAAGGGTTATATTATTTCCGAACGGAGTATTCAAAACTTTTTGCAAATCGAAGCTGGCGCAAACAAAACTAGAAACATTTTTGCTTTTATTTTGATCTCTTAAAAAATTAGCCTTGGCCTCATCTTTGTCTCTTGTATGCATCCTATACTCATTGGAATTCTGCAAACGATTTTTTTCCTCTTCATCAAGATGTTTAATATTTTCGCAATTAGTGCACTTATCTTTTTTTGGCAAATGAAAACCTATATTAAAATATGTAGTAAATATTGTAACAACTACAATATGCAAAATATTCTTCATTGGCATTTACGATAAAATCGCTCACAAGAAAAAATGGAGTGTAACATGCGATAAAGTATTCAATCAATTTTTGGAGCAACGAAGTGGAATTCGCCTACAATATTTTGTCAGGTGACGTCTCTTTGAATGTAGAACAAGATTGCATCAAAAACTCAATTTCAAAAAAATTGGCATATACGATAATTTCGCGCAAAGGGGTCGAATTGTCGAGTTTGTTCAGTAGATCGTATACCCAGTATATAAAAAAGCCGTTTATTAAGGAAAACAGAATTACAAATACATCTACTTGATAGTGTTAAGTAAATATAATTTTAAAAATTAAAAAAATAACTACATTCAAAAAGATATCAAATTTTTTTTAAGAATACATTTTAAATTCAAATTTCTTAATTGAGACCAGGTTTAGGGGAGAGCTCATAGTAGGTAATTTTATGTCAATCCCTTCAACCACATCAAAACTCTTTTGGTAACAAGCAATCAAAAATTTATCACACTTTCGTAACACGGATTATAAATTTCTTATAGTTTTCTATGAAAAATATCAACAACTACTTTTCTTTTTTTTTATAATATCGTTTATGTTACTTCACCTGAGATAAGAAAAAGAGTACAAATAAAAAAGAAAATACGCGACTAGCATATCTTAAATATTTATGAGCGAAATCTTGGTTGTAATGGAAGAAACGTCACTGTGTTTCTGAGTGTAAAAAACAGTCATAATAACAAACAAAAAAATTGTGACGTAAATTTCACATAACCTTGCAGTAAACCGACTACATCGCCCCATTGTACTCAATCCAAAAATTACAGCAAAATCATAACTAAGGGTTCGTACAAAGGTCAATGGATACTGTAAAGGTCTAAAAAGATATGATGAGTTGATTTAAGAGGGTAAAAACGGCACATTCAAACGTAAATCTGTTGAATAATTCCACAGTGGAAGTAAAGTTTAATTAATTTTATTTTTGGTCGTAATTCATTTCAATTGTTAAGTGATTTTAAAAAAAATGCAACTAATCAATCAAGGAAGAAGTAATTTTTTTTTAATACATGAAAGTAATAAAGAAATGCACCAATATTAAATAATCTATTTACCAAATTTAATATAAATTTATAATTGAAGGAAAAACTGGACGTGTAATGGAAATTCGGGGATGGGATAACGAATCTTGCAGAAGTGTTGCAAATGTGTCTTGGACCACCGGTTCCACTAATGTCTACCGATTAGGACATAAGGGAAACGTTGATTTAAAATACGTTATTCCAGCTTCTGGCGGATATTATTACAAAGAACATATGCCTGTTTTAGGTAATAAACTTAAGATAAACACAAATAATTACTAAATGCAGAAAATAAATACATAGAATAAATATATGTATTTAGGTCATTTAGAAGAACAGCAACCAATTATATCAACAGTGAAACCAATGTTTTCAGTTGGAGATAGAGTAAAAGTCTGCTTGGAAGTCGATGCTCTCATGAAACTTCAACAAGGCCATGGAGGTTGGAATCCACGCATGGTTGAACATTTATCGAAACTGGGAACTGTTCATAGAATTACAGAAAAAGGTGATATAAGGTATGGAATATACATATTTTTAAAGATATAATTTAATTTAAAAAACTATATAGCTTTGTCTTATATTTATTAAACAAATAATAAACGCGTCGAAGCACCTGTCAACTCTGATATTCCATCGAAAGTATTTTTTAGCTATATACATACATATATAAATAAGCAAATATTATGGTTCTAAAATGCCTTGGTGGATACAATTTTTGAAAAAATTGATAAACAAAAACAAAGGTTCACTAAAAGATATCCATTGCAAATATGATGGTAGTCTTGAGTGAAGTAAACAACAAATTTAATATTTCAAAAATTGATTTAGATCAACGACGGAATGGTTAGTTGTATTAGAAGATTGTGGTAATAATGTTGTGAATACAAATAATGCGAAAGTCATTGAACTAATAAATGAAAATGGGATACTAAAACGAAAAGAATGTTCCTAAAATAATACGCCCCACTTCATACTGTTTTTGATTAAGAACAAATAAAATTACTCGAATTTAACATTTTTTATTCTAAAAACATAAAAACCTTGGAAATAAACGTCATATAAAACAGTGATGTCATTTAATCCTAATCTTATTGACACGAGCCTGTGAGGCACATTTTGATAATAAAACTAATGCAACAAAAGAAATATAAAAATACCGCAGCCAAGTTTTGTGACTTTTGTTTTATATATGTTTTGGAAAATTCAATAAAGAAATTGAGAATTATTAAATATTCCATCCGTTTGAGATCAAAATATAAAAATTTAACGTTACCTATTGACACGAGCCTCAGAGTCACATATAAAGTAGTTGATATTGTTTTAAACTCTTTGACTGAAAGAATTATTCTTCATATCTTTGTAGGACATCTTTGATTTAATAAAATGTTTAGCTTGTGTATACAAAGTATATTTTCATATACAACTTACTACAACGTTGGAAACTCCCTTTTTATTTAAATTAAAAATTAAGTGATTTGTCCGTTTGAAATCAACAGTAACATCATAAGCATTTAGATTTTGTAAGGAGTGGAAATTGTTCGTTATAAAAAATATGTTAAAAGTTTTTTTTTCGTAAGAAGAGCCTTATATGTATGTGAGCATTAGAGGCTCATGTCAGTAAGATTTCATACATGTTTATATATGTAAGATTAGGGTTAAATGTATTTTGGATAACATTATTCAAAATTAAGTTACAAAGATTTATTATTAGAAAAAAAAAATCGTCAAAATCGTCAAAGACGTTCATGGAAATCGTAAAAAAACTCGTCACAAAATCTGCATGAAAATTCAGTGTGATGTTCGCTAGAACCGACACATTTTTCAGTGCCTTAGCTTCTTAAGAGAGTGCAAGAGATACTTCACTTCATCTGATCTTCTTACTATTTACACCACTTATATCCGAAAGAGAATAGAATACAACTCTCAACTCTCTCTCTCTCGGTACGGTATCGAACTCCAATGATTCATTGGAGCATCGTTGCAATGTTGTTTGTGTTTCACTGTTCTATCGCTATTATAACGGATTTTGCTCGAGCGTGAATCATGTATTCCTACGTAACACTCGCCTTTCTCGGCGAGCACATACTTATGTGGTCAATTGGCCAGTGGATCGCACACTGCATTACAGACAAAGTTCGTTCTTAAGTCAGACTATGTGTTTGTGGAACTCCCCTTCGTGCAGAGGTTGTAATTTTTTGGCTTTTAATGGATGAAAAAGACATAAGATACAGAAAAATCATCACTTAAATTTACAATAGTAATAACTGCAAAGAAAATATAAAGCTTAAAGTGGCTTTTAATGTACAAAAGTAAAGCATATGATGCAAATTTTTAATTTTTAAAAATCGTCAAAATAAGGGCACAAATCGTCACATCGTCAATATGATATTTTTGGGGCACAAAATCGTCAAAATGACGATAAATCGTCAAATTTGGCAGCTATGTTTACAACCCTTAAATTTATGTTAAAAATTAAGAAATTTATTCATTTACCGCAAAATTAGGTAATAGTAATATTGTAAAAAATAAAAAATATGTCATTTTACAAACAGCTTTTTTCGCAAAGTATAAACCGACAAGAAAAATTTAATATAATATTCTGTTTTTTAATAGTTAAAAAATCACAAGAAATTTGAGGCATTAACTTGTATTTTTTTTTACTTTTAAACTAATATTTACTCGTGTTTTTTACATGAATAAAAAAGGAATGAAAACGTTCTGATTGGGATGCAAGAACACTAAAAAATGATTAAATTTTCACTTTCCTTCCGTATGATAAATAAAATATGAACAAATATGAAATAAAATTAGCAAATACAGGTATTATTTTTGTTTTAATTTAATTTTTTTATATTTACAAAAAATAATTTGTTTTCTTCAAAATTGAAAACTTACTAGGTAGTTGGTCCTTTGCTGCCCTATCTTCCATGTGCTGTCCTCATTTTTGTTTCCTATCCAAGATAACACCCAATTTTTCATCTGGTTGGGTATTCTAATCTCTTTGTTAAGAAAGGGGAACTGAAAGGAAAGGGAAAGGCGATCTTCGCCTTTTTTGTAAATAAACATGTTTCAGTCTTATCCGGATTTATAGTACCTTCAAACCCCTAGGGCGTGCCCGACAGTATGCTTCGTTCAGGATGCGTTTCGCTCTCCTGCATAAATGATGCGGATTCTTATCCCTTAAGTATTAGCACATCGTCCGCGTGGCAGACTGGTTCAAGTCCTTTCTCGATTAATATCCACATCAGAGGAGAAGGTATACCACCCTTAGATGTTTCCCTTTTAACACTGTCCCTTATCGTTATGTTATATGCACCTCAATTTATCCACATATTCCTTAGCGTATGGTCAATCCAGTCGATCAGTGCCTAATCCACGAACATTACCGAAGGCTCCCTCAATGTCAATGCGTACTTCAAGAGAATAGGTGGCTTCGAGTATAGCGATCACCACTGATCTTCCTAAATCTAAGATCTAAATTTCAGTCATCATCAAATATTTTATTCTTCAACATGGTATCGATAATACGTTCCATGGTTTTGAGCAAGAAGGAGGTTAGGCTAATCGGACGAGAAGCCTTTGGGATCGCATAGCTGCCTTTGCCAGGTTGGGAATGAATAGGTTAGGTTAGGTTAGTGTGGTAGCTTTGTACCAAAAGCTCACTTGAGCACGCATAGCGGCCCGTTGTGGCGCCACAGGTGAATACTACCCTTGCTTCCTGCCACTTTTTAGGTGTGTATACATATGTAAGATAGGCATTGTAAATTCCAACAAGGTGAGTTGATACGGAGTCTACCTCATTTTGTAGAAGTACCAGAAATATTCCATCAGGCCCTGCACCCTTAAAAGGGGAGAATCTTTTAATCGCTTCTTTATACATATGTACGTATATGGCAAGTTTGAACATAAACTTAACTTTAAAAGTCACAGGTAGGATGATCTTCTCTTTAGCTTACCGCTCAATTTTACCTTATTGTTTACTTATAATAATGAAAAACATTAAAATCCTGCCTTTGTTGAGATATTCTATCAGGGCTATCCATTTACTATTGCATTTAGTACTAACCCATGCAGGATGGTGTGTGTTAACGTTGCATCCTAAAAGTATTTTCTTGCCTGTTTGTTTGGCTCCTCTGACCAGGTGTTGTAGCTTCGACGTTGGTGGTAATGCCAGGGAGTTCAACGGCAAATAGGCTGAAACAAGGTACATGTTGCTAGCAGCTGTTTCAGCACTGTTGTATCCGATGTTGACAATTCTGGAAAGAAAAGAAAACAGAAGCTCTCGGGCGATTCACTGTATTTACATAAAAGATTTTGTTTATTTTATCTAATAGAGCATTAGTTGTCGTCTCGGTCCGGTGGAAGTTTATCTAGGTGACCTGGATCATTGATATTCCAGAAATCGTTCCTCTTGGGGGATGATAATGTCGGTCCTCGCCTCCTCCTCGGGTGTTGGCAGTTGCGCCGGAGCTCCCTGCTCCAACGTTTTAGTTACGTTTTTGGGAGGGCTGGATAGTGTGGTTGTCATCCCAATCGGTGTCTTAATTTGAAGACAGGTTTAGACACAAAGAAAGCCATAACCTTCGTCTTGTCAAGACTGCGCATGGAACCCTGATCAATACCCAACATGAGTAGAGTACCATCTGGATCCTCTTTTCTATAGAACACCACTCATTTCCCTACACACAGTTCCCTGTTCTGGTTGCCGATTCGATGTGAACTTGCTGCACCATCCTTTCACATACAGTGACGTTTTTATGAGCGATATCTTTCTTCCTCACTAGTTCCACCTTATATCCATTCCATGAAGGATATATCCCTTTAATAAGTCCTTTGAGGGCTCTTGCATACTAGATGCAAGCTTCATCATTAAGGCACCCCTTTTAGGTTATGACTTCTATTGGAGTACTACTGACGGATGCCATTACGTAGTTCAATATTTTATTGTTCACCAGATTGTAATTCTTTAATCATCACTATACTGAATACAACTGAATTGGCTTTTGTGTTTGCTGAAATTGCTTTGACTGTGCCATCTTTTTCTGTATTCCAGCAAACATTTTTTTCTTATTTACATTATATCGATACTGGATAATTTTGAATATGGATTGTTTGAACTCTAACTGTAATATTAATGGTAACGATAATATGATCACTTACTGGTTGTGGTTAGGTTACTCATTTAAGTCACCTAAATGGACTTGCCACAGCTGTAAAAAGATTAATTTAGATTTTTGTAAATTTTTTTTTAAGGTTACAGGAAAGTCCGAAAAATAAAAAAGGATTGATAAATCTTCTTCGGTGCTTCAAATTCATTGCCACCATTAACTCCAAATGCTGTGGAAGTCAGTGGTGTCCCTCCATTACATTCCACCAAAAATCAGTGGATAAACCCCGACAACGCTGGAAGTTCATGTTAATGACCAAATTTCTACCAACGGAACACCGGATAAATTAGTTACTCATAATCCATTGCGGGGTATACCTCCCAAGAAAAATATTTCTCGCTTAGCAAGTGATACTGCTGTTAAAGATATTGATTGCTATATAAAATACAAAGTCGGTAATAGATTCATCGCCAGAACTGCTAACATTGGGGTTCTTCCTCAACGTGAATCCAATAGTGCAAAAATTGAATATTACTCCTAATTCATGGTCTTCACACCACCAAAATATTGCGTACCCAACGAATGCAAGGGTAACTGGTTCAATAGATAACACATTTGACTTGGTGCGTGTTATCAGTAGACAGAAATCGGGTTTATATATATGTTATATAAATGCCCAAAGTTTAAATAATAACGTGGATCACTACACTACACATTTAAAAAAATTAGAGTGGGTGTTGTATGCGTATCTGAGAATTGGTTTTTTTTTAAACTTGAAAATTTCAATTTTTTTCCTACCCACTATACTACGACTAAAAACTTCTTAATTAATATTATATTTATAAGTAAAAATCTCTATGATATTAAATTTCACAGAGTTGAAAATTCTGTTTCCTTCTAAGATATTTAGCAACATAAATTACTTATTACTACAAGAGTTATATAGAATTAATTGGAAATCCATTTATTGCACTTTATCCGCTGAAAATCAACTTAACTTTTTATAGAAAAATATTGAATATTTGTTCAATACAGCAGTACCAGGGAAAAATGTCACTCTTAGATGCAAAGAAACGCCGTGGTTTATTTCTTAAAAACTATCTATTATTCCAGAATCTTCTCTTCAGCAGTTGAATCTGAGGACACATGGCAGAAAATTTGTAATACTGTCATTCGCAGAAACCAATTTTATTAAATTCCTAGGATCCGACATTAATGTAGAAGAATTAGTAGAAGAAGCTTTAGTCAGTCCATTAATAAATCACTAAATTTGTTCGTAACTATTCGAAATCGGTCTGTTCTGTATTCTGGTCCATTTGATTTTCAAATGCTGTTGGCATGGACAACACCCATCCAAAATTTTTAAAATTAATATTACCAACAATTTTGCTGCATGTTACATTTATAATCATTATACTCACGCAAAGCAGCTTCCCTCATAATTGGAAATATCCAAAGGTAATACCCACTCCAAAGTCAAATAAGGAATACGGACCAATTGCGATACTGCCGTTCTTATCTAAAATTTTTGAATGATTATTACATAACCAAATATCTGGCATTTGTAAGAAACATAGCTGCATAACTGCTACTATAAAAGTATATAGAAATTTTGATAAAGGCGATGTGGCATTTCTCGTTCTACTAGATCATTCTAAAGCATTTGACCATGAAATTCTTTGCAGCAAAATGGAAAATATGTTTAATTTTTCTAGCACGTCATTAAAACTTATAAGGTCATATTTGTTTAACCGCTTCAAATCAGTATTTCATAAGGACAAATACTCAAAGTTTTTAACTGTTGCTAGAGGTGTTCCTTAAGGATCAATTCTTGGAACACTTTTTTTTTCTATTTTTATAAATGACAGAAAATCAATTAATGCATTGGAGTATGCACATGTACATATGTATGTAGATGACGTACAAGTTTATATTGGATGTGACAAATATCAATGAAATGACTGTATTTCTAAAATTAATGACGACCTTCAGAAAATTCAGAACTGGGATGAAAAAATTTGTATTTGTGTCTACTCTAAAAATCAAAACATCTTTTCATTACGCCTAAATCTATGAAAAGTACAATCGTACCACTTTTTCTTGAATGGTTCACAAATAGAACAAGTAAAATCTGCAAAAAAAAAATTGGGATTAATTGTAAATAACCATCTTACTTGCTCTGATCACATATGACAATAATGCTGGAAGAATTTTCTCTATGTTACAAACTCTTTGGTAATCCTAATACTTTACCCCATTAAACATAAGACTGCTGATTGCTAAACCTTATCTTCTACCAATACTACTACATGGCTGTGAAATTTTCGGATGTTGTGATGCTTCGAACTTTAGAAAATTATGTGTACCTTTTAACGCCATTGCCTTAAAAAGATTTGACCGGAATTCGTCTTTTGGCAAAAAATCTATGGAATTTCATTTGAGAACTTGTTAAGGATGTGGACTGTAGAATTACTGCATAAGATCATTTACATTCGCACTCCACCTTACTTGTATAGAAGACTTACCTTCACTCGTTCACAAAGATCAAATAATCTTTTGCATATAAGGCACCGATTTCTGATATCTAAATGCCATTTTCATGTAAACACTCCGCCTTTGTAACTTGTTACCCCGAAATATTCAATTTATAAGCAATGCTACACAATTCAATAAAGCTTTGTTATCTTATTTCTCATAAATGTTAGCATGTCATTAACTCTTCACTTTTTACATTGTATATTTTAAGTTTCATTATATTTGTTAACAATACGTTAATCCTGCTCCTCTATAAGACATTTTGGTTTGATGGTATTATTTTGACTGTCGTCTGTAGATTCGGAATTCCCACTTTTATTTAAAGGTTGGTGTGGCTTTGAAACCCAGGGGTGTTCAAATATATGTTCACCTTTTAATGGTGTAATTGTATTTTCGAAACGACTTGCTCATGCCAGAGGAATGACGACAGTACATGACTTTATGACTGCACCGAACTTTACTTTCATTAAGGTTATTTTCCATATTTGTTTTTTGTTTTAAGGGAACACCCCCGTAGCCGGTTTTGATCCGCGGGACGTAAAACTACTAGATAATTATCACATTGTCTTTTCTTGATCATCATAGCTCATGAAAAGACAATTTCATCGTTATCCTACGTCTCGGATTTAAAGAAACCAGTCTCAAACATCTTCAACCTATAGCTGGAAGATCGAATGCTCCCAGCTTTATCCCCCATCCGTCACATGGGGACGTGCTCGTTAGAAGACCGGGGTTTCCCGTGAAAAAAATAACTAAGAGTGGTAAACATTTTTCATTGTAAACTAGAGCCGTCACTGCTTAACCAACTCAAAAAAGGCTGGTTCAACGTTTGTTAATTGCTAACCACAACAAAACGTTTTCCAGAAGCAGTATATAATGAATAAATATAGATTTTTATGGTGCTTTATGGCCGAAAGACTCAAAATTAACCTTTGTCTGGCGTTGGTTGTCTTCGACGATAAAAATGATTTTTTTCTATACACACATTGGTACTCTGGTGAGTAAAAGAAATAGTTGCTGGGCAATTCTCGTAATAATCTTTTAATTTTTCTGTAGTAAATGATGCTTCTTTCTTGTTCATTTTTTGTTCCAAATATTACTTAACTGTACCTTTATCATATTTATATTGTCAGTTTTAGTTCTTACCGAAATTTGGGATCGTGCAAACTGCGTTACATACCTGAGCCACACTATTTTTCAATTTGCTTATTATGCGTGATTTATTGACTTAAAGATGAAGTTTGTTTTGAAATCCATGTAATTAAAATGTTTAAAAATGTATTTTTTTTTTTTGTTTTGTTTGGATTAAATTAATTACACTATGCGACAAAATAAAAAAAATTAAATAAACCCGGCTAATGACATAGTGTAGGTTGTGAGTTTTGTTGAGTAGATCTCAAAAATATTTTTTTTATATTTCTGGAACCCTCCAAACTTTTTTTATTGGACAAAAACTGTTTTTTTAGACTTTACGCACAAATTTCTGGATTACTCAAACATTTCTGCCCCGATTTCCAAAACTTAAATCTTGTTCGAAAGGGGAGAGATGGACCCTTATCTATTATTCGGCTTATTATGCTATGAGTTTTGATGAGTTAAACTTGGAAAATGCGAACTTTTTTCATATTTTTTTAAGTTTGTCCGTTCATAGTTGCAAACTTTACATACAAAATATGAAATAAGTGTCAGAAATGTTTGAGTAATTCAGAAATTTGTGCGTAAAGTCAGAAAAAACAGTTTTTGTCAAATAAAACAGGTTTGGAGGGTTCGAGAAATATAAAAAAAGGGATTTTTGAGTTCTACTCAACTAACTGAACAACGTGGACTATGTAGTTACTTGTGTGTATTTTCACTGTCGCACCGTGTTATTTACGAGTTTATCTCGTTTAGTGACATTTTCAAACAATATTAGAATAGAACACGTGCATGAACTTAAAGTATACTTACACTCGAAAGTATTTGCCGTTCATGCACTATTTGTTTACCGCAAATGTACTCTCTAACGTTAATGTACTATTTTACCGTACACTTGCACAAACTTACAATATAGTTCCACTTGAACATGTGTAGTTCAAGTATGTTTCGATCGAACAATGCATGAACATTAATAATTGTTTCGTCACCTTACAATTTTAAAGCCACAAATAATTGATATGAAAATTAAAATATTCGTTCGAGTTGCTTTGATGATGACGATTGGAAACTTTGTTTAAAGCACTCCACCAAACAACACATACAAATCGCCGTATACATATACATACATATTTCAAATGATCTGAGACAAAAGTTTCCTGCTTTTACTTGTGGAATTTCTACGTTGATACAGAGCATTCACTCCCGACGTTTCTTTTCCAATTCAGTTTGTTGTGTAGAATAACACCGAGATACTTGACTTTTGACTTGTGATTTTGTTAATGTTTTCTGTTAATAAAGATGAATTTGAAGAAATCCGTATTAGGAAATGTTTGGGGGTATATAGAGTTTTGCCTATGACTGTGTACTAAATATAAGTCGGATCTCAATATGCTACGCTGCACAGTATAACCAACTGGGAGGCACTTTTAAAGTCACCTTCATTAACGATTAATTAATGGGGAGTTTCAACTTATGAATAAGGCCTTCAAGTTCTGTTGAATGCTTGAGGAACGGTAGTAAAAAATCTGTGACTTTGTTCGGTAGTGCTATGTTTTCTTTATTCTGAAACCATATTGATGGTTTAAAATCATCTACTCGCATTTAATAGTGGCGTTATCTTAGAAGATTTTTGAATAATTTTGACAATATTTGCAATAATCTTATGGTTCTGTAAATCTCGCTTTCGTATCATTTTGAAAAAAGAAGTCTTCCACTCTTGAGTATATTCAGGTTGTAAGATGTCACTAACAGAACAATCCTGTTAACTAATTGGGTCAAGTCTATATAAATTTTACTGCTGATTTTACGTTTCGAGGAGCCTTTCTCTTCGAGCTCTTTTCTTTTTAAGAACACCGTTTATGAAAAAAATTCTGTAGCGTTTATGTATCTATCAAATTTTAGTCAATTATCGCGTTAACAATCTCATGCAATGGATGCTGTAAAAGCGATTGGTTGGGCGTAGACCCGTGGTCCAAAAAGGAATTCTATGAAGTATCGACTTAGATCTAGCTTTGGAAATATTTTATCTTACTCAGCCGTTTTTTGGATTTTGGCCTGCCTTATCGCTGGTTCTTCCAAACAGACAAACTTTCTACGCCAGCTTCCGGTATCTCCTACTTCAAGTATTCATTTCGCCGGAAAATCATCTCTGGTCTAGACGATATGGCCGTGTCAGCTTAGACGATGGTTATAATTGCGCTGAAACAGTTTACCGAAGATCTTGCCCAGTATTTTTCTTTTGAATCCCCTCAATGCTGTTGTATGTATTCGTAATAGCCGACCATGCTGCCACTCCATAGAGATCACGGGGAGGATGAGAAACTTGTAGAGCATTATTTTCGTCAAATTCGTGAAATCTGGTGCTCGTTTACCTATTGAAATCATAATAACACCTGTTGTCGGGTGAACTGCAGACTAAATAAATAAATTCACTAAGTAACAACGTCGAAAGTATAGTTATCGGTATCCAATAAGGGGTAGTAGCATCTAACTTCGTATTTCCAATGATATCAGTGCCGTCAATATAGGCAAGCAACCGGCCAACTTTCGCAGAATATTTTTCATGAGTATAAGGGCCAGCAGCCTTGTTGTCCTTAAATCGCTGAATCTAGATTTTGACTTTATCGTGGAAAAGCCTCTCCCTAATTGCAAATAGGCTTTTTTAAAAGACTTCTTGGCGTTAACTGAGTTTCTGATACTAGCGTTATGTCGAATTTCTGCAAGAAAGTATTCGACCTAAATTTTATGAAGGCGAATGAAATTTACGACCCGAGTAGTACAGTCGTCAAAAGGCGAGGAGCATAAAACCGGCGTGAACGTGTCATCAATGATTCGATTATAGTACTTTTCAATAATTAACGGTAATTGATTTGCTCCGCCTTCTATACTTTTTGAGTTTCGATAGATTAAAGAAATCTCATGTTGTGAATTTTACTTTTATCCACTGGTGACGGGATCTACAGTTTAGCGTCGACTCCGAATGACAAATTTTAAAAGGTTTTTATATCAATTTTATTTACTCGAAACAAAGAAATATTTTCTCATATTTTATTTTGTTCGATATGCCTGAGCTGAGGTTTGAAATCTCGATCACTGTAATAATAAACCAACGCATTACATACTAGACTATGGCGAACATATTGTCAAGTTTAAACCGAAGACAAGTCCTGGCGTAAGTGAATTCAGTAATGAAAGTCTTATTGAAATTCGTCATACAGCTATTATTTTTATTCTTTCAATTATTAAGTTTGTTTTGTTTGTTTTAATTAAAATGATACCTAAGATGGGCAAGTATTATACGAAAGCGAAATCGTACATGTCGCGAGCAATGTTAAAGCGTTTCGAAAAACTATCAAATACCGCTATATACAGTCAATACATTTCAAGCTTTTGTTCTATATCCCAATACAATTGTCTGCAGACATTGATTCTTTTACTCGAACTAAACCTAAACTCTAGAAATGGCAGTTCTAATGTACGATTTTTTTGTTGTGTTTTAATAAGTAAAATCCCAGGATTTTGGAATTGTTAAAAACTGCCTGATCCCGGTATTCCCAATACTAAATTTAACTATATAAATCCTTTCTTGCATTTTACCGACCAACGCTTGCCTTATTAGCGGTCCTAGAGAATTCAATTTGTTTCTTTTTAATAATTTTTATAATTGTTAAACATTTTTTTGTGATTAAGAGTGTCTCTATGAAATCCATTCACTAAATCTGGAATTTTTCTAACTAGCATTTGTCTTTTTAATTCCATGAATTTTCGTTGAATTTTTTTACCAAAAGAATATTTGAAATTATTCGTCCGAGTCGTATTTTGTGCCGACCAAAATTAAGTCATTTAAACAAACAAAAATCAAGAACTTAAAACGTCTTAGAAAATTTCGTGGGTCAGTCAATATAAGTCAATTGTTATTGATAACAACTAAGGTCCAGTATTCCCTCGATTTACGTCGTAGAATGTTCCGGAAAAAGGCGACGTAAATCGAAACGACGTAAATCGCATTCCAAATAACTCATACTATCAGATGCATTTATTTATGTACATTTTAGAAAAAAAAAACTAAAATAATTAAATTTTTATTCTGTATAACTAAGTACATACATAAATATAGATGGATTTTTGATTTGTTATAAAAATTTATTTCATATGTTGTTCACAAAAAGATTAATAAAAAATAAAAAATAATCCATTAACACTTAAATACTATTTAAAAATATATTTTAGAAGTGTTTTCAATAGAAGAAGACGCAGTCGCTGTTGCACTTGCACGGATTTCTACTCCACTTTTTAGGATGTATCTTATTGTTGTAGGTGGAAGACCCATTATATTAGCTATAACAAACGCTTTTTCGCCACTATCATGACGCCTTAAGATGTCCAATTTGGTTTTTAACGAAATTACATTTCGTTTTCTTCTTAGAACATCACGTTTTATTTTTTGAACTCATATTTAATGTACTTAAATATTTATTTTTTTCAAAACTCTCTATTTTATTCAAATAGTTACACACAAATATTTTTAATTTTTAAAGAGGGAATTCCCCTGATTTTGTTTATAAACAACAGAGGCGACGTAAATCGAATGACGACGCAAATCGAAGTTGAAGGGAACAAAATTTTTGACGACGTTAATCGAAACAACGTAAATCGAGGGAATACTGTAATACCAGTGATGTCTTCTTGCGACGACAACGAATACATAATAATACTATGTTCAGACATGCACTTATATTGAGTAAATCGCAATAAACGGCATTATTGATCTCAATATTTCATATAAAATGTGAATTAATTATTGCTCAATAAATTCATAAATTGCTATAATATTGAAATACAGCACTGTCATAAGTACGTTCAGTGAGCATATTACAATTTTCTGAACACTTTCTATTGATATTTGATAACTCAAATATCAACAACGACAAACAAAAAAAAAACAAAAAAAAGCGAACAAAACAAAAACAATGTTGTTGAAACAACCAGCTGTTTTGTTTACCAGCTGTCAAATGAATATTGAATAAGCAGCTGAACTGCGTATATTGTTATGTCTAAACACTTAAAATATTGTAATCAATAAACCGAATATTGACTCAATAAAAGTGCATGTCTGAACATAGTATAAAAGGAGGAATATGTCAGATCTCGAAAGTGGCAACATAAAATAAAACGTTACAATAAAAAACGACTACGAGTACTTTGGTATTCCAAAAGCAGCACCTCTTATACGAAATTGGTAGTTTTGATACAACATCAGAGTTAAATTCTGGCGTCCGATTGAGAACTTTGAAATCATCTTTACGACTTCGATATTACCCTCAAGAATGGAAGTTTGCACTTGTTAAAATAATAAAATAAAACTCAAAAATATACAAAGGCGGAGTCTTACAAGCTTATACGTTTTTTTTTTATAATAGTGTTGTTACCTTTCTAAATGTCTGATTTAACGCTAACAAATAATGCGAACAGATATATCAATGACAATTAATTTGGCTTCAAACGGAACTATTTTCAGTTCGTAAAATAACAAAACCAATATGAAGTTTCAATAAAATTTATATAATAAAAATGAATTTTAATTGACAGATCAATGTTACCTATTATAGTATATAATATTACCAATATTACCCAAAGTAATTCAATTTTTCTTTATTTGTGTAATATTTATTATTAGTATTGGTAATTTGATTTACAAATTTCGTTGAATATCTTTATTTTCATCTTATTTTTTTTTTATTTATTTCAGAGTTCAATATGATAATTGTCCAAATAGATGGACTTTCCACCCTGCTGCCTTAGTTAAAGTTGTGTCTTTTCGTGTCGGCGATTTAGTTACCATTATCAATGATTCGGCAAAAGTACAGCAATTGCAAAAAGGTCATGGAGAGTGGATTGAACTAATGCGATATGTATGAAACTTATTTATAAGCTTCCTACAATAATATTAAAATTTTATTTCTATCTTATCTTTTGAAGGCTCTCGGTAAACTTTGCAAAGTAGTTAAAGTCTATTCAGATGGCGATTTACGCATTGAACAATTGGACGATGGTTTTGAATGGACGCTAAATCCTAAATGTGTAAAGCTAGAAAGATCACCGCTAGCAACCGCAGCAGAACGCAGTAACAGCATGATGGATTTAAGCCATCGTAGAACTGATCATGTCATGACACCACTTTCAGGCTTGTCGGGAACTTCAATGGCTGATAAATTAGTTCGTGAGGCAGCCCAAGGTCATATAGAATTTGTTAAACAGTATTTAGATACACATCCTGACCAGATAAATGTCATGAGTGGCGGAAAATCTTGTATTCAAGTCGCTGCTCATCAAGGTTATGTAGAAATAGTAAAATACCTTATTGACAAAGGAGCAAATGTAAATGTTGTTGATAAAGAAGGTGATTCAGCACTACATTATGCTGCTTTTGGAAATCAGCCAGACACAATGCGAATTTTATTGCAAAATAATGCCAACATTAATTTTTTAAACTCCAGTCATTGTTCGGCGTTGCATATATGTGCCCATAAAAAAACTCCGCACTGTGTTCGGGAATTACTTTCGTTTGGAGCTGACGTAAACATTCAAGATTCATATGGCGACACTGCATTACACGATGCTATTGGAAAGGAAAATACTGAAGTTGTAGAACTGTTATGCAATGCACCAAACCTCGACTTTACCGTCAAGAATAATAGAGGGTTTAATGTATTACATCACGCAGCTCTTAAGGGAAATGTCACAGCTGCTCGACGGATTTTGCATTTAGCTAGACAGTTGGTAAATGTTAAAAAAGATGATGGTTTTGCTGCTTTGCATTTGGCGGCTTTAAATGGTCATGCACAAGTTGTAGAAACACTTGTAAGAGAAGGTCAAGCTGAAATAGATATTCGCAATAACCGACGACAAACACCATTTTTATTAGCAGTGTCCCAAGGTCATTCTGCTGCTATTGAAAAACTAGTCAAGTTGGGTTGTGATATAACCGCTCGTGACGAAGATGGCGACAATGCCATGCATTTATGTGTTATTAAAAAAGCGAATCTTTTGCAAGCCTCTGAACCGACGTTAGAAACTTCTCCGGATATTTTCGCAGTATATGATAGTTTGGCATATATAAATGAAGATAGGTTGATGTATACTATACTGTGTTATCTATCTCGTTTAGGTTGTCGAATAAGTCAAAATAATAAGGGAGCAAATATTTTTGAATGGATTACTGATAAGAATTTAAAAAAATTAATTTTAGGCAATCAACATATAGAAACTATTTCTTCACGTAATACCACCCCATCGACGTGTACTGAAGTAGCTACAAACTCGCTTCCAAATGCATTAGTCCATAACATCCAGTCGATTAATCTAAGCGCTGTTGAACCTGTTGGTGCCATCGCTTCAAATATTTTACAACTTACAGATGATACGACTTTATCGGACAAACCATCTAGCTCTAATCATAATCAATTTCATGATACTGCTTCTAGTACGGCTACACGAAGGCAGTCTACAAAAACATTAACAGCTAACATCAACACAAATAATAACGATGTTGATGGAGTAGAATTAGAAAAAACAACAAGTTCTCATGCTCCGCTTACGGCATTATCCACCACGCCCCAAGAATGCATTGTATGTGATGAAACTCTACAACTAATTAAATTTGAACCTTGTCAACATCAAATATCATGTGAAGATTGTGGAAAACGTATGAAAAAATGTTTACGATGTGGAACACAAATTGAGCGGCGAATAGATTGCAATGGACGTCTTATTACCAACACAGAGTCAACAAATTTACCATCTGCCGACAGGCTTCGCTACTTGGAAAATAAAATACAGGAGTATGAAGAGTCTCATTATTGTAGCATATGCATGGAACGAAGTCGTGATGTAGCCTTTCTTTGTGGACATGGTGCATGTTCCCATTGTGCTGAAACTTTGCGAACATGCCACATGTGTCGGAAAACTATTCTCAAAAAAATTAATTTGTATTGAATCATTTCGCTCTTTTCAATCGAGATAATTTTTATTTTAACAAATTTAAAATGAAAACTTTGTTTGAAACTGAAATGAATACATACATATGTTGAAATTGCTAATGTGAAAGATTATATATTTTTATTTTACTTTTTACTTAGTCTCTTTTTAAAAGTTATCAGAAATCTTCAATTGTTTATACCATTAAATGTCCCAATTTATAAGGGACTATAGTAGGAATAAAGAGCACATTCTATGTACATTTATGTTCTGATAAATTTTAATAACTATTTCAAATTTTTTACAAGGGTAGATGTAATTAATACTTACATGAATTAAACCATATTGTTCACTTAAATTTATGTTACAATTATGAATTTTAATTATTGATATATTTAACTTAAAAAAATTATTTATACAATTCTATATTATAAAATAAAAATAATTCTAAATGATTCTATTTTACAGATATCATTTGATATCTAATATCGGATCAATAAACGCGAATGGCCGTATTTAAAAATAAACTTTAAAAATGTATATGCTTCTTTTAAATTATGTATATTTAAAAACAATTATTTGTCTACTCAAACTTTTTAAGGAATTTTACCCCACTTTATATCTATAATAGCGACATTTTAATTTTTTTTTTTTCTTAACTTTTAGTAAGTTTATATTAAGTGCATGCAATAACAGAACTTCTTTAACACTTTCGAACCAATTTTTGAACATCATTTTATATCGCTATCCGTTTTATTATATTCATATATTTTTCAAAAAATTTGAACAATATTAAATTCGAAATGATCGCAATCAGGCCAAAGTGTTTCCATTTTTAAGGCATTTTTGGATAAAATTTCAAGGCACATTGGATAAAATCATGGAAATGTGTTTAACTCTCTCATATGCCGACTGTGTTTTCTCACCCTAGTAGAATAGTGCGAGGATTCTTCCTGTAATTTTCAATACAATTTCCTTTTTTGAATACTACACTCTAAAGACGAAGATGGCACTTATTAAAGTGGCAAGATCTCATACAAAATGTGGCTGAGGGCTGTGTATTGAAAGTCGTTCTATAGTTGATATACAGTGAGCTTCAAAAGAAAGTGTACACTATGGATAAAATTCTAACAATCTCAACTCAAGTTTTCCACTTAAGGAGAGTGCCCTAAAAAATTTTACTATATTTCCAAAATTTTCTTATTCTTTTAAAAAAAATTAACGGTAATTTATTAATGTATATTTTTTTGAATTGTACACTTTCTTTTGACGCTCACAGTATATCTACTTAGAATTCTACTTTTACTGATGACACTTTTTTTATTAACCAAGCATCTTCTGATCATCATCTGATACCTACAGAAACAAAATTTTAATGCACAATACGAAGGGAAACATTTCACTCCGTTTAAATAACTATCTGGTATTCTCAGATGTTAATTTTGTCTGAAATACAAATTACATATACATAGAAGCAAAAGGAACATAAATAAAATTGAATCTTTTTAGAAGATATTGTGTAATTTGTGTATGTAGTGTTAATTTAGACAATTATGGAGAACTTAAGAAATTAGACTTGCAAAGCCAAGATGACAATTAATATAAGCATACTGTCAAAATATTGTTATAATATTTGCATCTTGCATCACCAAATTCCCTAAAGGACGATTAATTAACGCTGGACATCTATAGTCTAGTTTGAACTATATCAACGTGACTTTTCTGACTTTCGTTTTATTGCCTACTAGATAAAGGTGCCAGTATTTTCCCAATAATTTTTGTGGGTTTTTCAAGATTTAATTTGTAATAAGGAAACCTAGTGAGGATAACCGTTGAATGTCCAAAGACACCTGATGTTCTTGGACAATCTTAAATTTGGTGTACACATCCCCTAGGAATCTCCACCACCATTATCATAATACGCTCAAACTGGCTTTAATGTTTTCTTTTCTCTAAAGCCAATCTCCAAACAGTGGTCCCGTGGATTAGAGTTGGTTTGATTACAAAGTAGTAATGCTAATATACATTTATAGGTTTAATACCCCGTCTTCGAAACTCTGGGCTGTGTACTCAAGTTCTTTGCCTACCACGTCATCTGCATCGGCGATAGTTATACAGCACGCTCTTCTATAAATCCACGGGTTTCACATAGTCTTCCCGTAACCTAAAGTTAACCCAGTTACTGTGCCTTTGTTGAAATGGCAACTCCGGTTGATTATCAATACAACACTTCCAATCTATTTTGTTTTTAGTTTTTGCATTCATTTTTATGCTTTTATACACCTTTCTCATTTTCGAATTTAATTGTAAACTGAATTCTGAATAAACAACATTAATTTAAAATCGAACGGCGTTTTTCTAAAAGAAAAAAAGGGTACCTTACAACATGTTATGGGCCCAGAGAACGAAAAAAGTTTATAATTGGAATGAGTAGCTCACTATTTAATATTGAAAAATTGAACGAGTCCAATTACGATTCCTGGAAGATTCAGATAAAAAGCGTTCTGATACATCAAGGGCTGTGGGCATTGTCAGATGGCGTCAAACCAGAAGATGATGCGGCAAAGCGTGCAAAAGCGTACATTCAGTGCTCAGTTTGCATGAGAAGTAAATGCGTTTTTAAGCTCAGAGATTCGTAGTAATGATATTTTAAATATACACACTGACGTTTGTGGACCAATTAATAAAGATTCGCTTGGTGGAGCTAAATATCTACTCACGTTTATCGATGACAAGTCACTTCATGTATTTGTATACTTTTTAAAGAGTAAGAACGAGGTTTTCATGAAACTCCAGGATTTTCTTTCAATGGTTGAACATCAAACTGGGAAAAAAAATTAAAATCCTAAGAAGTGACAACGGCATGGGATTTATGAATAATGCTTTTGATAATTATTTAAGGAAAAGGGGAATACTGCGGCAACTTGCCGAGCGTTTCAACCATACTTTAATTGAAATGGCGAGATGTATGCTTGTTGGGACAAACCTTGGTGAACATTTGTGGGTTAAGGCTGTTAATACCGCAGCGTACGTGCGAAACAGAGCTCGTACTAGAACGCTAAATGGCTCCATGCATTTTGAGATATTTAATGGCAGAAAACCTTATGTGGGTCATTTAAGAACATTTGGTTCTTTAGCTAGTGCTTTGGATAAGCGTCAAAAGGTTTAAACGGTTGTATGATCATTAAAATCAATGGAATCATCAATTGTTAGCTGAGATGTATATTTTGTTGAAAGTTCTGGAACACATGAAGTCGAATACGAAATCCCTTTGCAAGAAATCGCACTTGAGGGGCAGCCAGATAATAATACTGGCGCTGAAGTGGTACAAAAGGCCAATACCGAGATACATGTGCAATCAGATGGTGATGCAAATGAAAGTGACTTCGAATCGGCTGAAGAAGATAATAAGCATAGTACACTCTTAAGAGGTCCAGATAGACCGCGTATAATACGATCAGGTGCTCCGGGTAGACCACAGAAGGAATATAAATTATTGGGGGTTGCTTACTCCGGTGATAATGATCCTGTCCCTTAAACAGTTGAACAGGCCTTAAATGGTCAATGTAGTAGTGAATGGTGGAAAGCAATGCAAGCCGAATATGAAGCCCTAATAAGAAATGATACCTGGGAATTAGCAGAACTTAGTGTAGGTCAAAAAGCATTGCCTAACAAATGGTTTTTTACGATAAAGAATAATTAACGAAACGAGCTCAAACGCTTTAAACCCCGTCTTATGGCAAAAGGCTGTTCGCAAAAATATGGTCTTAATTATACAGAAACCTTTTCACCAGTCGTTCATTACGACACCATAAGAATGATTATAGCTATTTCGGCTATATCTGCATCATATAGATGTCTCATCAGCCTATTTGAACAGCGAATTAGACGATGAGGTGTATATGACCCAACCGGAAATGTTTACCAATTCAAGATACCCACACCATGTCCTAAAATTGAAGGAGGCATTGTATGGATTAAATCTATCAGGCAGGCAATGGAATTATAAATTGAATGAAATCCTAACTGAAATTGGTTTCAAGTCATGCGATAGTGATCCATGCGTCTTTATTAGACGAAATAGCAATAAAATTAATATCATCGCTGTATACTATGTCGATGACTTACTAATTGATAGTTCCGATATTGATGAGTTGCAAATTATAAAGGCTTCGATTGCTGATATAGTACCAGTAGTAGACAAAGGTCCAGTGAACAATTTTTTGAGTCTTGAAGTTGAACGTGATGGCGATAAAGGCAAAATATTTATTAGTCAATACAAGACCGGATATCTTACATTCTGTGTGTAAGCTCTCACAATGTAACAATGACCCCCATGAGGAACATTTGGTTGCTGCCAAAAGATTACTTAGATACTTATCAACGACTAAAAATAAACAAATAAAATATAAAAAACTGGAAAACCTATAGAGTGCTATACAGATGCAGATTGGGGTAGTGATAGCACAGATAGATCTTATCCAGGATATGCATTTATGATTGGTGGTGCAGTATTTTCGTACGAATCAAGGGAACAATCCACTGTGGCACTTAGCAGTACAGAAGTTGAGTATATGTCTCTAACATCAGCATCTAAAGAGGACACATTTTCGCGAAAATTAATAAATGACATACAACTTGATTGTCGAAAATCTATTGTCATAAAAATTGACAATATTAGTGCCATTAATCTGGTTAAAACTAGGTCAATAATCCTGACTGAAGAGTTGTAATGACCAATTATGTATGTCATGTATGTAATCTGCTTAAAAACCCTGTTTATCATCAAAGAATTAAACATATTGATATAAAATATCATTATGTAAGTAAGGTGAGATTACACTTAAATAATGCAGCAGCTTTGAAAATTTAGCGGACATCTTTACCAAAAATTTACCTAAACCTAGCCACGAGAAGTTTGTAAAATTACTTTAGATACATAATTTTCTTATTGGAAATGTTTATTGAGGGAGAGTGTTGAAATGACAACTCCGGTTGATTAACAATACAACACTTCCAATCTATTTTGTTTTTGGATTCCTTTTTATGCTTTTATACACACATATTTCTCATTTTCGATTTTAATTGTAAACTGAATTCTGAATAAACAAAATTAATTTTAAATCAAACGGCGTTTTTCTAAAAGAACAAAAGGGTATCTTACAACAGCCTTCATCTAACTTCGACCCATCTGTGGAGACGGCTGTACATCTCTCCCTCTGGAGTGTCCACCATCCCATAGTGTCCTATGAGTATCCCCGAACTAGGCAAGAACATAGCACAATATAAGCGGTAGTTTTAGCCAAAGGTCCGTTTCTCCGCTCAGGAAAGACGACGTTCAGAATTCCAGAGTGTCCTGTTGAGCGCTATTTCCAGCAGCCTGATTCCCTCAGACGTATGGGACTGTGCGTTGACATAGAATGATTGACATAGAAATTAAGCGGAGTCAGACAGAGCATAGTATCAAGGGCAGCCTGAGGACAAATCTTCCTCACTCGAGTGATAACGAATCCGCTGAATCCAATTCAAGATTTTTCACTGGAAAGTCTTATCCAATGCACTCCACCAAACAACACAACCATAAGTAATAGCCGGTCTAACAATCGCTAGATATATCCAGCATCGGATATTGTGTTAGATAAAGAGCATTCAGTCCCTTCTTCGTTCCTTCCTTGGTGTTCTTTTTCCAATTCAGCTTGCTTTCTAGAACAACACAAATATACTTGACCTCAAAAGACAACAGAAGCTCCCTGCTACCTAACCTAGGTAACCTGAAGTTTTTAATCCTGTAGTTACGCGAGAAAAAAACAAGGTCTGTCTTTTTGGGATTTATACCCAGACCACAGATTGTAATACAAGGGGATAAAACTCCAAGTGCAGACTCCATCAGTCCATCAGCGTGGACAAGAATTTGCCACTTACCAGAATAACCACATCATCGGCATATGCCATTACGCAGCATATGAGTAATAAACCTTACCAGAAAATTTGGGGCACGTATATCCCTGGAGAATCCTCAATTGAAGAAGCGGTAACATTGTTAAAGGGCTCCAACATCTAAGAAGGCTGACAAACTGTACTCACCCGTAGCCAAATTTGCTTCTTTGTTATTCCTCTGTTTATACCCTTTGTATAAACAATTATTCGACAGATCTTTGTAACGGAGATCTTCAAACCACGATTGCTCTCTTCAAACACACAGCGTCTTCACACAAGACTGACTGAACTTCACTAACTCAGTCACCTGCTTTGACTTCGGCTTCTCAAAATCTCTATAAATGTAAACATCGTTGTTTACATTTATTATCGTAGTGTTGTTTGTGTATTTTGTTTACATTTATTCTTGTAGTGTTGCTTGTGTATTTTTGTTTACTTGTTCACCTTTTTTATCCTGGTGTTTGTTGTTATATTAAGCAGTACGATAATTTGTAAACAAGTTTGTTTACTGCATTGTTTTGTTTTTGTAGCTTTTGTTTATAATTTTATTGTTAAGCTATGTAAAAGCAAAACACCAGTATCTAGATTTTTATTTTCGTAACAATGTTTTGTACAATGGGTCAATTCGACCTCCGGATACTGTACTTGTTTTAACTGACAAGTACACGTCCTCTAATCTAACAATGTTTTATTTTTGAACTAGAATATGTATATTGAATTAACTTTATATGTTTTAATACAATAAAAATAAGTTTTTTTAAAAAACCTTTCAATTTATTTATTTATTTTTTCTGACGATTTTTACGATTTCAAAAAAGTCTTTGACGATTTTCTTTCTAGTGTTTGACGATTTGATGCTTTTGCAACACAGCCTGTCACGTCATGAAGAGCGCTCACAACTGACTTACCCCTAACGTAAGTAGGTTAGGACGAACTCAACAGAGACCGGTACATGTTTGACCTCAAATAGAGATCGATAAGTCTCTTCAGAGCTTTTAAAAGAAAGGTTGAGAACGACATAGATCTATAATCATTAGGGTGAAATTAATTAATTTAGATTTCTATTCTATTCTATTGCAAGGAGAAAATAAAGCTAATAATCCTGAGTGAATTGTTGAACCTAATTAGCTATTTTGTGAGACATTCTATAAATATTTGATTGTTTATTAATACATTTTTAATTTAATTTTGTCGATTTACGGCCGAGACGTAAATATTTTACTCATCCGGAAAAGTATTAGTTCCTCTGACTGTCCATACTTCATATTTTACTGGACAAAAGAGGTTGACCCCGAGAGTTGATATTACTCACAGATGGTACTATTGGTAAATGACTTACTTAATTGCTCATTATAACCATTTAGTCAGAATTACGATCTAACTTCTCACACCACTCCTGCTGTGTGAGTTAATTTTAGCCATGAGTGGTGGGACCAACAGCTTAAAATCGACTGCAAATGACAGATTTTTTCATAGAGTTTATGCCAGAGGAAGTTCGCGAAGAAATATTTTTGATATTTCATTTTGTTATAGATGTTTAGGCTGGGGTTTGAACCACAGACTCTCGTCTAATAAACCAACACACTATCACTACAACGTCGATTTATAAATAAAGGTTGGAATAAGTATGTGTATAACTTCATTTAATACTAAATGACGTTTTATTTAATTTCATTTCTTCTATATATGTATTGGTCAATTCACACAAGTCGTTGTATCGTTGTATTGTGTGTATTGTTGGACGATTTTACAACAGTGTATGCTTGTTGTTGATATTTTTCATGTAAAAATCCGGTACACTTATACTCATTTTCTTCATATGTTTTTAAAAGTTGTATTGGTTTCGTGCTATCAAATTGTGTGAATGCCAAAAAATTCATTTGGAATACGAAATACACAATACAGCATAGCATTGAGCGTTCACAAACAATCAAGTGTATTCAATACAACATACACGATAAAAAGTCGTGTGAATTGCCCATATTTTTTGTACGTACTGTGTGTAGATATACTTCATATGCTGTTGTATTCAAAACACGTGTGGATCAGTTTTGTTAAAAATTTAATTTTTTATACATAATATGTAATTTATCTACGTTTAGGAAAGTGGTTCAATTTAGAATTTGTATTGGTTTTTTTAAAACAATTTTTTAAACTTCTCATTTATTTCAGAGCTATGCTTAATATTATAAAAAATTAACTTATAATTAAAACTAACTTTGAGCTTCTATAGGTTCTTTATTTAATTTTTTTTTAATTGCAAGTTTGAAACGAAATTATGTTATTCCCCAGCACTAAATTTTTTTAACTTCTTAAATTCTATTGAAATTTCAACTTGAAATATTAAGACATTTCACTCTTTAAAGGTAATAATGAACCTGAGTTTAGAGAGTAGCACGGTTTTAATTAATTTACTTCTTCATTGATAGGATCACAGCCAGGTAGCTCTTTTGGATCAATATAAGTTATTCCAAGTTCTCCTCGTGAGAATGGTTTTGCACCATTTGTTTGCAAATAATAATCCCCCGAAATGCTAAAAGAAAAATATTATTAAAATTAGGACTATAATAAAAGTTGCATAAATTTTATAGGTATGTTTAGTAAAAATTAGGCATAAAAACGATACGGTTTTTATCTCATTATTTAGTATTAGATATCGCGCGTTTAAAATTAAATTCTTCTGAATAAATATTCGATATTTACCTCAATTGGCTTTTGTGTAAAGTAGAATAACTTTAATTATTTTCAATATTGTATTTTATTGTAATCCAAAATCAGTTTAAGTAGTTACCGAACCTCAGGAATAAATAAATGAATACCTTCCGCGATGATTATATTGTTTCTGTGTATATATGTATATCCATAGCAGTTTCATATATTTTTGAACATTTTTATCCATCAAAATTTTCTACAAGTTAGATAAGAAATACACCCTTTTTTTACACGGTAGATACGTCGCGTAAAAAAAGACAAATATTATGTATATATGTAAGTGTATAAACAAACTGAAAAGATATACATAGGATTGATGCAGCAGCCTACATATGCCTATAAAATTATATAACTTTATAAAAATGCACAGATTTAGTTTAACAGTATACACAGAGTTTTTATTTTATTTCATTTTATGATTATAAAAAAATAAAGAAAAAACTTAAAAATTCTCTTCCATTTATAAAAATAAAATTAGTTATCAAACTCTTAAGACAATTAGGAACGGAATTATTTTCAATAAAAAATTTTTTTTATTTTATTCGGAGTCAGATTCTGATAGCAAGCGCATTCTCTTTTGCTGGGGTGGCTCAATATCAGTCTCGTCAGTAGAAATATTTATTACTTCTACATCTTCAGAAGCTGCTTCTGGCGCTGGTTTATTTCTTTTAACAGCAAATTCGGTTATAGTGCGTTGTGATCCAACTTGGGAAAGTTCTTTATAGAGCTCTCTGTATCTAGCCCTACATGTTTGTAGGTCTGATTGAAATTTCACAGCTCTTTCAATTATGTTATCACATGTCAAAAAGTGTTCTGCCAACTTATTTGCCATTTGAAGGCCGTCAAGTATCAACTTGGCAGTTATTGGACTTTGAATTTCACTCTCATCAGTTTCGACATTTTGATCTTCATTTCCCAGCGCAACCTCCAATATCTCTTCTTCATTTAGAGCTTTATCAACAATTATTTCGTTTATATCTTCAATGTTAAGATTATCAAACCCTTCACCTCCAACTTCTCGCGCCAAATTAATTATGTATACCTGCATACACTTCACCACCTGAATTATCATTCGCACAAGTGTCTTTGCCTTTGACGCATTCTGGCCAAATGCTCTTCCAACAGGCATTTAAAGTTGATGGTTTTATTTCTGAAAAGGCTAAAGCACCATGCTTTATGCAATCCATAATCGAAAATTTCTTCCATGCGTCGATAACTGTAGTATTAGCATCACTTTCTATATCATTTAAAATGTACTGAAATGATCTCTTAATATAAAAAAAAATGGTAAATTTTTTAAAAAAAACGTGTTACTTCAAATTCGCGTAAAAAAAAACCGTGTAAAAACAGGTTTGGGTGTAACCTATTATTTTCAAGAATTTCCCTTCAGTGAAAGACTTATCACGATCTATTTTTGGAGCTTTTATAAAATACAAATGATAAATATTTAGAAGAATAAAAACTTTGGTAGATCTTTCAAACGCATCTGAATAAAGCTGTCGTTATTATTTACAAACATAATTTTTAACGTTCACAAGAATTTAAAATAATATTTAAAATTATGTACTATGGCTGACTGATAACTAAGAAAATAAATACCCCTACACTACTTCAAAAAAAGGAAAAGAATAAAAGAAATTAGAAAAAAGAAATATGAAAACAGAGACGTGAAGAACTTAAGCTATTTTCTTTTTGTTTATCCCTCTTTTTCTGTACACTCCTCCCCAAAAACAGCAACGTCTTAAAGACATTATGTGTATGGGGTGAATTACGAACTCATTTATTTATTTATTTTATTATGTAATATATATATAATATACTGTGATGTGAAAAATAATAAGGATACAGGTGTCATATTAGAGATTTGACGAGAAATTAAATAAAACGATAAGTAACTGGACTTATATATTACTGATCAGCAATGAATCGTTTTTTTTTCGCTATTCATAATCACTCATGAAATTTTAAATATAAGTGAGGCGACAGTATTAAAATTGACATAATATGATTCACTCATACTCACTACAACGTTGATTTATAAATTAAAGGTTAGAATAAGTATGTGTATAACTTTGACATCAAACTCTATCTGATATGGAATTGGAGTTTAAACGGGTTAGTATAATACATTGATATTGTTGTCTTCGAACGATTTCTTAGTGCACTTTGCAGTATATTTATTATCCTACTGAAACACGCATCGATGTAGTATATTTTTTATTCAACATAATGTAGTATGTATGTATACAAGTATAATTCAATACATACAAATATAGTTCTTAGATTTAACAATTAATTTAAAAAATTTTTTTACTAGGTAGGAAAGCCTTTGCCATTTATGTATGACCAGTTGAAGGCGGTTTGAGTCGATGACACCCACTCCTCTTCCTCTCCCACTCTTTCAAAATAGATTTTTAAGTCCTCCTTATCTCTAATGTCGTGTTTCCTAATTTGGTGGTCGAGATAATCCCACAAATGATCAATAGCTTTAATATCGGACGATTGAGATGACATATTAAATACGTTTCATTCTATGTAGGGAGCTACTCCTTTATTGTTTGTTGTTGTCCTACTACAAAAAAAAAAATGCCATCCCCATCTTAAGTTTTGTAAATTGTTTTTTAAAATGTTTTAATAAGCAAACCAATCCATTGCACTATCTATGAAAACGAGTCTACCCTCACAAGATACAGGTTTACACCCACTAACGTATTTGATGGTATCTATCATAAGGGACCATCGAAGGTCCGAATAGGGTTTACGCATACATAGGCTCATTCACCTGATCCGTAGATACTGAATTTGCTTTCGTCCCAAAATGAAATTCAGAAATTCATCCACGTTTCATCACTACGTCTTTGCTATCTTTGCTTTCAGTATTTGTATTTCGAATAATATCGTTAGATTGTTTAACGCGTGCAATATAGTAGAGCTTTCAGCCGCTTGCTGTGATTTTGTATATCACTGTAAAGACGTTTTGATATGCTCCGTTCCAATGCACTTTGTCAAAAAATAGCAAAAAAAAATGCTTTTACCAGCCTACTGTTTCTTTCTCTAAAAGCGATACGAAGAAATCATAACATAATACTAAGCCGTACTATTACCTGTCCGCACACAATGTGGTAAAATAAATTACCATTTTTATTATTTTTTTTAAAGGAAATTGAGAACATATTTAACGATTAGAATTATGTTTTAAGTTATCTGGAAGTGTTTCGAGAAAATATGATGAAATGATATTCCAAAGAGTGTAAAATAGCACATTGCCAATATTATTTCAAAACTGAGCATTGATCATCATAGATTACCAAACATGAAACTCAAATCAACTTAATCTTATGGACTACACTTGTCAAAAGATGAAATACTCAGGTAGAAATTAGCCATATTTAGCTTCCTATGGGCTAATCATTGTGTTATTATAATTATTTGTTATACATATTCCAAACGTTTAAGTTATATAAACAGATTTTGCCTTTTACTTTTATTAATATGTATATAAAATTATACTGTATTTTACTTACTTTAATGGACAGTCATGTCCCATGAATACGGGATCTTTGTCATTGTAGATAAATTTTCCATTTTTGAAATCAGACCAATTCTTTGCTTTAACGGCAATAAATTTTACATTACTTTTGTTTGAAACGCTTTCAGCCCAAAACCACCAGGATCGCCTATGGCTTGAAAGATCTAAAAACGATAACAAATTATAGGCAATGCTATTCAAAAAATTATAAATATTCAGCGGTTACCATTATCTGTTAGCATTTTATAATTTCTTTTTGGGCAACCAGGTTGCAAAGTTGTCCCGCCGTTTGGCCAAAAATCCGCTGTACCAGTACTTACAGGCGCACCATAAATCCAAGCATCTGTATGTATAACATCCACAAATTTAGCATCAGATTTTTTAAGATGGTTTGTAAGTCCTCCCGTATAGAATAACGGAAATGCTGGGTCCAGAGCTGATATCCTGATATTCAAATAGTTAAACTTAGCGTTTAAATAAATATTAAAAATATACAGGTATATACATACCTTTTAATTAATTTGGTTTTATTACTTCGAGCATAAACTTCCCTACCAATAATGCCTGCGATTTGTCCACCTAATGAATGTCCAACTATTTGAAATTGATTAATGTCCAATCCATTATCAAATTGATTAAGTAACTCCTTTGCAATTACTACACCAAGCTTTAACAAAAAAGATTTAAGATGTACTTACATACATATATACTATATTCATTTAGATCTTACATATAGGAATATTATAATAAAGGCTATCCATTTCGTGGTTTCAAAAGTATGGGACTGGAATTCGACATCTGTCGAACTAAGTTGTGAAACCAATTTTTTTCTTTTCAGTTGAAAGTCTGACATTGACGAAAATGGATCGCTTAACTATCACACAACGCATAAAAATTATCAAAACCTAGTACAAAAATGGTGATTCTGCCACAGCCAATTTTTCGAACAAAATTTTCTTCAGCGATGAAGCACATTTCACACTCGGTGGGTATGTTAATAAACAAAATTGTCGTATTTGGGGTTCTGAGAATCCTCAAGTAATTGAAGAGAGGCCATTACATCCAGAAAAAGTCACTGTTTGGTGCGCTCTTTGGTCCGAAGGTGTGATTCGACCTTTCTTCTTCGAAAACGACGATGGAACGACTGTCACCGTCAATTCGGAGCGTTATGTTCATATGATAACCGACTTTTTTTTGCCTGCTATTGAAGAATACGACTTGGAGAATATGTGGTTTCAACAAGACGGTGCCACATGCCACACAACTCGAGCGAATATGGCTTTATTGCAAGAGACATTTCCTGGCCGCGTAATTTCTCGTCGTGGCGATATCAACTGGCCACCAAGATCATGTGATTTGACACCATTAGACTTTTTTTGTGGGGCTACGCGAAAGACCGTGTTTATGCAGATAAACCTTCAACTCTTGAGTACTTAAAAACCAACATTCGTCAAGTTATGGCTGAGATACCGCCCAATATGTGTCAAAAAGTGGTCAAAAATTACCTCAAAAGAATCAATGCTTACAACACTTCGCGTGGAGGTCATTTAAATAATGTAGTGTTTCACACATAATGTCAACGTTCAAACTTTACAATAAAAAAGAAATATCATGAAAAAAATATTTTATATGTGTTTTATTTACGTTTACTTTTGAAACCACGAAATGGATAACCCGGTATAAATAATAATAAGTTATAACTAGAGTCCAGTGCCATAGATGCTACAAATAGTAATAAATACGATCTTAAATTAATTCTAAATATTACATTATGTAATACAAATATATATTTTTAAATAAATACATAAGTTTTTAATTATATGTAATGGAAAGAAGAGTTCTGAAAGCTCATCGTTATTTGTTGTTGACACATTCTTGTTTTATTTTGTATGCATATATAGGGTTTTTAGTAAGGATTCACATTTGTCAAAAGATGGGTACCCTGTACATTTATGAATAAATCGGTACGTGAATCAATAAAAGTTAAAATTTCGGAAAATGGCTGTACACATGAGATTCATGTATCGCGAAAAAGTCACTGTTTGGTGGGGGTTTTGGTTTGCCGGAGCCATTGGTTCAAACCTCTTTGAGAACGACGTTGGTCAGGCTATTACTGCCATCGGCGAAAATTGTAGATTAAGAATTTCCAACTTCTTTTAGCCTGAATTGATGATCGGGACACTAAAAATATGTGATTTCGATAGGACGGCACTATGTGCCACACAGCTCGTGCCATTGAGTGCATGGTTATCTACCGCGGAGGTGTTGTGAAATGGCTGTCGAGGTTGTGCGATTTGATCCCGCTAGACTTTTTCCTGTGGAGTTTTCTTAACCTCAGGTTTATGCGCTATTCAAAGACAATGTAACCCATGCCATCAGTCAAATTCAGCCTAATTAATGCAACAGAGTCATGGATAATTGGACATTACAGATGCGCAACACCCAGTGCAGCCGCAGCGGGTAATTTAAACGATGTTATATAACACACATATTTCAAACTAATAAAAAAAATTTCGAGAATGCCTTACACACAACTTCTTTAATTTATGTTCAAAGAAAGAAATTTATTTATTTTAATTTAAAATTATATTGCTGAAGTTTACAGTAAACCTGTACTAACAGAAATAAAAATGCATTGCACGCAGGAAACATACAAAAACTTTCTTCAACTTTCGCAGTGGAGCAGACTGCAGAGGGTATCTACGGTACCTAGAAAAGAGCTAGAAGATCTTAAGGTCAAAAAGACAACAAGGGACAGGAAAAGAGACAAGAACATCTACTGCTACCATTGCATTGTCAGCATAACTATAGTTTACATACATCTAAATCATTTATATATATGTATGTAGGTTTAGGTATTTAACCCTGTGAAACAAATACAAACACTTGCCATTTAATTAAATTGTCTGAAATCATTCGATGAGATAACACTGTAAGGGCCATTTTTTGGGTTCAAGTTTAAACTCGAGATTAAGTTAATCTCCAGTTAAACTTCGTTTTCAGTTTTTGAGTTTACTTAATCTTGAATTTAAACTTACGGTTAAGCTGTTAATCTTAAGTTTAAACCACCAACGTAGGCGATTTAAACTTAAGATTAACTATCAAATGTAGTTGACAAATTTTATTTAAAAAAAGCTTTTAAGTGAGAGAATAAGACAAATATTTAAGTGGCTATGAATTATATAAAACACAAATTGACAATAGACAGTCTTAATTTATTTATTATTTTTCAAAAATTATTTTTTTTCTAAAAGATCAATAGTATTCAGCTTTTGTTTGTTTTTGTTTGTTTGTGTTTGTTATATACAAAAGCTAATTGTTATGAAACACTTTACAATTTTTGCTTATAAGTACGGCAACTCTACAAGGTTAATCTCCAGTTAAACTCAAACTCAAAAAATGAAAACTCAGTTAACTGAAGATTAAATTTAACTGGAGATTAACTTAATCTCGAGTTTTAACTTGAACCCAAAAAATGGCCCTAAGAGATTACAGGTTGTTAACGGTCGGAAAATCTTACAGTGATTGAATAGTGTTAGAGAAGCCACCATGCCTTTATAAATATTAGCTCTCAGATATTCAAAGGAATGCTTGCACATAATCTTCATTACTTTTGATAGATAGGGCAGAACTGCAGTTGGTCTATAATCATTGTTTTGCTTAGGTACGTGAATTTGGTAGCCTCCAATCCATCAAGATAAACTAACTGGGGAATTGATTCGATCAACATCAGAAGCCTTCCGTTTAACAGAAAGAAAGCTTAACACAATTTTGCAACAGATAATGTGACGGAAATTATATACGTTTTCTATGGGAGTTGAACGCAGATCAGCACATGAATTGTGTGTAGTTTATGTTAATATTTATAAATATTTTATTCAAATCATCAATAATTATATCAACTTAAAGGAACTGCTTTCTATATAGAAGGAGCTGGTTAATGTCTCAATTTACTTAGTGAAATACAGTTTGTGTCTCTTTTTAATCTTATTCTTCAGAAAAGCAATAATTTACTCTATTCGTGGTATCAATTTCGTTTTATTTTCCAAATGCTGATACATAAAAAGAGTAGGAGTATTATAAGGCCCGCCTTAGTATATAGATATTGTAACATAGGTAAGAAATAGTAGGTAAAGACAAAGGAAATGTAACCTTCACAATCTTATATGTTTAAAGATTTATGGGAGGATTTAAAACACATTTTATACCAGGTGGACCTAAACAACTACCCCACCACTATTGTTTTCTGTCTCTAAACCACTGGCTATAATCGTGCGATCTGACCTTTAGTCTGAAACCTACTAAATTATAAATAGAGTAGTGGATGTAGGACCGAAGCCAGGTTTCAGAAATACAAATTATATTTACTCAGTCGAGACAAACGGACTAATGTGGACAATATTTAGTTGTTTTTTCAGTTTTGTATTGAAAACATGTTCAAAGTATTGACTTTGGAATCACAGTTGTGAAGTTATCTGACTGTCCTCAAGACTTTATATTTATAACAACAATGAGATCGTCAGAAACTTCGCCCCAGGTGGTATGAGGATTACAACTGTGGACGAATCCTTTAGTGAGGCGACTGCTTCGGCGATCCCCACTTCGACGGAAGATATGTGCCAGGAGTCAGATTCTGTCTCCCCACTATCGGATGAAGACGGTGATAATACAATCATCGAAAGGCTTTCCTTCACTCGTATCCAGATTGCTACTGGGAGCAATGATACGGTGACCTCCTCCTCTAGAAACCCACTTGTTAGACAGGATGCTTCGAACCCAATAGTGCAATCAATTACTGACAAGGAGGTTAAAACTGGGCGGAAACGTTCCGCTTTACAAAAAGAGAGGAATTCATATCGCAGGGCTTGCACTGTCTTGAGGAGATTTGCAAGCTATGATGTGGATTTCCTCTCTATTAAGGAGCAGAAGATGCTGGCTCGACACAGAGGCACTGCTTCGCGGTATGAGAGCAAATACCCGCGTAGTGTCCTCTCACGAAACGCTGACTCTGCTATAAAAGATGGACCCTTGAGTGCGGATGGGAGCGTAGAGCCAATTGCTTCTACCTCTACTGCACCCTTACTCCCAATTGGAGTAAAGAAGACTTCTCGAGTCTTCAAACCTCCAGTGAAGAGTAAAGGTGTTGGTGTTCCTTCTTCAATGGATAAAGGAAAGGGGGTGGAAACTACCGTTAATCCTTTATTCCAGAAGAAGGATGTAAGGTTGATCTGACGAGGTGCCTCCCTCCGGCTCTAAGCGTCCTAAAAAACAGGGGAGCCTGGAAACTAACCCTTCCCTACAATTGGCTTTCCTCGGCAGGTCAGATTTAGATGGTAAAATCTCTCCTGAAAGATGGGAGCTAATTGAAGAAAGGCTTATTGAGTTTATGATAGAGGAAAGTTGTGATGGCAGTAATGCCCGCATATCCTCCATCGGTTAGTCCAGGGGCATCAAGGTAGTGGACTGTGAAAACGATGGAACTGTAAAGTTCCTTGTGGAAGCAGTGAAGCGCCTTGGTGAATTTGGGTTGGTCCTCGATTGGAGGTGATCCCTCAACCCGACCGCCCTCTACGTCCAATAGTGACGGTATGGGTCCCGCCTACTTTTAGGCAGGTGAATGGCATACCTGAACTGAAAGCAAAATGACGGATTGAAGACCAGCTCGTGCGTAGTTGTTGAGAGGGTTAGCACACCTAAGATTTGGACAACCGGAACAAGGTGATTCCATGAACCCGGAGGAGGCTAAAAGTGGTGCAGATTAATCTGCATCACTGCGAAGCCGCCTCGCACCACCCTGCGCCGCCTTGTAGTTGATATCGGTCTTATCCAGGAACCTTGGATCCTTAGTGATAGGATTCTGGATTATCCTGATTATAGGTTACTTGTTCCTAAAACAAGTGAGAAGGCAAGAGCCTGTATTTTAGCTAGAATTAATTTGGAGTTGTTAATCACTCCTTCCCTTGTACAGGTGACATAACGACTGTGGCGTACAGAGATGACCTTGGGATCGACCTGATGCTGTCATCTGTGTATATGCCGTATGAGGCTGCATCTCCTCCTGGTAACTTAATTGGACTACTAATTGGGGCCTTCAATAATGTTACCACTTCTTCTATTGAGAATTCACTTAGGGATATACATGCCCCAGATTTTCTGGTGCGGTTTATCACCCACATGCTGGGGAATAGACTAATCCGATCGAATCTGGGTGGATGTTCTATCGTCAAGCTTGCATCCAGGGGTATCCGAAGGGGGTGCTATTCCCACTCTTGTGGCTGTTGGTTGCTAATGTTGGTTTGAGGCTTCTGGAGAGTAGAGGATTTAAGGTTGTGGCATACGCCGATGATGTGGTTATTCTGGTAGGCGGAACATTTTTGTCGATGCTGGGGGAACTGATGGAGTCTGCTCTTGGAATTTTATCCTCTTGGGTCTGAAACATTCGGGTGGGCGAGGTTAGGTGGTAGGAAACTTCCGTTGTCTTCTGAGGTCAAGTACTTGGGTGTTGGCCTGGACAGCAAGCTGAACTGGAAACGAAACACCGAGGAAAGAATGAAGAAGGGATTGAATGCTCTCTACCAGTGTAGGAACTCCATAGGTAGGAGCTGGGGTCTTCCGCCTAGGACCATTCGCTGGATATATATGGCGATTGTTAGACCGGTTATTACTTATGGTTGCGTTGTTTTATGGTGTGCCTTTGATAAGAGTTTTCAACGGAAAATCTTAGATAAGGTTCAGCGGATTGCCTCCTTGAGTAAATGTGGAGTGAGGAAGAGTTGTCCTCAGGCTGCTCTTGACACTATGCTCTGCCTGACTACGCTTGATTTATATGTCAAATCGGGGCGAAGTGCCATACGTCTGAGGGAATCGGGCTGCTGGAAACAGCGCTCGATAGGTCAGTACAGAGTTCTGAACCTCGTCTTTCCTGATGGGAGGTATGGACTTTCGGAAAAGCTACCGATTATATTGTGCCTGAGGCTATGTTCCTGCCTGGTTTAAGAATACTTATACCGGCTAGGGCACAATGGAATGGTAGGTACTCCAGGGGCAGAGAGGTATACCCATCTTCACAGATGGGTCTAAGTTAGGTGGAGGTACAGGTGCTGGGGTTTTCTGTAGGGAACTCGGTCTTGAACTTCACTTCATGCTAAATGATGACTGCAGCGTGCTTCAGGCGGAGATTTTCGCAATCTTTGAGACCATAGCTGGTGGCCCCGCTTTGGTTTCTGAATCTTACAGAGGTGGAGGCGTTGGGCGAATGGATCGGGCTGTTAAGTTTCTAGATGTCTATGGTCTGCTGTAGACAGTGCGAGAACAGGTTGGCTGCTGGGCTTGGATAAGGCAAGTTGAAGATTAGTTATTGGATTTATTATGGAGCACTACGAGATTAGGTCGCTGACGTGGATTTGGAACTGATCCCAGCCGGATTATTGCAGGGTATGTTGCGAAGAGGAGGAGTTGGAGACTGTTAAGCACCTCCTCTGTAACTGCCCAGCCCTTAGTAGGTTGAGGACCTTTGGCATGGGCTTTTTTGAAGGTTTGAATTCTGTGTCTAGAGCCGACATCAAGGCTTTCCACAGATTCATTAGTAGCTTGAGCTGGTTGAGAAGTGCTAAGGCTTCATCAGTGTAGTCGCGCTCTCCCTTGTGTTTTGTTTGGTCTGTGTAATTCCTCCGCTTCCCTTTCTCCCTTTCCTACTTCATCTCCTTTTCCCTATACCCTCTACTTTCCTTCCATTTTAAGGACGTTCCGTACAATGGGTCAATTTGACCTCCGGGTACTGTACTTGTCTCAATTGATAAGTACAACTCCTCTAACCTAAACCTATAAAAACAAAAGTAATGGAATAGTTAAAGAACTCAACTATATACTCAAATATATGTATACTCTTACAGATATAACATAATTATATACATACATATATAATGCATTATAAGGGATAGCATACAAATATTATTTAAATTCTACAAAAACTTCTGTATTTTCTCACAAGGTCATTAATAGAACTACAATTTTCGATTTTATTATCTATTAAATTTACAAGAATCAAACAGTTTTTACTCATTCAACATACGCACTACTGTGGGGTAAAATTAATACATATGCAGACAATTTATAAACATTCTGGTACAATTTTATGAATTTTTTATATTACCTATCGTTTACCAGAAAATCTTTTTATAAAAATGTGTTGATATGATTTATCATAGGCTTTATATTCTAGTAATTTGTTTTCCCTAATAACAGCCTCTGGATTACTTATAGCATTATTATATTGTGATATGAGATCTATGTATATTGGGTGGGATGGAATGCATGAAAACAAGGTAAAGTTTCTGGATGATCTTTGTCTTGCTGTATTCAAGTTGACAAGAAGCCTGCACGTGGCCCTTCCTGGACGACATACTAGCACCCGCTAGGTGTTAACTAATGCGTGCAGCGAAGTCCAACCCCCTAGACTTTAAATTTGGCCCTTTGCATAGGGCTTGGAACCCACCATGTAAAACATAATCCAATGAAGACCAACACACAAGCCTCTATAAAGATCCCCTGAATAGTTAACGACCACGGCGAACGCTTAAAGGACTATATATACGAATAGGCACATGGAACGTCCGCGCCCTTCACATGAAATGTAGGACGAACAACATTGCCATAAAGGAAACGTGATGGATAGAACAAGGATGCAAAAGGCTTGTATCTTGCGATGTATATTACAGCTGCCATGCGATAAGGACGAATTCGGATGCGGATTTGTGGTTATTAAGAGACTTCGCCATCTTGTCTCTGGGTTCACTCCTGTGAACGAAAGGATAGCCACAATCCGCATCAGGGCCATATTGATTTTTTTCATATTTTATTTGCAATTTCTTAATTAATTAATTGCATATTTCTTAAAATTCAGTTCAAATTCAATCCAAATTAATATACAGGTGCGTAGTGTTAATATTCTCATATCTTTTTATCGCATTTATATTTTTATTTTATTTTCTGAATAGATCTAGATCAGGAATATCATACCTTTTTATTTTTTAGATTTCTTGGCTCTCATCTAAATGGTTGATTGTTAAATCATTTGAATTATTACTTAATCGTGTTCAAATATCTCTCACTAATATTTTTTATTGCTGCTTTCGCTGGTGGAGTATGTATCGGGTCCGCCATCTAACGTTTTTTTTTTAACTAGTGCTTATTTCGTGAATGGTAACACTTAGCTCATGTCTGATTTGGTTGTGTATACGCTTGAACAACGCTGGGAAATATTGCGACATTACTTTGAAAATCATGGTAATGTTGCAGAATGTGTGCTAAAATTCCGTACGGATTTTGGAAGAAGAGAAGCACCGTCAGCTCCGTATGTTCGGTATCTTGTGAAAAAAGTGAAAGAAACTGGCATCCTCATCGATAAACCAAAGCGTGGAAAGCCAAAAACAGTGCGTACACCCGAGGATATTGCTGCTGTGGCAGAAAGTGTGCGTGAAGCGCTATCAACATCAATTCACCGTCGTTCTCAACAATTGAACATTTCGGAGACATCATTGAGACGAATTTTGCATAAAGACCTTGGTATGATGCCATACAAAGTCCAATTGGTTCAGAAGTTGAAGCCAATTGACCATCCAATGCGTTTTCGCTTCGCTAAGTGCCCCTGCGATCGACTTACAGAAGATGCCTATTTTGGCAAAAAATCATCTTTTCAGATGAAGCTCATTTTGATCTGGGCGGGTATGTAAACAAGCAAAATTGTCGCATTTAGGGCACAGAAAACCCGCACGCATACATTGAAAAGCCGACGCACTCAAAACGAGTCACTGTTTGGTGCGGATTTTGGTCCAGAGGCATAATTGGGCCATTTTTCTTCGAAAATGAGCAAGGAGTGGCCGTTACAGTCAATGCCGATCATTATCGGGCCATGCTGAACGAATTTTTGTTCACAAAAATTGAAGAGGAGGATATTGGCAACATTTGGTTTCAACAGGACGGCGCTACGTGCCACACAGCCGAAGCTACACTCGATGTTTTGCGCCCTGTTTTTGAACATCGCATTATCAGCCGCAGAGCTGATGTCGTTTGGCCACCTCGGAGCTGTGATTTGACACCGTTGGACTATTATTTATGGGGTGCCGTCAAAGATAAGTGTTACGCCGACAAGCCAAAGACAATTGACGCTTTAAAGGACAATATTCGAGAAGGTTGGTGAAATACAGCTGCACACAATCGATAATGTGCTTAAAAATTGGACCGATCGTGTAGGCTACTGCATGGCCAGCCGAGGTAGCCATTTGAATGAAATTCTTTTCCATTATTAACCGGAAGGATTGTACTTTCAAATAAAAAAAGAAATTTGAGAAAATATTCAGTAGTTTTTTTAAAGCATTTTCAAAAAAAAAAGTTATTTGGCGGACCCTGTAGATTCTAATGAATGTTGATATTGTTTATAAATCATGGTGCATTTGTTATCAATCTTAAAGTTTTTGATTGATATCTCGCATTATTTTAATATTTGTTATCCCTCAAAGTTGAACACAGTACCCCCATATCGGTTTGAGTACTACTTTGTATAGTAAAACTTTGTTTATTAAACTTAAAGTTGATTTTAAGCCTAGTAACCAGTAAATTTTCTTTGTCTTGATGCTTAATTGTTCATGTTTCATTATGGTAGACTGTTTCCAATTAGTCTTCGAATAAGACGAAGGCCGAGATATTTTACTGAGATATTCCTTAATATTATTGTTCAATTCAAATACAGTGGAGGACAATCATTTTTCCTTGACGTAAATGTTATATGGACTGATTTTGCAGTATTAACTTTAATACTCCATTTTTATAGTCAATCCTGAATAAAATTTAATTGAATTTGTATCAACCTAAAAGCGTTGATCAACAACGCTTCAAGTTATCCTTTGTTGGCATATCTGCTGTGAAAATTGTGTTTAGGATTCGTCCCAAAATGCTCTCTAGTGGAAATCTTGCGTTTATTCTACCAAATTTATATATATAAGTCCAACGTGCCATCAAACGCTTGTTCAACATCCATTTATATTCAAATGACTAATTCCATTCATTATTATTATTTTTCTTATTAAACTGACTAAATTTTACTTTTAATTGATAAATTGTTAATTTGATGAATATCAAATTTTGTTATGATTTTGCATGTTTGTTTAATCATAAACGTATGTACTGTAAATTATAAGTTAAAGTTGGGTTTAGTTAAAGGCAACGACGGGCTTTTTTTTTGTTGTGCTTGATCATTTTGTTTATATTTGAAGAGTCCGTATTGAAAATAATATATAATATGGCAAATTCAAACATAAACTTAACTTTAAAAGTTCCCTTTAGCTTAATGTCAAGTTGTAATAATGGCCCTTAATCTTGTACAGTGAGAAATAAGGGGAACTACTCTCTACTATGAATAAAATGAATTTGAATAAATTTGTGCAAAAATCGATACACCATTAATATATAGTTTTTCACTCTTCAATTTTTAAATATACATTATCCTATAATTGAACGGTAATCTAGTTTACAAAAATCTTTTGAATGATTAATTTTCGATTCATCTACATATACTACTACGCTTATAAGAATTTCACCAATCGACTGAAAACATTTCCTTAACAGTTGATTCAAGTTTCGTCATCTGAATTGCAGGCATTCTTGAAGATTTTTTATGTATTTAATAAAAACACTTATATTTGTTGTAAGGAGTACTAGAAGAATTATTTGCTTATTTAAATATTTATCGTTAGAACGTTCTTTTTTAATAATTGAATGAAAAAAGTTTATTGATTGTAAAAATGTATGCTCTATCAGAGAAACAGTAATTTACTCCAAAAAACTAATATTCTGCTCCAAACTTTATGAAAACTTATTTAATACAGTGCTACATTAGCACATTCTTAAAATATAAACAAAACAAATTTACATTTATAGTTTCTAAATTCTTTAGTACAGCAACAGCTTGTTATTGGGGGCGCATTTATATTTAGTTTTAAATTCTTAGAAATTATCATAAAGTGCTATCCATTTCGTGGTTTCAAAAGTATGGGACTGGAATTCGACATCTGTCGAACTAAGTTGTGAAACCAATTTTTTTCTTTCCAGTTGAAAGTCTGACATTGACGAAAATTAACTTAACTATCACACAACGCATAAAAAGCAAAAAAACGCGATGAAGCACATTTCACACTCGGTGGGTATGTTAATAAACAAAATTTTCGTATTTGGGGTTATGAGAATCCTCAAGTAATTGAAGAGAGGCCATTACATCCCGAAAAAGTCACTTTTTGGTGCGCTCTTTGGTCCGAAGGTGTGATTGGACCTTACTTCTTCGAAAACGACGATGGAACGACTGTCACCGTCAATTCGGAGCGTTATGTTCATATGATAACAGACTTTTTTTTTGCCTGCTATTGAAGAATACGACTTGGAGAATATGTGGTTTCAACAAGACGGTGCCACATGCCACACAACTCGAGCGAATATGGCTTTATTGCAAGAGACATTTCCTGGCCGCGTAATTTCTCGTCGTGGCGATATCAACCGGCCACCAAGATCATGCGATTTGACATCATTAGACTTTTTTTTGTGGGGCTACGTGAAAGACCGTGTTTATGCAGATATACCTTCAACTCTTGACCACTTAAAAACCAACATTCGTCAAGTTATGACTGAGATACCGCCCAATATGTGTCAAAAAGTGGTCGGAAATTACATCAAAAGAATCAATGCTTGCAACACTTCGCGTGGAGGTCATTTAAATGACGTAGTGTTTCACACATAATGTCAACGTTCAAACTTTACAATAAAAAAGAAATATCATGAAAAAAATATTTTATATGTGTTTTATTTACGTTTACTTTTGAAACCACGAAATGGATAACCCGGTATTATTAGAAAATTACGTTAGCTATTAATAAAACAAAAACGTGATCGTCATTGCCACTTCTTGAAAGTTGAGTAGTAACATACCATATATTTTTTAATAAAACTTTTTATTTGTATGAATTTTATATGAAATGTTGTTATGTGACGTGATCTACCTTAGATCCCCTCTTTAGATGATTGAAAATTTACTTACTTGTTTTGCGTTAACTACACCATCAAATGCATAATTCCCATCAGCTAATTCTCCCCAATCTAAAATTATGAGGTTAATGTTTCCCTTTTCAAGATACGCATCAACGATAACATGGACACTTTCTACATCGGGATTCTCTAAATAACCATGAACGTACAACACAGTTTCGTTAGCTTTATTAAATTTTAAATCTTTTATAACTGAACCTAAATCATCGATATTATAAATTGCGCTATCGGCATACGTAGGGCTAAATAACAGAATTTGATTTGATTACGTGATAGGAAAAAACTATGCATGAATAGAAAATATTACCCATAGTAATGTATAAATTTTGAAGATGTTAAATCTGCTCTTGCTTTCACTAATCCAAGAAATAATCCTGAAAAACAATAGACGAGAGATAAATAAAAACTGATTTTAATAAATTGATTACGAAATTAATGGTCTGCAAAGTGTCAGTAATGTTGAATTGAATTATTGTGAGTTTTTCTGAAAATGTTAATGTAAACTTGGAAGACAATTTATATTAAAAAACTATGATGCTAAAGTTTATTTCATATCAATATTTGTGTTCTAATTGTTAGGGCTATTTTACCACTTAAATAGGTATATCATGATAATCACACGAATGCAGTATCATATAGTCTTTTCACACTGAGTGGTTTTAATGCAAAAGATGATTTTAACGTTAAAACCATAATTAAAACCTGGTTTTACCATACAAAATTATTGTGTTAAAACCATCTTAAAACCTTTTTTGAATTGGTTTTAAGTAGGTTTTGAAGTCGCCGTAGTCTAGTAGGTAGTGTGTTGGCTTATTAGACTGAAGGCCCGAGTTCGAATCCCAGGTCAGACATCAAAACGAAAATATGAAAATATTTCTTCGGCGACTTCCTCTCAGCAGATTTCTGGCAAAAACTCTGCGAGTAAATAAAATTGCCATGAAAAGGTTCTCAAAAAACTGTCGTTCGGAGTCGACTTTAAACTGTAGGTCCCGCCACTCATGTATAAAATTAACGCACACAACATAAGTGGTGTGAGAAGCTAGGTCGTAATCCTGACTGAAGGATTGTAATGACCAATTATGTGTGTATGTTTAAGTAGGTTTTATAAAATACAATCTTGTTTTCGGTGTAAAGGGTCCGCCAAATAACTTTTTTTTTTTTTGAAAAAGCTTTAAAAAAAACAACTGAATATTTTCTCAAATTTCTTTTTTTATTTGAAAGTACAATCCTTCCGGTTAATAATGGAAAATAATTTCATTCAAATGGCTGCCTCGGCTGGCCATGCAGCAGCCTCCACGATCGGTCCAATTTTTAAGCACATTATCGATTGTGTGCAGCTGTATTTCACCAATGGCTTCACGAATATTGTCCTTTGAAGCGTCAATTGTCTCTGGCTTGTCGGCGTAACAATTATCTTTGACAGCACCCCACAAATAATAGTCTAACGGTGTCAAATCGCAGCTCCGAGGTGGCCAAACGAGATCAGCTCTGCAGCTGATAATGCGATCTTCAAAAACAGGGCGCAAAATATCGAGTGTAGTTTCGGCTGTGTGGCACGTAGCGCAGTCCTGTTGAAACCAAATGTTGCCAATATCCTCCTCTTCAATTTTTGTGAACGATCGGTAACGGCCACTCCTTGCTCATTTTCGAAGAAAAATGGCCCAATTGTGCCTCTGGACCAAAATCCGCACCAAACAGTGACTCGTTTTGAGTGCGTCGGCTTTTCAATGTATGCGTGCGGGTTTTCTGTGCCCCAAATGCGACAATTTTGCTTGTTTACATACCCGCCAAGATCAAAATGAACTTCATCTGAAAAGATGGTTTTTCATTCTGCAACATTACCATGATTTTCAAAGTAATGTCGCAATATTTCCTAGCGTTGTTCAAGCGTATACACGACAGTGTAACCAGTGGCGACAATTATGACGTTTGAAAAACGCTTAAATCAGCAGTTTTAACCCTCCTTGTAGAGGGAGAAAAAAAAATTTAAAAGTTTTTGCAAAGCAAATGTGTTAGAAGCAACAGATATACAGAGTGAAAACTGGCGGATAAAGTGGAAAAATTAAATGTAAATAAACATTTATTTTGTGTTAAAAAAGGGCAAATTTGGAATATTTTTTAATTTCTTCAATGAAAATCTTAAAAGTTCTTAAATATTTAAATATTAATCGAAATGTGACTGGTTTTTGGTCAGAATGAATATAGTTTCTTGTGCAAAAGGTAAGTAAGCAGTTAAATACATCAAGATGAAATAAGACATATTGCTTATAAAAATTTTTTCTTTTAGAACTTTGTGTATATTACTAGTATTTATTAATTTCTTGAATGAAAAAGTTAAAATTCGGTAATTTTTTCATTATTAATCGAATTCTTAGCAATTTCCCTTCACACTGAAAAAGTTCCGTGTGCAAAAGGTAAGTAAAAATAAAAATATAACAAAATATATACTCATAACTTTTTGTTTCAGGAATTTGTGAATATACCTTTAAATTGGTTAAATACTAAGTCAGTGACGACCGATGAAAGCTGTCATAAAAAGTACATTAATTCCGAATTACGTTTCCCTAATAAAACGGTTCATCTCCTTTCAAAATTATTCTAATATTCTACAAAAATATCATAAATTTCTACCAAAATAGAATAATAAAAATCCACCCCGAAATCTAAAAAAAACATAAACAAAACAGACAGGCAGTCAGAGAGGGACAGAAATACTTTTTGGTAATATTTGCTGTCCCTTTCTAAAGGCGGTGTCAGATAAAACTTTGTTGCTTTGCGTGACGTTTATAACTTTGACAGGAAAGCGTAAAGCAAAAGGTGTATGCCACAACAAAAACTTTGACAACACTCGCGTTGTTTGTTTATCTTTTAAAAGTGGTTGGCGCGTAAGTTTGGCTTTTAATATTTTATGTTTAAATAAGGATTAAAAATGGATTTGGAGGATTTATTGGACATACTTATAATTGTACTGCTAAAAAAAACTAAAAATCATAAAATTTAAGGACAAATATTAAAAAAATAAAATTTGCGCGCAAATTTGCCAAAAATATTTACAGAATAATCAACAGCTGATTGTCAAAGCGCGCAAAAAGATGAGAGATGCCCAACTTTTCGCTTTGCGTTGCGTTAAAAGCTGTTTATGTGACAAGTGCCATATAAACATGTACATTTATCTTAAATGTCAAAGCGAATTTGTAACGCAACGCGAAGCAAAAGTTCTATGTGACACGACCTTAAGTGAGGGTTAAACGTCAAAACCGTGACGTATCTGTATACCTGTGGTATACACAACCATATTCGTTCAGCGGAAGGATGAAACTAATTATCTGTCAAATCAAACATGAGCTAAGTGTTACAATTCACGAAATAAGCACTAGTTGAAAAAAAAAAAACGTTGGATGGCGGACCCTACTAAACCAGAGCTACCAACATTGAAATGTTGAAAACAGCTGAAAAAAAAACAAAACAAATATAAAAATACAGAAAGCCGATTGGATGAAAAAAGGAAAATTTTAAATAATTTTTATAAATAGATCCACTATTTTAAAGTATTCTTTTACAATATTTAGAATAATTTTTAATTTATTGTTAATTTCTTAATTTTTCTTATTTTTTCTTAAACAAAAACAGCTGTTGCACAGTCATAAATGTCATGAATATTAAAACCAGATTTAAGAAAACTTATAGTGTGAACGGAAAATCAGCTGATTTTTGTTTTAATGTTAAAAGCAAATTTTAACTTTAGATGTGAAAACACTAATAGACACTCATAGGCTTTGTACAGACAATACCAAACAAACTCTTTGAAAAACTTTTAATCTCCAAACTAAAGTCAATTTTAAGTACAATAAGTGTTACCCGATTCGGTGATTCTGCTTCAGAAGGCACTTTTGCAAACACTAAAAACCGCATTAGTGGGATGGGATGGGATGCACGCAAACAAGGTAAAGTTTCTGACTGCGGTCAACATGGCGACCGCCAGAGCGATTCTTTTCATCCTGTATTCAAGTTGACACGCAGCCTCCTCGTGGCCCCTCCTGGATGGCATATTAGCACCCACTAGGTGTTAATAGACTTTAAATTCGAAATGTGAGTAGGACTTGGAACACACCACGTAAAAACAGTATCCAGTGAAATCGATAACGCAAGCCCATAATGAGATCCCCCCAAAAGTTGACGACCCTACCTCCAACAATATGAGGCTCATCGATTTTGCCACGGCGACGAACATGGTAGTACCAGGTTTCAACACATCGATATCCACAAAGCCACTTGATCGATCACATTGTGGTTGGCGGAAGACACATTTCCAATGTATAAGACGTGCACACTTTCAGAGGTCCTAATATCGACTTGGACCACTACCTTGTCGCAGCCAAGATTCGATTGCGCCTTAACGTTTCGAGTATATTGCGAAAGTTAGACGTCAAGAAGCTGAGATCACAATGGACAGCCAGTGAATTTGTTTATCTATGCAGGTGCTACTATGGTCTCAATGGGCAATTGAGTAGCAGGGACCTCTCTCGTATGGCAAAACTAATACTCTAAAAGACGCTCATCCTCCCCTTGTTCCTTTGTGACGCAGAAGAAAGGGCACTATTAAGCACTGATGCAACAGCCTTGAGAGTATTCAAGAGAAAATAATAAATAAGCACATCCCACCTGCAATGTTCGGTACCTATTACATCTCAAAATCAGAATTAAAGAACCAATTAAAACATTAAGACCATGCATTATCTACCAGGAGTGTCACACAAAATTTTTTTGTAAACTTTCCGTTGTACGTGTAGTGACATCTGCGATAAGCCTAAAAGAGGCACATCAAAAAAGCAGCGAGTTGGTAATCACACGATTAAAATAGAATGAAATAGAATTTTTTCACACCGAAAAAGAAATTGAGATATTACTATCATCTGACACTCATTTGTCATCGAGAAACCTGTTTAAATTTTTCGATTACACTTTACCATATATGACTGCAAGGTAGAAGTTCAGAGAGGTAGTGCGGAAGTTCAGAGATTCTAATAAAATCAAGACTTGAACACAATATGTTAATTTTGTGACCTGTGAACGTCGAACATCTGCATTAAAAGCTTTTACCAAAATTGTCATATCGTTGGTGTACTCGCATCCTAGGTTTTCGAATATTTCCAATATATAATCTATATTTCTATAAATCTCTAGGCAGCGGGTTCCGACTTGTAACACCTAAAGGTTAAGTATTTTCTGTCATTTCGATTTTGGAGTGACTAAAAATATTTCCAGAAATTGGGTACAAACTGAAGCTTCTCTCGATTTGTCTTCGGACCACTTTTGTTACAACCTCGTACCCTAGTACGATTACAACATCCATCGCAAATCTGAGAGTAAGTAGATGTGTTAATAGGTTAAAGTTTAAGAGATAAGTTAGTACTCATTGTTTGTAAGATATATGATTGAAAAAAATTAGAAGATGTAAATGTTTCTATTTCTAATTTTAATAAAAGACTTAGAAGAGCTGTTCATCATGTCACTTTAGGCAATATATAACATAATATAATATATAATTTTTTCGTGGACGATAATAGGTTAGTTACTGAAAAAATAATAACACGAAGAGAATGGCAAGGGCTGTCCCCTTCGCCTGAAAATAACATCAAACTTAAGAATGTTGAAAACGGCTCAAAGAACTTTTTGAAACCTAAAAAATGACAAAACTTACAAGATATTAGGAAGACTTTGAAGCTACACCAGAGTCAAACTATTCATTGTGGCGACCAGCAAGAAATTTTAAACAGCCTTAAGAGTTTGTTGCAAGTCGTAAAAAGGGTATTTGAATAAGTACGGTATTTAATAAGTACGGCTTATCCCTATTATCGACATTTCTCAAGCATTCCACAAGGTATGGTATGAAGGAGTGATTTATAAGCTGAAACTAAGTGTTCCAATATTGTGGTGCTGTTGGAAAGTTATATTATTGATGGAAATTTAACCGTTTTTGAGAGTATATTTTTAGTGTTTCTCAGCCGTTAAGTGCCGGTGTACCGTAGGCTAGTACATTAGGTTCCGTTTTATATTTAATAATATTGTTAGGTTTTTATCTTTTTAAAAACGTTTAAATATGACTTCGTTAATTGCAAACAAAGTAAAAACAAATATGTGTTTAATATCTTTATTGTCCGCAATATCTTATGTGCCACTGTTTCCAACTTATACCACAATAATTATAACAATTCGTTATATTTCTCTGCTCACAACCTTTTTGTAAGCAACAACGCTTGTTCGTTAGATCTGTATAGCGGAGTTCTTCAAACCACGACTGTTCTCTTCACACGCAACTTCACACAAGGCTGACTGAATTATTACTGACTCGTTGTCTGCTTTGTCTTGCCCTTTTATAGTCCAATACAAGCAGTACAACGAACGTTCTTGAAGTAGAAGGTTCCTGTTCTCACTTTCACGAGAATTCTCTCACAACACATTGCTAGTGTTGCGTTTGCTTACTTGTCTACCTCTTTTCTCATACCGATGTTGTTGTTGGTTTACTTAGAACGTATTCGATGTATTTGTTAGTGTGTATTTGTGTCGTGTGTATTGTGTACACATTGCATCTTGTTTCGTTCGCTTTCGTTGCGTTTTCGTTATCTATCTCTTTCATACTCATGGTCTTTGTTTTTGTAGCTTTTGCTTATTATTTTCATGTGAAATGATATTAGGCTCATTATCTCTTTTCCCATATTTTACCAGTCGCTCTTTATGTACAACCTTCATTTTTGTCCGGGGGCTGCCAGCTTTCTGTATCCGGTACACGACATCGTTTAACCGTTTCATTATTTTATACGGTCCATCCCAGCTACTTTGCAACTTGGGGGATAATCTCTTCTTCCGCGTTGGGTTGTAGAATAGTACCAGTTGTCCTTCATGGAAAGCCTCCGTGTTCGCAGCACAATCATACCTGGCTTTCATTCTATCACTGATCATCGCTATTCTCTCCAAAGGTGCGCCTGAGTTGTATTGTTGCAGCTGACCTCGACCTCTTCTTACGGGACCTTTATTTGCAATACACTGGGTACAGTTTGCTATTTGCCACTGCTTGATGACATCCAACCCAATAAAAACGTTGTTTTAGTCTTTCCAACGTCTTTGTCAGACCAAGGTGTCCTTCGCTAGCTCCATTATGGCACTCATCTCCTTCATTTTGGAGGAAGGTACTACTAATAAGTTGGATGAAGTCTTGCCATCAACGCTTTCCCAATGTCGACATAAGCGTCCACTTATAAACTTTAAACTGTCCCATTGTGCCCAATATGCTTTTGTAAGAAGGCCTTCTGCTGATATCTCATTTCTCGTAGGCCGTTTGTCCTCTTCCTTAGCTGTTATAATCTTCGCCAATATTGCGTCACTTCATTGTGCTTCGGTCCAGACTTCTTTGGCATCGATCTGCGTTAGCCGGATATCGATGACGGCTTCCTTCTCCTCAGCCTTCACACAATGTTTACGCTCCAATTTACAAGGTCGGCTCGAGAGAGCATCAGCATTCTCATGTTTTATGCGTCTTCCTTTTGTTAATGGCAATAGTTCGGCATCATCGTCTTCCCTTTTCTTGCGTCCTTTTCTAGCTTTTACATCTTCACTTTCAGTAACATGATGATCATTGCTATCCACATGTTTTCCGCGGCTTTTCTTGGATCTACCCATCATCACCATGTGTTCATCAGAAGCCGTATGTGTAGCAATGGTACATTGTCTTGTTGGTGAGATGGATATTGACTTCTTGCGTGGCGCTTTGCAGTTTCTTTGCAAATGACCACCCTTTCCACAGTTGAAGCATTTAAATTTAGCCTTTCGTCCGGTTTCTTCCAAAACTTGCTTCAGCATCTCTTTCAATTTATTTAAAAGGCATTCTTTTTCCTCCACGACTTCCATTCTTCGCACTTTGCTTACTTGTAGTCTAGAAATCGTGAGAGCGGTCTCCTGGGCTAGTGCGAAGGAGAGACCGTGGTCTCTGCAAAGGTTCTTTTCAGCGTAGAACATACCGCTAGGGTCGCGTATGCCATTAACAAACGCCTCGGTCTTAAAGTTGTCTATCAACGGGTGGTTTTCTCCTGGGTAAGTGAGCTGCACTAATCTCTTGACCTCCATTGCAAAGGCTTGAAGCGACTCATTAGCCTTTTGCGCTCAGCACCTTAACTCTATGCGGTACAGTTCTCGTTTATGCTCGTCGCCGAATTTGCGCTGTAAGGCCACCATTAAGTCGTTGTAGTTGTTCCTGCAGCTGGCTGGCAAGGTTTCTAGAATCTCAGCTGCGACACCTTTTAAAGCCAAAATTAGTTCCAACGCCTTCTCGTCATCGTCCCATCCGATTCTGCCGGCTACTGTCTCGAATTGGAATTTGAACACGGATAGGGGTGAGCTACCATCAAAGCAAGGTGGTTTTATTCTGCCGGTACCTTCTGATACGGCTCGCACTGGTTATGGTCGCTGGCTCTGAAGGTTGTTGATCTTTTCCTCCATCATGACGAGTTTTCCGTCGACGGTCTTTTCCAAATCGTTCACTTTCGTCTCAACGGTCTTTTCCAAGTGTGACACCCTTTCCTCGACACCAGTGATTCTTTTGCTGACCGACTCATGGATTTCCTGCAGCTTTCCAGATGTTGCTTCGAGTTTTTTGGTTTTTTTTGATTTTCTGATTTTTCTGATTTTCAGCTCTAGAAGCTTCTCGTACATCAGACAGAAGTTTTTGATGTATAATATAATACTTGCATTTTTTCCATCATAGCGGCTAGCAACGAATTTATGTCGACACCGCTAGGCGTTGCAGGGGCCTGCAACTCTCGTTCCTCTTCATCCTCGAACTCGTAGGTTTCGATGTCAATGCCCTGAAGCTGCAGTTGTTCTCTTAACCGCCGTTGCAGTTCATTCTTAGTGCCCGTTGTTGGCAGCTCTAGTTTACCCAACTCTCGTTTAAGTCGGTCCACTCTTAGTTCGGTGAGTTTCATTTTATTTATTTATTTCCTTTTTTTTTATTTATTTTTACTTTTGGATTTTGCAATCCCACTTCTGACACCAATTGTTACGCTTTTACCTTTTTAAAAACGTTTAAATATGAGTTCATTAATTGCAAACAAAGTAAAAACAAATATGTGTTTAATTTCAGTTAAACTCTTTATTGTCCGCACTATCTTATGTGCCACTGTTTCCATCTTATACCACGTATACCACAATAATAATAACAATTCGTTATATTTCTCTGCTCACAACCTTTTTGTAAGCAACAACGCTTATTCGTTTAATCTGTATAGCAGAGATCTTCAAACCACGACTGTCCTCTTCATACGCAGCTTCACACAAGGCTGACTGAATTATTACTGACTCGTTGTCTGCTTTGTCTTGCCCTTTTATAGTCCAATATAAACAGTACAACGAACGTTCTTGAAGTAGAAGGTTCGTGTTCCCGCTTTCTCGAGAATTCTCTCGCAACACATTGCTTGTGTTGCGTTTGCTTACTTGTCTATCTCCTTTTCTCATACCGATGTTGTTGTTGGTTTACATAGAACGTGTTCGATGTATTTGTTAGTGTGCTTTGTGTGTTGTGTACACATTGCCTCTTGTTGCGTTCGCTTTCGTTGCGTTTTCGTTATCTATCTCGTTCATACTCATGGTCTTTGTTTTTGTAGCTTTTGCTTATTGTTTTCATGTGAAATGATATTAGGTCGTTTCCATTTGCGCATAGATATATTTAAAACTCTGGTGAATTAAGGTGGAGGAACAAAAATAATAGGGTTTTGTAATTCACTACCACTTGTATATACCACAGTATCATGTACGGAAAGAAAAATATTTATTAAATAGTAATAATAGGCTAGTTGAACTATTACTTATGTAGAGAGATACATGCCCTTCTATATTTGTCAGAATGACCCCTGATCCCCCTGAGAAATGTTATAATAATAGGCTATGGAACAATGCCAAATTCGAATTTATATTCACAGGAATTTAGTGTTAATATTTCTGGATTCCTTAGTAAATTATGATTGGTTTTCTTATTGGCCTAAAAAATTTAACAAATCCTGGCGAAAAGTTTGTTAAATAAATTATAGTTATAGAAATTTGATTATTTGTGTTCCCAAGTTGCGTCTAATAGCTTGTAGGCAACTTAATTAGTTAGCCCAAGGCAAATCTAATAGGTAAACCTATGTCAACAGCTGACGCGTTTTTAAATGTCAAAATTTTGTTGTTTTTTTGTTTGTTTTGTTTCGATAATCATTTTCGCATTTATAAACCCTCAATTGTACCGGATGTATCCTTAACGATACGCACTCTAGAAATTCTTCAGGATTACTATTTCAAAGCCAATTTTATTAAAATTTTTGCAAGATGATTAATAATATTTAAGCCTTTAACACTAAATCCATATATCTTTTAAACTACAACCTAGATTTACTATATTTATATTTATTTAGACGAGACTGATGAATTACCCAAAAAAAGATTTCGGTCTCTCCAACTAAGTGCCAAAACTATGACCAATAACAAATAACGTTAGCATCTGCCATTTTTATCGATGGCCATATAAAAACATGTTTTTTAGATAAAGTGGAAATGTTATTGACTGCATGGAATAATTTTTTTTTAATTTATAGGTGCCCCACTATTGCGTAATTAAACATGACATAAAAATCAAAAGAAATTTCAATATATAAAATGTATTTAGTTTTTTTAATTGCTTTTATTAATTTCCTATAGAGGTTTGAGGGTTAATTTTTTTGACATTACGCGTACGCTTTAACAAAAACAAAATGCCTGTTGTTTTTGCATTGTTGTACTTGTTGTACACTTACGGTTACCTGTTAGATGTGCCTTGAGTTAGCCTTTAAGCTACAAATTACTTCTCCCTAACGTATAAACTTTATAAGCCATAGTTATTGAAGATAATTAATCGATCAAATTCCAGTTTATAATATGTATGTAATTGATTTATAAAAAATTCAGCTGAAAAATATAGAAACTGATATATTAAATTTTAGAATTCATATAACTTACTTGATTTATTTTTTACTGCTTTCAGCATTCTTTTTTTTTTTAATTAAATTAAAATTTGCAATCTGTAAATATGAAATAAATTTATTTCATTTAAAAATATGTTAATTCATTTAAAAATATATATAGTATGTATATGTAAGACGAATATTGGAATTTTAATTTTATTTAAAACATTTTAATTTTTTCGTGTAAATATAAATTTCTTAATTTCATAGTTTTACGTAAAAGTTTAATTTTCTGTCCATTATTTACAACCATGTATGTAATTTTTTTATGTTTTTCTAATTTGTAGATTGTCTGGAATTTATTTTCTTTCATCTCTTTTTTATTTTTTATTTTTACTGCGGGAGTAGCAGCATTGTACCATATACTCCTTAAAAATGGAAAACTCTAAATGTCTGCCTTTGATCGGAATGTGCATCTACTTGTACACCATAGCGATACACGAAAACATTCACACGAAAACATTCACTGCTGTTCGAACTTCCTGGTTGAGTAACGCATACCTTATGACCATTTACTGAAGTAGTCCATTACTGCAAAGACATATCCATTACCGGCGTTCTAACAGAAGTTCTATTAAACATTCGTCAATCAGTTTTTAGCAGACATCCTGTTGCGGGTAGAATGTCATTTCCTTGAGCTGTATTCCTTGCCCGCTTTAATTTATATTCTTGTTAGACGGAAAATAGATTCTTGCTCTCCATCTTAAGCACTGTCTTCCATATATCTTTTCTTTTTCCAATGGCTCAGTCCAACATGTCATTTGATCCTAGGGGATTTTGTATAGCAACAGCCATCTGAGCAGAGAATGGACGATTCTCAAAAGAAAATATTGGCCAAGAGAGTATTTGTTGCGTTATGAGCTTTAACATCGCTAGAAGCTTTTTTATATCTCGGCTATAACATTTTTCGCTCCATTATCTAGCAAAGAGATAACTCCGTCTATTCCAAAACCTCTTGCATCGTTGTTCAGCGTAAAGTTCTCTCCTGGGACTGGGTGTGAGAAAACTAGTACGTCAGGGCAAATCATCTCCTTCAGTGTTTAAATTGCCTGGATTAGTTGATTCGGCCCCGATTCCTTTGTCAGTTCAAATATTCCACCTAATGCATACTTCTTTACTCCAACCATGACCATCTTCACCCTGTTTTACCGTGGACAGTAGCATCCTTCGTAGAACCGTACGTAGTCTTATATTATTCACATCTGTCCTTCAGTACATCGGGTCTAAACTTTGACGTCATTGGCATGGAAATCGTGAAGAACACGTTGGTGGAAACTAGTACTTACCTCTCAGTTTTAACTCATTCTAGTTTAAAGAGAAATCTAGTGACATTTGGCTAGTTGCTTGATATCTCTTATTGGGTGCTAGCAATTGCCGTCAATGTTAACTCATTTAAGTTTAAAGGTGAATTCTAGTGGCGTTTGGCGGGTTGCTTTATATCTCTTGATGATGAGGTTCTTATGGTTCTTCTTCATGGCGCTTTAAAGTGTCCTTCTCGTGTTTCTCGCCAAGTAGCCTCTCTTTTAAGTCAACAATCATTTATTTATATTTAAAACCTTTAAATGAGCCATTACGAAGTTATATTGTTTGGTAAGTGAAACACAGATGCCCACAGAGAGTAACTGAAAGTTTCCGCCTTAATAGTTCCTTAAACAGAATACATACATAATTGGTCATTACAACCCTTCAGTCAGGATTACGACCTAGCCTCTCACACCACTCATGTTGTGTGCGTTAATTTTTTAAACATGAGTGGCGGGACCTACAGTTTAAAGTCGACTCCGAACGATAGATTTTTGAGAAGCTTTTCATGGCAATTTTATTTACTCTCAGAGTTTTTGCCAGAAATCTGCTGAGAGGAAGTCGCCGAAGAAATATTTTCATATTTTCGTTTTGATGTCTGACCTGGGATTTGAACTCGGGCCTTTAGTCTAATAAGCCAACACACTACCTACTAGACTACGGCGACTTCTCCTTAAACATAATAGTTAAAAATAATAGTTCCTTAACAGAACCAGTTGAAAAATGCTTCAATCTGGAAACTATTTACTGTTTTAAAAGAGGGACCATTTTATAATATACGGTTGGATCAAAAAGGAATCTTGGAATAGGAGTGGGAGTTTTTGGTCCTAGAATAAAATATTCTGAGCCCATGGGGAATCTCGTGGGTATCTTCTATCGAAGACATATACGATAATTGGCCGGTTCTTAACACCAAAATCATCCGCGGAGATTTTAATGCAATAGTCGGGCAGGGAGATTATCTTTTGAAAGTACAACTACCTTCAATGGTCGATTTCTTCGAAACATGATAGTATGTAGTACCAAGTTTTAACACTTCGATATTCACAAAGCCACTTGGTTGTACCCCGATCGATCTTATTAAATCAGATAGATTACATTGTTTTATAGGTGCTTCAGGGGTTCAAATATCGACTCGGACACTACCTTGTCATAGCATTAGCGGCGGCTTTGAGCAAGTTGCGAAAGCTAGACCTTAAAAAGCTGCGATAACAAAGGACAGCTTAGTCGTTCTCTGCTCAAGTCTTGAATAAGCTTTGTCATCCCCATCTAACTTTAACGACGTTGTAGGACAGTGGGCGAACATCTTCCACTCCTTGCGAACAGTCCTTGATATCGAGCGCCCATCCCAATGAAGCCAATTGTATGACGAGGAGTGTCTTGAGGGAGCTACAACGAAAAACGTTAAGAGATCCGCCTCTTTAACAGAAGTAGGAATGATGCTCGGAATTCTATAAAAGGGTTAAGCGTCGAACCCAAGGTTTCAAGCCGGAAGCATCTTTCTTCAAGGAAAAAAGACGGATACTTGGTTACAGACGTTATGGACACAACATTTATCTACTCTTCTACGAGGCGATGACGACACCATTTCTACCTCTTGAGGTAAAACACAATCTTGGGTATTGAACCCAATAGATGATAACGGCGTGGAGATTCCGCCGCTTAGCCATGAAGAAGTCAAAGTCGGCATTATCTGACTAATGAACTTTAAGACTGGTAGGGTGCATGTACCAGCTTATTTACAAAATATGGAAGGAAGACCCCACGATATGTGACAATTACTGATGTATAAGCCTTCTTTTTATCGCATACAAGGTTCTTACGAGCGTATTGGGTGATCAACTTAGCCATTTGTCAAAACACTGATTGGACTTTCTAAGTGCGGCTTCAGACCTGGTAAGTCCACTATCGATCAGATCACACTACTTCAAATCCTAGAGAAATTGAAAGACAAGTCCACACCCCCCATATTTTTGTCGAATATAAAGTAATTTTCGATAGCCGTATAAGAAATCGTGTTTTTCCCTTGATGTCTCAGGTCAATATGCCTGCGAAGTTAAAGGTATACAGAACGACGTTGAGTAACTTCTTCGTCTCCATCAAAATAGGAACGAGACTCTCCGAATCATTTAATATCGTGCGAGGTTTCGGATAAGGCGACCCCTTATCAGGCATACTCTTTAACTTCGTTATGGAGAATGTTCTGCAGAATGGCGGGAGAGCATTACAATGGCACTATTTTCCACAAGTGTCCAGTTACTTACTTTCGCTGACGACATTGACATCAAGGCCGTACCAAGCGAGATGCAACAGCTGCCTTTAGCGTATTGAACGGGAATCAATGAATATGGCAGTAAACAAGGGCAAAACGAAGTTGAATCCCAGATTACGGCAAAAATTATGTTGAACTGGGCCAAGATCAAGCAAGAGTGATTTTGCTCTTGCTACTATGATCTAAATAGTCAATTGAGTACCACGAACCTCTCACTTACAACAAAACTTATACTCCATAGGTCGCTCATCCTCCCCGTGCTTCTTCATGACGTAAAAGCATGGATGCTATTGAGAATCGATTCAGCTGCCTTGAGAGTATTTTAGAAAAAAGCCCTACGTAAAATCTTCGGTCCGGTACGGTTTGGTGATTAAGTAAGAAAGTATTGTTAGGAAAATGGAAATGGTGTTCTTAAAATGATAAACAAAAGCTTCAAAAACAAACATAATGGACTTGTTTACATGATCAACGAATAAACAAAAGTATAGCAACAACATCAGTATCAAAAAAAGGGGACGAAGAAGTAAACAAGCAACAACAACAGTTCAGTATAAAAAAAGGGATTAAGAAGTAAACAGGCAACAGCAAAGTGCAGTATAAAAACAGCGGATAAACAAGTAAGGAGGCAACAACAACACTGCAAGCAACTTGTTTACATTTATAGAGATTTCGTGAAGTGAGAGGTTCGTACTTACAACAAAACTTATACTCCATAGGTCGCTCATCCTCCCCGTGCTTCTTCATGACGTAAAAGCATGGATGCTATTGAGAATCGATTCAGCTGCCTTGAGAGTATTTTAGAAAAAAGCCCTACGTAAAATCTTCGGTCCGGTACGGTTTGGTGATTAAGTAAGAAAGTATTGTTAGGAAAATGGAAATGGTGTTCTTAAAATGATAAACAAAAGCTTCAAAAACAAACATAATGGACTTGTTTACATGATCAACGAATAAACAAAAGTATAGCAACAACATCAGTATCAAAAAAAGGGGACGAAGAAGTAAACAAGCAACAACAACAGTTCAGTATAAAAAAAGGGATTAAGAAGTAAACAGGCAACAGCAAAGTGCAGTATAAAAACAGCGGATAAACAAGTAAGGAGGCAACAACAACACTGCAAGCAACTTGTTTACATTTATAGAGATTTCGTGAAGGCAAAGACATTCTCCTTCAAGTGCATTCATCAGACTGCTTACCCTACGATATAAAAGGCAAGACAGAGCAGGCAACGGCGATTCAGGAAGAATTCAGTCAGTTTTGTGTGAAGACACGTAGAGTTCAGAAAGAATTCAGTCAGTCTTGTGTGAAGACACGTTGAGTGTGTAGAGAATAATTGTGGTTTGAAGATCTCTGTTATAAAGATCTATTGAACAATTGTTATTGTGTACGCGGAAGAAGTGTAAAGCAAATTGTTGTTGTTTAAGTCAAATCGTTAAAGGTGACACAAGGAATTGTGCGAACAATAAAGAATTGATTTAAAACTAAACACAAATTTATTTTTATTTTATTTGCAATCTACGAACTCATATTTTTAAGGTTTTTAAAAGGGTAAAAACGTAACAGTATAAAAAAATATTAGGCAAGTACGGGAAATATAAAACGTTGGAGCAACAAAAGCGTCGCACAGATTCTAAGGGCTATTGCGGGAGAATTAAAAGCCCCTACATCATCCGGAGTAGTAAAATAGCTGAGGATCTGAAAAGTCAGGAAGTGCTAGCATCGTGAGATGACCCATACACAAAGAGGGCAGAATACCACGTAAAAAGCCTTACATATCAAAAAGAGAAAGTGTATAAATTACGCAAAATTATACATGGACGAGCCGCTACCAAGACGCGAGCCTGCAACGAAAAATGTAGTATAAAAATAATAAATTATAGAGGAGGGTCGGCGATGGTCTAGGGTAAATGGCAGTATCGAAAGTTGACAATCCATCTGAATATTTTCAAACAGAATTCTCTTCTAAGAGTGGAGAAATTGGGTTTCCTCTACAACCCCTAAAATTGTGAAGGAGGATGTTCTATAGCACCACAAAATCGCGCGACTACCTGCCACAATCGACAAACTTGAACGCAATGAGGCATATGATAAAGTAGTCCGAGAGAGAAAAATTTCGATCAAGATAAACAATCAAGATCCATCAAAAATTCTGAAAATTTTTGAACTAAATGTTCAGTTAAGTGTATACCGTTTAAAAGATCCATCTCTCCCCTTTCTAACAAGATTTAAATTTTGAAAATCGGGTCAGAAATGTTTGATTAATCCAGAAATTTATGCGTAAGGTCAAAAAAACAGTTTTTGTCAAATAAAAAAAGTTTGGAGGGTTCGAGAAATATAAAAAAAATATTTTTGAAATCTACTCAACAAAACTCACAACATACACTATGTCATTAGCCGAGTGTATTTAATTTTTTTTATTTTGTCGCGTAGTGTTATTAACAAAAATGTATATTTTTATTTTGACGCCCACAGTATAATTGACTTTCCTATTATTGTAGAACACCCAAGTAATTTCTTAATTTGCTCTTTTTTTAACTGGCACATGAAAGTCTTTTTGTTTTCATTTAATTTCGTATCTCCATGATGATTTTATTATAAAAATTCTTACTTCTTATTGCAACTAATACTTATTTTTGATCAAATATTAACTTTATTTACCAGACCTACAGCTAGAACTGTAGATTGTGGATTCCGAATCACTAGCGTTGGAAGTTTATAATTCTCCGATTCTGATGAGGAATAATTGCTTACTTATAGCAGCATTTTTTTTCCCCATTAACTACTTTAAACTAAGCAGTGCGCACAAAAAAAAAATGGGCCTAATTTTAAGCTTATAACTTTTATCATAATTGAAAAAAATGAATACCGTTACATTGTTTTTGTTAGTCATCTGTTTCAAAATCCACGTGCTAAATCTCATTGCAATAGCAAAATTAGTTTTTTGAAAATGGGCACCCAACAAGAATGTCGTAAAAAAATAATTGAAATTTTCAATGAAAAACCGCGCCGCTTACAAAAAACGATTGCTAGGCTCGCAGGTGTTAACCAAAAAACAGTTTCTAAGGTAAGAATAAAACAATATAAGGAGTCTTTAAGTATTGAGAGAAAGCGTGGAAGTGGAAGAAAAAAAGGATTTGCCGACCAAAACAAAGCAAGTAAAATAATACGTATTTTTCAAAAAACACCCTAACATGTCTGGAAGAAAAGTGGCTCAAAAAGTAGGATGCTCTGAGACCTTTGTCAGAAAAAATTTTATACACAAAAGAATTCAAATATTATTTACTTTAATTGAAATATAAAACGAAAAAAATCCGCCACTTAGTTTTATTTCTATAACGAAAAGTGTAAGTCCAGTTTTTTTTGTGCGCACTCCTTATAAACTTTATCGCTGTTGGGGCATGAACCATTTTGACGCCAACAAAAAGATAAAAATATGTTTCTTCAGAGCTTTTAAGGACTGAATTTTTTAAACAGTGTCTAAATGAATTTCATATTTTTTCATATTCCAATTTCTATTTCTTCGTTTATTAAATGTTGTTTTTTATTATCTTATGTATATAATTACTATGGAAGTAGTTTTGTACTTCATATTTTTATTTCAGTTCATTTCATCTCTTTTTTTAAATAAATAAATAAACAATTTTGAAATATTAAAGAATAGTGGGAATATAACTTTGTTCTAGTTAATTTGAACGTTAAACTTACTTTTTCACACATTAAATATTATAAATGTTCTGTATAATAAAATTAGATAAAAAAAGATAACTAAAGCCCAATTATTTTATACTCAATACTACAATCTGTTTGGAAAATTTTAAAATTCATCATCAAGATGCGACTTATTCGTATACGAGATATTTAGTTTCATATTTTTAAGCTTTATGACGTTATACAAATTACACACTCAGCAATTTATGAGGTCGAAACTATTTTTAAAAGAAAATTTACTCACTTTATTTTCAAAATTGCTCTAACAAGTTATTTGCAAGTGTTACGACCTTGTTCATTTGATCTGACTTTCTGAACGTCATTTCTTATAAGTGTTACAAATACAGTCAAAGCCCGGTTTAACGAATGATATAATGTTCAGACCTTTCGTTATACCGAGATATTCGTTATATCGAACATTAATTTTTTTACCTTAAAATTTTATAAAAAACGGTGGTCCGCAATTTTAAAATCATAAACATTTAATTGTTTAGTAATTAGTAACTTAAATTGATATTTTCACTTTTATTTAATAATAGTTTTTATTTCTAATATGTAATTTCATTAAAAATCATAAATGAACATAGGTTCATATACTTATATGTAATTGGATGCTATGAACATAGGTTTCTTATTACGTTTGATTCATATTATTATTTCCTTAAGAAATCTGTTATGGACGATTGCTTTAATGTACTTTGAAGGCCTTTTTGTATTGCTTCTTCTTGCAACTCCCTTAATACCAGCGATTTTGAAACATCTATTCTATTTTGGTCACACCACATTATACAGGTTTCAAATCCTTTGACTGCATCTGAGTGTTTAATTTTTAGTTCCTCTGACTCGACAGGAATAACGTCACATTCATTTTCTTCATCTTCGATATCGAAAAAAGCAACGCATTACACGAGTTCTTTGAATACAAAGCAAAGAAGCCAAAAACACACACAAAAACCTAACGGCTCTGTAACGACTTTTTTATTTTGCTTTGCCATTCGTTAAATCGGGATTGTTTATTTTTTGCCATTCGCTATATAAGGTAGTTAATGTAAAAATTTGGTCATTCGTTATATCGGATATTCGTTAAACTGAGTATTTGTTATACCGGGCTTTGACTGTACTAAGATTATATTTTAACTACTATTATGCTTAGAGTAGTGTAGAAATTTTTTCAATAACCAATAAAAACTGTTTGAAGAAAGATTATATCATAAGTTTCACAGGGTTATAAACTTTTATATTTCCTCCTATAAACAAATCATGATTTGTATTAATTAAAGGCAATTTTAAAAAGTAGTCGAAGTTCTCTAACTCGAAGTTAATTTCTAATTCAGAGTAATAAAAATGGCAGTAGCATTTAGAGAATAAAAAGGATACAATTCTCCATCCCTAATTCAAACTTCTACCAACTCATTGTTCTAATGCTATGTTCGCACGAGCCTTCGAATTACTTCGCTCTCTGTTTTGAATTACTTATATCAATTATCATGTTCACACGGCAACTTTGTAATTCTCTTTGACAGTTCTTCTTCTCTTCTTCTTTTTATTGCTAAATTATTTGCTGCAAAATTGTGTTAATAATGGAAAAAAAAAGCTACAAATGCTTTTTCTGTAGATTCAACAGGTTTTCTACACAAATAGTGGCTTCCTCCGCTAATTTTTCGAATAACTTTCTAATAAAAAATACTTTTTTTAAAATGTTTTTTTTTTGGATTCCATTATTGTTTACAATATTTATTTGTTTATATATTTTGTGCTTTGACAGCTGGTGATGGCAAAAATGCGATAAAATTTAGAGATTACATTGATTTTTAAGTAATTCACAGGGTAATAGAAATTGAATTACATACAATTTGGGTAATTCGCTCACAAAATTTTGTATGGCGAATTACGTAATTCAGCACATAATGGGATGTTGAATTACGAATGAGAGAACGAATTACGAAAAATTTCTGCCGTGCGAACATGGCATAAGTCCATTGTTCTTTACAGTGAATGTTATATTAACAGATAGTGTTAAGTTAAAAATGACAAAAATGGTGATAAATTAGAGAAAAACTAAAAGGAAGAATCATTACGGTCGGGTAACCCTTGGACCAGAGATATAGCTAACGAAGCTTACTTTTTTTAAATGAGCAAATAAAATGCTCTAAGAAAACTGCACCTTTTTAAATTTTTTCGAATTTTGTCCAGTTTATAGAGAGCATATTTGGTAAAACTACTTGATTTTTCAACTTTATCATCTCCAATAAACAAACTGTTATTTTCATACATTTTTTATGTAAAATTCAAAGGTTTATCTTCATCTTACTTTCATTTTTTCTCTAATTTATTAATTACTTAAAATCCCTTCAATAATTGGTTGCATAGACGGGACTAATATAGAGAGGGAGATAATAAACCCCAGCTTTAACGAGCATTTATACTTTAATGGAAAAGTATATTTCAGTATGAATGCCATGATTGTAAATAGTACAAACTCAATTTTATATTATTTATATACCCACCTTTTGAATCCAATTTTCTGTATTTATGTACATCCATTTTCATTTAGATTTGTGACTTTTAGAAAAAAAAAACAAAAGAGCGCAAATGAAAACTGACAGCTGTTAGCTGCTTGGTTTATTTTCAATAACAAAACCAATAACAAGACATTCTGTGACACCTAAAACCGATACTTATTCGAGTTCGAAAACAAAACCGATAATCTTGGATTGTATGACACCAAATTAATTTTTGTGTCGTTTTCAAATCCAATTCCGACATTATTGGATTCTGTGACATCCCTGATTCTCAAAGAATTGTTTGTAGAAGTACACCGCAAGGCGTTCTATCACCACTTCTCTGGAACCTCGCAGCCAACTTGATCTTGAAAAAGCTTTAATCCTCTGTTAATAATGCCATAGCTTACGCTGACGACATTGCCATTGCTACGTCGGGAATATGTCCACAGACGCCGTTTGTCAAACTGAATTTTGCACTGTCGATTGTACTAAAAAAACTTTTTATTTCTGGGAAAAAAAAAGTTTTTTTCAAAAAAAAACTTGTTTTCTACAAAAACACCAACATTTATAAAGGAAACTCCGGAGGCCGGTGCCCTCCGTTGGCGTTTACTTGTTTCTTTTCCCCGGGACTAATAAAATACACAATATTTTATTTAAAAATGTAAATATTTCTTGTTTTTATTATTGAATTTAATGAAAAAAATTGTTAAATTAATTTTGTCGGGAAAACTTGGCAAATGGCAACGCTGCCCACAAGAAGTTTCCGAAAGATTGCTAATAGTCTTCTTAAAGGGTACAAATTTGTTTCTTCACTAATGTATTTATGTGTGTATATACTCGTAGACTCAATTTTGTTAATTTACGCTTTTTTGTTACATTTTTTTTTTCACTCATGTAATTGTGATAAGGATAAGGAAAAATAAATTAAATTTTTAATAAAACAATTTTTCCATTTTTTACCTTTAAGAGAAAATCCCGAAATATTTCGGGATTTTTGGAACCCAAATTGTGTCTGGACAAACTACATAATGTCAGACTCTTAACAAGGTCAGAAGGTCTACAGCTATTCATATCACCGGTGCTCTACGTACCACCCCTACAAAAGCCTTGTTTGCAATGCTTAACTGGCTTCCTACTGTGCTTCTTGCTAAACGGGCAACCAAATTTGTCGGACTCAAAGCCTTGTCTAGCTGGCGCATCATCGCTTCTGGGCATTCCTTTATTTTGGAGGTTATAACTTCAGCCCCACTGAACATCAACTATCTCTTTGCGAAATATTATTTGACAATGGTTTTTATTTTTTGATTTCGAGCTGGGACGACTGGGTCCCTGACATGATCATTCCCCCAGAACTCCTGGATGTATACACTGATGGCTTTAAACTCGATAATGGTTTTGATAGTGGTTTCTACTCTGTGAAACTGAACCTGAACCTTTCCCCTTGACTGCCGGATTACTGTAGCAAGTGTTTCAAGCGGAGGTAATGACCATTTACCGGGCTGCTCAATGGCTCCTCATCACCCGCATCTCAATCTTCCCTGATAGTCTGGCTGCTATAAGATCTCTGACGAGCGTTATGATTAATTCTAGTCTTGTTAGAGAGTATCGCCGCTGTCTCGACGTTCTGTCTGGGCGTTTTAGTGTCTCACTTGTTTAGATTAGTGGGCACAGTCACATTCCAGGCAACTGAAGGGCCGTTGGTGCACTCCTTCCGGAAACCTCGTTAATCGATTTAGGTATACCACTTACCGCGATTAAATTAGTCATTCGGCGGAAATTCTTTCGGGACGTAAACTTATCCTCGATGGATAGAAGACGCACGAACCAACTACTCGTAATGTCATCATTGCGTTATGTGAAGACACGCAGAAATAATGCAACTCCCATCTAACTGTTATCCACTTTCCTTGTCAATACCTATCTCTTGCGAGTTGCAGATATAGGTTATTTGGTTCTTAATTTCTTGTCAGCTTAACGGAGTTATCATCCATTGATATCAAGGATATAGCTTCGTTCATTAAAATTTCAGACTGTTTTTCAACATAGGGTAGTCGTGCTTTGAATGTACAGCTCTTGCGCTGACCAACTTCTTTCATAATTTGGTGGAATTCGGTTAGTACAGGAACTGTGCTTACCTGTGGCGTCACAACGGGCCGCTTTGCGTGTTCAAGAGAGCTTTGGTAATCAAAGCTACCACTTCGACCTATCCAGGAAAGTCTGGGAATAAATTTTAATGAGTGAATGTATAGTTCATGCTCCGATTTCTAATATTTTGATGATTACTTTTATGTCCATTTTTTGTTAAACACTTAACAGTATTCTGTTAACCTTAAAATTTAATCTGTTAGAATTTTTGGTTTTTGTCTTTGCTAATTAAATTCGAATTTATCTTCACACACATTTACACAAACTTCTAATCGATATCCAAATAACTAAAACCTTATCTGTCGTCCCTGAACTTTTGAGGATAAATAAGAAGTATTTTGAAGTTTTCTTGAATCTTTCTCCAATTTATTATTTGCTGTTGTTGACAATTTGGGGACTACGTGACGTACTTAAATGTAAGAAGCTTGTAAATCTGATTTATCAATCCAATTTTTAATGCATAAAGGTGATTCGACCTTTAGAGTCTATACAACGTAAAGGTGCTTTTATCTGAATATAATTTTGGTCAAAATTTAATGCCCCACTGCGTTGGAAACTATACCTCCTTTTTGGGCAGTCATTTTCTTTCTTTTTTACACATCGTGTAAAATTAAATGTCTAAGGAAGTTAATTGTACCAAATAACGAGAAAGATTGGCGATCCATTCACCATGTTAAGAGTGGTCTGAACTCGTTTGTCAGAAATCTATGGAATGCGAACTTGAATATGCAATACCTACGTTTCATCAGAAACCAAGAACCGAAAAGAAATGTTTATCATTGCCTTATAATTACATTATCAATAACTTCTTCTTGTGCTTGCATCATAAAAAACAGACTAATGGCGATTTCTTTTCTGGCATAAATGTTGCCTTTATTCTGCCTTTTTGCCCATTTGCTGTTCTTTTCTTAAAAAATGCAATTTTGTAAATTAGTAACGTGTTCTTTTCTAAAAATTTTGCCATAAAACCCAGAAAATATGCTGCATGTTTGACCCTCGATTTAATCAAAGGGTTCTAAGGGCAGCACTTTTAAAACAGCTGTTCTTGTTATTGTTTTGAAAAAAAATAACAAAATTATTTGTTTTAAAAGTGGTGAAATGGAACCAAAAAATATTATTTTGGAAAATTTGTTGGAATCCTCTTCATCGTCAGATATGGAGGACATGTATCCATTATTATTAAAACGAAACTCTTGCCGCGAGTTTAAAATTTTTCTGAAAATGTTATTTATCAGTATTGCGCCAGGTTCTAGTAACAAATTTATAAACAAACAACAGCTGACTATAGGTGTTGATAATTTGAAAAAAATTTTTATTTTATTTTAGCGATATGAAATTTACTAGTCGAGGACTACAAGGAAACATATGCATATGGGCAATTTCGTGTCAAGTGACCCAATTTTTAAAATCGATGTCTTCCGATTTGGATGAAATTTGCATCAAGGTTAGTACTATTGGATAGTTGGCCAGACACAAATTTTCAGCTCTATCAGTCAAGAACTGCCGGAGTTAGAGGGGGTAAAAGTTGGACATTTTGGTCATACAGGGTTTTTTAAAATGTGTGTAACTTTTCACCTATTGGTCCTAGCAAAAATTAGAATATTAGATAGCTATTTCTTCAATCTTTCCAAAAATAATTTTTTTAATTTTTAAAAAATTTTTTTTTTCACTTTGGGCCCTTTTTTTTTTTTTTTTTTTTTGCTTAAAAGAAAGCTTATAAAATTTCCTTTAAGGTCTTCATAATCGCTTAATGGGATGCGAGTGGGATATCTATCAAAAAAACTCAAGAATAAGATTTTTCAATATTTGGCACATGTACCATTTTCATTTTCCTCCATTTTTTTCGAAATGGAGTTTTTTTTTATTTTTCCTCAAAAGAAAACTTATACCATTTCCTTTAAGGTCTTTGTGGGCACTTAGTAGCAAGAGGCATATCTATAAAAAAAAAAATATTTTAACTCAAAACCAAAGTTTTTAAATTTTACCATATGCACTATATTTTTTTTTAAATGGATGTTTTTTTTTTGCTCAAAGAAAGCTTAGTTCTTTTCATTTTAAGAGTTTTTTGGTCACTTAATGGGATGCGAGGGGCCCAAATTGAAAAAAAAATTAAAAAAAAATTTATTTTTAAAAAAAATAAAAAAAATTTTTTTAAAAATTAAAAAAAATATTTTTGGAAAGATTGAAGAAATAGCTATCTAATATCCTTTGGAAAATTTTTGCTAGGACCAATAGGTGAAAAGTTACACACATTTTAAAAAAACCCTGCATGACCAAAATGTCCAACTTTGACCCCCTCTAACTCCGGCAGTTCTTGACTGATAGAGCTGAAAATTTGTGTCTGGCCAACTATCCAATAGTACTAACCTAGGTGCAAATTTCATCCAAATCGGAAGACATCGATTTTAAAAATTGGGTCACTTGACACGAAATTGCCCATATGTATTATTATCCCAACAAAAAAGGTTTGAGATGAGTTAACTTAAAAATTAAAATTTTTTTTAATTGTAATAAGAACATGATTTATAAATACTTTTAAATGGAATTTGGTTATTATCTTTTGTAATAAAAATATTTCCCAAAAAATTCCAAAAATTATATTTTTGATTTGTTTTTAATTTTTATATAGAAATTCGAAAAAATTTACTAAATAATTAATAACATATTGTGCCAACTAAAGCGATTTGAAAACATTGGCCTTAAAATTGAATTTTACATAAAAATAAAAGTTTTAACTTGTATGACCCCGGAGCCCTCGGTAAAAATATTATTTTTTTTTATTTAAAACATTTTATGTAATGTTAGCTTTCCGAAAATAAAAAATAATTTAATTGGAAATTATTTGGATAATTAAAAAAAATATTTTTTTTATTTTCTATACAATGATTAGTTTTAAAATCGTTAACTAAGTAAAAAAAACGCTAAATTGGTATTAAACTACAAAAATAATTGCGTAAAGGGCAATGATTTTTGTTCTTTTGTAATCGTTTAAAATGCAACACATTATGAGGGTTCGTGCAACCTTCAATAAGTGCTACAAAATATGTAGGCAACATTTTTTACCAGAAAAGAAATCACCATAAGTTTTAAATTTATGGGGCACTGATGTCAATGCGGATAGAACAAAGTATGCTGAATTTCAAAGACCTTAACAGTGATAAATAGTGCTACGAATAGCACAATAGCCATTCCTCATTTATAAGGAGGAAGGCTAAGGAAATTACATTGAAACTTAACTACGTCGATATTAGTGTATCGGTGGAGAAACCGCTAGTGTAAACTAAGACGATGTCAAAAGTTTTACCGAAAAAGTACCAAGTTTGGTTAAAGAATATAAATTGCGAGATATTTTTAATGCTCATGAGACTTGATTACGTTTTCGTGCATTACCCGATAAGACATTTGCATTAAAAAGTGCAAAATGCGTGGGTGGAAAAATGGCTAACAGACTCCCGATTTTACACTGCGTCAATATGACTGGAGAAAAAGTACGTATTTTTCTTATAAGAAAGCTGCTAGCAAGTGTTTAATTTGAACCACTTACCAGTTATGTGGCAAGTAAACAAAAAGGCTTGGATGACATTCTGATTTCATGACTGAATTCCTAATACAGTTCGTTAGAAAGATGAGGTTAAAATAAAGGAACGTATTGGTATTTTTTGGGAAAGCAGCTTCTCATCACCGTGATCTATAATTCAAAAAAATTGAAATTATTATTCTCCCAGCAAACACAACATTTTCCAGCCTCTGGATCAAGGCGTTATAAAAGATTAAAAAAAGACAGAACAAACAAAATTATAACCCAAATGATAATAGTTGCTGGACCGCAGAAGGTAAGCTTCCACTATTAGCACTTGCTCAGTTCTTTAATATTACTAATCGAATTCAAGCTGATGTCGAAAACTATATTAATTTAACTTTATTAATTTAATTTAACAATGACAGGGTTATTAACAATGAAGATGTGGACAGCATTAGTACTCAAATGTTATTTTTAAAATACATTTTAATTATTTTCATTCAGACATTAGTTTATTTACTAGTTTACTTTTACTTTATAACGAGCATAAATAATTTTTTTTATTTAAGAGGGTAATTGTTTGAAGTTGAAACTAGGAACAACATTTACATAACATTTAATTGCATTATTACTAATATTTCTTGTTTACTAAATTTTTCTCACAGTGCATTTGTTGCTTACTCACTAATGCAAGCACATAGATTTTTTGAGCACCCTTTAACATACGTATATTATATGAACCCAATTTGATAGTTTTAGGGCCATTATAACAACTAGCCGTTAACTAAAGGGAGGATTTTAACGGGCAGATAAATTGTTTTTCATTATTACAAGTGGACAATTACAATAACTGGACAATAATTAAATTACTCATTATTAAAACTTATTTGTTTAGCATTGAACTCAATTTCATACCGACTTTTTTTTATCCAAAATAATAATGATTATAAGTTATAAAAAAATTGTAGTATGTTCTTTTCTTAAGCGCCAATTATCCACACGTAACGTAACGTACCGTAATGAACGTTCTCTTTTTAGCATATAGAGAACTATGTAAACGCTTACGGAAACGTTCTCTCTCGTTACCAAAACGGAACGATCTGTATAAAACAGAATTCTCTCACGTTTTTACGTGACAATTGAACATGAGTGACGGAGCTATTGTATGTAGAGTTGGTTAGAGGCACAAATGCCTTCTTTGGTACATTCATGTTTATTTATATAAAACTTTTAAATTGTTACATGTATATAATGAAATTTTTAATTTTTGATTACAATAACAATAAAAAATTATTTTATAAGAAATAAATACTTATTGTTATGTTTCTATTGTACACAAAAAAAAATTTAACAAATTAAATAAATAATATATACATATGTATTTTGAGTGACCAAGTCGTACGAATTCTACTTTTTGGTACTTCCATATATATTAATCGTATTTATTAATCTTTTAAATTTGTACATAAAAAGGATTTTTCTTTAATTTTTATTATGATTGTCTATACTCATGTCAATGATAATAAACAATCATAAAAACTCTGAAACAAAATAAATAAATAATAGGTTTTTTGAGTGGCAATTTAACGCAAATGCCCCTTTTGGTACTTTTCTATTTGTACAAATAAATGTTTTTAATCTTTAAAATTTTTAAATGCATATTCCTATGACTCTAATGTGTAAATAATTATAAGAGTATTTTTTATTATTACCAAGTATTCGAGCTAGAAGTACTGTTTTGCAATTTAATAAAAAAAAACAAAAAATCACTTTGAATAGAACAAAATTAGACTGAACTTATTTATATCTAGATTCCAAAAATATTGACTCAGATTAAGCCAACAATGTAATATTGTATAATATTACAAGAATAAATTGGTCAATTCACACAAGCCGTTGTATCGTTGTATTGAGTGTATTGTTGGACGATTATACAACAGTGTATGATTGTTTTTGATAATTTTCATGTAAAAATTCGATACACTTATACACATTTCGTTCATATGTTTTTAAAAGTTGTAATGGTTTCGTGCTATCAAATTGTGTGAATGAAAAAAATGTGTATATGTTTTCATATGTTTTTCAATAGTTGTGTTGGTTTCGTGCTATCAAATTGTTTGAATGCCAAAAAATACATTTGGAATACGAAATACACAATACAGCATAACATTGAGCGTTCACTAACAACTAAGTGTATTCAATACAACATACACGATACAAAGACGTGTGAATTGCCAAAATATTTGTTATAACATAAAACTTAAGAAGCAAATATAGCATCTTCCAAATAAAAGTACCCAATTGGTATTTTATGAATTTTGCTTTATCTTAACAACATTCATCACCGTTCTGAATAGCAGACTTCGTGCAAATGTATGTATACCAATTTCTTTGCATTGTGTTGTGTTCGTTTGTGTTTTGTTTCGTTTTTTTTTACATTCTTCGTTGACATACATATGTCCCTTTTTTAACGTTTCTATAACTACACAAACGTTCTTAAGGTTACGTTCGTTACAATTTTACGTTTCTTACACATACATAACCAACCCTTTACGCATAAGTAACCAGATCTTTATAATAACAGGTACAAATTTGATGGCGTTATAAAGATATATGTATGTTTGTCAGAGGATGCTCAAATAAACTGTTTGCTTGCATTGGTGATAAGTAACAAATGCACTGTGAGAAAAGTTTAGTAAACAAGTATTTTGGTAATAATGCAGGTAAATGTTATGCAAATTGTATAGTCACAATTGGTTCATTTTTGTTCTTCTCATAATGAATATATAATATTCATAAATCATAAAATATTTTCTATATTGTTATATTACATTAACGAATTCACTCTTTTAAATTACTTTTAATTGTTTACATTGCTTTTTGATTTACTACTCTTCTTAATATTTCTCTTTTGCTGAATTGCTAACTGTTAACATTTACTCTACTTTGTCATTTAGTATGTAAGTTATCTACTTTAAAATAAAATTTTAGTCATATCTTAACCATCATTGAAACGAACAAGTGTTTTTCCTTATTTTCGCAGCCATAAAATTTGGCGACCGTGACAGGACACAGACTGTCCTAAATAGGGTGTATTTGGGTGTAAATTTAAAGACCTAGTAAAACGAATTAAAGAAAAAAAAGAAAACATATTTCAACAAACAAATTTACATCCACCAATTTTGCAAACAATTGAGAGTCATTGTTGACTCCATCATCGTCATCGTTATCAACTGCAACTTCATCGGCCATACAGGAATTATTAACTCCATCATCGTCATCGTTATCAATTGTAACTTCATCGGTAACTTCATCAAAAATTATTAACTCCAACATCATCATCGTTATCAAATACAAAAATTCTATTCAACTTTTTCGCTGTATTTATCATCATCATCATTTTTCGTAATCATCATCATCATCGAGAGTTTTTTTGTATTTCCAACCACCGTTACTTGTCTATAACAATTATCTATTAAAATACGAGAGATCATTACTGGGACACATCAAGGTCAACAATACTTTATGTAAGTAAGAGAAGTAATTGCTCTTATTTTTACTTATTCCTTTCGTTGAGATTTCGCTTCACTAGCATTCACGCACACACAAACACAACATCGTCGTCTACTTTGTATTATAACTAGTACTGGCATTTTGTTTGAAACAGAGTTGGTACGTTGCACACACGCAGTATTTTTTTGGTACTTAAATTATATAAAAGGTACTAAACATTAAAATGAGTAAAACTAACGAAGGTAACGAACATGTAATTGAAACACCATCTACAAGTTTAGATTTAGCAACATTAAAATCACAAAGAGGGGCAATGAAAAGAAATATTACAAAATTAAAAATTAAAGTAGAAAAAGAAGGTTCCACAGTAGACTACACGATTATAAAGTGCCGCCTACAAATTTTGGAATCTTATTTTACACACATCAGTCATATTCAAACGCAAATAGAAAGATAGGATCCATCGGATGAAGGGCGCTCAAACGTTGAAGAGTTATTTGTGCACGCAAAAGCGTTAATGGTAGATTTATTAGACAAAAAACGTCGGTCTAGTCAAGATGATCATAGTTTTTTAAACGTTACAACGCCACCATTCACTCATCAAAGTCGTCTACCGCAACTTAAGCTTCCACATTTCGACGGCAAATACTCTGAATATTCGCGTTTTATCAGCACATTTAATACGTTGGTTCACGAGGAAACGTGTATTCCTACAATTGATAAGTTCAACTATTTGTTGAACTGCCTTAGTGGCCAAGCCCTTGCTGTAGTGAAACCTTATCCAGTCATTGACGATAATTATCAGAAGGTCCTCGATCGTTTAAAAGAGCGTTATGACAATAAAACATTAATTTTTAGTGAGCACGTGAATTCGCTATTTTCAATTACGCCAATAAATAAACCTGATGCTACGGAGCTGCGGTCAATTTTAGATAAAGTTTCTGTTTTGAGAAGTTCTCTATTGTCATTAGGATCACCACAAGATGTTATGGATGCTATTATCATCCACATAGTCCTATCTAAAATTGATTTCCCATCCAAAACAGTATATGACAAAAAGCAAGATTACAAGACACTACCTTCGTGGGACGATTGTTACAACACCCTTAGCCGTCGTTGTCAGTTCCTTGAAACCCGTACCAAAGAAGCTGAAGGATTTCATGATAATGAAACAAAGTCAAGGCATAAATTTAAAAACTCAACCACATCTTTTATGACTTCTCATACACTATGTGAGTATTGCCAAAGCAAGGAACATTTTATCGGAGTTTGTCCATCGTATTTAGCATTACCAGTCTGTCGTCGCTTTGATTTAGTAAAAACTCCAAACTATGCATTAACTGCCTTCGTAAAGGTCATATGGTAGCAAAATGTCCTTCGAAATCGCGCTGTCGTAATTGCCATGTATCGCATCACACTACTTTGCATAATAATAGCTATGAACATATTACACAATCACCATCGTCTTCAAATTTATCTTCAGATCAAACACCCCAATGTCAGTCGTTTGTTCTTCCATCGTCATCGTCTTTGAATCAGTCAAAATTCACTCAACCAACGCCAGCATCAAATACTTCATCGAGTAGAGATGTAATTCACGTTACAACAAATACTACAGCTGTAGTATTAATAAAAGATAGTTTTGGAATTTTTCAGCCAGTACGAGCTCTTTTGGATTCCTGCTCAGAAATAAATCTTATTACGCAGGAAACAGTAAATCGCCTTCGAATTCCAAAAATAAAATCTTCTCAAGAAGTAGTAGGAGTATCAGATATTCGAACGCACCTCAGATACAAGGTGTCAGCTACACTAAAATCGCGTATTAACGAGGTAGAATTTACATCGATATTTGCAGTTACAAAATCTATCTTAGGTCTTCAGCCAACTCAACATGTGAATATTAGTAACTGGAATATACCAGAAGGAATTGAGCTTGCAGACCCTCATTTCTACTTGCCTCAGCGTATAGATATATTGCTAAGTTCGGAAATATTTTTTGATTTAATTCTTGATGGAAAATTATCGATTGGTGATGGGTTACCCCAGTTACTTAACAGTTCCTTCGGATGGATAGTAGGTGGAAAATTTGACTCCAATCAGATTACTCAACCCGTGGTATGCAACATCATTACAACATACCAAGAATTGGATTCGATGCTAAAATCCTTCTGGGAGATAGAGGAATTTTCACAAAGCTCACTGCCTTTAACGGAGGAAGAAGACAATCAATATGAACAGCATTTTTTAGAAAATACAGTTTTTGATCACAACGGGCGAGTAAAGGTTCGTCTTCCATTTAAACTTTCTACAAATCATTTAGGCAACTCTTTTGAAATGGCTCGTCGACGATTTACATACCTTGAAAGACGGCTAATTAAAGATAGTTTTTTAAAAACAATGTACGTTAACTTTATGACTGAATATGCTAAACTTGGTCATATGAGTTTGGTGAGTTCTGATGCATTGGCTAAGCCTCATTATGTAATTCCACACCACCCAGTATTACGGCCACATAGTACAACAACTAAGCTCAGAGTTGTTTTTGACGCGTCAGCCCGTCGTTGGTGGGGCCAACTATCCAGCAAGACTTGATTCTGACAATTTTAAATTTTCGCCTTCACAAATTCGTCTTATCAGCCGATATATGCAAAATGTACCGACAATTTCTCATCGATGAAAGGGATCGGAATTTTCAACTTATTTTGTGGAGAAATAATGTATCAGATCCTATTGGCATTTACCAACTTAACACCGTGACTTACGGAACTTCTGCCGCACCTTTTCTGGCGATCAGAAGCCTATTTTTAATAGCTGACACATACAAGCTCGACTTTCCTTTGGGTTCGGAAACTCTTAAAGAAGATCTATATGTTGACGATCTTCTTACAGGCGCATCAACTGTTCGTGAACTTTTCGAAAAGAAGACAGAAATCATCGAAATTTTAAATAAAGCTGGTTTGCAACTATCGAAATGGAACTCAAATTGCAAAGAAATGGTTCCCTTAGATGATAAAATTGAATTTAAAACCAATGCCGATCACATCACCAAGGCACTAGGAATGGCCTGGAAACCGAATCAAGACGTATTCTGTTTTAGATGTGATTTCTCACCCGTTTAAAATCCCACTAAACGATCGGTATTATCAGTGATTGCAAGAATTTTTGACGTACTTGGGCTGTTAAGTCCAATTGTTATGTCTTGTAAAATACTTATTCAAGAAATGTGGATGCACCAACTTGACTGGGACTCCAAACTCAACGAACGTTTAACAAACCGATGGATTGAAATAGAAAAAAGTTTGCCGTTTATTAATACAATAGAAGTACCGAGGTTTGTTGAAACAGTTCCAAATATGATGTTTGACATCCATGGGTTTGCGGACGCATCTCAGCGGGCGTATGGCTATTGTATATATGTACGTGTACCTAACCAAAAAGGATTTCAGTCAACCTTACTTATAGCTAAATCTAAAGTCGCTCCAATTATCCAGCAATCATTACCGAGATTAGAACTGTGTGCTGCGCTATTATTAAGTAGAACGTGGGAGAAAATTCGACACAAATTTCACATTTACAATCATCGTGCAATTTTTTGGACAGATTCTAAGATCGTTTTAACTTGGCTTTCAAATCACTCATCTTCGTTTGTGTGCTTCTTCGCCAACCGAGTTTCTGAGATTCAAAATCTCACACACGGCATATCATGGAGGCATGTGCCTTCCAAACAAAACCCAGCAGATGTTGTGTCGCGTCGATGTCTCGCTACGGAGATCCTGTCTACTATCTGGTTCACTGGACCAGAATTTTTGAACAAATGTGAAGACCAATGGCCAAGCCATCTTATATCGAAAGAACTACCAGTAGAAGAAATGAGAAAATCATCGTTTAAAACTCTAGTCAAATCATCGCTAATCATTCTTCATATCTTCGTATTCTCCATATTCTCGTCTATGTTCATCGTCTTATTCATAAAAAAAAAAGAAATGAGTTTATTACATCGGAGGAGTTGAAATTAGTCTTCTGGAAAATTGTCCATGATATACAAGCATCAACTTACAAAGAAGAAATCGCACTTTTAGAAAAAGGAAAAACCTTACAACCGAGTTTACAAAAATTGTCACCTTTCCTGCAAGATATGCCCAGCTATAAAACCACACTATGCATCCTTAGAGTTGGAGGTCGTTTATCAAATTCGTCGCTTCCATATGAAGCAAAGTTTCCAGCGATTCTGCCTAAAGACCATTGATTCACCATATTGTACGTAAAGTTCCTTCACATTAAACATTTGCATGCCGGTCCAAAGGTGTTGCTTGAGATCCTTCGTGAACTAATTTGGGTTGTAAACGCTAGCAGCCTGGTCAGACAAGTAGTTCGAAACTGTATTCACTGCTTCAGATACAAACCTCATTTATTGCAGCAAATCATGGGCAACATTCCAGCGGATCGATTACGGGCAGAACGTCCTTTCCTAACGTGTGGTGTAGATTTCTGTGGCCCATTCTACACCTCTTACAGAATCAGATGCATGTCTCCATACTAAACTTATGTTGCCATTTTCATTTGTTTCGCTTCTAAGGCTGTACATATTGAACTAGTTTCCCATTTTTCAACGAATACGTTCATATTATGTCTAAAAAGATTTATAGGAAGACGTGGCATACCTCATCGACTTTATTGTGACAATGCAACAAATTTTGTTGGCGCACATAACAAGCTACAAGAGTTCAAACAACAATTTTTCAACACCAACAAGTTGAGGCACTGATGCATTACAGCGAAGTTACAGGTTTTAAATTCTGCTTCATTCCCCCTCGATCGCCCCACTTTGGAGGTTTATGGGAGTCGGCAAAAATAATTTTGATTAAAAATATGACCCGTGCAGGCACCACATTTGAAGAGTTCCGGACCATATTAGTTGAAATTGAAGCCATTTTAAATTCACGTCCCTTGGCACCTCGGTCAGATGATCCAAATGATGGAGAAGCCATAACCCCTGTTCATTTGTTGATTGGATCGTCTCTGCTAGCATTGCCGTACGAAAATTTAGACAACAACAACATTAATTATCTGAAGCTATGGCAACGCATTACATACCTAAAACAACAATTTTGAATACAGTGGCTACGTGACTACGTTTTGAGTTTGCAGCAAAAAACTAAATGGTATAAGTCTGGCAAAAACATCGAAGAGGGAAGACTAGTACTGATTTATGAGGACAATTTACCTCCACAGCAATGGCTACTAGCACGCGTCATCAAAACAATCCCTGGCCGTGATGGCAGAATTCGAGTCGTCGATTTGAAGACTACTAAAGACATCTACCGAAGAACTATCAATAAAATTGCTCCTCTACCCATGGACGAAGCTTATTGAAAGTGCCCTTTCAACGGGGGCAGTATGTATAGTCACAATTGGTTCATTTTTGTTCTTCTCATAATGAATATATAATATTCAAAAATCATAAAATATTTTCTATATTGTTATATTACATTAACGAATTCACTCTTTTAAATTTCTTTTAATTGTTTACATTGCTTTTTGATTTACTACTCTTCTTAATATTTCTCTTTTGCTAAATTGCTAACTGTTAACATTTACTCTACTTTGTCATTTAGTATGTAAGTTATCTACTTTAAAATAAAATTTTAGTCATATCTTAACCATCATTGAAACGAACAACAAGTGTTTTTCCTTATTTTCGCAGCCATAAAATTTGATTGTTTTTTTTCTTATTTTCGCAACCACAAATGTTCTTCAGTTTTCAACTTCAAACAACTACCTTCTTAATAAAAAAAAAATTTATAATTTATGCTCATTATAAAATTGTTGTCTCTCAAGTAAACTAAATTTACTAATATCTGAATGAAAATAATTAACATGTATTTTTAAAACATATTTACTTTGAAAGTGTTTGTTTCGTCATTACCGAAAGTATTTTTTATCATAAAATATTCTTCACAAAGCATTTTATCTCCTTTCCCTATGTATGCATGTGCAGTCGTCGCTTGCTAACGAATACGTGTGAGCTTTCTTTTCCAAAAATATACAATGGATGAGGAGACCCCTTATGTATATTCAACAAGGACTTCCAAGCCGTGACAGTTGGTAACGGCCATCTTGTTGACACTACATCTGTCAAATTAGTTGACATTTATTCAGTCAGAGGTATCAAACTACTATGGGCATATAGACGTGGACTATAGACAAGGATGTGTGTTCACTGAACGAGCTCTGAAGCAGTTTAACTGATTAAAATTTTAATTTCTGGTTAATATTTGGTATAAATTTTGGACTGCCAGCGTAAACGGTCCACATTTCTTTGAGAATGACGTTGGTCAGACCACCACTCACCAGCAAGCACTATAGGACGATGACTACTAACTTGTTTCGGCCTCAATTGAATGATATGGACACCAACGACATATGATTTCAACAATACGGCGTTATGTGTCACAAAGCTCATGCCACATTGGATATTCAGATCAAGCGATTTGAAGTCATGGTCATCTCACCTGAAGGTGTTGTAAACTGAACCTTGAGATCGTGTGACCCCTGAAGCTTTTTCTTGTGGGGTTTTTTAAGTCTCAAGTACATAGATGCGAATAAGACACAAACAACAGCGGTCCTCAAAACCAGAGCTATGAAAAATTGGGAAGCCGTCGTTGACATTTAAACGATGTTATATCACAGACATAACAGTATCAATAGGAATTTTGAAAGAATAAAAAAACTCGTGGATTTTGCACCCACGATTTGTTTTATTTAACACATTCGCGGACAGTCAAATTCAGTGTTGTCTCATTGTGGGTCATAGTCTATTGCCCCTATTGCCGTTCTCAACTCAACTGAGTTTGGTCGTCTGCCAACCCAACTTTCACTCAACCAAATTATTTTTTGATATTGCGGAACTCAACGTTTTTTAGTTGTAATTGTTATGGTGTTGCCGGTATGAAATTTAATTTTCATGTTGGTAACACCATGAAATTTATTTGGAAACAGAAGAAAAAAAAAGCAGAAATAAGTTAAAATCAAGTTTTTGTAGAAATAAAAGTAAATTAAAAATGGATTTAAGTGTGGATTTATTTTACGAAGATGAAAATCATGACGCTATGATTCAAATCCTCTTGAACTACCCAGTGCGAAGTAAGAAATGTCCAAAATTATTAACAAATATTTATAACAAGTGATTTTTTATAGATTTATTAGCTATTTTCTACTGAACAAAGAAGCATTTTGTTATGTATTGCGTATGGCAGCTATACCACCGATATTAAAGCTGTGCGCTGTCCTTCGATTTTTGGCCGACGGAAGCTATCAAAAGTGCAGTGGAAATGACTTCAATGTTGGAGTAGCTCAATCCACAATGTCACTTATTTTAAAGGAAGTGGTACCAGCATTAGAGGATCGCATTTGTAGAAAATGAATAAAAACACAAATGAGCGAAGAAGAAATGAATGCTTCCAAAGTATGGTTTTTTGAATAATTTTCAAGCGTATTGGGCTGTGTTGATGGTACGCACATTCGCATTGTGTCTCCACAAAAAAATATTCAGCACCTTTACCTGAATACGAAATTATATTACACCTTAGATGCTGCATACTTTCACGTTGTCATTCGGAAGGGGTTCTTGTAGGTGGACCCAAGCAAGGAAATCCTTCCCACGCTTCCTTGCACTGATTTTTGGTCATCCGAAATTTTTACTTTCCTTTAGAAATTTCTGGATTATTTTCCATCAACTTCATAAGTCGCTCAAATTGGGATTTGGTTGTTATTTTCAATTTCCTGCGTATTAAATATTTAATTATTTATTTTAAGTAGAAAAAAAACTTTCTTACGATTTTTCCATTTTTTATATTTTTTCTATTATTTTTAAAAAGAAAATTAATAAATATATATGTGAACTCTATAACTGACAGAGACTCAACTGCTAATAAGCAGTTGTCTATATTTAACGTTTTGTCAACCAAACTCATACAAAGTGGTGAACCGCAATACCATAAGACACAACTAAAAAATCAACCGCACAACCAAAAAGTCAACCGCATTTAAGTTGAGAATGGCAATACCGATTTCTGAAAGACGACCAAACTACTGAAAAAGTTGTCAACCGCAAAGGGGCATATAAAATTTGATTAATCACAACATGTGTTTAGAAGTTTTTATGCCGTTACTTTTACTTCTAAGGCACACAAAAGAGAATTTATTGGGACACTCATTTTAACAAACCATAATTTAAGATTAACTTTACTGCGGGAGCTACCGTTTTGCCCCAATGATAAATAACATTGGCAACGGTCCGCGAATTTGTTAAAAAAATATGTGTTAATAAAAGACGCAATACAATCCCATATACAAATGCATAAGATTACGTATACATAAACATATCGTTAGTCTCATTCGCAAAGGTGTTAAGTCCCTTTTTTCAAATATTACAGGAGACACAAAAAACATTGTAGCTTTTTCAGTTTTTAAAATTTCTAAACTGTTTAAACGCAATTATTTTTACAAAATAATAATATTAATATTAATAACTAATAATGTTAATTATTATTATTATTATTAATTAATTAATAATATTAATATTTTTCGTAGTTTTGTGGATTTAGCGTTTTTGCAAACCACAAAATTACAACAACTTTGAACTATATAATGACATGTTTTTTTGTTGTAAAATATGTACAGTCAAACTCGTTTATAACGAACTCGGTTACAACGAATTCTTGGTTATTACGTACATATTTTCAAGTCCAAACGTTTTAATAACAATTTTCATACAAAAAACATCCTTTATTACGAACTCGTTTATAACGAATTCTCGGTTAAAAGGAACTACTTTAAATGGTCCCAGTAATTAAATTTCATACATTTTGCCTTTTTATAACGAACCCTCAGAAATAACTTTGAAGTGTGGCAATATTTTATTTAATATGGCAGCATTAAATTATAACTCAACATCTTTAATCAGCTGATAGATAAAAAGAATTAAAACGTCAGTTGCTAAATAATTTGAAAATGTCTAAAAATAAGAAAAAATCACTGTCTGTGCTTCAAAAAATTAAAATATTAAATGAGAAACGGAAATCAAATACAGACATATGCAAAGAATATAATATAGCAAAATCAACACTATCAACAATTTTAAAAAACAGGACAAAAATTTAAAATTTTTATAAAAAACATCAAAAGTCGACAACAAAAAAAAATTCGAAGTTCAAAATAAAGAGAAAATTATTTGTATTTTATATTTTCTTCTATGACTTCACCCCGTTTATTACGAACTTTGTCTATAACGAACTATTTTTTCTGGTCCCACGGAGTTCGTTATAACCGAGTTTGACTGTATTATGTATAATGTTACGTTTTGCATTAAAATCTCAATTTTGGAAAAAAGTGGACTTAACACCTTTGCGAATGAGACTAACGATATACTATATACATAGGTAGATATGTATATTGTGATTGAAATGAGAAACAGTCTCTTGATTTTCAAATTAAATTAAATTTTTCCTAATTTTAATTCTACCTAATAGATAGATAATAGATATATGACTCGATTATGCATGGCAACTCAACCCCAGATGCATTACCAATTGTCAAAAATGGTATTACAGACATCAATTGACAAATAAATCCGCACAAAATTGTTTTTCGGCAAAGCAACTGGGGTTCAGTTACCATCCATAATCGATGCAATAGATTTAATTTGACAGGTGACAATACAACTGTAGTTCGATTGTCATCAGTAATCTGCCCACTTCACAACATTTGTTACGAGATTCAACATAAAAATCAGTTACTTTTTTGAGTACTATTTTATCAATATTACAATAAAAGTTAAGTTGAACAAAGCGCAAAGCAAAATATATTAATATTTTTAGTAAAATAATTAAGAGGAACTATTCGCAGTACCATTTACATTATATTTTTTTAATAACACATGCTTACTTTACTTTCTATACTTTTAAAAAAAATCTTAATTAAATTATTTTTCTCCAGTTTTTAAAAGCTCCATTAAATTATGAAACAACGAAGAAATTTTACATATCCCACTAAAAACACACATATCCTTATAAAAACATTTTTAATTCCATTCTCTGCAACCATGGCTGTCATTTCAATAAAGGTAAGAGTTTTTCGATTCTATATACATATTTGCAGTTACGTTTGCCATTGTTATAAGCGAACATTTTTTTTACCAAGTGTTTATCACTTTTTTTGCAATCTTTTATCGATATTAAGACAATTGACGACAACAGTTTCTTAACAAAATTTTGCCAAGATCACTATAAAATTATAAGATCATTCACATACGTATTTCATATATATCTTTTTTATAAAAAAAATAATCTAGCAAAACTGGTCATAAATTTTGTAAACGACATTTTTTACATGATAAAGTGTATCTATTATAAATAAACTATATTGGTGCAGATTTATTGCTATATTTTACCTTGTTTATATTTTGCTAAACAACAAGTGTAATCGGACAACAGTGATGATAACTTCTTTAAATGAAAATCTAGTAAATTTAAGTATTGTAACGTAAAACGCTTAATCATCAACAAATTTAATGACAAAAAGCTAATGAGATAAAAATTAACATTATTAAATTTTAATTTGTTCTATTAAACATGGTCTACATTTGATATTAACTTCGATATAATGTGACTGTCGACACAGCAATAAAATTGCTTTATTAAAACTTTACGTCAAAGCGTCCAACACGAATATTAAACATTTCAAATTTTTTTTTTCTACTTTTAAATTTTATTGTTTTGTTCTTATTTTCTGAACACCTTAGTTTTTTCTTATTTGTATTTAAACACTTTATTTTTAAAAACCGAATAATCGAAAATTACCAACACACTTTTATTGACAACATTGAGTGTGTATTACACGATCCTCTTGTTGAAAAGATTAAACTCCAAATTCATACGTTCCGCTTTTTTCACAACGCTGTGATACAGATTGGCAACGATACAATTTGCTTTAAAGTTTAACAGCGTTGCTTTTCTAGTTTTTTGAGATGCGTACATGTTTTTTTTTTTAAATTTATAACAAAACAAGTTTCGTAACAAATTTAAATTTTTTCAATGATAATGACATGAAATATTTACATTCTAATATATAAAATTCTCGTGTCACGGTGTTAGTGGTTAAACTCCTCCGAAACGGATAGACCGATTTTAATGAAATTTTGTGTGCATATCGGGTAGGTCTGAGAATCGGACAATCGGAAATCGGGCGTGGAAACCGTTAAAATTGAATATTTAGATACATATTGATTGTAGACGAATAAAATTTGGTGGATAAGTTCGTAGAGTCGATATCGACAATCCCACCAAAAGTGGGTGTGACAACCCTCCCCCTTCAAGTGATATCTATAACACTTAAACTATTGAATCGATTTTAACCATTCTTTTTTTGTTCGAAAGCTTATCAGGTTTAGATGGTTTTAAAAAAAATCGATATAGCAAAAAGTAGGCGTGACAAACCTTTAAAAGTGAATATTTGGCGACATAGTGATCGTATACGAATGCAATTTGGTGGGAAAGTTCGTAGAGTTGATATCGACAAACTCACCAAAAATGGGCTTGCCACGCCCTTTAAGAGATATTATAAGTCGGCTAATTCGATGGTTTATAACTACATATGTACATATATAACATGTATATCTGTTAGTTTTTGTTTTGGAGCGAGTACAACAACTTCGCCAGCCCATGATTCGGACCTCTTATTGTTAATCTTTGTGTGCCTCACCTAAATAACGTACCGACTTCGATTAAATTTTGAACTAAATAGATCTGCGTACCGTAGAACACATATAGTTTTCGTTTTTCTTTTTAAGAAGTACTCAGAGGCGGTGGTACAGGGGCTATTTCTCCCTATTCCCAACTTCAGATTAACAATTGTCTACAATTAACAATTGTCTACATCCCCACACACTTATAGTAAGTTAGTTATTTTTATATAACTGTTTTATGAAACGTATTACAATAATTATATAATATGACCTTTTTTGGGCAATAAAAAATCAATTTTGGGCGAGACGAAGTTCGGCGGGTCAGCTAGTTTTTATATAAAATTTGTGTATTTTAATACTCCCGGGCAATTGTAGCAAAGAAACACTAAGAAAATGAGGCACCGGGCCTGGTATTTCCTTTTAAAATTTTGGTACTTTTGTAGAAAATAAGTAAAAAAAACAAGTTTTTTCAGAAATAATAAGTTTATTAAAAATATTACCGCCAACGCTGGTTTACACAGTTTAGTTTTTCTTCTACCTTGGTTGCAATATTATAATATTATTTTCGTTATATTTGTATGGGTACTAAATATCCACGACAAAATAATTATTATCGGAATGTTATAACACTGATTTGTAATCAATAAGTAATTAAATTTTTTTGGCAATGAATATGATTTTGACAAATGTGCTACATTTTACTTAGTTCTAAAAAATTAAAATTTTTTCTATACCTACAGAACCGAAAGGTAAAAGATTCATGATAGATTTACGATTGTAATCGCCATAGTCTAGCAAGAAGTGTGTTGGCTTATTAGACGTAAGGATACGGTCAGACACCAAATTGAAATATAAAAAAATATTTCTTCGGTGACTTCCTCTCATCAGATTTCTGGCAAAAACTCTGAAAGTAAATAAATTTGCCCTGAAAAGTCGACTTTAAACTGTAGGCCCCGCCACTTATGTATAAAATTAACACACACAACATAAGTGGTGTAAGAGACCAGTTCCATAATCCTGACTGCAGGTTTGGAATGACCAATTATTTATGTATGTCATGACAGTAAAGAGCACGTTAAATTACACAATTTTGAAAGATCCGTCAAAGAATTTGTTTATTAAATTTATGACAAAAAGGTTATAGGTCATCGTCTGAAAATGAAAACACAGGCCAGTCGTTTACTTGCTTTTGTTAAGTGCAGTTGTCTAGTGCGTAATCGTATTGTTTCTCTTTGTTTGGATAGTGAGATTACGGTATTCTCTCTTATCTTTACACTGTTTTGTTTTGATTATTTCATTTGTTTATTATTAAAACAATTGCATTGACTATTTTTAAATATTCCACGTGATTCCTTAGGGAAATCATGGGGAGAAAAAGAGCTAAAGCTCCTAGATCGGCCATTTCGGTCAATGCTATGGATACACATCTGAAAAATCAGAAGGCTAGTTCCAAATAGTAAAATAAATTTGGAATGTTATCTCAACTTAATACCACAGATATTGACCCTCCGGCTTCAACTAGCAATATCGCAGCTGCGGCTGTTGTTAAAAAATAGAAGATTCCACCAATTGTAATTGATTCTTCCATTGAATTTAAAGAAGTTATAGAACTCATCGGCACTGATGGTTATTTTTTCCGAAGAACTTCTATGGGTACAAAAGTTTTTTCCGAAAATATGGACAAATATTTAAGTCTTATGGCTGACTTAAAGACAACAGATCTTAAATTTCACACACACAAAGTATACGATAATGCTAATTATAAAATGGTTTTGAGGGGTCTACACCAAGTCCCAACTGAATGGATTAAAGAAGAGCTATTAACTTATCACGGAGTTAATTGTCTTGATATTAAAGAGATAATCATTCAAAAATCTACAAAGAATGATGCTTTATATTTACTTACATTCAATCGTAATGAAGTAATTAAAAAAGTTCTATTCAAAATAAAATACCTACAAAATATCTCTGTTAATTGGAAAAGTCAGAGATCAGCTCCAAATAAAGGACCTACTCAGTGCCAGAAATGTGGTATATATGGTCATGGTACTGAAAATTGTTACAGACAGGCTGTGTGTTTCTTGTGCTCCAGTAAAAGTCATGATTCTACAAAATGTTCAATGAAGAATGCCTCAAGTGGAATAATTTATAATTGTTTCAATTGCGCTTCAAAAGGTTATTTAGATGTTGCACATAAAGCTGATGATCCAAACCGCCCATGTAGAAGCAACTACTTAGAAGCCCGTAGAAGAGCTACAAGTAAAAACATCGCCATACAGAGAAGAAATACTCAAACTCCCATTTTTGATGCAACTTGCCTAAATCAAATCCTCCGCAGCACTTCACTACAAATGAACAATCATATGCAAATCATTTTAAAGATGTAAACGCTGGTCAAAGTAATCTATTTTCTATGGATCAGCTGTTCTCAATTTTCCAAAATGCTATAGTTGAATTAAAAAAATGTTCATCAAAATTAGATCAGCTTAAAATTATTATGAGTTTACTTAGATATGCAGTGTAAATCAGAGATCAGCAATGAATCGTTTTTTCGCTACTCATAAGTACTCATGAAATTTTGAGTATGAGTGAGTCAACAGTACGCAAATTCAACTACTCTGATTCATTCGTACTCGCTACAACATTGATTTATAAGTACAAGTTGCAATGAGTATGAGTACAACGTTGACATCAAACCCATAACATTCGAAATATGTTTGATTCATACACCTACTCATTCAGATTCATAAATTTAGAAAAATACTTATAATACTCATAGATGATTCGAGTGATTCGAATCATTCATAAAAATTTACAGTCTTAGTTGTTGTTGCATTTACAAACAAAGAAGAAAGAAAAAGACAAAGACAGAAAGCAAAGCAAACACACAACCTTCTTGTGAGTAAGTAGTGTTTGTACGCGAATCATACTTATTTTGTGCTTCGTGTATATTTTGAGTCATGGAGAGTCGAAATCAACAACATCATGCGTATTGTTAAGTATGAGTACGATGAGTAATTCAAACTTTGAATATGAGTAGTGTGAGTATCACATTAAAATAAGTATGAATACGTATAAGTATCAGAAATTATAAGTATGACTCGAATCTACTCATCGTTTTGAATACTCATTGTTGATCTCTGGTGTAAATCTAAAGTCAACATCATGTTTTGGAATGCTCAGGGCATCAATTCTCTATCAAAAAAAATTCAGCTACAACATATTCTAAAAGATAAGTACATTGATATTCTTCTCATCTGTGAAACTCTTCTAAAGGAAGAAAATAGTTTTTCTTTCTCAGGCTTGCGAGTTTATAGACAAGATAGACAAAGTGCTGGTGGCGGGGTTGCAATTGCGGTTAGAAATAATATTAAAGCGAAAAATTGTCCTAATTATGAAACTCGTGAAATAGAAAACGTTTCTGTAGAAATATATTTGCAAAATCGAACACTTGTTGTTACTGCAATATATTCGCCAAGATATTATGACACATTTAAATATGATATAACTAAACTTACACCATCTAATAAAGAATATATAATTTGTGGAGATTTTAACGCCAAGCACCCAAGCTGGAATTGCCTTAGGGCTAATACGGCCGGAAATGTTTTATATAATTTGCAATTCAGATACAACTTTTTTATATATTACCCTAACAATCCAACTCGCTATCCCCAAAGTACTATCGGAAGTCCTACAACCATAGATTTAATGCTTACTAACACAAACTTTTTTATTTCGCCTTTAATATCTCATGACAATATTCTTCCCTCTGATCATTGTCCAGTAATTTTTGCTATTGATGCTGCAGTCGAAATAGAGAATACATGTAAAATAGACCTCAAAAATGTAAACTGGAATATATACAAACAAAAAATTGAAGACTTATTATTACAAGGTAATACACATGTTAATAACTTACACTCAACCCATGCTCCTAAAACATTCACAAATGCTATCGATACTGCTAAATTATCAATGCCGAAGAAAACTGTTTCAGCAAATGTTTTTAAAAATATCTAACAATACAAAGCTTTGTATACAAACCAGAAATAAATTTAAACGACAGGCTCAAAGAATAAATAATCCATCTACTAAAACTACACTTTTGGCAATAGTAAAACAGTTAAATAATCTTATTGATAAAAATGTAAAAATAGACAGAAATAAAAATTGGAATAATTTTCTATCTTATCTTCCAACTGGGGCAAAAAGATTTTGGTATATTTCAAAAGTCGTTCGAAGCAAAAAGTCCAATCAAATGTCATATATAAAGCACAACAATCAAAATTTCACATCAGACAATGACAAGTCCCGACTTATAGCTGATCATTTCGAAAAAGCGCATACATTAACTTCACAAATTAAAACTAGACTAGAAAATAAAGTTATAAAAACTATTAAAGAGTTAGATTCCATTCATGATATAAACTTTAATAATGAAAATCTTATAACAATCGATGAAATCAAAAGAAATGTAAAATGTTTAAAAATAACATGAAATTTTGAACATATTTATGAAAAAATTGCCAAAAGCCGCGTATGTAGCTCTGCAAAATATTTTTAATGCTTGTCTTAAACTTGGCTATTTCCCTTTTGTATTCAAATGTGCTAGGTAATAGCTATACACAAACTCGGAAAAGATCCAAAATTGGCATCTAGCTATAGGCCCATAAGCCTTTTAAGTTGTGTTGATAAAATATTAGAAAAAATAATTCTTTCCAGGATGAATACTTTTATCGAAGAAAATCGAATAATCAACGATGAACAATTTGGTTTTCGTCACCAACACTCGACTGTTCACCAAGTCAAAAGAATAACAAATATAATAAAGAAAAACAAGCGACAAAGACTAACAACTGAGGTAGTTTTATTGGATATTGAAAAAGCTTTTGACAGCATATGGCACAATGGATAAATCCACAAAATCAAAAATTATGGCTTTCCTTTATATATTGTTAAAATAATTCAGTCCTTTCTAACTGACCGTTCTTTTAAATCTGTTGTTAATAACACGATTTCATTCCCACGTAATATCCCAGCTGGGGTACCACAAGGTGCAGTGCTGTCCCCAACCCTATACTCTCTATATGTGGCTGATTTTACACCAAAAAGCGGTACCGAAATAGCACTCTATGCCGTCGATCAGCAAACTCTCGAATGCAATTGTTGGTAAAATGATGAAAAATCTACACACATGTATTAAGTATTATAACAAATGGAAAATTAAAATTAATACAGGCAAAACACAGGCCATTTTGTTTCCATTCAATAAGAGCCCAAAGAGAATCCAAACAACGCAACTTAAAAATGCTAATGTTACTATTCCTTTCGGTGAATCAGTGAAATATTTGGGGATATACTTGGATAAAAAACTGTTATTCAAAAAACATATCGAACACGCTGTAGATAAGGCCACTAAGTGCTGTAAAGCCTTATACTCTATACAAAATAAAAAATCGTATCTCAGTACTAAAAACAAACTATTAATTTATAAAACCGTCATTAGACCAATATTACTGTATGGATGTTGTGTTGGGGGAAACACGGCTGAAACTTACGTCAGAAGACTTCAAATTGTTCAAAACAAAGTTCTAAAAATAATTTTTAAACTACCTCGTTTATACCGCACAAAAGACCTGCACCAACGTTATTATCAACAAACTATCAAAGATGTCATTAAAACTCAGAATCTAGCTTTTTCTAATAAATGTAGTATTTCTGAGCATGAACTAATTAAAAATTTATCAGATGATACTTCGTAGTTTACATAAGTAAACTATTTAAGTTTCATGAAATAAATTTGATTCAGATTATATTGTTCCAGTGGCACAGTTAAATTTTTAGATATACAAAGTTTTTTTCTTATCTTTTTTCTTTATAAATTATATATACTCATATCTTGTAACTTTTAAATAAGACTTTTAATAAATTTTAAATGTACATATGTATGTATTGCTTTATGATAACTCAATAAAATAATAATAATGAAAACACAGGAAATGACCTCTGTAAAAAGTGGTTAAGTCAGGAAATAAATATTTTTAGTTTTCTTAAGTAAGAAAATAATAAATAACATACATATTTGTGAATATAAATTTTAAATATTGGAATTAATAAAGAATAAATTTTCCTTAAAATTGAAAGGACTTAAAAGAAGATTAGGCATGTTAAAGCTAACTAAGCTAACAGCGACGTTGCGAATTTTCGCATAGGTTGTTATCAAAAAGATTCTGGAAATATTAATCATTTCAATCTCTACCAAACAACAGTAAGTTGATTGTATCTATGGGACACCGGTTTCAATAAGAGTACCTCAGTTGAAGATCGTTTAAAATATTGTTACGTTTTTACCTTTTTAAAAACGTTTAAATATGAGTTCGTTGATTGCAAACCAAGTAAAAACAAATATGTGTCTTATTTTAACTAAACTGTCTTTTTGTCCACACTTTCTTATGTGCCACTGTTCACACTTTCCCGATACAACAATAATTACTACAATTTATTGCTTGTTCATTATTATTCACACATAACTATTCGCTATACTGCTCACTACGGATATCTTCGAACCACGACTTTTTACTTCGCACGCAACTTGTCTTCACACCGCGACTGAACTTCACGCGAGACTGTCTCAATTACAACTGACTCACTCGTCTGCTTTGTCTTGCCATTTTATAGTCCAACACGAACAGTATATCGAACGTTCTTGAAGAAGAATGTTCGCGGTTTCGCATTCTCGCAATTTCTACGGCAACTGCGTTGTTTGTTGTTGCGTATGCTTACTTGTCCATCCCTTTTACTCTCATGCTCGTTGTTGTTGCCTTATTTGGAAGATGTTCGATGCATTTGTGAGTGTGTATTGTGTACACATTGCCTCTTGTTGCGATCTCTTATGTTGCGTTTGCGTTATCCATCTCTCTCATACTCATACTGATGTTATTGTTGGTTTATGTATGGTTCAATGTACATATGTGTTTGTGTGGCCGGTAGCTTTTGTTTATTATTTTTATGTGAAACGATATTAGGTCGTTTCGATCTGCGTAACAATATTTTCAACGAAAAGGATATCTGTCCAAAAAAAATATCCATACAGTTGAGCATCGATTATTCGGGATAGTCGGGACCGGGAGCATTCCGGATAATCGATTTTCCCGGTTAATTGAGGAAAAACTTTATACATATTTTTACATAAGTTTTTTATTTATGTAAATAATATATACACATGGAGCACACAGCATTAAGATGTACATGTAATTAATAATTAAAAAATGTTTTAAAGTACATAGTTTGTTCTTTTTAACTTTATTTTCTTCTGCCAAAAGCTTCTCTTGAACACGATAGAGTTGCAATTTATCTTGTTCTGTTATGTTCGAAAATTCTGAATAAAAATGACAGATTTCCCCTTGTTTGCTTTCATTTTACATGTTAGATGTTGCTAATTCAATCAAAACAAATTTAAGTGTTCCCAAAACGATAAAAGCAAATTATTTAACATACCGGATAACTACGTAATCCCGGATAATCGATTAAAAATAAAAAAGCTTTTGTTCATTACCAATCCCGGATAATTGATGTTCCCGGTTAATCGAATGACGCATAATCGATGCTCGAATACCTTTTAAGGTGTTCTAGTTGAGTGACCAATAAGACCAATAAGTACCTACAATATGCGACACATAGGCATTTGCAATAAAAATACTTATTTAGAAAAAGGTATATGTACATAAATGTATTTGACTTTATATTCAGCTGTCTTTACGTTATGGATGTTCGGTTCTCTGATTTTTAAGTTAATTAAGTATAACATAGAATATTTTTAAGATGTTTTCTAGTTTACTGACCAGTAGAGTTCCGCCTACGAAAGCTGACACACTGACAACTGGATATGCAACCATATTTTGCTATTTCAATTACTCTTAATTTTAATAACAAATATGAATCAATTTTTTTTAATAAATTTTGTAAACTTGTACATAGAAAATTTTATTTATATTTTATACTTTTCTTTTCAAACATAACAACAATTCAATTTAATTGCTAGCAATTGCATAAATAAAAATAAAATAAGGAGAATTAAGAATTAAAATTATAAGTTTTCTACTCTTCGAATTAGACATTTTCAATTTGGTTTTCGAAGAAAACGCAGTATGATTCATCAAAATTAACCCACGATTGAAAAGTATGTATTTAACTGATTGTAAATTTATTCCCAGAGAAGGTAGTGTAATGTGTATACATTACTTTGCACTACATATGTTTCCCAATCCAAAATAATAATCGCATTACAAAGCAACATATTGAGGTAAATGTCCCGAAATACGTACTAACATATTGACTTCTTCGTTTATTATTCGTTTGCTATTTAATAATCTGTCATATTTACAAAACCAAATACTTTTTTTAAATTTTAATAGGAATATTTTTTATAGTAATTATAATATATATAACTAATATATTAAACTAAGATACAATCTACTGAATTATGCTATTACGATTATTTCTTATTCCAATTTTATTTTGAAAATACATTAAATAATTAATGCCAATAAAAAATATTAAAAACTAAAGAGTAATGTTGCATATTAATATTTTTATTAAATTGATATTCTTCAATAAGTGCTTTGGTATGTTGTGTACTCACCGCTGAGAGATTTATTCTCTTCGGAAATTTCATAGGAGATTTGTGTTGTGTGCACATTTACCACCTTTTATTCAAATTCTGGCTTTTATTACCCGATTTACACAACAACTTTTGAGTTTATGCGATGATTTTTTTGTTGCATGATTTTTATTTTATTTTTAAGCAGCATAGCCATTAAGTTAATAACCTATTCAAATTTTAGTAGGTGTATGTAATATTTTATTTTGCCTAGCATAGCAACAAATCAAAATTCGAAACAAAAAAATTAGTTCATAACTTCGCCACCATACTAAAAGAGGCGTTCCTAATCCAACGTCGCAAAAGCCATCGGTAAAGCGGGTGTTAGGTAATATTTACAACAAATAAAACACACCGCTCCTAGACCTTGAGCCCTTGGAAGCCACTGTTCTAATTTTCATCAAACTGTCGCATGGTCTGGTATCTGGTTCTATACTTCATGTCCGACGTTTAATTAACTTTTAATTTAGAGCTCTAACTTTGGATAAACTATACTATATTGTTATACTTTCTTGATTTACTAAAAATTAGACTGTGACGCGACTTAATGGCACGAATAAAGTTTAAAACTTTTCTAATATAGTACAGAAACGCATATGATTAAATAACAGACTTTGAATTAAAACAATTTTATTCACGGTCAGCTGTTTCAGTATTTCATTCGACAAAGATTGTCGATTTATTCAATTGGTCGTAATAGCTATGATTAGTACCCTGTCCGATATCTCAGTATATCCATCCAGGTCTCAAACCAAATTTCTTTCGAAGAACGGAAAATGAACAAGAAAAATAAACAATCACAAAACAACAGAGAAACTGCGGTATTAAACAATTACATCAACGAAACAAAATTACGAGAATGGGGATCACGATAGATAGGAAGAATAACAATAACAACAAGCAGAAACTTCTGGAAGAACACAAATAAATAGTAAATAGAGCAAATTTAAGTGCTGTCAGTCAATTGTAGACACGAAAAGATGTACTCGGTCTCAAAATATCTTCTCGATACCAAATAAAAAATATCGACACATATTTGTATCGATCGGATTTTCTAAATTGTCTATGATCAGCCATGAATAACAGAATTACATATATATATGTATATGGACATGGCTTTAAGTACGTTTTGTTTTACGAAGCTCCATATTTTTCAAACATTAACAGGCATGTCACAGATTCCGAATGGAATGGTTTTGATTCCGAATATGCAATTCCGATCGATTTTGTTTTAGGTTCTTCAGATTCCGAACGATTTTGTTCATTCCCAAAAATTATAAAATTGCTGCTTTTCAAATAAAGTATGGCAACGTAGTGCGTGACAAAAGAAAAAAAAAAACATAATTGGTGAATAAAAAGCAGAACCAAAACAAAAGAAGAAAAAGGCGCTGATACAAAAATTTTATTTGAAATCAAAAAAATTAAAAATTTTATATGAAAAATGCCCCTTTACCCCTTAAAAAAATATAATAATAATAATAATACAAAAAAATTTTAATAACATTGTAAGTAAGAGTTTTATAATTTGAACGTCAGACTCTTCAAATAAATGCTTTTCGAATTTTTTGAACATTGCTGCATACAGTGAACTCCCAAAAACGTGAACTAATTTTTACCAAGGCATTTCACATTTTCGAGTTTGTTCACGTTATCGAGTACCCAAATTTAAAACAAAAAATTACCCTTTTTAATATGAAAAATGATATTTTAATAAGTAAAAAATCAACGGTGTCATCTTTGTCCGAAACTAAATTTAAAACACTTTTCCAGTAATTGTTTAAATTTTTTGCGAAAGTCTACTCCATGCCGAGTCCAAAAGATTAATCGCATCTTTTGGAGTTAACATCTTAATAGAATTTAGCAATTCTGTTTGTTTTCCGGCCACTAATGCCAAGAGACTGTTTCTATAATACAGTTTTGTTATTTTAAAAACATTCTGGTCCATGGGCTGAATTAACGATGTGACGTAGGGTGGCAAAAACACTGCTCAAATGAATCCGTCATCAGAAATCAATTGGGATTCAGCCGGATGTGAAGGCGCATTGTCTATTAACAGAAGGGCGTTTACCGGTAGCCAAGGCCGGTTGGCCATAAAGCCAAAAATTATAACAAAGTTTTAAGTTTTAAATTTGTCAATTGAAGTCTACCTCTTTAACAAAACATTGATGACTTGGCGAATTTGTAATTCACTGGACAAGTAAAGTTTTTGAAACTTCATGGATTTTCAGATTTCCCAATTACCAGTAAATTAAGTTTGTGAGTCTCCGACGCATTTGAACAGCCCATGAAAGTTAATCGTTGTTTCTTCATCTTTGCGCCTGGAGCACTTTTCTCCAGTGATGACAAATATGTTTTATATGGCAACTCCTTCCAATATAAACCGCATTCATCAGCATTATAAGGCTGTTCTTCACAAAGAGAGATTTCTTCCATTTTTGCTTTTAACTTTTCCTTAAGTGGGTCAACATGTTGCGGCTGCGCAGAAAGCTTTTCTCTAGAAATTTTAAGAAGTCGAACACCAAATCTTTATTTAAATTTTTGCAGCCATCCGTCACTGGTGTGAAAACCACGATCATTTTCTTTAATTTGATCGTGAATTTTCTAAAGATTTCACAATTTTCACAATCAACAAATTAAAAAAACAAAATATAAAAAAAACGTGAACACTGTTTTAGAGCTTTTCGTTTTGTTCACTCTGTGGAAAAATAAATTTGTTCACGTTTCTGAGACGTTCACACTTTCGAATGTTCACGTTTTCGCGAGTTCACTGTATATCTAATTTTTCGAACTATAATAACTTGCTTATAAAATACACGAAAATGTGCGTTGTTAATAATATCAAATTCTTTATATAGTTTGATTTCGAGTTCATAAAACCAATTTAGTTTTTTGTTAAGCTAAGTACTCTATTCAAAATTTCCTGCGAAATGCTGTCAAACTACATATAAAATATTTCGTACGAAATATTTGCGAAATAATTTCGCAATAGCAATACTCTGTTCTTATTGTGAAAAACGCTGTGAAATTTATCTGGCAACTTCGTTTCCAACTTACGAAATAACATAAGCTGCACTTCTTTCGCACGAAATTAATACAAACAGCTGATCACATTTTATTTGTTTTTCCTAAATTCATAAATTATTATTTGTTGAGCCGAAAAAATGGAAAAAATTTCAAAATTATTAAAAAATGAAAAATTTAACGGCACAGATAAGCGGTTACTGATAGTAACTGTAAAAAAGCAAAAACTTATTTGGGATAGGTGCCATTAGCTGCACAGTAACCGCAACGCCGAATAGTTTATATTATTAAAATTTGTTATTGAATTTTTATTTTATTTTCAGCTTTCAAAAACATATGTTTTTTGTTTACGCATTTATAGCAATGATGCATACTTTCAAGCAATAAAACCGACAAATTTTCCAAAATCGCGAGATAGACTACATTTGTTGCACGTCAAAATTTTCGCATGGAAAAACCACCATTTTTCGCAAATATGAACAGAGTACCTACCTTTATACGGAAACATAGCTCCTTTGCAGATAGCAGAGATTATTACCACCTATTCGCTATCGTTCAGCAAAGTTTCGAATCGTTTTCTTAAATAACAGGACTACCCATAGTTCAATTTGTGTACTCTTAAATATCATTCTCTAGTAATAACGACTTTATAACGCATGTGGGTTTTATATCATCATGGCAGTAGAAAATTTTGTTTAATTAATGTAGATATAAGCAAAGAATATGGATATAAAGAATGCGCATCATGTAGAAGTAAAATTTCTAATGGCGGGATGTACCAGTAAGACCCGCTCTCACCAAAATCTTTTTTAAAAATCATTTCTTGATGAGGGAGGGAAGACAGAAGAAAAATAAACACAAACAAAGAGCGTAACAATGTGTTGCTCTCATCGTACGTATGTATATGCGTATGTACGATTATGTATGTATGATCGTTTTTATTGTTTGACCAAAGATTATAAATATGTAAAGATGTTGCACACAGTGTATTTAAAATTTTGTGCTTCTTTCCTATGAGGGGGGTAGGTAACAGGGAAAGCTGAATCGTCGTTCTCACTCTCATGTTAACTGAGAGAAAGAAAACAAAAAAGACGCAGTACACTTATTGTACTCAGAGAACTTATTATACTTAGAGAACGTATTGTTCTTTTCTCTAAACAATTTATTCTCATATGCGTATATACGTGTGTGCATGTATGTATACATACATTGCCAAATAAAATAATAAACAAACTGAAAGATTTTTTGTTTTCACAAAATGTATGTGCAAATAGCCTGTGGAAAACAAATATTACCGTTTGTTTTATTGTAGGGTAAGAATATGTGTTTTAGTGTTGTAGAAATGAAATTATATCGATTCGCACCGAATTATATATTACTATTCAATTATGTATGTATGCATTTACCATATGTGTATGTATTTTGTATAGAATGAAGTTGTAATAAAACGAATGCTTTTTTTGTTTAATATTTATTAAATTTATTTATCATTTTAATGGTTCAAAATTTTAACTTTTTCCATACTGGATAATTTGAATTTGTATGTTTCCCATGTGGAATGCTTGCGTAGTAAAACAACAATTAGTAAATTAAGCATCTCCATTCTGTGTTTATAACATTCGTTATTTTCATCAAACCAAGGAATAAATTGTATTTTATGTGCATTTTTTGTATTTTTTGGCCAACTACATGTGTTTTTTTGTTTTTTATAGATTTATTTTCTAAAAAAAATTTTTTCGAAGACATATGAATTTTGCAAACTTCAAAAAATAAATCAGATGGAGCGCACAAACTTCCAAAGTCGGAATCTTTTATATAATTTTTTGCATGAAGAACATTTCTGAAGGATATGACAAAATTTGCGCTGGTTTGATTATATCCACACGACATTTAACGCAAGATATTCGTTGAGCTATGTAACCAACAAAATATCGACTTGATGTTAATTCAATTGGCACATTGTTGGACGTAAAACAATCGGTGCCTTCATTAAAATATTCTCTATTTTCATCGTATATATCTGCGACATCTATATCAGGGTTATGTGTACTTTCTGATATATTTCCAGTCCTATCAATATCTTCTAAAAATATGATTTATGATTTTAATTATATATTATATTTATTAAACGTTTTGTTTGAACATGCACTACAATTTTTAACTTCACACTTTTTATAAAACAATTTTTCAGTTTTTCAGTTTAAATGTCCACACAAAATGTGGATTTTTTATTTCGGTGCGAATCGATATAGTTTCATTTCTACAACAATAAAACACATATTCTTACCCTACAATAAAACAAACGGTAATATTTCTTTTCCACAGGCTATTTGCACATACATTTTGTGAAAACAAGACATCTTTCAGTTTGTTTATTATTTTATTTGGCAATGTACAAGCACACACGTATACACGCATATGAGAATAAATTAAGGCCGTGTCACATAGAACTTTTGCTTCGCGTTGCGTTACAAATTCGCTTTGACATTAAGATAAATGTACATGTTTATATGGCACTTGTCACATAAACAGCTTTTAACGCAACGCAAAGCGAAAAGTTGGGCACCTCTCATCTTTTTGCGCGCTTTGACAATCAGCTGTTGATTATTCTGTAAATATTTTTGGCAAATTTGAGCACAAATTTTATTTTTTTAATATTTGTCCTTAAATTTTATGTTTTTTAGTTTTTTTAGCAGTACAATTATAAGTATGTCCAATAAATCCTCCAAATCCATTTTTAGTCCTTATTTAAACACAAAATATTAAAAGCAAAACTTACGCGGCAACCACTTTTAAAAGATAAACAAACAACGCGAGTGTTGTCAAAGTTTTTGTTGTGGCATACACCTTTTGCTTTACGCTTTTCTGTCAAAGTTATAAACGTCACGCAAAGCAACAAAGTTTTATCTGACACGGCCTTTAGAGAAGAGAACAATACGTTCTCTGAGTATAATAAGTTCTCTGAGTACAATAAGTGGCAGTAGCCGTACTGCCATCGACAAATTTGGCACTGGCAGTGCAACATCTTCATATATTTATAGTCTTTGATTTCATCGCGATGAGAGCAAAGAATGAGAGCAACGCATTGTTACGCCCTTCGTTTCTGTTTACTTCCCCCCTATCTTTCCCCCCCGCGTCATGAAATATTTTTGAAAAATATTCCAAAATATGTTAAGATGCACATTCTTTATACTTTATTTTCTTTGATATAAGTAAACTTTTGTTCTAGGCTCGACTATAAAACTTTAGAAGTAGAGAAACGTTAAAATTAAAATGTTAAAATTGGCGAGCGAACAACAAATTCACTGATTCAATTATTGCAATTCATGAATAATGAATTCCTTAGAACTTCAAAAACAATAAATATCGCCAAAAATACAGATTTTTTTCTTTTTTTAAATTTTAAAATGAACATAATTTTTAGCATATCATAGTTTATATCTTTAAGTGCACCTGAAAATAGAAAATAAAAATATATCAGTCGTGCATGTGTATTCGGTGGCTAAGTGATTAAAAGAACGTTAAATTACGTATGAATTCTGTTTTGACTCAGCTCTTTTGCTGGTCGGTTATGAATTATCCGGGCGGAATCACCGGGACAATTTTACATATAACTCAAGCACTTAAACTTGGTTATATTGATTCGAATAACACAAGCACTTAAACTTGGTTATTGCGGAGAAATTGAGAATGAAACAACTGTATAGTTAGCTTAAACAATTGTCTATCCTTTATTTTTAATCAATCATAGCCTTAAATACTATTTTATTGCCAAATTGCAATAAATTGTAATATATATATAGATATATTTATATTTTAATATATTTAAGTTTAATTAGTTGCTGAATTGCAATAAATTATTCTAAATGTATTTATTAATAATATATGTATGTAATACACATGTAAAAAATTGAAGGAAACATGAAACCCCAGACAAATTTAGTGTAAATAAACTTGAAAGTGGCTCAAGGTTTATGTTAAATGTTTACGGTAAAGAATTTAAAGAAAGCAAAACTTGAAACTTAATCAGAAGTTCAAGGTTTTTCATTTATCATTATTTCAATTAGCTGTTAAATCAAAAATAAGGAAAAATGCATAAGTCCAAACACATAAAAAATTACATGAACTCAGCAATATAAGGTTGTTCAACTAATTTCGTGCAAGCATATGTACGCAAGTATGTTTGTATATTTATACAAACGTACATGATCACATATGAAAGAAATTCATTGTGAAGTTCTGAACAAATTCTTTTCGCAGAATTGTGTCATGGCGTGGGCATCGATAGTATACTATATAGTAAAAACAATTTTACTTGTACTAAAGAGCCTTAGCAACAAAAGTTTCATTAATGAATTAATGTTACTAAAATGCATTAATGAATAACGCCTGGTAAAATCTGATTTTACCTACGTAAAATTGGGCATCATGAAGCTACAGCGGTCTCTGTTGACAATTTTACATAATTCAGTTAATTCGGTATCTTTGCCTGTAATATTCAAGCTACGAACCTAAAGCTTACAGCTTTTAAAGCTTTTCTAATAGAGTTAAGCCTCAGTTATGCGACCGTAACGTAATGTAACAGTAACGTAATGTAATGTCTACTGAACGTACAAATGTAAGTGCAATTATGGAACGTAAAAACGTGTTATATGTTTTTATGTAAACAAAAGAAGAAAAGAAATAAACAACAACAAATAAAGAAATAAAAATTGCAAAAACTAAAAGACAAAAATTCAGATATGGATATAGAAGACATGTTTATGGGTTTGAGTTTCTTTAAATGTTTTAAAAATGTATAAGAATCTAAAATAATTCCAAACAATTTCACTTTCACACAAACAAAAACACTCAATTTAGTTTGTGTTTGTTTGTTGAGGAAACACAAAATTGAGTGCTTTTGCTTATAAGTATTTTCCATATAAATAGACAATCAAGTGAAATCGTTTATCCTACAGAAACAGGTCAGGTATTTCGGAAACCAAATTTGTACGAATGTTTTTATCTTCTCTAGTAAAAGTAAAAAGTAAAATGCAAACTAAAACGCTTTTCGAACGCTTTAATTAGTTAAAAATGGATAACTATATTTTTCTAATTTGAAATAAAAATAAACACTATTATGTACTACATAATGTAATGGTAAAATAGTGTTTATTTCTATTTAAATTATCAAAGTTAATAATGAAATAAATTATAATTTGGGTTTTTAAAATATGTGAAGTTTTATTTAAAGAAAATTGCATATACAGATAAACATAACGTTCGTACAAAATTTAAATTTTGTTTTTAATTTCAATTTTTAGTTTTGGTGGTTTTTAATATTGACATGTTGTTAACATTGCTAAACAGATGTCACGTAAAAATGTAAGGAAATTCTATTTTTTACAGATTCTTACGTTCCGTTCCGTTCTGTTTACGTTACATTTCTATAACCATTCGTATTGCTTTATACATAACAAAAACGATCAGCTGTTTCTTACTGTTGCGGTTACGTTCCGTTCCGGTAGCATAACTGATGCTTTAAGACTCATATATTACGAGATTTATAATATAAATTCAAAATGAAACTTAAAATTTAAAGTAATTTTTGAAGCAAAACAACATTATTATTTAAAGATTTTTTTATACAAATTGTGACTTCGCTGTATAAACAGATGTGTTTTAGACAAACTTAAAAAACTCTTGTTTAGTTTTTTTTTTTTTCATTTATTCATTTCGGCAGTTATTAGCAGAAGTACGTTAATATCCGAAACTATGAAAATAGCTCACCATTTATTTTCTCGTATATTAAAACGTTCCCAGTATGCAATTTATTCGATATTTTAAAATAATCGTTTCTAGGCAACTGTAAGCCTAGAAATGATTTCACCGCTATAGTAGACCAACGGTAAGATTGATTAGCTGAAAAAAACTGAATCTGTTATAACGAAAATGAAGAAAGGACGCCGAATAAGAAGATGGAAATGATTTGTGACAGTTCTCTAAACTCTTTGAAAAACTTATGGTGATTTCTTTTCTGGTATAAATGTTGCCTTTATTCTGCCTTTTTGCCCTTTTGCTGTTCTTTTCTTAAAAAAATGCAATTATTTAAATTAGTAACGTGTTCTTTTCTAAAAATTCTGCCATAAAACCCAGAAAATATGCTGCATGTTTGACCCTCAATTTAATCAAAGGGTTGTAAGGGCAGCACTTTTAATACAGCTGTTCTTGTTATTGTTTTGAAAAAAATAACAAAAATTATTTGTTTTAAAAGTGGTGAAATGGAAGCAAAAAATATTATTTTGGAAAATTTGTTGGAATCCTCTTCATCGTCAGATATGGAGGACATGTATCCATTATTATTAAAACGAAACTCTTGCCGCGAGTTTAAAATTTTGTTGAAAATGTTATTTATCAGTTTTGCGCCAGGTTCTAGTAACAAATTTATAAACAAACAACAGCTGACTATAGGTGTTGATAATTTGATTTTTGTAAAAGCAGAATGAGCTTTAAAATCGCTAAAAAAAATTCATTTGATTTTAGCGATATGAAATTTACTAGTCGAGGACTACAACAAAAAAGGTTGGGAAAAGGTTTTAAAATTGTAATAAGAAGATTATTTATAAATACTTTTAAATGGAATTTGGTTATTATCTTTTGTAATAAAAATATTTCCCAAAAAATTCTAAAAATTATATTTTTGATTTGATTTTTAGTTTTTATATAGAAATTCGAAAAAATTAACGAAATAATAAATAACATATTGTGCCAACTAAAGAGATTTGAAAACATTGGCCCTAAAGTTGAATTTTACATAAAAATAAAAGTTTTAACTTGTATGACCCCGGAGCCCTCAGTAAAAATATTATTTTTTTTTTATTTAAATGTAATGTTAGCTTTCCGAAAATAAAAAAAATAGTTTAATTGGAAATTTTATTTTTATTTTTTCATTTTCTATACAATGATTAGTTTTAAAATCGTTAACAAAGTAAAAAAAAGCGCTAAATTGGTAATAAACTACAAAAATAATTGCGTAAAGGGCAATGATTTTTGTTCTTTTATAATCATTTAAAATGCAACACATTATGAGGATTCGTGCAACCCTTAATAAGTGCTACAAAATATGTAGGCAACATTTTTTACCAGAAAAGAAATCACCATTAGAGAATAACAATAAACATCAGAATCTATTTTGGAAAAATGAGGCTTATTTTATCCTTGTCCTATCTTTTCATCGAAATCTTTCGTTCAGAATTTTAAATCAATCAATTCAACCGTTATCATGTGGGTTTTGAGAGCTTAATAGACGAGAGTTACAAATCCAGCTCTGACATCTTATAAAAAGGACATTAAAAATTATTTCTTTTGTTGACCTCTCTTCAGTTGTCTTGCCACTAAATATCTGAGAGTAACTAACTGTAGATCTCACCACTTGTTGATAAAATTATTACATTTAACACAGTGAGTAGGCTGTAATCTTGCCTAAATGGCGGCAAGTCCTTTTTAATTTCTAAATATATTCTGTATTTCCCAAGAGCAGTTTTTTTTTGTGAACAGAATACAATGTGCGTGCAATACAAGTATTTTTTTTATCGTCAAAAGTATTTCCGCGCCAATCCGTTAACGAAACCTTTCATGATCGAGCGATTACAATGCTTGTGGAATGTTTCCAGGACTTGGTAAAGACGTTTTTCCAAAACAGATGTATGTATTTGTCTCATACAAGTGCTGTAACATTAATATGTATAAATCAGTATGAATAAAATGATTTATTTTTCCAAAACATCATAATTTTATTCTCGTCTACGACGTAATGCCAACCTAGAAAATAATTGTGATGGTGTTACAGCCTATAAAGTACACCATGTCCTGGAAATTATTCTAAATTCAGGACACAATTTAAAAAATTATAATTTTAAATTGACGCTGCAAAATAAAGTTTGGTTTCAAATTTTGCCAACAATAATTACGAGTTTATCAAGCTTCTATAAAATTTTTAGTTTGAAATTCATAAGAAAACATTTAAAAATTTGTATTTGAAAAGAAAACGTTATGGAGAATCAATAAACTACAGACAGAGGCTTAAAAAATAGCTGTTCGTCTTACATTTTTTGTCCAGGAAGTTATCATTTTAATCCTAAAAGTATGCAATGAAAACTGTGAACTGTTTCTTTTAAAGTAGACGTCGTTAAAGCAGTGTTATGAAAGAAAAACACGTATAGGTCCACAATTTAACATTATAAGCACAAAATGCTGCTTATCAGCGTTGCCACAAAGAAAAATTTTTCCCTACCAATATTCTTACCAAAATTATTCCAATCCTACCAAAATTTGAATTTAAGTAATTGTAAATTATTCAGTATGAAATTAACGTTTTATTGCTAAAATTAACAAACATTTCGTTGTTCCTTATGGAAACACAGATATGTTAAACGTTAAGGTACGTTAAAACAGGGTTTCTCTAACTACATATTTTCTTACTTAAACATTTTATTTTCGTTTTTAGACCTAAAAATAAATAATACTTCCAACTTTAAATCTTACAAGATATTAATTGTATTTTTTTCTACCAAAAAATAAATGAAATTTGAACAAACCAACCAAACTACCAATCGTAGCATTTTGAAATAAAAACTACCAATTTTGGTCCAATTGGACCAAAACGGCAACGCTGGTTGCTACTCCATTAACCCTAGACGGTTACTCTTCTATTTTGTACATTAAGGTTACTCTTCGTCGAATCGACGAAGCTCATTTACTCTTTATCATATAATTCTTTTATGTTTGACCAAATTTCGCTCTTTTTATAAACAATGTTGATTGATTACGAAAGCTTGTAGTGTGTAAACGTACCCGGGCCACCCATTTTTATAATCCTGGATGGTCATTTTTGTACAGTAAGGTTACTCTTCGTCGAATCGACGAACAAAAAAAAATTTTTTTTTGTTTACTGACTGCAAGCTTTTATTATCAAATAACGTTGTTGAAAAAAAGAGGGAAATCTGGTCAACCATAAAAGAGTTATATGATAAAGTGTAAATGAGCTTCGTCGATTCGACGAAGAGTAACCGTCCAGGGGTAATAGTTGAAAAGCACAATCCATAAAAACTGTAATAATAAAAACGTTCGAACAAGAAATCACCAAAGGAAAAGAGGATAAAAGCCAACCAACTTTATGAATGAATCATAATAATTATTTTTGCTGATGTTAAATTTAGATTCGATATGCCTTTCGAAAATGCACAAAAAATTGTAAATATTTCGACAAAGAATTTTCAATTTGTACCTTTTTGCAAGCATTTTGGATAAAATGTACAAGAAAGAAGATATTCAAAAATTCATTTACAAAATAATTTAAATTTAGTTATTTTGTATGCAGTTTTCAAATTTTAATTTTTTATAACTTGAAATAGAATGACACAATGGCAGCACTACCTTCTACTAGTTCGTTGAGTCTACTTTTCAGTGTTTCCTATTCGAGATTAATTTATCATTAATCCAAGCACAAACCACACCGTTAGTAATGCAGTTCACATGGTAACCAGGCGTGTCGGTGAACGCCTCCGCTAACAGAGATGAAAACCTCTACACATACACCATCAGGATATACAGTTCACGGATTATGGTAATACAGTACAATTTCGAATGACGGGACTTTGGTGAGTTTCGATTTTATTTACCACACCTGATAAATTTACCACACTTGTAAAAACGCACCACACTGGAAACTCACCATAACAACAAAATTCACCACACCACACTAAGCCGCCGTAGTCTAGTAGGTAGTGTGTTGGCTTATTAGACTGAAGGCCCGAGTTCGAATCCCAGGTCAGACATCAAAACGAAAATATGAAAATATTTCTTCGGCGAATTCCTCTCAGCAGATTTCTGGCAAAAACTCTGAGAGTAAATAAAATTGCCATGAAAAGCTTCTCAAAAAACTGTCGTTCGGAGTCGACTTGACTGTAGGTCCCGCCACTCATGTATAAAATTAACGCACACAACATAAGTGGTGTGAGAAGCTAGGTCGTAATCCTGACTGAAGGGTTGTAATGACCAATTATGTATGTATGTTTAAATTGCCTTTTTTCCCTCTCCGTCCGTCCGGACCCAAAACTTCAACAAAAACGAAGAGCGGAGGTGCAGCGCAACACAAACAACCACAATTACAACAACAGCCAGCAACCAGCAGAGCAAACAAACACATCCATTCCACACACACATACACGCCACATATAAATTCCTATTATTTTATTTATTTCGTTCTGACTTAGGGTTGCACCGTGGCCTTTCTGCGTCGTCTAACAAGCTACTAACTACTTATTAGACAGACAGACCATAAAGTTCATTAAATAAACAGGGGCGCTTAATTTTTACTTACTTACCGGAAACGGAAAAAGAATGTGGGAAATAGAAGAAGAATGCTATTTTTTAGAACGAACAAAAACGAATTTTTCACCAGTGTTGCCAGTGTTAGCATTGCGTTAAACATGCATTCATAGTTGGAAAGCGCAAGACATAAAATATCTAATAATAAAAAAGTACTGAAAGCGTAGCGGGAATACTGCGGTATTTTTGAAATAAAATAGTACTGAAAAAAGCTCAAAAGTTCTGAATTTTTCAATACATACATACATAATTGGTCATTACAACCCTTCAGTCAGGATTATTGGCCTAGTTTCTCACACCACTTATGTTGTGTGTGTTAATTTTATACATAAGTGCCGGGACCTACAGTTTAAAGTCGACTCCGAACGACAGATTTTTTGAGAAACTTTTCATGGCAATTTATTTACTCTCTGAGTTTTTGCCAGAAATCTGCTGAGAGGAAATCGCCGAAGAAATACTTTTTGTATTTTTGTTTTAATGTCTGGCCTGGGGCTCGAACCCTGGCTTTACGTCTAATAATAATAACCCATCACACTACCTACTAGACTACGGCGACTTCAATACTGTTGTTATTAAATCTCTGGGTTGAGGGTCTTGGGATCGATTTCCACCAGAGGCTCTGGTCTGTTACACTACACCAAACATATATGTACATGGTCGAAGTTACTCAGCTCGTATATAATTAAATATTATTTGTAAAATTGTAATTATTATATACGCGCTGCACACCGCTTGACATATAAGTCAAGCGGAATCAGACAGAGCATAGTATCAAGAGCAGCCTGAGGGCAACTCTTCCTCACTCCAGTGATACTCAAGGAGGCAATCCGCTGAACCTTATCCAAGATTTTCCCTTGAAAACTCTTATCTACGGCACACCACCAGACAACACAACCATAAGTAATAACCGGTCTAACAATCGCCAGATATATCCAACGAATGGCCCTAGGCGGAAGACCCCAGTTCTTACCTATGGAGTTCCTACACTGGTAGAAAGCATTCAGTCCCTTCTTCATTCTTTCCTCGGTGTTTCGTTTCCAGTTCAGCTTGCTGTCCAGGACAACACCCAAGTACTTGACATCAGAACACAACGGCAGCTCCCTACCAGCTAATCTCGGCAACTTGAAGGTTTCAATTTTGTACCTACGCGAGAACAAAACGAGGTCTGTCTGGTTGGGATTTATACAGAGACCACAGTTTGTAGCCCAAGAGGATAAAATTCCAAAAGCAGACTCCATCAGTTCCCCCAGCGACGACAAAAATTTTCCACCTACCAGAATAACCACATCATCGGCGTATGTCACTACCTTAAAGCCTCTACTTTCCAGAAGCCTCAAACCAACATTAGCAACCAAGGGCCACAAGATAGGGTATAGCACCTTCTGCGGTGTACCCCTGGTTGCACGCTTGACGATAGAACATCCACCCAGAATCGATGGGATTAGTCTATTACCCAACATGTGGGTGAAGAAGTGATAACATTATTGAAGGCCCCCTCAATATCTAGGAAAACCGACAGTGTGTACTCATCCCTAGCCAAATTCGCCTCAACAAAACCTGTCACATTATGAAGAGCGCTCTCAACCGACTTACCCTTAATGTAAGCATGTTGCGACCTACTCAACAGAGACCGGCCCATATTTGACCTCAAATATAGATCGATAAGTCTCTCCAAATCTTTCAAAAGAAAGCTTGAGAGCGATAATTTGACTTTAATAAAAAAAATATAGGATAAGTGATAATATTCTTAAAGTATGTTCTCTTGTGAAGAGATTGAGTCATCATTTGATAAAAGTGTATAAAAATTACCGTAGTTATTATTAAAATAGTATAACAGTCGTGTTATATTTTTTATATATGTCATCCCATCAAATGAACTTTTAGTTCAAAAAATTTCAGAATTTTTGATGGATCTTGATTGTTTATCACAAAATGTGTCAATTTCACGTTTGCACGACTTCCAGTTTGCTACTATGAATGGACAATCTTGAAAAATATGAACAAAATTCGCATTTTCCAAGTTTACCTCATCAAAACTCATAGCATATTAAGTCGAATAATAGATGTATACCGTTTTAAAGGTCCATCTCTCCCCTTTCCAACGAGATTTAAATTTTGGAAATCGGATCAGAAATGTTTGAGTAATCCAGAAATTTGTGCCTAAAGTCTAAAAAAAACAGTTTTTGTCAAATAAAAAAAGTTTGGAGGGTTCGAGAAATATAAAAAAAATATTTTTGAGTGCTACTCAACAAAACTCACAACCTACACTATGTCATTAGCCGGGTGTATTTAATTTTTTTTATTTTGTCGCAGAGTGTTATCTTCATAAAAATCTGAAAAGTAATTTTATGTCTCACAGTGTCTATCTGAAAACTAACTGACTGCGAATGTATTAATATTTATTCTGTTATAAGTACATGAATTAAAACTGAGTTAATATATGTTCTCTAATAAATAATTGTCTCATTCTTTTTCTACTTTCTTAAAATAACTTTATAACACAAAATATTATTCCCGCCGTAATACTTTATCGTCTTAAGAGTGGATCTACATTATGGTCATTGGCAAAAAAATATTTTCTTAATTCAAATTGAGGTCTTCATACTGTAAGGAGACCAATAAGCACAGTGTATAATCTTCAATCCACTCTTAAGACGGTAAAGCATGGTGGTGTTAATATTGTTATTTGGAGATCATTGTACTACAATGACGTTACGTCCATATTACGTGTGCAAGGCATTAAGAAAGTATCGAGTTATGTTGTAATTCTTCGAAGTTTCATGCTACACTATTCCGAATTAAAAAATGTCACTTTCGATGCGTTTTTCAGCGCATGATGACCCTAAAGTGCACTAAGAAATGATTCGAAGGTGACACTGAATATATGTATATTTATGTACCGGCCCGTAGTATCTTCAGATCCAAATACAATCGAGAACTTGTGGCACATAGTAAAAACACACAATCGGAGGAATGTGTACAACAAATTGAAATAAACTTTAGGAATTAAGACAGGCTGTGTGGTATGATATACCGGTTTCATCAGGACAAAATTTTTTGTACCATATGCTTAAGCGATGTTTACCAGTTTTAAACAACACAATATCCTCTACAAAATTCAAAGCGCTCTAGGACAACATTAGAACTTAAATTAATGCAAATCTATTATTATATGATTAGTTTTTTTGCAACTACTTTGAAAAGAAAATAAACAAACAAAAATTGAATAAAGTGGATGATAATAATTATAAAACAGTACTTTATTAAAAATAATATATGTCAACTTTAAGGATATAATACAGTTTAAGTGTATGAAATTGCAAAAAAAAAATTACTTTATTTATTTCCCCTTTACTCCTGTAATACTCTTGCGAGGGCCAGATTGTCGTTGTCTAGAAAGAAAAGTTTGTCCTTGACCCATTAACATTGTAAGCTTAGTATCAATTGAGTCTCTTTGAGAGCGTATTCCTAATCTGAAACAAAATTTGCAAAATGATTAAGCAGGGGTTACATTGACTTTACAAAAAATGAAGATTTTTCATATATCTGAACAGAAATAAAAAGTGAAAGATATTTTTAAATATTAAGAAATTTGGTTTAAAAAAGACAATAAACATAAATGAACTAATTTAGCAATAACGAGTAAAATTCATTTGAGAACTTAAGATCTATTTCTCATAGGCCAGTTTTCATATGGCTAGCTAATTTGTTTCGAATTACAAACGTATTCAATGCTTTTCGATTTTCTAATTCTGTTACTCGACGACATAAAACGCTTCGTTATATAACAGTTTCCACTACAAGTATAAAGTTTAATAAATGCATTAACACTTACCGGTTTAATTGCGTCATATAGGCGACATGACATACAGTTTGTCAAAAAAAAATCTTTGCACATAGAGAAAAATTAAAAAAACTTCGAAAAATTCATTGATTTCTAATATAAATAGTCAACTTTTTAATTTTTTTCAAACAGGATTTTATAAACATATTGTTACGTTTTTACCTTTTTAAAAACGTTTAGAATATGAGTTCGTTAATTGCAAACCAAGTAAAAACAAATATGTGTTTAGTTTCAATAAAAACTCTCTTTCTTTATTGTTCACGCTTTTTATGCCACTCACTGTTCACACTTAACCGATACAACATTAATTGCTTGCTATTATTCACTCGCAACCGATATCTTCCAACACGACTATTTATTGTTCACACGCAACTTCACTCAAGACTGACTCAATTACAACTGACTGGTGGCCTGCCTTGTCTTGCCCTTTTATATGCGAACCTCTTCAGTCTGATGATGGTTCTCGAAGTGGAAGGTTCGCGTTTCGCATTCTCGAGAATTCTATAGCTACTGTATTGTTGTTTGTGTACTTCGTTCTCATTGCTTGTTGTTGTTGGTTTATTTTGAAGATGTTCGATGTATTTGTTAATGTGTATTGTGTACACATTGCTTCTTGTTGTGTTCGCTTATGTTGCATTTGGGTTATCGATCTCTCTCATACACATACTGATGTTATTGTTGCTTTATGTATGGTTCGTTGCACATATGTGTTAGTGTGTATTTGTGTCGTGTGTATTGTGTACGCATTGCCTCATGGTCTTTGTATGTATTTGTAGCTTTTGCTTATCGTTAATGTTAAACGATATTAGGTCGTTTCGATATGCGTAACAATATATTTTGTTAATATAATAAATAAAAAACTTTTATAACAATGAAAATATTCTAAATATTAAAAAACAAAAACAACTCAATTTTACTGCTGTCAAAAAAATGTTGCACACTTGAAAATATTAAGGCTTATGCAATTTTTTTAAATTTATAGTGCTAATATTTTGGTTGTCCACCTTGAGCATCAATTACCGCTTTCAGACGCCTTCTCATGGATTGAATAAGCTTCGGAATGTCATATTCTAATGGTATTTTTTCCCATTCTTATTTGATGAACTTTATCAATTTGTTTTTATTTGTGGGCGATCTTTTTCCTACCTTTTTCTTTAGATGAACCCACAAATTTTCGATAGGGTTAATATCAGGACTTTGGGCAGGAGTATCAATAACTTTTGGTGAAGTTGTAAAGTAACCTGGACTTACATAAATAAGATTTATGTTTAGGATCATTATCTTGATAGTACTTGTAATTAAATTTATTCTTAATGCAGGCGGTCAGTTCATTTTTAAAATATGAAGATATACTTCCTTAGTCATTATTTGATTAAAAATCTGGTTACACCAATTCCCTTGCTGGATATACAGCCCCATACCATTACAGACAGTTTTCCAAACTTTACTGTAGGAATAAGATTTTTATTTTCTAGTGCTCTTAGAGGCTTACGCCAAACTCTTTGCGGTCCGTCATGATAATAAAGCATTATTTTCGTCTCATCTGAGAAAATAACATCGTCCCAGCACTCCGGAGGAAGTGAAATGTATGCGGTAGCAAATCTTAATCCCTTTTCGACATTTTGTGCTGACGCAGGGGTTTTTTCCTAGTCACTCTTGAAGAATATTTGTGTTTTTGAAGAATATTTCTGATGGTTTCTTGGAAAACACGCAACCCAAAGTATTTTTGCACTTGAAGAGCTAATCATCTCGTACTGGACTGCGGGCTATCATACACAATTCTAGTAATTTTTCTTTCAATTCGCTGCGTCACCTATTTTGGCCTGCCTGTGAATCCTTTTAAGTCTAGTCCTCCTTCTTTTTCAGCACGGGATATAATATTATATACAGTCCTGATGTTCAGGGAGAACATATCGGCGATTTCCTTCCCGGTTTTCCTTTGTTGTAGTTGAAATAGACCAATTGTATAATATTTTTTGAAACTCGTTTTCCTGGCATTTTTTGTATTCAAATATAAGGACACTTGTTACATAAAAAACGATCACTTCGTTACTAAAACGTTGTTTACCCCTTTCATATTCCACCTCATTTGTAAAAAACCGAAAATGCAGAACATTTTTCAGAAATAACGGCATTTTTTTTGTAATTTTTTTATGATCTTCATTCAATATGCAAAGATTTTTTTGACACTTTTTATACTGTGTAAAATTATTTTGTTGTTGTTATTATTGTAATGTGTATGACTATTAGAAAACTATTGGTGCCTTATGGTCGTAAACAAGTGCAGTTATAGAATATGTGCAAAGATAAAAAAAATATGTAAAGATTTTGTTGTTGCAATTCTTGAATGAAGATCACATTTTACATTTTTTTGTTCTGTGCAAAGATTTTTTTGACACACTGTAGTTAACTACTGTATATAACAGCGCATACATATATTACGCCAAAAAAACATTTTATTATTTTTATTACTATTACTGTTGATTATGTCCTTTTTGTGAGATTTTCTACATGTTATTTTTTCTTGTTTTCTTGTGTTATTTGAATATAAATTCAGTCTTGATTTGATTAATTTCTTTTCTATACTTGATCTAAAAATATTTTACAACCTCTCTTCGTAAGAAAAATAGCTGGATCTGGTGGAAAATAAAATTGAAATACTTCCAGATAGTTAAGGGTTAATTTGGTAAAATCTAAAAAAAACTGTTGGGAAACGCTGTACTGAATGTTTAATATGCAATTTTTGTTAAGGTAACATTAAAACCTCTTAGGGTCGTCATTACAACTTACCTTCAACCGCAGGCAGGATTTTAACGGCCAGATAATTTATTTTTTCATTATTATAAGTACACGGTAAGGTAAAAGTGAGCGTAAAGCAAAAATTTTTTGGTTGTGCATTAGTGAGTAAGAGAGAGAAAATAAGTTGAGAGTTTGCTGTCATAGAAAAATGTTAACAATTTTGATTTTCATTAACATACATACATAAAGTTATACATCTTTGACTTAATAATTAGGTACTATTAGATATTTACTGCGTACTAATTTTGGTTCATAAATTTCTCTCCTACTAACCTTTTAATTTTTCCAAAATATTAATTTATGTCTATAAAAAAGTTTTTCTCTTTCTATATCATCTAAATTATTTACTTGACTATTAAAACAATCAAAATGTATTTTAAGAATATATAAGAATTTGAATTTTAAAAAAAACCGATTTTTTTAACATAAAATATTTTTTTGAGTGTAAACCAAAAAAAAAATATATTATAGCATCCGCTGACATGTTTGTCACAGTCGAACATAAGCAATATGTGTGAATTCTCTCTGCACAATTGTGCTACGAAATGGTAGCCACTGGCGTAAAGCTAAAGGGAAGATTATCAAAGTTATGATCATAAAATTAAGTACATTTTTCAACTTGTCATATTTATATATTATTTTGTATAAGAAAAAACCGATTTTTTTAACATAAAATATTTTTTTGAGTGTAAACCAAAAAAAAAATATATTATAGCATCCGCTGACATGTTTGTCACAGTCGAACATAAGCAATATGTGTGAATTCTCTCTGTACAATTGTGCTACGAAATGGTAGCCACTGGCGTAAAGCTAAAGGGAAGATTATCAAAGTTATGATCATAAAATTAAGTACATTTTTCAACTTGTCATATTTATATATTATTTTGTATATGGCAACATCAAATATTCACAAAATTGACGTAAGCAAGCATCATTCCGAACTTTATTGGCAATAGCGAGCAATAAGACGATGAGAGTTTGTCATATTGATGTAAAGACGGCATTTTTATACGGTGAGTTGAATTCTGAAATTTATATGAAACAACCGGAAGTTTTTGTTATGCCGTGAGAAGAGGGTTTGGTCTGTAAGTTGAATCACAGTTTGTATGGCCTGAAACAATCGGCACGATGTTGGAATCTCTGAATAAATGGAATTTTAGTATATTCGGGATTCAGAAGGGGAAAGATGGAACCCTGTCTTTATACAAAGGAAGAAGGTGATTCAACAACATTTCTACTAATTTATGTCGATGACATCATTGTTGCTTCAAAATCGAATGACCAAATCTAGAACGTTGCAAAGACCCTTAAATCACATTTTGAAATAACAGAGTTTGGTGATCTAAAACTTTATTTGGGAATACAAGTTAGCTTCGAATCTGGTTTATATTATCTGTCTCAAGAAGAGTACATTGACAGAGTATTGAAAGAATTCAATCTTCAGGATGCAAAAAACTTCATCTATACCAATGGATCCTGGTTATTTAAAGCACAATTCAACGAATTTACTTGAAGACAATAATAAGTTTTGCATATTTTGTATATATCGAACAACACTCGACCTGATATTGCTCTAGCCGTATCTGTATTATCCAGAAAGATAAGTGGCCCAACTGTCGAGGACTGGACAGAGTTTTTAAATACCTGAGAGGCACTAAAGGTCTAAAATTGTGTCTGGGCTCGAAGTCCACTTTAGAGCTCAAAGGGTTTGCTGATGCCGACTGGGTAGGTGACATGAATAGTAGAAAATCGACAAGTGGTTTCAGCTTTAAACTTGGCGATGCCGTTATTAGCTATGCAAGTACAAGGCAGACAAATGTAACTTTGTCATCCACAGAGGCCGAGATTGTGGCGCTTGCTGAAGCATCCCGGGAACTGCTATGGATTACCCAATTACTTGGAGAATTTAGTATAGAGGCATTGAGGCCTATAATTGGTGAAGATAATCAAAGCTGTCTGAAGATGCTTGAGGATGAGAAAATTACGCCAAAGAGCAAACATATTGATGTTAAGTATTATTTTATTCGCGATATATATAGATCTGGAAAAGTTTCATTTATTTATTGTCCTACAAATTTGATATTAGCTGATATTTTAACTAAGGCTCTCCGGAGAGTTAAATTAATGAATTTTGTGGATTCAATTGGTTTAATGTAATTGACATTTGTGAAAATTTTTCTGAAAGTTAAATTTTTTTATAGGCCATTTACACTACAGCGAAATCTAGTACTTATGAGATTTCGAGCCAAATCTAGTTGATTTTAACTAGATTTCTCATACAAAACAAAATCTACTTATTTAGTAGATTTCGGCAAAATCTACTCAAAATCTAGCAAAAATAGAAATGCAACTATGTGTTTTGCCAAAAAGTACATAAAAATACAACTCTGCGCAGGAAAAAAATGACATTTCAATTTAAAAACAAAACAAAAAGTGTTGAAATTTTTTATTGAAATTGTAAAATAAATTAAAAAATGGGATGATTTTTCATTTTTTTTTATCGTTTTTTAAATTAATTTGTTTCTGTAGGTTTTTTCAGACAGTTTGAGAAGTTGGTATTGGTGTTAAGAAAGTGGTACAAGTAGAAGATTTATACAAAAATAAATAAGTACATGCTTTACACATATAAACTTCATTTTCCAAAAAATATTTTGGCAGCCGTTATTATTGGTACATAGTTTGTGTTTTTCATTCCATTAATATTTGCCATCATAGGCCTTAATCCATAAGATAGAATTAAGTTATTTAATAACAACAACAAAATCAAATTAAAGCCTTTAATGTGGTCCATAATTAAACTGTTGATATTAAGAGAAAAAAGAACGAGAGGTGCCGTTTTAGTTTGTATGTATTGATTTTCTGCATGTCCTGGAATTAATGTTTACTTAATGTTGACACATATGTACGTCCGAAGATACTACAAAATAATTTTATTAAAGAGTATTTCGGACGCCAGGTAATTTTCGGTCAAATTAAAAAAAGGCGAGAATTAATTTTAAATTTAAAACCCTTGGAACATGAGTTAGTAAAAGACAAAACCTTCCAAAAAACTATCCAGGATATGCAGAAAATCAATACATTTCTGGAAACATCTCTTATAAAAACTAAAACGGAACCTCTCGTTCTTTTTTCTCTTAATATCAACAGTTTAATTATGGACCACATTAAAGGCTTTAATTTGATGTTAGCTTTAAGCATAACAACTTAAAAGTTTGGCGGCTCATTCTAAAATTTTCGATGAACATATCACATGACATATTAGGAACATCTTCTTCCCAGAATGACCCATGACGAACCTGTATTAAAGTGCGGATTAATATTTATATATTATTACCTATATTGTATATATGCTTACATGTAACCCATTCCATTCTACTATTTAACAATTGTGTGTAGTAATACATATGCATTTTTTTTGAAATCTTATATTCAACAAGTGCTAACGTTTTTTTTTTCGCAACAACATTATTTCTGTTTGAATCTTATTTGGTCCTGATGAAAACAATACTAAATGTCCTATATTTTTCATTTTTATTTGGTATTAAACTAAATTTGGAAGTATTATTATTTTCTTTTAAATTTCAGTCAGCTGTTTTTGTTATTAAAATGAAATCTTGCTACTACCAATAAATAAATCCAGTGTAAACGATGTAGATTTTGAGCAAGATTTGAAATCTAATCTACTAGATTTCGCTGTAGTGTAAATGGCCTATTAGTATGCAATATTTGTAATATTGAGAAGGGGTGTTAGTATAATGAAATTGATCTTTGTGAACTCTGTAAACATGAAATTGCTTTTTGTAACACCACTGTTTATTATTACTATATATTCCAACTCTGTGAATAACGTATTTTTGCATATCTTGTATGTATACTTTTTACTATTACTCAATAAAAGGTTCTTAAAATAACAACAGTTATTTTATATTTTTATATAATTTCACATATTAGGTAGAGATGGACGTATATCTGGAGGAGACAACAACACGCTGCACCAAATAAAGCTTTGGTGCTTAATGCCTGCGAACAGACTAGTCCACCTTGTCTTTGTTGAGGAGAATATGAACGAAAAAGCTTATTTAAATATTTTGAAAACTAATTTGGTTCTGCTCAGAAATGAGTTATTAAGATGGGTTATTCAAGACCACGATCCAAAGTACATACTCGTCCATATAGTCAAACAATGGCTACTGTATAATATAAAAAAGTTTTGCCTCAGCCTTCCCAAAGCCAGTATTTCAATTTTATAGAACATATGTGAATTTATGTGAAAACAAAATTATCTCAATAATGCACATATAAATTCTTTCTTTGTTACCATAAGAATTAGCTGCTTAGTTTTGACGAATTTGCACATAGCTTTAATTTAAAATATCCCTATGGATTTCAGCATTTCTTTTATATTAATAGCAATCAAAAGTTTGATTTCTTTCACACCGCTGATAAAACCTTTAAGTGAAGTGATAGAGTATGTCTGCTGAAAGGAAAAATGAAAAGAGACGGACATTCTTTTGAGGTCAAAAATGTTTGATTAGGTAATTACAATGAGAAGAAATTTGAGTTACGTATCAGACTATTGATAAGAACAGCTTTCTGAAGTTTCTCAGGGCAACAGGGTTGTCCGAGACATTACAGGGATAACCTTAAGTTGCATTGAAAAAAACATCGATGTTTTATTTTAATGTTCATTACTAGCTAGGATATCTACATATATATACATTTATATTTACCTGTAAAATGCAGTTGACATTAAATTTTCTTCCATAGTTGGTAAGTTTTCTCTGACATACTCTTCAGGCTCCTGCATGTTTTCCAACAAAGCAACATCTACAACTGGTAAAAAAATGACAACAGGTAAATTTATAATATTTATACATAAAATATTTATTCTTAATTTGCTTTTATATAAAGCTGCTTTTGTATTCAAAGCATTTTCTAGTCGTGTATAAATCTTCCTAATTTTACTTCAATTAGCCGAATATTCAAAACTTTTTAAATTACAAAAAGCATATTGTTACGTTTTTACCTTTTTAAAAACATTTAAAATATGAGTTCGTTGATTGCAAACAGAATAAAAATAAATTTGTGTTTAGTTTCAATTAAACTCTTTATTGTTCGCACAATTTTGTGTGTCACTATTTACAACTTGATTTATCCAACAATAATTTACTTGTTCGTTATTCTTCTCACACAATTATTTGCTATTCTGCTCACAACGGAGATCTTCAAACCACGGCTGTTCTCTTTACACGCAACGCGACTTCACACAAGGCTGACTGAATTCTTACTACTTGTCGTCTGCTTTGACTTGCCCTTTTATAGTCCTACACAAACAGTCTAACGAACGTTCTTGAAGTGGAATGTTCGTGTTCTAGCTTTCTCGAGAACTCTATCGCGACTATATCGTTGTTTGTGTATTGTGTATACATTGTTGTTTGTGTATTCGCTAACTTGTCTATCCCCTTCTCTCTCACACTGTTGTTGTTGGTTTACTTGTAACAAGCTCGCCGCATTTGTTGGTAAACAGTTTCCATTTTCGTAACACTGCGCACAAATTCATGAAGTCCATTCAGGCTATCTTCTTTTCCAGTGTATGCGGCATCCCTCTCTGTGGCGGACTTAACACCAAACTCTAAGTCACCGTGCAGTTTTATCTCAGTCCCAAAAATAGCCTTGGCGGGTGATCTAGATGTTGAATCACGGACCGCAGATCGGTACGCCAGTAGAAACCTCGGAATGTGTACGTCCCAGTCCTTCTGTTGCTCGCTCACTACTTTCCGCAAGTACTACTCCAGGGTTCGATTAAACCGTTCTACCATTCCGTCTGACTGTGGGTGAAGCGGTGTCGTTCGAGTCTTCTTAATACCGTATACTTCACACATTTCCTGACGAAATTTCTGCCTTGATCGGAATGTAGCTCTATTGGAACCCCGTAGCGACATACACAGTTGTTCACAAAAACATTAACTATTGTGTTAGCCTCTTGATTGGGTATGGCATACATAACAGGAAAAGGGCCTGATACGTCCATCGCTACCCGCTCGAAAGGTGCGTCTGAGTTATATTGTTGCAGCTGACCTCGACTTCTTCTTACCGGACCTTTAGCTGCAATGCACTGGATATAATTTGTTATCCAGTCCGCCACTGCTTGCTGACGTGCAACCCAATAAAAACGTTGTTTTAGCTTTTCCAGAGTCTTTGTCACCCCAAGGTATCCTCCGCTAGCTCCATTATTGAACTTATTTAACACTTCCTTCATTTTGGAGAAAGGCACTACTAATAGGTTGGATGAGGTCTTGCCAACAGTGCTTTCCCAATGTCGATATAAGCACCCGTTTATCAACCTTAAACTGTCCCATAGTGCTCAATATGCTTTTGTAAGAGGACCTTCTGCGGATATCTCATTTCTGGTAGGTCGTTTGTCCTCTTCCTTAGCTGCTATAATATTCGCCAATATTGGGTCACTTCTTTGTGCTACGGTCCAGTCTTCGTTGGCTTCGATCTGCGTTAGCCGGATATCAACGGTGGATTCTTTCTTCTCGGCTTTCACGCAATGCTTACACTCCATATTACAAGGTCGGCGGGAGAGAGCATCAGCATTCCCATGTTTTATGCCTCTTAGGTGTTCAATGCTGAAGTCGTAAGTCTGGAGGCGCTCAATTAAACGTGCTAGCTGTCCTTCTGCCATCTCAGTGCGGAATGATCAGTCCTTAGCAGAAAATGTTGGCCATACAAGTACTTATGGTAATGTTTTATGCACTCCAGCACTGCTAATAGCTAACGTCGGGTCACACAGTAGTTCCGTTCAGTCTTTAACAATGTGCGACTATAGTAGCCTACGACTTTCTTTGTACCATTGACCACTTGGGAAAGTACACCACCAATACCTTGCTTCAAAATCTTTTTAAATTTTTTCCTTCTAATTATTCCTTCCTCCACGAAATCCATTTTTCGCACTTTGGTAACTTGTGGTCTAGAAATCGTGCGAGCGCTCTCTTGGGCTAGTGCGAAGGCCACGGTCTCTGCAAATGTTATCTTCTGCGTGGAACATACCGCTAGTTTGATGTCTGGGTCTAGTATACCGTTAACAAACGCCTCGGTTTTAAAGTTGTCTATCAACGGGTGGTTTTCTCCTGGGTAAGTGAGCTCCACTAACCTCTCGATCTCCATTACAAAGGCGTGAAGCGACTCATTAGCCTTTTGCGCTCGGCACCTCAACTCCATGCGGTACAGTTTTCGTTTATGCTCGTCGTCGAATTTTCGCTGTAACGCCACCATTACGGGTGGCTGGCATGGTATCTAGAATCTCGACTGCGACACCTTTTAATGCCAGAATTAGTTCCAAAGCCTTCTCGTCATCGTCTCATCCGTTTCTGCTGGCTACCGTCTCGAATTGGAATTTGAATACGGATAGGGGTGAGCTACCATCAAAGAAAGGTGGTTTTATCCTGCCGGTACCTTTTGATACGACTCGCACTGATTCCGGTCGCTGGCTCTGGAGGTTGTTGATCTTTTCCTCCATCATTACGAGTTTTCCGTCGACGGTCTTTTCTAAATCGTTCACTTTCGTGTCAACGGTCTATTCTAAATGTGACACCCTTCCCTCGACACCAGTGATTCTTTTGCTGACCGACTCTTGTATTTCCTGCAGCTTCCCTGATGTCGCTTCGAGCTCCTTTTCAATTTTTGACAAAATTGCTGCTTGCAATTTTTGATTTTCGGCTCGAGAAGCTTCAAATAGCTTTTTGTTTTCTTCTTGCATTTTCTGATTTTCGGCTCTAGAAGCTTCAAATAGCTTTTGGTTTACAACTTCCATTGTTTCCATCATAGCGGATAGCAACGAATTTATGTCGACACCGCTAGAGTTTGCAGGGGCGTGGATTCGATGTCAATGCTCTGAAGCTGCAGTTATTCCCTTAACCGCCTTTGCAGTTCATTCTTCGTGGCCTTTGTTGGCTGTTCACTCTCGTTTAAGCCGTTCCACTATTAGTTCCGAGAATTTCATTTTATTTATTTCTTTCTTTTTTTATTATTTATTTTTACTTTTGGTTTTTGCAATCCGACTTCTGACACCACTTGTTACGTTTTTACCTTTTTAAAAACATTTAAAATATGAGTTCGTTGATTGCAAACAAAATAAAAATAAATTTGTGTTTAGTTTCAATTACACTCTTTATTGTTCGCACAATTTTGTGTGCCACTATTTACAACTTGATTTATCCAACAATAATTTACTTGTTCGTTATTCTTCTCACACAACTATCTTCTATCACAACTATCAAACGTGAAATTGACGCATCTTCCGATAAATAATCAAGATCCATTAAAAATTCTGAACATTTTTGAACTGAAAGTTCAATTGAAGAAAAATATTCTTCAAATAATAACTATGGTAATTTTTGTTCGATTTTATGCAACGAAATGTCAATCTCTTCACAAGAGCACTTTAAAAATCTCACTACTTATTTAAATTTTTTAATTAAAATTTGCTACTATGAATGGATCAAACATTTGGATCAAACCACATAGAATATTAAGGGCCATTATTACAACTTGCCGTTAAATAAAGGGAGGATTTTAACGGGCAGATAAATTGTTTTCATTATTACAAGTGGACAATATGGTAGAAGTGAGCGTCAAGCTAAAGGGAGGATCGTCCTACCGGTAACTTTTAAAGTTAACTTTATGTTTGAACTTGCCATATTATATATTATTATGAATATGGCAACTTCAAATATAAACAAAATGTGCATACACAACAAGGAAAAAGAAGCTCGTCGTTTAATTGAGGAGTGTTATCGACATTGCTCCGGCACTCCCATATTTTTGAAAAAGTTAACTTTATTCTTTCTGTAAGTTGTAATAACGAAAATAAGTTAAAGATAACTTTACAGTTCCCTTTAGCTAAAGGAACCTTTAACTAAACCCAAGTTTAACGGCAAGTTGTAATAATGGCCTTAAGTCGAATAATATATATACAGTATTCCCTCGATTTACGTCGTAGAATGTTCCGGAAAAAGGCGACGTAAATCGAAACGACGTAAATCGAATTTCAAATAACTCATATAACAACAAAGGCGCCGTAAATCGAATGACGACGCAAATCGAAGTTGAAGGGAACAAAATTTTTGACGACGTTAATCGAAACAACGTAAATCGAGACGACGTAAATCGAGGGAATACTGTATATACACCGTTTTAAAGGCCCATCCCTCCCCTTTCTAAAAAAGTTTAAATTTTGAACATCAGTTCAGAAATGTTTGTGTAATCAATAAATTTGTAAGTAAAGTAAAAAAAAAAACAGTTTTTGAAAAATAAAACATGTTTGGAGGGTTCGAGAAATATAAAAAAAATATTTTGGAGTTCTACGCAACAAAACTCACAACCTATACTATGTTATTAGTTGGGTGTATTTCATTTTTTTGCTATTAAAACTTACCATTAGATATACGAGGATCAATGTTTTTAATAATTTCCTTAGCTTTCTCAGCACATTTTCGATATTTAGTTTCCCATAGCGAGAGTTCTTGCTCTCGAGTGGTAAGCGAATTTTCCAAATGATTAATTTTGGTTTGCATGACGGAATTTTGATTAACAGCTTCTTCTAACTGCAGGGCTATAATATAGAACAATTATAAAATATATTATTACAAAACAATTCTGAAAAAAGACACGTTTTAAGTATTAAAAAGGCAATTGGATGTTAGTAGTGTTGGGAATCCCGGGATCCCGGGGTCCCGAAATCCCGGGATCCCGCAGTTTTTAACAATCCCAAAATCCCGGGATTGACACTTAATCCCGGGATTTGACTTTTTAAGCCGCAATGAAAAAAATTGTATATAGGGTTGGCAATCCCGCTCTATATTTTCAATCCCGGGATTTCGGGATTTCATTTAGCTAGTCCCGGGATCCCGGGATTTATCCCGGGATTTTAAAAAATTTGTTCTTGAAAGATATTAACATATTATTTCAATAAAATTAATAACATGACACATCCAAAAATAGGTTTATAAGAAAGAATTTATTAAATTATAAGAAAATTAATTTTATTTTTAATTTTTCACATTTTTAAATTAATTATAGGGAGTAAATTGTTTTTATAGATATACACTCTTTTGTTGATCAAGTGCGATATGTTATTATTTTTTATTATTTTTAAAATACGTTTTGAGGAAGTACAGAGCATCCAAAGTTTCATCGCTCAAACGACTTCTTATTTTAGTTGTGAAAAATCCAGCTGCAGAAAAAGTACGTTCAGACTCTACACTGGCTGAAGAAGAAGTTGTAACTTCTGACTCAGAAGCTATTAGAAGTGATGTAGCTGGATTTGAAGCATTTAGTCTTCCGAGTAACTCAACTATTAATTTGCGACATTTTATGGAAGAAGGAACCGTTACGAACTCTGTTTCGGATTCGGACTGAACATTTGTTCTACCATTGTGCAGATACTGAAGTACCCCACTGATATCTGTTCTCCTTTGTTGCATGCGAAGGATGAGGGCTGAATGTAGTTTTTGACTTATAACGTTGTTAGCATCTTTAAGTTTTTTTAACATAAAAGTTATGGCAACATCGGCCGTGAACAGATTAGCATCCCGACGGCAAAGGGCATCAACTGTTGCTTTAACTGGGATAAGAACACTAATGATTGCGGATACCATATTAATCTCATCTTTGGATAAAGCAAAATATTCACCTTCAGGTGGACCTATGTCTATTAATGCCTTTTGTATACAATTTCTTAATAAATAAAGACGTTCCAGCATTAACAAAAGGCTGCTCCACCTAGTTTTATAGTCTTTTATTAGAGTTAGTTGCTTTTCAAATTCAGCCGTAACATACTTTTGCATGACATCTTATTTTGTTGCTGTAATATACAACCATTTGGCGGACTGTGTTGACAGTCGTAGGTAAACTTTAAATCCCATTGCTGTAAGACCTGCACGTAAATCACTAGAGGGGCATATAACGTTAATTGAAATCCCATCAAGGGCTGTTAGTCGTGCAAGTGTAGCAGAAAGTGATCTGTCTTCTAGCCCCAGCATAGGAAAATACTTGGTTAATGGTTTAGTTTTTTTTTGTTGGTGGTTCATCTGCTTCTGGTGATTTTAATTTAAGTGTTTACGTCTCAAAAAAAAAATCGCAATTTGAAGTTTTGTTTCTAATTTCATAGCGGAAACAACAAATTCTAATTTCTGGAAATTCGAATTGTGAGAGTTCTAATATACAATTTTTTTCATTGCGGCTTAAAAAGTCAAATCCCGGGATTAAGTGCTCAATCCCGGGATTTTGGGATTGTTAAAAACTGCGGGATCCCGGGATTTCGGGACCCCGGGATTCCCAACACTAATTGTATATTAGAACTCTCACTAATTCGAATTTCCAGAAATTAGAATCTGTTGTTTCAATGCATTAACCGCTATGAAATTAGAAACAAAACTTCAAATTGCGATTTTTTTTTTCTTTGAGACGTAAACACTTAAATTAAAATCACCAGAAGCAGATGAACCACCAACAAAAAAAAAACTAAACCATTAACCAAGTATTTTCCTATGCTGGGGCTAGAAGACAGATCACTTTCTGCTACACTTGCACGACTAACAGCCCTTGATGGGATTTCAATTAACGTTATATGCCGCTCTAGTGACTTACGTGCAGGTCTTACAGCAATGGGATTTAAAGTTTACCTACGACTGTCATCACAGTCCGCCAAATGGTTGTATATTACAGCAACAAAATAAGATGTCATGCAAAAGTATGTTACGGCTGAATTTGGAAAGCAACTAACTCTAATAAAAGACTATAAAACTAGGTGGAGCAGCCTTTTGTTAATGCTGGAACGTCTTTATTTATTAAGAAATTGTATACAAAAGGCATTAATAGGCATAGGTCCACCTGAAGGTGAATATTTTGCTTTATCCAAAGATGAGATTAATATGGTATCCGCAATCATTAGTATTCTTATCCCAGTTAAAGCAACAGTTGACGCCCTTTGCCGTCGGGATGCTAATCTGTTCACGGCCGATGTTGCCATAACTTTTATGTTAAAAAAACTTAAAGATGCTAACAACGTTATAAGTCAAAAACAACATTCATGCGATGGATGCATGCAACAAAGGAGAACAGATTTCAGTGTTGTACTTCAGTATCTGCACAATGGTAGAACAAATGTTCAGTCCGAATCCGAAACAGAGTTCGTAACGGTTCCTCCTTCCATAAAATGTCGCAAATTAATAGTTGAGTTACTCGGAAGACTAAATGCTTCAAGTCCAGCTACATCACTTCTAATAGCTTCTGAGTCAGAAGTTACAACTTCTTCTTCAGCCAGTGTAGAGTCTGAACGTACTTTTTCTGCAGCTGGATTTTTCACAACTAAAATAAGAAGTCGTTTGAGCGATGAAACTTTGGATGCTGTGTACTTCCTCAAAACGTATTTTAAAAATAATAAAAACTAATAACATATCGCACTTGATCAACAAAAGAGTATATATCTATAAAAACAATTTACTCTCTATAATTAATTTAAAAATGTGAAAAATTAAAAATAAAATTAATTTTCTTATAATTTAATAAATTCTTTCTTATAAACCTATTTTTGGATGTGTCATGTTATTAATTTTATTGAAATAATATAAGAACTTAAGACAAATGTCGCAGCACTGATTCTGTCAAAACAGGTTGAGACTTAAAGAATGAAAAAAACAATTGATATCATAAAAAATGGTTTCTTTAAAAAAATATTTGGAAGGTCTAGATGCAACACCAGTGTCGAGTTATTTATTGTAGCGTGTGACAAGGAATCTTAGAAGACTTGTTATATTCAAACAAACTTTTCGAAAATGATCACCTGATATCCGTCTTTAATCCAAATAATATGGTTTGAGTTTTGTGAGGTTCGGAAATCAATTATATAGCCCCATCCACAGAAAACTCTTGAAATAGGTAAATAAAGTAAGCAACAAGATACTTATAGAGCTGTCTTGTGTGTCTGTAGGAATTCTTTTTATTTTTTGTGCTATTTTATGTTTTCAATATTACATTCAAGAATGGAAGGCCTTAACCTCACTATGTATTAGCAAAGGTAATTTTCTGGATCCGGAATTCAATAAAAATTATTTAAGAGCCGACCAATTAGTAATTCGTATCCGAATTTAAACAAGTTTATGGAACAAACGTTATCCAAAACCCTTTTTGTAGTAAAAAATATTGATGAACCCTCCTCATCGCAAACAACCTTGTCTACTACAGTAAGACAATCAGAAGTAACGTGAATTCGGTGAAATGCAATAACTGCAACAGTTGGTGCCACATAAGGAAGTGCACTAACCTGACACACCACACGGAGTGGAGTAGCAATCTTATTGCTGACTTTTGTGCAAACAACCAAACCACAACAACTCCTTCCTTAACATCCATAGGACACACAGAGACCCATAACATTCCATACTTGCTACTACATCACTACAGCGACATCGGCCGGAACAGATTGCAACTCCATACTCACAACCTACACAACTCACTCCCTCACCCACCTCTCCCATACCCAATGGACTTCATTGCATTACAAATTTTATGTATTACAATAACATCACTTTAGCCGCCACTCAGGAAACCAAATTGTCCCCATAATATCATCAGCAAATTACAGCATTTTCAGGATGGATAGGGAAAGGGATAACGGCGGATAACTCGCTTCATCCGGGAACACAGCGTAATATACAGAATAACGAACACTTTCGCGCCCCCCATTCCAGACGATTTCCTTGAAGTGATGTCCTTATCGGTAAAAACGAAGGATACCGATATTGAAATTACCAACGTATAAATTTCATAGGAACCAATTATTATACCAACCTTTCACATCTCCGCCAGAATGATAGTCGGATTATACTTGGTGGTTTCAACGCACACTCCGAAAGCTGGCACTCCCATCAATAATGATCGTGTCAAAGCACTATTGTGGCGGCCCTTGACCTCTCCAAGCCTTTGACACGGTCGATCACTCTATACTTATGAGTGATATCCTAAACTTCACCCTGCCCAACGACATGAAGCGCTGGCTGTCAATTATCTGGGAGGTCGACAGGAGCTTGTTGAGTTTAGGGTACAAAAATCTTCCTTAAACATAGACGACATAAGCGCAAGAATTACGAACTATCTGGCCACCATTGTGGACTTTTTCCTAAGTCCTCGGTTTCTCTCTTCAGTAACTCGACAAAAGAAGTGATGAAACAACTCGACATCTCGGTCGAAGGCAGCATCATACCAACGATACTCTATCTCAAGTTCAGAGAGGTTTCCTTCGACAGTCTCCTTCACTTTTCCTCTCACGCTACTAACATCAACAGTAAGGTGAGGACGAGAAATAGGGTCCTAAAGGTGTTAGCAGGAACAACATTGGTCATGGATAAATAGACAATTATTGCAATTGGCCGCTCCCTCATTCCTAAGCGATACCCAATGGCGAGCGTTGCAAAAAACCCAGAACAACGCACTACGTATCACTACGGGATTTGTGTAGATGTAAAGTGTAGATTACTTTCACGAAGAGTAAAACATACTGTCAGTGAGACAACATAATGAACTCCTGACTAAACAATATCTTGTGACCTGCTACCTCCCCTCCCGTACTAATTTCCACATTGTTAAAGATGATGCTCCTCCTCACCACATAAGACAGGACTTTCGGTGGATTAATACTGACATCTTACAGTTGTGGCCGAACAATCAGTAAAGGAAGAGCAGCGTTCTTTATATCAGTCGACTTTAATGACGGCCATTAACGTGCTCAGCCACAACAGGGTACTAAATGAACATCCAACCCCAGTATCGGAGAGCCAAAAGCCGTAACCTAGGGGAACAAGACCCATCCTATCCGGTTGGTCGAACATCCTAATCCAGAGCGAGGATTGTTGCTGGGACCCTGTATCGCAGTCCATCATGTAACCAGGGCCCACACGGCACGGCACACCTCTTCGGATACTCAGCCAAACCGACAACCCTACGACCAGTGGACTTATGGCTGAGACCCACACAAACAGCGCAATTCCTAAGACTGCCGATTGCTTGACGACCACCAACGGACATACATCACCATCTTATTCTATATCATCTAATCCAGCATCCCATAAAGCACACAATAGAACAGATAACACTAAACACTTCCGGAAACAGCAGCAGAGATGTTACAACAACAACTACAGTAAGTGCAAATGCTAAAGTATAATTCCAGAAGACAGTAAAGTTTTTACTGATAGAAGTAACAGCAGTCTTCAAAAGCCAAAATTTCAATTTGGAATGGACAGGCACATTACAATGCTGAAACAGGGACGAACCCAAAATCGTCAAAATGTAAGTCTCCAGCAGAATGCGTTGTATGCGGTGACCTCCTCGAAACGGACAAAGATGACAAACCTAAAAGTGCAACTTTTGTAAATGTAAATACCAAAGCAGTTAAATTTCCTCCAATAGCACCTACGCAAGTTGGTCGGAGTTACAAACAAGCACTACAGCCAAAATTTTCAGATAAATACTTGAAGAAGCTCACTTTCCATTTAAATTCCCTTGCTTGCAACATCTATAACTTCCGTGGCCACATTCGATTAAAAAAGATGTATACTGCAGATCTTATCTCTTCGAACGCTTAAAAATAGCATCCTATATGAAACCTAACCCTAGTATTGATTGGGTTTAAATAATTTTATTTTCTTTTTTCTATTTCTTAAGATTACAACACAACTACAAATTATATTTAATTTATTAATTTCCTAAGGAATTATTCAGGCCCACAAGTTTGGAAATAAAGAATGTCAAAACAGTTTGAACAACAGACAATTTTTAAACTAATACATAACATACAAAATACAACCCTTTAGTTAGGATTACGACCTAGCTTCTCACACCATTAATGTTGTGTGCGTTAATTTTATACGTGAGTGGCGGGGCCTACAGTTCAACGTCGACTACCTACTAGACTACGACGATTTCGTCGTTTATGTAGTTTTAATACAATCTACTTAAGCTTTTAACCTTTTTAGAAAGCTTGAGAAACGTCGATATAAGATGATTCGGAATATCATCAACTATTTTTAAAAACTTTCAACATTCTTGGTAATTAATTTAATGGCAACTTCAAATATGAACAAAAGAGCAAACATTACAAAATACAAGCCCGTCGATTTAACTGGGTTTTAAAAAACCTTGTTAATTTGATAGAAGTTATCGATACTGCTCCGGCACTGCCATATTTTTAAAAAAGTTAACTTTATTTTATCAGTAGATTGTAATAACGAAAAAAATTAAAGGTGAATTTAAAGTCTTACTAAAGCCAACTTTAACGGCAAGTTGTAATAATGGCCCTTAGAACAATACGTATAAGTAAAGGTAAGGTCACATTGATATTTGCTTCAAATATGTTTTTTCATGTTTGCCTTGAATTTTTATGTAGTTTGTTTGGTGGTCCCATTAAGAGCGAATATTTGACAAAATTTAATTTTCCGAAAAGCAGTCAAACAGTGTCAGATACAGTTTGTAGCAAACACGTTTTCCCTGCGGTCACATTAAAGGTAATATTTGCCATAACAACTTATTTCATAAATTCTCAAAATATTAAATTTTGTTTTCTTATAAACAAAAAAATATAATATAAATAAATACATATGTATATTAATTAAAGTAAATTACCCCTACCTGGGTAACAATCTTGTCGCGATGTGTGAGCTTAAGTGTACCTACTTTCAACCTGTTTGGGGACGGGGTGCATACCTTAATATCGTGAGAGGACTTGTTTCGAATTGATGTCTCTTGGGTGATCTCTTCGACCCGCCCAATCACGTATAATTTCCAATGAGGAGTGTTAAGCGATCCGTGCTCATCAGTCAGGGGCCTGATCCGACTTTATTATAACGGAACCTCACTTTAGTCGTATCCAGCTTACCACTGAGAGCAATGTGGAGGTGACCTCCCATTTAGAAATCCTCTCGTTGGACAGGATGCTTCTAAATCAATTTCAATTAGGAGCTGCTGACTCTTGCGAGAAGGAAGCCTTGCTTCTACATCTAAAACAGCAAACAGGGGATAAGAAGGTTTGGCACCCTTACTCCCAACTGAGGTAAACAAGACTTCTCGGATCTTCAAACCTCCAGTGAAGTGCAAGGGTGCTGGTGTTCCTTCTTCTAGGGATAAAGGAAAGGGGGAATAAACTATCGCTAATTCTTTATCCAGCTCAGTCTTCTATGCAGGTTTCCCACGAGGGAAATCATATGAAAAGAAATAGATCTGACGAGGTGCCTCCCTCCGGTTCAAAGCGTCCGAAAAAAGAAGGGAATCTCGGAACTAACTCTTCCCTTCAATTGGCTTTCATCGACAACTCAGATTTTGATCGCAAAATCTCTCCTGAAAGATGAATACTAATTAAAGAAAGGCTCATCAAGTTTATGATAGAGAAAAGTTGTGACGGCAGTAATGAAACCGAACGACGGATTGACACTAGCTCGTGAGTAGTTGTTAAATCCCTGACTTGTGACGGTAAAAGAAAACGCTGCGATCTTCGGATCGCGATTGATCAGTTAACTCTTCAGTGGTTAAAGGCAAAGGGTGGTATATTGTTGTCTGGGTTGGGTCATCAACATAGGTGATCCGTCATCCGGACATAGGTGATGCCAAAAACCCAGAGAAAACTGAAAGTGATGCAGATTAATGCGCATTACTGCGAAGCCGCCTCAATCTTCTAACCACACTGCACCGCCTTGAAGTTGACATCGCCCTTATCCAAGAACCTTGCATCCTTAGGGATAGGATTCAAATACTATTCTTAAAAGGGTGCAAAGTTTTTTCTCCACGAATGTTTTTATGTATACATATATACACTATGGAGCAAAAGAGAACCATTTTTTTCTAAGATTGCCTTTACGGAACTGTAGCTTTTAAACAACAAATGAAAACAAAATAAAATGCTTAATATAAATTAACTAAAGATTTATGTTCCACTGAAGTCGCCGTAGTCTAGTAGGTAGTGTGTTGGCTTATTAGACGAAAGGCCCGAGTTCAAATCCCAGGTCAGACATCAAAACGAAAATATGAAAATATTTCTTCGGCGACTTCCTACAATTGTTTTGTCTTTTTATCTCAAATTATCTCAAGATCTTGTTAAGATCAAGTTTTAGAAAAATCGGAATGTTGAAGAATGCCAAATAATTTTAATTTAATAAATATTAGGAAGTTTGTTTAATATTATAAATAATATTTTAATATTACAAACCAATATTTTTCTTTAAATATTTAAAAGTTTCTGCTCTAGTTGCAAATGTTTTTTCTAACATTGCATATTTCAAATAATTTTTTAACAAATAAAAATAATTTTGCTGTTCTCTTTTTGTTATTATTGTGATTTTTATTCCACCTATTCCGCCTCCTTTCTTTTTCAAATACATTTTTATGACTCTACGATCGCACTGTTTTGTGTATAGCTGTGTATCAAAGATTTTGTCATCGTTGTCAAAGCTTTATATCTTCCAAGTCTATTTCCAATTTTATTTGTTTATATTAATTAATAACCACTTGATTTAAATAAAACATTTAATTCTTACTTAAATAAGCGAACCATTTATAAATATTAAGTATTATATTTGGTTAAGTACATAAGTTAGTGAGTGAAATATTTAATTTTAAGAATTCTATATTATAATCCCTTACCTTTTTGTTCATTCAGTTCCATTAATTGTTTTATTTGTTTTCCAAATTCGTTTCTAAAAATTGAAAAATATAATAGTCAAAACTTGTAAATATCGAACTTTTTCAGATGTTCATACTAACCCTTTTGTCAGTGAATCGTCGCTTAAAGACGTCAGATTAAGGCCCATTATTTTCTCATTAGCAATTTTAAGCTGTTCACGTAAATTTTCATTGCGTTTGTTAGCATCGTCTAATAATTGCTAAAAATGTACAAAATTTACGTATATGAATTGAACACATCTTTCTTTCATTTTTCAATACATAACAAATTTTCTTTGATTAATTAAATTAATTAATTAAATAAATGAAAATAAATATTTATGTAAACATTTAATTTTATCTACACAAAGGGGCAAATACAACCTTATTAAATCAAAGCCGAAATTTCTAGGCTCCAGAACAATAAAATTTAATCACATTCGGTTTTCAGAAATCCAGAAATATTACTTACTCAATTGGCCAATAGCAACCCGATTAACGGATTTCGGTCTGTCTTAACATATCCTTCCAGGCGCATCTGCTTCTTGCGCGCCTATGCCAGTTGGTCACACCAATCGGTGACAGGGCTTCCCCGATTTGGTCCTTCCAACGCTAACAAGTTCGTCCTCTTCGCCGACTTCCGCAAAACCCCGTATCAAATACCCGTCTCGCCGGAGCATCCTCCTCCATTCGAAAGACATGGCCGAGCCAGCACAGCCGCTGGATGTTAATTCACGTCCATGTCGTTGAGGAGCTCATACTGTTCACTGTTGGATCGGATGTGGAAATCATCGCCAACCCGCACTGGACCGAAGATCTTACGTAGGACTTTTCTCTCGAATACTCTCAAAGTTGCTGCATCAGTGCTTAAAAGGGTCCATGCCTCTGCGCCATAAAGAAGCACGGGGATGATGAGCGTCTTGTAGAGTATTAGTTTTATCGTACGAGAGAGGTCTCTGCTACTCAATTGCCTATTGAGACCGTAGTAGCGCCTGTTGGCAAGAGTGATCCTGCTCTTGATCTCCAGACTGACATCATTGTTGGTGGTAACGGCGGAGCCAAGATAAATACATAAATTCCTTACCTGTATCGAAAGTATAGTTATCGGCCGTAATCTGAGATCCAATGCGCCGCACGTCTCTACTTGTCTACATATACTTCGTTTTGACCTCATTTACTGCCAGACCTAAAGGTCAATAGCACTAAAGGCAGCAGTAACATCTCGCTTGGTACGCCCTATGATGTCAATGTCATCATCGTACGCAAGCAGCTGGACACTTTTTTGGAAAATAGTTCCATTGCGATGCACTCCGGCCTTCCGCATAACACTCTCAATGATGATGCTGAAGGGATCGCCTTGTCTGAAACCTCGCACGGTATTAAAAGGTTCGGAGAGGTCCATTCCTACCTTGACGGAGCTGCAGGAATTGCTTAACGTCATTCTGCATAGCCTTACCAGCTGCGCAGGTACACCGAGCTCAGACATTGCGGCAAAAACAAAATCCCTTATGACGCTATCGAAGGCTGCCTTATAGTCGACAAAAAGATAGTGTGTGTCGACTTCCAGAAATATATTCCATCTAAAAGCCTTTGTTCAGAAGACTTTCGTGATAATGATCAGCGCAGAACAATGACACAGGAAAGCAACAATAGTCTGTCGCGCTGTCTTTATGATTACTACGTATACATAACTAATAACACAGATATAGCAACATTGTAGTATGAATTCATATTATACAATAATCATAGTTGTTATTTAAATACTGGTTAATTTAATTTCTCTTTTTTGATTACAAAGAGATCAAATCTGCTGTATCCTAACACATAGACTATTTGTCTCCAGCAATGTTATTCTAAGCGCATAGTCAATATACAATGTCTTGGGGTCTCATTAAGGGTTGCCCATCACTCCTTGGTGGGTTATCACTTTTAAGGATCCGGAACACTCGGTAATGTCTTAGCCTTGAATCTTATTTTAATCTTAGGTTATAAATAGCATCAAGTTCGACTCAAAACATATTCTACTTTCCATTAATTTGATTTCAGACTTCTTCAAGTTGGTCGCTGATAAAACGGAGGTCATATATTTTAACAGGTTGAATTTGTAATTATTTTTTACGTACAAATTTTGAAAATAATGTAGGAAAACGCCAAAATATTAACAATTGAAGTTAAAATGAGTGCTACAAAGGAAATAAAGAAAAAAGACCACAGGCCAAAAACGTACATATGGTAGCTGCATCACAAATGTTACGAGTTTCCGCAACACTACCACTGTTAAGAACCGAATCGTTGCGTTTCAACTCGTTCGACAACTCGAAAACAGTACCTATAGATAGGCTTAAACCAGTATAAAAGCTAAAGCTTTTTAATAAATAACTATAACTAACCTGTTTTTAGTAAATTAATATAGCTACCCAGTGGATTATAATTAGAGAGAAGATGTAAAACATATTTAACTCAAATTGACAAGAAAAAACAATAAATAGAAAATAATAAAATGAGTATATGGCCGATCTAAAATATGTATAAATTGTACTATACAATTTTTTCATTTTAATTCTCACGATCATACATTCCCATGGAGGCCATTGATTCAATAAATATTTTTAATTATTATTAGCTTCAAAATAAATTCTAATATTAAAAAAAGCGATAGCTGTGAAAGCTGTCAGCAATAAGATTTTAAATACCAAGTCTGGATTGTTTAATAAGCTTATAGGATTGGTGTTGTTTCAGAAAGGATGGATACAACTGACGCAAACTCCTTAACTTAGGACAATCATCACGAACATGCTTAATATGTAGGACACTGTTACATTTGTTGTTTATTAAGTATTCATGAAAAATTCGTTACTTTGTTGTTTTCTGTTGTTGGTGGGTAGGAAGAAGAGTGAATAGGGATAACATACATACATAATTGGCCATTAAAATCATTCAGTCATGATTACGACCTAGCTTCTCACACCACCCATGTTGTGTGTGTTAATTTTATACATGAGTGGCGGGACCTACAGTTTAAAGTCGACTCAGAACGACAAAATTTGTTAAAAACTTTTCATGGCAATGTTTTTGTTAGAAATCTACTGAGAGGAAGTCGTCGAAGAAATATTTTTTCATATTTCATTTTGTTCGAGATGTCTGACCTGGGGATAATGGTTTGGAAAATACTCCTTGAATTTTTATCTTATGTATTAAGTTATATATATGGATTCGTAAATACGGCTGAAGCATGTCGGCTTTTTTATTTCCAAAATTGTCAATGTGGCTGGGTATTCAATATATGTATTCTTATTTTCCCTTAATTTTTTAGGATTATACTCTATTTGTTATTGAGAGAACAATAGACAGTTTCAGAAGTAAGACGCTTTAAGAAAATATAACAGAGGCTGCTAACTCGATTACAGTGGAAAATTGTGTATGTAGAATCACTATAGACTTATTAATATATATGAGTACATATATATCAGTATATAAGAAGTTCTTCCCTTGATCTTTAAAACATGTCTTTGTTTGATAAGATAATTTTTTGTCCTTTTAAATAAGAATGTGCTCATAGAGATGGAGAATCCGAAATCCGAATTCCAATTGCCCAAGCTATCTCTATATATTGAACTATTGTCGCCTTAAGGTGTTAGCATATTTTGGCAGCAAATATACTTGTCAAGTTGATAAGTTTTGTAAGCATAAACTGAAGTCATGTGGTCACAGATTTTATAATATTCATAATCTATTTTGCTCATAATCTATTTTGCGAAAGTTTTGATAAGATACTAGAGGGTGTTATATTGAGTAAAGATTTTTGTTAACAGATAATGTATAATGTTACTTCTGTTACATCATTCGCGTGATTTTACGATGAAATCGAATTAAGGATTTTCCATGTTTCGTTAAATGCTTTTTAAATAAGACCACTGATATTGGGGAATCTTGAAGGATCCCGTATTCCAAAAGAAATCTTTTGGACAAAAATCCATTCATCCATACATATTTTAAAACGTCTGCTAGATAAGAAAGACAAAGAATATAAGGCGAATGTTTTACGAAAGGCAGTGATTTTGGCGATTTATATTTAATTTTCTGAAAACTTGGTGTTGGCTTCCGTCTGGGCAACAAGATTGTAATCTACGTTGAAGGTTTGAATTTCTACCATTTTAAGCTCTTGCGGTAACAAAGTGACACTTTCGAGATTCAAGTGATATTCACTTTTTTAACTTGAGGAATTAGTAGATTAGTTCGGTGACAGATTGATTTCGTTACCAAGTCTGCATCCCTATTGCTAGAGTTGCATAGTGTTCTAATTGAATGTTCTTGTTCTACTTGCGGGTGGTAAGGGCTCGGTTCCGGTTAATCATTATTTAATTTCATGGAAATAATATATTATTTGCAACTATTTCTCACATTGAATTTAAATATTACAATAATTATTTATAATGTTCATTATTAACTATGTAAATGATTTATTTTTATAAGTATTCTAGATCAATTGAGATGTCGTCGATATGATGAAATATTTATTTTGTAGAGCTATGAAATATTTATTTTCTTTTATTAATTTCTGAGTTATTCAAAATATTGGTGCTTCAATTGAATTTGACTAGAGTATTTATTTGGGTGTTTCGGAAGAAGGTTTTCGGTGATTCTATGGAGGTAGTATATTTTTTGATGATATACTTTTGTTGGTTTCTGTAGGTGGTTGAGGTTTATTTATTCTTTTTGCATTATTTGAACTTCTCAATTTATCAGCTGTCGATGGTTAATTATAATATTTAGATGGAGAAGTGCCTCCGAAGTGATTAGAGTTAAATATTTTACTACTTTTTACGGATTCATAACTAATTGGTTGCTTTCTTTGTATTTTGCAAGGGTTTCGGCAATGCTGTAGTAGTTTTTAGTTTTTATTTTTATAACTTTCGTCATTTGAACGCATAATTTGAGAAATATTCTCTGGAGCAATTCAAACATAAAATGCTCCAAGTGTTGGTTAGACTTTTAAACTACATTCGATATGGGTAATAGAACTCAACCTTACAATTGTTCTAAGAGACATCTAATGTCGCTGGCAAACGGAAAAGATCCAAAGTGAGATCGATTTTGGCCGCTTGTTTTCTAGTTTGACCACTATCAGTCAGTCACACCTTGATCCATTATTTCTTGAATGATTTCCGGTATTTCTTTTAGAAACGGCGTATGTAAAACACCTTTAACAGAGTCTCCCAGTAGGTAAAGAATCTATTATTTTGAAATATAGCCGCTGGCCCCGCAGTCATATCGAATTGTTTTATACAGGTTTTATAATTGAATTCGAGACGAATTTTTTACTTTAAACTAAAGAATACAAAAAGTAGAAGCAAATATTAGAACACAATAAATTTAATTGATAACCCGCTACACTTGCTTCCCAGAACGATAAATACTCTTTTTGTATGTAGGTAAGAGACAGTGAAATTAAGCAACCATTCGATTTGAATGACAGTAGGTAATCCAAAATACATATACATATATAAAAATAATAAGATACTACTAATTATAATTAGTTTTAACAATAAAACTGCTTACCATCAAAGCTGTTTGTCCTCCCTGACCTTCACGTAAAGCCTTGTTTTCTAATTCCAGTCTGGATATTTTCTCATAAAGAGCTGGTGGTTGTAATTCTTTAGACATTGTGTTGTGATTTGTAGCTAAAATTGTAAATTTTAATTTATTTTTTATTACGTATTAATTTTTAAATTTTTACAAACTTTCAAAATTTGTAGACAATTGTCCACATTTTAGTTCATCTACAGCCTCTCTCAGACTATCGCGTTCCTTCAGCAAATTGTCTTTGGCATGTTGTAATGTTGTTATTGTATCTGCCATGCTTTTACGCTCAAAATCAAGCTTAACATTTTTTTCCATTTCTTTATCTAATTTGTTATGTAATTCTTGTATCTAAAAGTATAAAAACTTCAAATTATAATACAATAGGGTTCACTGAAGACTTACCTCTTTTTTGTAAAGCTCGACTTGACCCTTAAGTGCCACACATTTTTTTGCATCTTCTTCGAACTGAACACTTTGCTGCATATATTCTGCATTTCTTTCATCTAATAATTTGACTTGTTTTTTTAAATCGTTGTAGTCTTCTAACTTCTTCTTATACATATTAGCTTGAGTTTCAAAAAATTTTAATTTTTCATTTGACTCTCTTAAAATGTCGACTTCATCTTTTAGCTGTACTAACTTCGAATTTGTCTTCTACATTAAGAACAAAGAAAACATTAATTAATTTATTCATGTTCCTAACAATCGCCTAGAAGTGTTTTCGGATTAGAGATAATTGAGCATAACTGAAAGCAAATTAGTTAAAATCTACTAACGTTACACAGTTGTTAATGGTTTCAAATTATGTTTCTTTTCTTAATATATCTGATTCCTATTTTAGATTAAAGTTCAAGTTTAATGCATAAAATCTATAAAAAATTTGTTATTGTGAGTTTTATTAAAAATAAAGAAGAAAACAATACTTTTTGCGATAAATAAGGGAACAGATAGAGCGAGATAAAAGTCAAGCAGATGGCATTTGATTCTTTTAAGAATGTGCATAGTAGAATAACTCTTTAGGACTATAAAGATAGTACAGCGTATGGAAGAAAGAGAGAGTAGAGAAAAGCAGCCAGGCCGTTAACTATTATGCAATACTATATGGCCTGATGGATTTAATTTATAGAATTATAAACCCAATATTGCACCGCAATTAGACTTTAGTTTTTACTAATATTTTTACTCATTATTTTGAGTTTTATAGGCTTGAATTTAAGAGTTAGGACTTACATTCATCTCCTCAATGCGCTGATGCAACATTTGTATTTCATTTTCCTGTTGTAAGAATTTCAATCTCAAATCTTCACGATTTGTTTCCGATTGCAATAATTCTTCCTTTAATTTATCAAGTTGCCTCCTCATATCGTTATATCGTACCGAGCCAGTTTGTACCGGCCCCAATGATACACCATCATCTCCAATTGAAGATGACAATTCAAGGCGTTTAAGATCTTCTTGCAGCTTTTTCATTTCTGCTTTTAAGGTAGACTTTTCTTCGTTAAGGAGTACAATCTGGAATACAAAAAAGATTTTTATAAATAAGGAATATATTCAACCTTTTAATTAATATACCTTCTTTTCAAGCTCAAAACATTTTTGAGCTAATTGATCACGATCCTCTTGCAACATTTTATAATCGAAGTTTGCTATACTTATAGAATTTCTAGACATCGAGCTCCCTTGCCAACTTGACTCCAAATCTTGCAAAGCTCTCATAATATTCGCTTGCAGTGACTCTTCTAAGCACATAATTTGACGAATATAGTCCTGTTTTGATGAACAATTAACAGCGCAACCCAAAACTAATTGCAATAACCGCTCCATTTCAATTAGATCACATTTTTCTGCAATCTTCATAGCGTCTGGTCGAGGAAATTCCGTCAATGAATAATTTAAAACGTCACTATAGTAATCGTACAGGCCTTCTATAACCTTTTTTAAATTACTCATTTTCAAACGCCAATTAGAACTCACATCCGTTTTAATTTTCGAAAGCCATATATCTTTAAATACAAACAAAGAACAAAACATGAGACATGTATTATTAATTTTAATTTTTAATAATTTAATTTTAGAGTACATTCTGAAAGGAATTTATATTAATCAACACTACACTTAAGTGTGAATGGTTAAGCAGCACTGGGAGCTTCAGTAGTCGATTGGATAGTGTGCTAATCTGCGAGTTCCGAGAATGTAGATTTAGCCTAGTGAACCTGCGGTTGAGACTAATCGAGGTGGCTTCATTTTTCCACCTAACAAACGTCTGATATCAACTAACATACTAAATCTTGATCATTTGTTCTACAGAATAATTCTTCCCAATTCAACAAAGTTACAGCAACAAATATTTAATTTTAGAATACATATATATAATTTAAATAGTAAATATATCATTAAACCAATTAACACCTTCTTTCCTATGCTTTTGTTCCTATTTCATTAGATTTCCTACTTATAAACAATTATTAATGCACGCATAAACAAGGTTACGTTCTGACCACGGTTCTGTTCTCATGTAATCTTAACTTCTTTGTTGATATATTTATTTAGTACAGTATACGTTCTTGTTATAAAGGTGCCTGGAGACGATCAAATAAAAATTATCAACGCTCTATATGTGTGGTACTGATTGATGAAAATCAAAAAATCTGTTTTTTTTTCATTTGATCGTCTCCAATTGTGGTTGACAAACATTATCTCATTTGCTTTGATTTTATAGTTATTGTTGTAGCAGTTCGGCTGTTGTCTACGGAAGCTTTTCCCTGTATGTAAGATAAAGGTTGGATTGTAAATATAGTTGTATGCCTGTGTAATTTGGTGGGGGTGGGATGGATTAGAGATGCAGGTAATATGTTGCTTGGTTGTATGTGTACGTTGTCCGGTGTTAGGTAGTAGGTAGTCCAAGGAAGTCCGCTGTAGTCGTTGGATTCAGCCACAGGTCAATGGGTCGTAGGGCTGTTGGCTTTGCTGGACAGCTAAAAATGTGCACCGTGTCGTGTGGTGCCTGGTTGCATGAAGGGCAGCTATCTGAGGTTCCAGGGATGATCCTAGCCCTATAGCTATTCAGTGTATTTGAATAGCCTGATCTAAGTTGGGCAAGAATGGTCCTGATAACCCTAGGCAGCCGCCTTTCGGAATCGAAAATAGGTGTATAACAAAAAAAATTGAGTGCATAGTCAATCACGCCTGAACGCCTGGACCGATTTTCTTGAAATTTGGGATATAGATCGAGCTTTTGTCGGTGCAGGTTATCTGCCGCGGAAGGTTTCTAAGTTGGTATGACCAATTTCCGACAGGTGGCGCCACTGAAAATTACTAAAAATGATTTAAATCGTAAACTGTGGATTTGGTCATGTTATGATATTTAGCAATGTTGTTGTGCATGAGCCGGCGAAGGTTTCTAAGTTGGTATGACCAATATCCGACAGGTGGCGCCACTGAAAATTACAAAATATGAATTAAATCGTAAACTGTGTATTTGATCATGATATGATCTTTAGCAAAGTTGTTGCGGATGAGTCGACGGGATTTCTAAGTTGGTGCGATTAATTTCCGATAGATGGCGCCACTGAAAATTATTCAAAATGAATGACAAGTAATTGGTCGACCTATACCTCAAGCACGGAAGAGAAGAGCATTACGAGCCTCAGAATCAGACGAGCATTGAGACTGGAAAATCTTCGAGTATATGCCGCTGAGACCCGTTCGCTTGAACCATTTGAACAACGAGAAGTGAGATAAGAAACTGATCGAATGCGTATTACTTAGGTAGTTCATTTGAATCATCAGGACAACGGGAAACAAAATCAATAAAATGATTCAAAATTAAGTGGACACTTGTGTAATGTCTTTCCTTCAAATTTATTTTAGTTGGTGGCGCAGCAACACGCGCAGGCTACAGCTAGTAACATATAATTATTAAATGTTTCTTATGAGACAACGGTCACATTCCATATCGCCGTTTTTATGCAGAATTTCTGTTAATAGATGCCTTGCATTGCGTACACATTTTTTCAAATTATGCTTTACAATATGGGTTTAAGAAGACGGCCTATGTATTGACTTCCATTCGTGTTTCCTTTGTCTACTACCAACTCAAGACTTTGTAAAGTAAAATTTGAAAGTGCTAATTGCCAAAACATAACATGCTAAGTGAACTTGCTTGCAAAAATTGGTGCATTAAGCCTTGAAAGTTTTCAAAGAGAAATCATATAACATATACATCTATGCATGCTTGTGAACTCAGATTTAAGCGACTTTTTATGAGCTGAATCGGTGTCGGTTCAAATCTATCTATTGTCATGAGACTGACTGCAGTCAAAACGACAAGCAAAAAAATATTTAGACAAAATTGTTGCTGATGCACCAGATCCTAAATAATTTCATTGACATAGTATATCAGTACGAAACATAGTTACTGGAATTATTATTAGAATTGAATGTTTCATTACTCATGAAAGATCTGCCATAATTGCACCAACTTTGAGCAGACTTTATTTACCGAAATCTTTGTTTACGCCAACAATGTGCACTGATTATAATCAAAAATAATTTTACAGTTACACAGTTATAATTTACAACTACCGACTCGTAAAAATATTGTACAAATAATTTTCATTTTATTATGATTAGTCATTAGTTTTTTAAGACGCTTTTTCAGTGAATTTGTTTTAAAATGTCTAGAATTTATCCTTGGAGACAGTATCTACATATATTTACTAAAAGTTTTTTTATAAATACATATGCAATATCGCATTGCACTGTGGAAGTATTTCCTAAATAGTTGGTAAGTGGTTGACATTATTTTTCTAATAGAACTTTCTTGGACATGTCTCTGTGCAATATTAGAGAACTATTAATTTAAATTGTATAAAATAATGTTTCTATTTGGACATCAATTTTTTATTTGTGCCATTTAAAACTCAATATTACAACCTGTAAACGATTCCGGTGCAAATTGATTCAGTGCCTGTGCCAAAGCAACGCCATCAGATATTTCCTCCACGGTTGTATGTGAAACTGATAGATTTAATGTTTGGAACCATTCTATTAAACTCTGACACATTTCCCCCATTTTATTTACAAATTTTTATCAAAACACAAAACAATGGTTTTTGCTGAAAAATGAATGTCAAGACTGCAATCAATACAGCAAAATGGGTTATCGGGATAAATTTTAAAACAAACAGATCAACAAATAAACAATCATTTACTCATATAATTCCAATTAGCCGCTGTCTCATAATAACATTTCATTCCCCATGGCCTTATTCATACGAGAACTGTTCTGAAATTAAATGATACTTTATAAACTAAAGAGCAAAAGAAAAGGGTAGTTTGGCGTAAAGTTTCTACAGGCTACACCCCCCATTACACCTCTTTTTCACGTTCAAAGTACTTTGCAAAGTTCTTTGAAAAGTCTTGAGTTCGAGCGGGATTTACTCGCAAAGTTGTTTGTATACACAGCAACATCAAGAGTTTATCAAAATTGTCTTTGAACGTACAAAAGTTTGTCAAAATTATTTGTCAAATTTATCAGCATAAAACTAATACATACACATTTTTAAAAATCAATTGAATGCAAAAAACAGTAATATAACTAAAAATTGTTATGGTGTGAATAGCGCCAATAAGAATTCCAAAATTCTTGTTGTATTGGTAACAATGTGAAAGTTAATACAGTAATAAACGAACATTTATTTAAATTACTTTAGTCCGGTAGGAAAGGTAGGAGGTAGGAAAGGGAGGATAAGTAAAAGGAGACAGGCCAAAACCCACAGGGAGCGCGACTAAAACATTGAAGCCCGAGCATTTCTCAACCAGCTCAAACTAATAAATCCAATGTCGGCACTCGACAAAGGTTCAAACCTTCGAAGAAGCCCCTGACCAGGGTCCTCAACCTCCCAAGTGCTGAACAGTGACAGAGGAGGTGTTCGATAGTTTCCAACTCCTCCTCGTCGCAACATACCCTGAATAGTCCGGCTGGGATCTGTTCTAGGTTCTTGTCAGCGATCTGACACAATGGCTCTTAGGGAAGCCTGACTGTCAACGAAGATCGTAAAAGATTCCGAAGTGAGCCTATTAGCCACTGCCTCAATAACCTTGAAGATAACAAAAATCTCTGCATGAAACAAGCTACAGTTATCCTTTGACTTAAAGTGAAGTTCAAGTCCAAGATCATTACCGAAAACCCCAGCACCTTTGCCTTCACCTAACTTTGAGCCATCAGTGAAGATGGGTATATCTTTCTGGCTCTGTAGTAGCCCACCATACCATAGCGCCCTATCCGCTACGAGTACCCTCAAACCATGCAGGAAAACATCCTCAGGCACGATATATATAGTGGCTTTTTCCAAAGGTTCGTACTTTTCCTCAGGAAAGACGTTTAGAATTCCGGAGTGTCCTATGGAGCGATGTTTCGAGCAGCCCGATTCCGTCAGACATACATTCAAAGAAAAATTGATTTTTACCAAATTAAAAAAGATGTTATAGAGTTGTTTAAGGCATTTACAATCAAGAGGTTTGAAGACAAAAGCGAATATAAAAAATATATAACCCTAGCAATTTTTTTTTTATTAATTATTAGTAGTATTTTTAATACTTTTACATTACATTTATTATATAATATTTAAATCAATCATTAATTTAAAGCTCTAATTTAATTAACATTGTTATATCTAATAAAATTCACAATTTTCTTTCTAAAAATATTAATATTTTCTTCACTAGATGGCAGCATGTTATACTCTCTAAGTCCTTTGTAAAATAGTGAACGTTGCGTTGCATTAGTATCTGATCTTTGTAATCTGAATTCACTGTTATTCCGTAGATTATATGGTTGAGAATCGCCAACATATTGTAATTGCTCAACTAGATAGTCAGGTGCATTGCCCATATCCATTTTCTTGACGAATGTCAGTGTCGTTAACTCTATTCTTTGCCGAATGTTCATCCATTTTAAGGTGTCCAACATATATTGTATTGAAGTAAAACGGTTGCATTTTAAAATAGTTCGCATAGCCTTGTTCCGTAATTTTTGTAATCTATTTATTTGCTCATCTGTGCAGCACGTATATAATATAGTTGATCCATACTCAAAATGAGGTTTAACAATCGTATTGTATACGTTTATCGCTGTCATTATTGAGAGTTTATTTCTAATACGTTTAAGAAATCCTATTTTCTTTCCAATTTTTTTACATATATATTCTAAATGTTCTTTGAAATTTAAATCTTTATCTATTAAAAAACCCAGATATTTTATTTTATTTACTTTTCCGATTATCACATCATTTATCTTAAAAGGTATATTATTGTTCATATTGATTTGCATTATCTTTGTTTTACTTTCGTTTAATTTTAATTTGTTCATTTTCATCCACTTGTTAATCCTGTTCATGTCCATTTGCAAATTTTCATAGCACATTTCATCTGTTGGTGCTTCTGAAAAAATCAGAGTATCTTCAGCGTAAAATACTATTTCACACTTTTCCAAAACTTTCTCCAAATCATTGATATATATGATGAACAAAAGTGCCCCCAGAATTGATCCCTGAGGTACACCAAAATCGTTTTCTACTTCCATTGATTTTACGTTATTAATTTTTGTAATTTGTCTTCTATTGTTTAGATATGATTGGAACCATTTCAATTCGTTATCTTGTATACCGTAGTTGTATAGTTTTTTTAATAAAATTTCACGATCGATTGTTGATTTTAGAAAAATAGCTAAAATTTTATTGTTTTTCTCCATATATTTCCATCTATTTTTAACGTAACTTAAAGCAGTCTCGCATGAATGTTTCATTCGAAATCCAGATTGATATTTTGAAAAAATTTTATGTTTTTCTATATATTCTTCCAATTGGTTTTCGACAGTTTTCTCGAGGATTTTTTTACACGTTTTTAGACCATTGATAGGCCGAAAGTCTTCGCATTTCATTGTATTTTTCACTTTTTCATTAGGTGTAATTATTGATTCCTTCCAGTTATTAGGAAATGCTCCAGATTCTAAAGACTTGTTTACTATATTCATTATTCTATCGCCTACTATGTCCCAGTTATCCAATATTATGTTGTTATTTATTCTATTGTAATCTGATTTTTTATTTAATTCTTTACATATAATTTTTATTTCTTGTAGATTTATTGTACGAAATTTAAATTTAATGTCTATCACAGCTATTTTATTTTCATATTGCACAAATTCAATGGAATTATTTATTTCCTTAATACTATTAACAAAATATTTATTAAATTCATTAGCTATTTGTATATTATCATTATATTCTATATTGTTAAAAATCACAGTCTTTATCACAGATCTGGGTTTCCTTAAAACTAGTTCCTTTATTTTGCTCCACATTTCCTTTTGGCCATTACATATTCTATTATCTATAAATTTATTTTTTTCGTTCTCGATAGTCCCTTTATATTTATTCCTTATTATTTTATAGTTTTCCCAAGCCTCAATAGTATCTTCAGTAATCGCTCTTTGATATTTAAAAACTTTTTCCATTTTCATAATTCTAATATCATTACTGAACCATTTATTCTTATTATATTTTTCATTTATTAGTTTTTTAAAAGTAAATTTTTTTATTGTGTCCTCGAGACATTTATCAAGATGGTTTACGTAACAGTCTAAATTATTTATTTCCTTATTTTCTATTATTGCACTTAGTTTGCTTGCTTTAAAGGCACTTATCCAGTATTTTGTTTCTTTTACATATTCTTTAATTTTCTTGATGTTCCAACATTTTTTAAAATATACAATTACACCTACGGTTCTATTGGATTTTGATAATGTTCTAAATTGATTATATTGTTCCATTCCAATTTCGGATTCATCCACTTCATCTGTCAAGTGTGTTTCAGATAACATTATAAAGTCTGGTTTCTTTTCCTCGATTACTATTTCCAGTTGATTAAAATTATTTAGCAAACCTTGTATATTGGTATATATTCCATGCCATTGCGTTGGTTGTTAGGACATTATGCCTATCCTCTTCTTTTTTAAACTAAGTTTATTCTGATATACCGGGCATTCTCTATTATTAGTGTTATGATTTTCGTCTAATCCTAAATTAAGTCTATTATTTTCTTTAATACAATTTATACATTTATTAATAATCTCCTTATTGCACTCAGTACTTTTGTGTTTTCCATGGCACTTATAACAAATATCTTCATTTTTACACTCAGATGCTTTATGATTGTACCCATGGCACTTGAAACATTGTAGGACATTTGTTCCATCGAAAACTCTGCATCTGTCCCATCCAACATTTATTTTCTGATTTTTCATAACTTGAGAATATGATTCATTATCGATTTTTATTTTAGCATTATAAATTGTTTTATTGTATCTTTTTGTTTCAAACATTTTAATTATTTCCATCTCACTTTTTTCTAGTATTTCATTTTGTCGTTTAATTTTTTCCATAAGTTCTTTTTCGGGTATTTTGAAATTCATGTCCGTTACTATTATGTGCATTTCAACTTGTTTTGGAACCGTTATTTCATAATCTCCACTTATCTCATTTTGTATTGCTTTTTTCATTTTATCTCTTTCTTCGGTATTCTCGCTTCGAATAACTATTGCTCCGTTTTTTTATTCTCAACATTCGTTATTTTAAAATTTATTGGATTTACTTTTTTATTTAATTCTTCCTTTGTTTTTACTACACTTTGTTTTTCCTTTGGTTTAATAATCAAAGGGAAATTTTTCGAGACATCTGGCATCTCTATATTTTTTGCAACCGTTTGAGCATAAATCAGTTTCGTTTTGATGTTTGTATCGTTTATCACCTTCTTTATTTCATTGCACATTTTTAAATTACTTTTCTCTATTATATTATACATATCTTTGTTTTTATTTTCAACTTCGTTTATGTTTCCATATAAATTCTTTACCACTTCTACGTTGTTTTCACACATTTTTTGAATTTTATCTATTTTTTTAAATCTTTCATCGTATCTCATTTCAATTACCTCTAGTAATGCCTTTATTTCACTTTCATTTTGCTTCAGCGAGCTTTCAAATTCATTTTTATATTCAAGTAATGTTTGTTTGTTTTTATTCACTCCATCTTGTATATCCCTTAAAACAAGGTCTACATTTTGTATATACTGCATGCAGTCATCACAAATAAAACGAACATAATTGTCTTCATCAATAATTTTCGCCGAATATTGATCGATACCGGCACATTTTCTTGTAAAGTGAAAAACTTTATCGCATACACCATTGCATCTAATGCCACTTTCTCCCCTAATTGCTGATCTGCATTTACTGCATTCAGCCATTATCTATATATTTTCCACCAAAATTCTTGCACTCAAAAATAACCGGGTATTATTGTTTATTTTTATGCTTTTTTAAATAGTCTCTATCTATTTTAAAACACTATTTTTATTTTTATTTAAATTTTCACAGAGCTTTATTTTATTTTGTTTGTTTATTCAACCAGTGTTGTCAAACTGGTTGTTGTTATTTGAAAAATAAAAAAAAAAAATTACTGTTGTATGCATATTTTCTTCAGTGACTGTACAAGCGGAGTCAGTCAGAGCATAGTATCAAGAGCAGCCTGAGGACAACTCTTCCTCATTCTGGTGATACTCAAAGAGACAATCCACTGATCTTTACCCAAGATTTTCAGTTGGAAAGTCTTATCTAAGGCATTCCACCAAACAACACAACTACAAGTAATAACCGGTCTAACCATCGCCAGATATATTCAGCGAAACACATCCATATGCAGAAGACCCAAGCTCTTACCTATATAGTCCTAGCATTCAGTTCCTTCTTCATTCTTTCTTCTGCATTCCTTTTCCAGATCAGCTTGATGTCTAAAACAACACCGAGATACTTGACTTTAGAAGACAACGGAAGGTCCCTTCCAAATAACCTCGGTAACCGTCAGGTATATTACACCAGCGGAGACAATCACTATATACGTCCACCAGCATATAGTAACAGAGCCGGAAAGATATCATCTAAACTACTTATAGTCTATTTGACCCTATCCTTATACCAAGTCGGGCGTCATGCCAGCATTACAGACGGGGTCAGCTACTCCTGACGGAAAGCTATCCGGATCCACACAATTGGGGAAATGAGTGTTTAATAGAACCCTTTTTTCTTTTCTCGAGGCTGTCCACTATTCTTTTGGACGAAGTCTATGATTTTGGGGATCTTAGATAAAATCCTACGGAAACGGGCTACGTCATCAACACACTCGATACTTTAGCAGAAACTCATCCAGGCGGTTATTTTTGAGCGTTTAATTTCCCTTTTATAATCACTAAATCTGGATCTACATACAGACCAGTCAACTTCCTTGCCCGACATTTTAGCCTTATTAAAGAGCCTTCTAGAACAGTATCGGAGTCTTTGGACTTCCGCATTCCACCAGGCTGGCTGGCTTCTCTTACCCGGGTAAGTAAGGGGACAAGCATCTCTATAACGAGACAACAAAATATCCGTCAAAGATCCAACTCGATCATTGATGGCAGGAGTGGAATGCCCCATAAGGGCCCTAAGTTCCTCCTCCACAGCTTTCTCAAATTTGATTCTTGTATTTCTAAAAGGCTTATGAAAGCCACTAGATAGATTAAAACTGAAGGAAATCAGCTGGTCAGAGGAAGAACACTCTGAAACCCTCCAGTCCCTAATCATAGTCCTATCCATGTAGAGAGCGTAATGTCAATTACAGCTTCCCTAACACAATTTTTGAAGCTCGGCGTATTAAACCCATTAAGAATAATAAAATTCAAAATTGACTCAATCCTAATATTTATGTCAGCACTACCCCATTGGGTGTGATGAGCATTGACATCACAACTCCACCAGGAGTGCAATTGAGTCACCATACGGGATATACACAGATGACAACATCTATTCGATCCCAAGGTCATCTCTGTACGCCATAGTTGTTACGTCACCTGTACAAAAGGAAGGAGTGATTAACAAATCCAACTTACTACTAGCTAAAGTAGAGGTTCTTGCCTTATCATTTCTGTTAGGAACAAGTAACCTATAATCAGTATGGTAACCGGTGGATTATTATAATTAAAAAGACCGTATTTTAATTCATTAATTTCATTGTATATTTAATATTAATTTTAAGTAGACAAAAGTAGTATTAACACGAGTAATAATTAAAAGAGAATGAATAACTATGAAAGCTGTCAAATTCGTATATGCACTTGCAATTCACTGCATAAAGTTAACAAACGTGTGAAGTTGACAACTGTTCATAAATTAGAGATGTATATAGTGATATAATAATCAGGATCGTTGAAACTCAGAATCCTATCTCTAAGGATACAAAGTTCCTGGAAAGAGCGACATCAACATCAAGGCGGCGGAAGGTGGTTAGAATGATGGACCCTCAGCCAACCCATACCACACTACGCCATCCTTTGCCCTTAGCCATTGAAGTGATGACTAATCAATCACGATCCGAAAATCGCAGCCTTTTCTTTTACCATCACCAGTAAGGCAGTTAACAAACTACCCATGAGCTGGTGTTCAATCCGTCGTTATGTTTTCCAATAAGTTCGGGTACGCCATTCACCTGCCTAATTGTAGGCGGGATCCATACCGCCACTATTGAGCATAGAGGGAGGTCAAATTAAGGGATCGCCTCCAACCGAGCACCAGGCCAGAGTTCACCAAGGCGCTTCACTGCTTCCGCAAGAAACTTTGCAGTTCCCTCGTTTTCACTGTCGACGATCCTAATGCCTTTGGACCATCTAATGGAGGATGTGCGGGCATTACTGCCGTCACAGCTTTTCTCCATCATAAACTCGATGAGATTTTCTTCAATTATTTCCCATCTTTCAGGAGAGATTTTGCCATCCAAATCTGAACTGTCGTTGAAAGCCAATTGAAGGGAAGAGTTAGTCCTCAAGCTGCCCTGTTTTTCGGACGTTTTGAACCGGAGTGGGGCACCTCGTCAGATCTGTTTCTTTTCCTGTGATTTCCTTTGCGGGAATCTGCATGGAAGACTGAGCTGCCGATGCGCCTCCTTCGCTTCCAACTTTACAATTTACTTCTTGAATAAAGTATCTGCGATAGTTTCTCCTCCTTTTTCTTAGAAGAAGAAACACAAACAAGGGGTGCAAGGCAAAAATAAAATGTTTGCTTTTGCGCCCACATAAAGTTATAGTATTTGAAGTAGAGGCATTTCGCTCCCTTAAGGCCTAAAGAAATTTGTATCCTCGTTTAACCATATATAACATATAAATGTATTTTTTGAGGAAAAACTTTGCTTAAAGAATCAGATAACATAGAAACCAAGTTTTAAAGGTTGTCATTATGTGTATACAGAAATGTAAATAATTTCCTTCTTTTATTAATTTTTTACGAGGTCTACCAAGAACCAACTTGCAGTCCACAGCCTTTCATATTTATTTAGAGTAAGGAAATCCCCCAAATCCATAGATTTTTCAAATCCCGAATACCAGGAGGTTGTGTTTTCAATGCAGATATTTTTGTTTGTGTTTTCTATGCACATTACATTATTCAAGATATATTTATACATTCAATATTATTATAGTATATTTATACATTCAAGTCTAAAGCATGCATTTCCTTCCACAAAAGAACCACTCATTCATATTTAAGGTCACTTTCACTCAAAGAAAATTGAGACAGATATTATCCCATTTACTAGTAGTTGTATAAACACGACTTCTATGTGTTTTGCTTAAAAATAAAGTCACACATATTAAAGCCTTGTCAGATAAAACTTTTGCTTCGCGTTGCGTTACAAATTCGCTTTAACATTTAAGATAAAATGTACATGTTTATATGCCACTTGTCACATAAAGTGCTTTTAACGCAACGTAAAGCGAAAAGTTGGCCATCTTTTATCTTTTTGCGTGCTTTGACAATCAGCTGTTGATTATTCTTTAAATATTTTTGGCAAATTTGCGCGCAAATTTTCTTTTGTAAATATTTTTTCTTAAATTTTAACAGCCGTATTTATAACCAAAATTTAGCATGGATTTAACATACGAGTTATTTAAAATGTATTTCTTATCCACTCGCTAAACGCATGCTAACGAACGATCAAAGACTTGCTAAGTCTTTAAACAACAGCTGTTTTGTGTCAAAGTAAATTTGTAAATAAACTTGAAACATATTATAAAAGTTTTTTGTGGGAAAAAATTAAATAAATTATTTAAAAATTATGCAAACTCTTAACCAATTAGACGATTTAGAGTTCTTAAGAGGTGAAACCCAACGTCGGTCAAAAACAATTTACAAAAAGAGAAAAAATCCATATATCGAATATACCGACGAAGAGTTTCGTAAAAAATACAGATTTACAAAAGAAAAAAAAAAGTTTTGGCAGCATTAAGATGTTGGGGCCGTAACAAGGCTCAGGAAGATTGTGGAGAGTTCCATGGGTTTAGCCAACTATGAATAAAATTTATCAAAATGTTGCAAAGGCTTTTGCGAAAAGGTCGAGTACGTATATAAAAATGGCTACAGCTCCCGCGGATTAAGTTTTAGTCATGGAAGAATTCCAAAAAATAGCTGGCTTCAAAAACGTAATAGGAGCAATCGATTACAACCATGTCCGTATCCAAGCTATAGGAGGCGATGATGCACAACTATTTGTGAACAGAAAAGGATACTTTTCGTTTAACATACAGGTATGTAAGTCATATTTACAATATTGTTCATAATATGTATTGAAAACTATAATACAATATTGTTTTAAACTCCAACATATCTAGGCTGTTTGTGATGCGTCTCTAAAAATTACTGATCTCGTTGCTTGCTGGAGAGGAAGTACCCACGATTCGAGAATATTTAATGAAAGCAAAATTAAGGAGAAATTCGAAAATGGCAATTTTATGGGTCGATTGCTTGGGATGGTGGGTATAAGTGCACAAACTACTTATTTACCCCAGCACAAAATCCAAGAGATATGAAAGAAGAAATGTACAACAAGTTACATATTAAAAGCCGAAATGTAGTGGAAAGACTATTTGGTGTATGGAAAAGCCGATTTCGTATTCTATTGGAAAAAATGCGACTTTCTAGAAAGAATGCCAAGATTTTAATAGTAGCTTTAGCAGTTCTACACAATTTATCTATGATATTTAAAGAGGAACATTTTTGTAAGATTGTATTAAGTAATAAGCACATGCAATTTCTTTTCATTATTTTATTTTTTACAGCTTTTGATGAACATTTTCACGGTTCAATTCCCGAAGGTACTGCATCCGAAACTTTGGAATATAATTTACCAGATGAAAATATTCATCGTGCACTCTATATTCAACAAAATTTTTAAAATATACCTCCAGAATTTAACAGAATTAAAATATGGTTCGCCTTCTTTTCGACTGATTTAAAAATTATGAACTAATAATTTTAATTTAAACGAAATTAATTTTTATTTCATTTTATTAAAGAAAACATTTCATTTTGAATTTCATTAATTAAAAAAAATATAAATAAACAAAAAAAATGTATAGACATACAAAACTGTATGGCAGTTGACTAGCTAGTAAATTAAAATACACTTGTTATAAATCCAAAAGGATTTGAGATCTAAAATGCTTGAGAAATTGTACAAAAGTTTTAAATTTTATTGGTTGATGAATAACCCCAATCTTCCGAAAAATATAAATAGCCTATTTAATTAAAATAACCACTTTTCTTCAAATTCTCTATTTCAATTTTCTATTTTTAGTTGATGTTCTTCTCTCATTTGTGAGATATTAAGTTCTAAAAGCTTTTTTTCCTTCAAATTCTTGTTTTGCATATTTCATTTCCAAATCCTTTTGCTTTATACTTATATCTAATAATTCTATTCTTTTTGAATTTTCATCACACTTCTCATTATTTTTTCTTTTAAGTATTTTTGGCTTCTGAGATTCATAAGATATTTCTCTAGCAAATTCCAGAGAGTTATCATCTTCACTACAGTGAACTACGGATAAATGCAACACGGATAAATGCAAAAACCGCATAAGTGCATTGTAACATGAAGTCGTAAGCCTTTTTTATACTTTTACATACACAATTGCACGGATAAGTGCAACACGCATAAGTGCAAAAACCGCATAATTGCACAATTTTTTTTAACCTGAAAGTACTTCTTTAGTACCATTTTGTGTGGATAAATGCACATCTCTGATACTACATTTTAACCCAACTCTACAAAATAAAGCAAAAAAAAAACAAGAAAATCAGCTGATGTTATCAACGTATGTTTCATCATTTTTACTTCTTTTGTATGGCTGACTGGAGAAAATCTGTATTTTTCTGTGTCGTGCACTTATGTGATGTTTATATAAATGCAATAATCGTGCACTTATGTGATGTTTATATAAATGCAATAGCTGTGCACTTATCCGAGTTGTGAATAAATGCAAAAACCGCGTAAGTGCACAAAAAGGCCGGAGAAAACGTGTGTGCAATTATCCGTAGTTTACTGTATTCGAAATTTTGATGGGCACACTGGTTGCTTGATTTTCATTGGTTGATTTGTCCAATGATATTCCTATTTTGATGTTGTCAGACATATTTCGTATGGGAGATACAATTTCTACAGAATTGCTGTCGTACATGTTGGAATCTATTTCGAAATGGCTAGGCAATCTGGTAACCAACTGTTCCTCAATATCAGTTTTAGCTATTCTACACACTCAAATTCAATGAGAATTCCAGAATTAACCTCCGCTTTACTTCGTAATACAAGTCCTTTGACCAATAATCTCTAATTAATTTTTATTTTGTATACATTTCCTTGCACAAATTTCCAAACAATTTATAAAAAATAACAAAAAATGTGTGGTTTCGCCTTTGTCATTTTTACCAGACGAAATAGATAATTGGAATAAAATTTGACATGGGTTGAAAAACAGCAACAAATACATATGTACTGTTTTTGGCAAAATTCAAAGCGAAATGAGAGATTTACTGTAGTACTATTCAATTTGAAATAATGTCTATAAATATTGTCGCTGTGCGAATCGAAGTATGTATTTCAATAAATTTGAGATTGTTTAATAATGCTGAGTGTCTGTAGAGGAGATTGCGATATGATTACCCTAATATGGGCTCCTGGACGCGGGGGAGTTAAAGACAATAACAAAGTCGATGCTCTTCCAGAAGTTGGCACAACCGAAAATGGCTTAATGAACCCACCTGAAAAGAGACCAGACATATCTGGACCAACAAAGACATATGCATAACAAAATTTGAGTTAGATCTGACCAGATTCTCTCTTAGGAACTTCATAGCAATTATAATTGTGCACATGCCCAGAGACTAGGAATACCTTGTAATGAATTTTACAGAAGCTGTTAAGATGGCTAAGAAGAAGACACCAAAGAACATTTTTTTGTCATTGAATGAGATTTACACCTTTATAAAATTTAGAGATGCCAACCAGAAGTAATTATTTTACGGCATAGATAACGTCTGTGTTATAACTCAACGTTAAAGCACCTAAGTAAGCTATGCCCATTGAAGCGGGTGCCAATTTCAATCTAACCTAACCCAGCAGAATAATAAACAAATATATTGCCTTACAATAAGGATTAACAGTGTTATGATTCTGTGTAAAATTAATTTTTTTATTTATAATATACATTTTTAATTAATAAAATGTTTAAATAATACAATTTTCATAAATAACTCATGTGAAGCAACAATTTATGAGAAAATCTAAAAGAACTAATGTTTGCAATCTACTGTTTAAGTTAAAAAATTACAATTAGTCACTCAAAAACGTAAAAAAAAAAATTACTTATGAATTTGACAGACCTTTCGTTGAATTTTGACAATAGCTGGGGCAAATTATTTTTTTGGTCTTCATGGTCCGACTGTTTTTGACGGCGTGTTTATCTGAAGTTACGGTAATATTCTGTTTTATCACTTGCCGATAATTTAACAACAGTTGATCGACGCCGTTATAATTTTTTGTTTGACTTTCATATAGCGGACGAGAAAGTTGTCAACTTTGGAATTATATGAGGAATATTTGGGCAGATTTGTTATTCGTATTTATTTATGCTAAAATAAAATTTCAAAATGCTTAAGATCGTAGCGCTCAATGATGATGAGAAGGATGAAGATAATGTGGACGAAGAGCTTGTTGCTACCAGGGAGGCTCAAGTACGTTTATACACAACTTTGTATCCAACTTCTTTAATAATACTTTTTGCTTTTGTAGGAAACAATTGTTGAAAATGAATACCTTCGCGCAATAAAGCTTAAATCTAAAGGTGAAATTGACGAATGCTTGTATTTACTCAATGAATTGCTTAACACTAAAGTTTTAAATGAGGTAAACTATTCAGTTCTATTCTTATATCTTTGAATTTAAGAATGTTAATTAATCCTCATTCTCAATACATGCCGTTTACCACAAGCTCATTTATACGAACAGGATGCATGATTATTTAGCTGAGTTAAGCCCATATCCATAGGACGCATTTAATAAATGTCTAGCAAGTTCGTTTTATGTCATAAATTTCTTTTTTGGCAATATTAGACAATTCCACAGCAAGGAATATAGATGATTCAAAGAAAACCAGTATCTTACCTGGTGCCAAAGCATTTAATATAGTATGTGCATAAAAAAATTTTCAATGGAATTGTTTTAGGAGGACAAGTTTAATGTCAAAAAATATTGCATTAAAAAGAGCAAGTTTAATTCCATAATGCATAAGATGTATTAATGCTTAGTTTATTTCTTGGGGAGTACTTTTGCAGTACATATATAATTTTGAGTCCCATTTTTTTCCATAAAGCACTGGTGTTTTTTTTTTTGTTCATAAAATAGTTAAATACTCTCTTATATGTATAGGTATAATCATTCTCTTATAAAGCAATGTTTTTTATGGTCCTAAGTCTTCACTTCATGAGTAGTATTTAATGTATTAAATTCCAAAAGTTTATACATTTTAACCCTTCAGCAATTTTTCCAGCGAACAATAACAATGTAAATAAAAAAAAATTCAAAAATTTCGCTATAATCATACTCTTCGCTGAATAATACAATTTCTAGTTGTACTTTTTGCGCTCAGTATAATTTACAACATTATGATTATGAGTTCATTCAAGTATTGGTGGAAGAACTTTCCATTCTAACAGAGGCATTAGTTGTATCACTTTATTCAACATTTTCATCATAAAACTTAATTGTTCAGTAATTTCTCATCTAAAAATTTATCAGTGTTTTCACTGATATACATATGTACATATATACTTGCAAAAATAGCAAAAATATTTTAGAAGTCGCCGTAGTCTAGTAGATAGTGTGTTGGCTTATTAGACGGAAGCCCCGAGTTCAAATCCCAGGTCAGACATCAAAACGAAAATATGAAAATATTTCTTCGGCGACTTCCTCACACCAGATTTCTGGCAAAAACTCTGAGAGTAAAAATTGCCATGAAAACCTTCTCAAAAATCTGTCGTTCGGAGTCGACTTTAAACTGTAGGTCCCGCCACTCATGTATAAAATTAACGCACTCAACACGAGTGGTGTGAGAAGCTAGGACGTTGTACAATGGGTCAATTCGACCTCCGGGTACTGTACTTGTCACAATTGACAAGTACACGTCCTCTAACCTAACCCAACCTACCTGCAAAAATAAAGACGACGTTTTCCAACAGGTAAAAAGCGCAAAGAAAGGCATATATAGGGAGGTTATTCTAACTTAATTGAGTCAATGCAATGCAGATAAGCTACAATTTTTAAAAATTAGGGATACACAACAAAATGTTAAGTATTTTAAATTTTTTATTAATTTAATTGAATATGTGCTTTAGTTTTGTCAAGCAACAAAAGCGAGAATTGTTAATTTTTTATGAAAATTTTTGTGTTTAATGAAGAATATTGTAGGATTTTTTAAATTTTAGTTAGCAGAGAGTATAGTATTAATAAATCATTAATAGAAACTTAAGTCCATCAGAGTTTAAAAATTTTATTGAGGTACGTTCAAGCACACACATTCTGTGCTTTAGTTTTGTCCAATACTGTAAAATTGAAAAAACTAAAAAAGATTTAAATAGCAATGTCGATCCAGTAAACCTAAATATAACAAACATTGAGAACAGGAAAAATGGAACGATAATTATACAAAGTGAAACCGATGAAGACAGAAATAAAATAAAAATGCTATTGAGTGCAAAATGGGTGAAACGTATGATGTTAAAGCGCCAAATGAAGGAGTTATGTGAATAATAATAACGGATATGTCAGTCAAATACAATGATGAAGAACTTATTTCGAAAATCAAGAGACAAAAACAACAATTGCAATAACACGAAATTAAAGTGGTAAAGTCGTACGAATATAAAAAATATAATAAAATAATTTATAACGCTAAAATAATAGTTAACAAAGAAACATACACAGAGATTAAAGCTGCACAAAAATTATTGATTTTTGATGGAACAGACATACATAATTATGTGCTTTAAATGCTTAGGGTATAATCATAAAGCGAGTGAATGCACTAGAGGAGAGACGTGTTATAAATGCCACGGAAAACACAAGTCAAAAGAATGCAATAAGGAAATAATAACTGTGTTAACTGCATGAGAGCAAACAAAAACCTAAATATGGGCCTTAATGAAGATCATGTCACAACTGACAGAGAATGTCCAGTATATAAAAATAAGCTCAATACGAAAAAGAAAAGAATGGGTCTAGTGGTTTAACAATCACAGCAAATATATGGTATTTATACGAACATATGTGGCATAATTAACAATTACAACCAACTAGAAGTTATAGTCAATGAACAAAACCCTGATTTTATTATTCTATCGGAAACACACTTAACGCGAGATATTGAAGAACAGGAAATACAACTTAATGGGTATAATAGTTACATTACGCACTCAAATAGGACGGGCGGAGTTGTTGTTTATTTCAGACAACAATATAATGTTATAAAAATTGGAGAAAAGTTTTCTAACTACAATTATTGGATAAGTGCATACAAGGTTACAGTCAGGAACAATCAACTAATAATAGCAGCGGTATATAGATCACCAAGCAGCAGTGAAGTAGAGTTCTGTCAAATATTTGAAGAAGTAATGGAAGAAATATGTGAATTTCCATACAATATAATAATTGCTGGCGATTTCAATATAGACTGGAGCAAAGAAGGAACTTATAAGAACAGACTGAAGTGTGCCTTCAGTGATAATGGACTGAAGCAAATAGTCAATGATTATGCCAGAGTAATGGCAAGCACAAAAACAATAATAGACTATGTCATAACAAATAACACAAACATTACAGCAATCAATAATATTTCAAATAAGATAACAGATCATGAAGCGATAGATTTTAAAGTCAATATAACAGGCAATAAGTATACTGGCAAAAAGGAAATTAAAATATTTAAATACAATAGAACTTTGTTTAATAATGAAATATGTGCAATACTATGAGAGAATAATGACAATGATTTAAATAATAAAGTTGCTCATTTTGACGCAGCCATCGAAGACTATAAAAAATTTACGATTAAGAGAACAATAAATGAAAAAGATAATGTGAACCAATGGTTTAATGGAGAACTGAGACGATTAAAAACAGAAAAGGTAATTAAATATCAGATTGCAAAAATGGAAAATACGGAAGTAGCATGGGCTAATTACAAGATAATTAGAAATATATATAAAACTAAAATTGTTCGAAAAGAACAATTTTGTTAATAAGAAAATAAGTAATGCCAAAGACCAGAAACAAATGTGGAAGCAGATAAAAGACTTAGTCCTTAAGAAAAATAAAACTGTGATAAAAAATGTGATATTTTATGGAATAGAATATAAGAATGACGACCACCAAATAGCAACTCAATTTAATAATTACTTTGTAGATAGTATTAAGTCAATTAACAATACAATAAAAGATGTGCAATATGTAAACAATTTACCTGTGATAACAAATAGATTTAAATTCCGTGCAATAACAACTCAAGAAATTAAAAATATCAGCAAGAGTATGAAAAATAAGGCAGACTACAACAATGTTACAATTAAAATTATATTGGATAACTGGAATATATTGGGGACAAAAATACGTGATATTATAAATATGTATGTCAATTAGGACAGGAGTATTTCCAAATAACTGGAAAATCTCTATGATATCCCCGGTAGAAAAAATTTTAAAAACCAACAAATGTGATGAGTTCCGCCCAATAAATACACTAAAAATCTGCGAAAAAATAATGGAAAAAGTAATTAAGGAACAACTAGAAGCATATATGGAGCAACATAATTTATTCACAAAATATCAGTCAGGGTTTAGAAGAAATTTCTCATGCGAAACAACGGTAAATTATTTGATAAACAGATGGAAATTTATAGGAAGAAAGAAAAAAATAATGGCAATATTTTTAGATTTCAAAAGAGCATTTGAAACAATTGACAGAGGAATACTTATTCAAAAATTAAATATGTATGGCATTAAGGAAAATGAAATTGAATGGTTTAGATAATACCTTACAGACAGAAAGCAAATGACAAAGGTAAATGTTACAAAATCAGGTGAAGTGAATAATGAATTTGAAGTACCTCAGGGTTCAATATTGGGAGCTTTGCTATTTATAATCTACATAAATCATATGCCACGAATACTCAAAAGATGTAAAATTATACTATATGCAGATGACACCCTAATATATCCGGAAGGAGAAACGGATGAGCAATGTAAACAATATTTACTACACGATATAAATAACATAAATTATTGGCTAAAGATGAATAAACTGAAGCTAAATGAAAGCAAAACTAAGTTACTTCAAATAAACATGAATGATGATTCAGTAATTAAAATAAATAATGAAACGATTGAAAAAGTTAATAGAATAAAATACCTCGGGTTTATAATAGATAAGGACTTAAAATTAAATGAACACATTGATTACATATGCAAAAAAATTGGCAAAAAAAATTGGATTCCTAAAACGAATTAGAAATAAAATATCGATATTGACTGCAATCAATATATATAACACAATGATAAAACCGCATTTTGAATTCGGATCTACAATTTTATATACCTGCTGCTCAACAACACAATTAGAAAGACTGCAAAAATTGCAAAATAAGGCCATGAGATCAATACTTAAATATAACCGATACACTCCAATTCAACTTATGCTGGACACACTAAAATGGTTAAATATCCAACAGAGACTGGTCCTTAACACCTTACAATTTATTCAAAAAATGAAAATGGGAAAAGCGCCTACTTATCTAACCGAACAACTTGGATATGTAAGTGATGTTCAACCGTATCACCTGCGAAACACTGGAGATTTTCGTCTACCAATGGCGACAATAACATCCATGCAGAGGTCACTTTTTTTCAAGGGACTTAAACTTTTCAATATGCTACCGGAATTCATAAAGGCAGAAACAAATTTTAATTTATACAAAAGAAATATTGTTCTATTTGTAAGAAATAACGAGATTAATAATATTTAGTAAAATAATTTTATTTTTGAAAATGTTTAAAGTATTATGAATACTACTAAATAAATAAATAATAATATTATATGTATATTATATACTGTACACGATAAAAAAGAAAAACTATTTTATTGTATCGTTGCTGAACACAGAATGCATAATAATCTTTATTGACAAAATATCGACGCCTCCATCCTATAACGTTCTAAGTGTACTTAGAACGTTTTTAATGTTCTTGCATTTTTAAATTCTACGTTCTCTAACTTAAATACTGTCAAAATTTGGTTAAGATGCGCCGATCCGTTCCGAAGTTATAGGGAAAAATCTACTTAGAATACACATATAGTCGTATGTAGCGCGAAAACTTTGAGAGCTCTTAACTCAAAACACACTTTTTCGACTTAGAATGTTATAGAACGAAGGCGTCGATATGTTAAACTTCTTCTACCAGCTAAGGGTCCGTTATAAACAACAACAACAATAATACAGCAACATCACTCAAGAGAGTGCTGTTTACAAAAAGAATAGAAAACACATTGTAGTAAATGCATCGTATGATTTAAGTAAAAATTACATTAAATTAAGTAGATTAATTTAAAATACCAAAACATCGCCAACTTTCCGCCAGCCTTGAACAGAATTTATGAAGTTCAATCATCCTTCGACAAGGGGGGCAATTTTGTCACAGGTATTTGTAGCGTTGAGGTTGCAGTCTTTATAATAGCCACTCTAACTAGGCCATCAGAACCAGCATGGGTCTGTAGAACTCTTCCAAGTTTCCAACAAGCTGGAGGTAGATTTTTATCTTGTAACAAAACGACATCATTTATTAGCAAGTTTGGTTTTTCTTTAAGCCATTTTGCCTTGAGTTGTAGGGATAAAAGATAATCCGTTGACCAACGTGACAAAAAATATTGTGTAAGTTGCTGGATATGGCTCCATTTGGAAAGATAAGAAGTCTTCAAATGCGTGACATCAGCTTCAGGCAATGCGTTAAGTGGTCTGCCAATTAAGAAATGGCCTGGTGTAATATATGGTAGGTCATCTGAGTCAGCTTGAACTAATGGTCTTGAGTTAAGGATAGCTTCTATTCTGGTTAACAGTGTAGTTAGTTGTTCAAAGTTTAATGTAGCGAGACCAATTGTCCTAAGAAGATGATACTTCATGCTCTTTACCGTTGACTCCCAAGAACCTCCAAAATGAGGAGCAGTAAGTGGGATGAAGTGCCATTGTACACCTTTAGTATATAAAGAATTTGAAATATTATTATTGAATTCAAAAGTTTTTACCGATTGGTAGATTTCATCAAGTTTTTTAGCAGCTCCCTGGAAATTCGTGCCATTATCGCTGTATATGTGGCCGCACAAGCCTCTGCGTGCAACAAATCTATCGAGGGCTGCTAGAAAGGCATCTGAAGTTAAATCAGTGACGAGCTCTAAATGGACCGCTTTTGTGACCAGACAAATGAACACCGCTATATATGCCTTAACAGCTGGCGCTCTACGATCGTTATGTAATTTGTACGATATAGGACCAGCATAGTCACAGCCTACTTGGTAAAACGGGTACGAAGCATTTACTCTAAATTTAGGTAGGTCACCCATCAGTTGATCATTAGACTTAGCGTTGTAGCGATGACAGACAGGACACTTATCACAAACTCTTAACCAATTCACGAGCTCCCACAATCCAATATCTTAGTCAAAGAGTGTAGCGATAAGATGAGTAATTCCTGCATGTAGATTCTTCAAATGTAGTTCATGGACAATTTTATAAGCGATAGGGCTGTTTTTATGCAAAATCTGGTGTTGACTGTCATATGGTAGATCTGCTTTGTTAAGTCGACCTTCTACTCGTAAAATGCCGAATTCATCTATGAATGGAGATAATCGTTTTAACTTCTTACTAGTTATAGGAACTTTATTTTTGATATTAGATATGATGTGAGGAAAGTCAGATTCTTGATAGTATTTAAAAAACTCATTTTCAGCATCTCTAATTTCGGCTACTTGAAGTGGTGATTTATTTCGTAATTTGTAACGAAAGTCGTTAAAAGCTCGATAATAGTAAGCAAGGGATCGAACCATACGTAGAAATTTAGAATTTCTCTCATTTAATATGGCAATAACGTCTTCAGAGACAGTTGCTGGAAGACTAACTTGTTGCTCAGTACGTAACTCTTCTTTAGTTTTCACATCTTTTAAGATTTCGGGCCACTCAGTTGATTGCTTTAGTAAAAAAGGTGGGCCGTAAAACCACATCTGGTTATTTATTAGATAGCTCGATCTAATGCCTCTACTTGCACAATCTGCCGGATTTAATTTGGTAGGTACATACCTCCACTTGACATCAGGAAGGGTTTCGTGAATAAACCCGGTCCTATGACCTATGAAAGTCTTCCATTTAGAGGGGTGTGATGAAAGCCATGCCAACACAGTCTTGCTATCTGACCAGCATACAATGTCTCCTTTGTGTATATGCAACACAGGAATCAAGTACCCAAAAATTTGCGCCAATAGATATGCTGCACAAAGTTCCATTCTGGGAATTGATACCATGGTTATTGGAGCCACTTTCGTCTTAGCCATCACAAGATTTGTAGAAATCTCACCATCTGCTGATATTTTACGACAGTATACCACAGCTGCATAGGCTGCACTAGAGGCATCACAGAACCCGTGGTAGGTAATGTTGGTTTCTGTGGAAAAGATAATTCTTGGAATGTAGATATTATTTAACTGAAAAAATTCTGAAAATAATTGTTCAGCAGTATTTTTTATTTCAATAGGAAGGGGCTCATCCCAATCCAACTAGATTAACCAAAGTTTCTGAATTATGATCTTTACTGCTATTATGACAGGCGAAATCCATCCAAGAGGGTCGAAGATTTTTGATATTTCAGATAAAAGTTTCCTCTTTGTATCGATACAATATGTCTTATCCTTTACATTATAAGAAAAACAATCAGTCGCTGGATTCCATACTACACCAAGGAGACAGAGATATCTGTAGGCACGTTCACAATGCTCTCAATTTTGTCGCTTTCAGGGACGTTAGTTAAAACACTGCTCTCGTTACTTGCCCATTTTGTCAATCGAAAGCCGCCAGCCATTAGCATCTCATTTAGTTAGTCTGCTAACCTTTGGGCCTCTTCTATGGTGTTGGAGCCAGCCATGCAGTCATCTACGTAAAAGTTCATTTTCAAAGCCTCGCTGGCTAGTGGAAATCTTTCTTTCTCATCTTCACTCAACTGTAACAGGGTGCGTATAGATAAGTACGGGGCAGGTGAGGTACCATAAGTCACTGTAGTGAGCCTGTAGTGTTTTATTTCTTCATTCGGGTTATTTCTCCATAATATTCGCTGGAAATCTCGATCACATTCTTGTACACCGATCATTCGAAACATCTGTTTTATATCTGCTGTAAAACAGTATTTTTTGCACCTATATCGAAGTATAACTGCCATTAGATCTTGGTGTAAAACTGGACCCTTTAGTAGGTTGTCATTAAGAGACTTTCCATTTGTTGATTTGCACGAACCATCAAATACTACGCGTAGTTTCGTAGTGATACTGCTATCTTTCAACACAGCATGGTGAGGTAAATAAAACACTTCGGTAACAGGGCGCCTTATTTTATTTTCAGGCACTAGTTCCATATGTCCCATTGAGAAATATTCACGCATAAATTCAGAATATTCTTCTCGTAACTTGTTGTTATATTTAAACTTACGTTCCATTGCCTGTAGTCGTCTTAGGGCACCAGTAAAGGACTCTCCTAAATCAGGTTTCTGTTTGAAAGGCAATCTAACGGAGTATTTTTCAGATCTGATAGTTGTTGATTTAAATAGTTCTTCAGCGGTTTGGTCTTCAATTGTCAAGCATGGTTCAGACGGCTTCAAGTTCTTATATTCCCAAAATAACCGTAAAGTTTTATTAAGATCTTCCTCAGCTACACTTTGACTTAAGTGACAGACAGTAATTGATTCATCCATTGTGCACCCACTACAGATAACCCAACCAAAAGCTGTATTCTGTGCCAGTAAGTTGCCGTCTTTTATAATTTTACCTTCTCTTATAAGGGAAAAGAAATAATCAAACCCAACTAAAATGTCAATATCTTTTGGTGTATCAAACTTATTATCCGCTAGAGGAAGATTTTTAATCTCATCCCAATAATTAATTCTTACTTGGGCACATGGTAACTTGGATGTTAAATTATTAAAGATATGAGCAAGCATACTCACATCACTACTATGTACAGACTTTACCTGTAGTTCAACAGTACCCTTAGTTACACCAGCCTTGTTATTGCCCAATCCGCTCACATAAATTTTGGAAGGTTTTCGTTGCAGTCCTAGCCTTTGAACACACCTTTCTGATATTAAAGTGTTTTGACAGCCTGAATCTAAAAGAACACAAGAATTTTGATAATATCCTATATTATCTTTAACCAACACCCTGGCAGTTGGTAGCAACATATTTAGACTTCTCACCTCAGCAGATGCTGTTTACAGATGTATCACTGTTAACAGTAAAGGTGTCATTTAAATTACCTTTTAGAGCAGGTTTATCTTGAGGTTTAGTAGTATTCGCTGTAGTAGATACATTTGTTGATGGCTTTCGGTCTACATGTATTAGAGAATGGTGATGGGCACTACAAGTTTCACACACATGTTTTGAGGGACAGTCTTGTACTCTATGATTTAATTTTAAACAATTAAAACACAAACGCTTCTCCTTTATGAACTCTATACGTTTCGGAACGTCCAATTTATTGAATGTAGGGCAATATGACAGATGGTGATTTTGTGAACAAGCAGCACAGGCTTTTTTCATCGAACCGGTATAGGCGCGAGCAGATCTTTGAGGGGGTTTTGGAGAAGGTTTGCTAATTCTTTCAGTAGCAGGCATACGCTCCAAGGCATCACATCGTTCGTTGATAAACATAATAAAACTGTTAAGGGAAGGAAAAGATAGCTTACCGCAATGTTCAGCCCATGCCTGTAAAGTGTATCTATCAACTTTTTTACAAAGCAATGGATCTCTTTTCACAGCATCAGCTCCTTGGGCACGAAGTCCACGGATGACTTCATCGGCTACATTGGATACATTACGTAAGCCTTGTGGAGTATCAGATTGTGGAATACATAAAAATGTTTCTATTAAGGAATCCACAACCAGCGAGGGTTTCTCATATCTTTCTTGTAATTTCTTTAGGGCTTCTTCGTAGTTCTGATCGGAAACTGTTAGATGGCGTATTAGATTTGCTGGTTCATCCACACAATTGGGAAAATGAGTGCTCAATAGAACCTCTAGGGTTTCTTTTCTCGAGGATGTCCACGTGCCATCGTTCTTTTGGACGAAGCCTAGGATTTTGTGGTCCTTCGACAGCATCCTACGGAAACGAGCCACATCGGCAACATCCTCGATACTCGCGCAGAAAGAATCCTTTATAATCATTAAAACTGGATCTATATGCAGACCAGTCAACATCCTTGCCCGACCTACTAGCCTTATTAAAGAGTCTCCTAGTACAACAGCGGAGTTTCTGAAGTTCCGCATTCCTCCAGTCAGGCTGGCTCCTCTTACCCGGGTAAGTGACAACAAGACAACAAAATATCCGTCAAAGATCTAACTCGATCATTGATGCCAGGAGTGGAACGACCCTTAAGGGCCCTAAGTTCCTCCTCCACAACCTTCTCATATCTGATCCAGTCGATTCTTCTTGGATTCCTAAAAGGCTAAAAGCCACCAGATAGATTAATACTGAAGAATATCGGTTGGTGATCAGAGAAACAACACTCATCTGAAACCCTCCAGTCCCTAATCATAGACCTATCCATGTTAGAGAGCGTAATGTCAATTACCGCCTCCCTAACACGGTTCCTAAACGTTGGCGTGTTACCAACGTTACAAATGTTAAGCCCATCAAAATCGACTCACCCCTAGTATTTATGTCAGCACTGCCCCATTGGGTGTGATGAGCATTGGCATCACAACCCAAGACAAGGCGATATCTTTTCCTCTTCGCATGCTCCACCAGTAGTTCAATTAAGTCACCAGGAGGGGATGCGCCTCATACGGCATGTACACAGATGACAGCATCAAATCGATCCCAATGTCATCTCTGTACGCCACAGTTGTTACGTCACCTGTACAAAAGAAAGGAGTGATTAACAAGTCCAAATTACTTCTAGCTAAAATACAGGTTCCCTAAGTATCCAAGATTCCTGTATAAGAGCGATGTCAACTTCAAGGCGGCGCAGGGTGGTTAGCAGGTTGTGTGAGGCGGCTTCGCAGTGATGCAGATTAATCTGCACCACTTTTAGCCTCCTCTGGGTTCCTGGCACCACCTATGTCCGGATGACGGAATTTTAGGTGTGCCAACCCACACAACACTACGCCACCCCTTGCCCTTAGCCACTGAAGCGAATCCTGATCAATAGCGATCCGAAGATCGCCGCCTTTCTTACCATCACCAATCAGGGAGTTGACAACTGCCCACGAGCTGGTTTTCAATCCGTCATTCTGCTTTCCAATAAGTTTGGGTATAATATTCACCTGCCCAAAAGTAGGCGGGACCCATACCGTCACTATTGGGCGCAGAGAGAGGTTGGATTGAGGGATCATCTCCAATCGAGCACCGGGCTAGGGTTCACCAAGGTGCTTCACAACTCTCCTCCGTCATAAACTCAATGAGCCTTTCTTCAACTAGATCCCATCTTTCAGGAGAGATTTTGCCATCTAAATCCGACCAGTCGATGAAAGCCAGCTGAAGGGAAGGGTTAGTTCCTAGGCTACCTTGTTTCTTAGGACGCTTGGAGCCGGAGGAAGGCACCTCGTCAGACCTGTTTCTCTTCGTGTGATTTCACTTGCGAGAAACCTGCATAGAAGACTTATCCACCGAAGTGCCCCCCGCCCCCTTCGCCACCAACCTTACATCCTTCTTCTGGGATAAAGGATTAGCGGTAGTTCCTACCTCCTTTCCTTCATCCATTATAGAAGGAACACCATCACCCTTTCTCTTCACCGGAGGTTTGAAAACCTGGGTGGTCTTCTTTGCTCCATTTGGGAGTAAGGGTGTAGAACCTTCATGCCCCTTGCTTGCGGCTTGAGAGGTAGAAGCAATTGGCTCTACGCTCCCGTCCGCATTCAAGGGTCCATCCTTCTTACCAGAGTCAGTGCCTCATGAGAGGACACTGCCGGGTATTTGGTCTCATACCGCGAAACAGTGCCTCTGTGTCGAGCCAGCATCTTCTGCTCCTTAACAGAGAGGGAATCCACATCACAGCTTGCAAATCTCTTCAAGACCGTGCAAGCCCTGCGATATGAATTCCTCTCCTTATACATAGCGGAACGTTTCCGCCCAGCTTTACCCCACTTGTCAGACGAGCCACCTTTTCCCATGCAGTCCGAATCAGTACATTATTGTACTAGTGGGTCCGCAGCATCCTGTCGGACAAGTGGGTTCCTTAAAGGAGAAGTCACCACCTCATTGCTCCCAGTAGCAATTTGGATACGAGTGAAGGGGAGCCTTTCGATGACCGTATTGTCACTGTCTTCATCCGATAGTGGGGAGACAGAGTCTGATTCCACGCACATATCTTCCGTTGAAGTGGGGATTGCGAAAGCAGTCGCCTCACTAAAGGACTCCTCTACAGTCGTAATCCTCAAACCAGCTGGGGCGAAATTCCTGACGATTTCATTGTTGTCGTCAATAATACTCGCCTGGATTCGCGCAATGAGCTGGGACGCGTCTAGTCCAGTTTCAGTAGCCATTTCACCATCATCGTTCGTCACGTTCAAATCCTTGTCGTTATGTTCTTTGTCCATATAAGTCGCACGAGTGAGGGGGAAAGGAGGTCGATCATGCCATAGCCCCCGTTAGCATGACAAGGACTTGGTAGAAAACCTAATACTCACTGAGGCGCCCAGGTATCAGTGAGGCTCCGTTATAATACAGTCGGATTAGACCCCCGACTGCAAACCATCCGATAAGCACGGGTCGCTTAACAGTCCGGATTAGGGGTATAGAAGAAATATACGTGATAGGGCGAGTCGAAGACACAAAGACATCAATTCGAAGACAGTCCTCTCACGATATTAGGGTAACCTTTAGTCATGCACCACATCCACAACAGGTTGGGGATAGGTACACTTAAGCCCCCACATCGCGACAAGATTGTTACCCAGGTGGGGGTTCAATACAATGCGTTTACAATACGATAATGAAGTCGCACTGCATTCGAATCAATAATAATGTATACATGCTGCAATGAATCACAATCGGATTACAAAAATTACTGAATAATACGGACTATTTTTAAATGGAATTTATGGGTAAAATCTGTGTCTCAATCAAAATTTAATTCCAACGGATACCTAAGGCCAATAACATGCTGTTTTCAAATTTAAAAAAAAATTTTATGAACTTAGTGATGGGTATTCATTTTCTGTAATGAAAACACTGCGTTTCAAAGCATTAGTAAGTTCGAGGTTCTTATAAATAATATTTTAATTTAAGATACTGAAATGTCAGTATTTTCGTATTTTCTAATTAAATTTTTGCTCAGATGATAATTTTGAAAAACCGGACTTTCATCCCTCATCAAATGAAACAAACATGCTCTTAAAAAAGTTTGTTTAAAGCATACCTGTTAAATTAATCAAAAGTTATGATTGAAAATAATTAAATTACATTGGATTATTTTTGATTCTTTTTAATTATCTGGTACTAATCGCCAGTAATCCTGATTATTTTTTTGGTTATTAATAAATTAATAATTATGTAAACAAAAATAATCGTAAGTGTTATTACACTGTAATTATTATTACACCGCCATTTAAAAAAATAATCTACTAATAATTACGATTATTAATCATTACTTAACTGGTATGATTAATTGTATATTTTAAATTATAAAATTAAATCAATTTGACGTACTTTATACAAAAGCTGTAATGTGGGCTTCTTCAAATGTTCTGTTCTCGGAAATTCAATACCAGAGTCTCTGGTGGGAATCGAGTCCACGACCCTCACGCTAATAGTCCAGCACACTACCCACTAGACTACCAGGGCACTCTAAATATTACTTTAACCTATTAGATTTCTTTTAAAGATTTTATTTATCTTTTCATATACTTTTAGGAAATGCTAAATTGTTGCACAATTCGTTATACAGTGTTCCATAATTATAAAGTTAATTTATTTAATTTTATTTTAATATAATATTTAAATTAAGTCTTTTGTTAAGTTGATCACCTTTATTAAAAATGAAACTAAATATTCAAATTATATATATTATTTTGACCTGTTCCTTTGATAATCCAATCAATAAAATATTCTAGCTCAAGGTCAATTTCTTAATTATCAATTTTCTTTATTATATATCAATATTTCGATATCCATCGGATATCATCTTCAGGATTCCAAAAAGAGAGTAGCAATATCTAAAATATAACATTATCACTGCTCGTTATCACATCTAATATTGTACTCAATATATAATAATTAAGAAATTGACCTTGAGCTAGAATATTTTATTGATTGGATGAAACTAAATATTCTATCTTTAAATTACTGACTAAGGTCTTTTCAGTATTTTCATAAAATTTTTTATAATACTCCTAAAATTGCATTTTTTTAGTACAGAAAAGTAATAAAATTCAGATCTTTTGAAGAAAACAAGCCTAAATAAAATTTCCCACATAATTTCTATAGAACAGATATTATTATACTATTATTTCAATATTTTTCGATGTAAACCAATTTGTCGTTAACCACTGTTGTGAATTATAGCGGTGTCCTGCTGATTTATAAAAGTTTTTGTGGAGTTTTGTAATAAAAAAGGCTCTTAACTCACTACCTTAGCTGAGGAATAGTGTCTGTTCTTTATTAGATATGAAACAGACTGAATTTCAAAAACTCTGTAGGCACAAAATACTGCCAATGTGTTGAAATGTCACCCCACAATTTGTCTTGAAGAGATATTCAGTAATTTCCAATTTCCCTATTAGAAATTTTAGTCTTGGCCGTCTTATGGCCTGGAGAACACATAACATAATTGGTCATTACAATCCTTTAGTCAGGATTACGACCTAGTTTCTCACACCACTTATGTTGTGTGCGTTAATTTTTATACATGAGTGGTGGGACCTACAGTTCAAAGTCGACTCCGAACGACTGATTTTTGAGAAACTTTTCATTGCAATTTTATTTACTCTCAGAGTTTTTGCCAGAAATCTGCTGAGAGGAAGTCGCCGAAGAAATATTTTGTCATATTTCGCTTAGTTGGAGATGCCTGACCTGGGGTTTGAACCGAGGCCTCACGTCTAATATGCCAACACACTACCTACTAGACCACGGCGACTTCAATTTAACTACAAGAAATTTTGATCTTGGCTCTCGTGTGAAGTGGGAAGTTGAATGGGTCACTTTTTTTTATTAACATGGGAAGTTTTTTATGTAGACTGATTGCTCAAGATTCAGTCTGTTTCATGTCCAATGAAAACCACATACTATCCCATTATTCCCCGGCAATGGTAAAGTTAAAAAATATAACATCGGTGTATAACTGTTCCGAATTTGGTTTTAAAACTTAACGTGCAAATAGTTGTCCAAGTCGTATTAAAAAGCGGAATGAAAAGAATACGTGCAATAGTATTCCTTTTGATAAAGTATTAACGAAATTATAAATTTGTTTCATTGTGGATAATGAAACCTGTCTCAAAATGAATTTGATTGTATTAAACTGCAGCGAATTGTGCAATAGTCATAGGATTAAAAAATGGCGGAATTATTGTGGTGGACAATCAAAAATTTGCTATATTTTATTGTACTCACTATACCTCAAACCTACATATTAATATATTTTTTTTTTCTTGTTTTTATACACAAATTAAATGTTACTTATTTTGGTCTATTTTAGGATTTGAAAAGTGACCGCAATGATAAACTTTGGATTATAAAGTATAATTGTCACAAAAATATTGCAGTGATACTGGAGGAAAAATTTGAGTACATGTTATCTTTACAACATTATATTGCCGTAAGATTTGTATTATTCGCCTTTGATGAATTTAATATATTTATATATGTATATACTTTTTCTTTACTTTAGGCTACTTTAATTGATAACACTGATGTCTTCACGTTACATAAATTTGGTCAGTTAGCTTTAAAATTAAATAGTACTGAATTAGCTGAGTATGCGTTTGAAAACTGTCTTGAACGAAATTCTGCTCATTTGAGTGCAGCTGAAGGCATGTTTAAAGTTATGAATAGTTATCACAATATAATGGGCTTGTACATTTGGGCAAAAAAAATATTTCACCAAGACCCTAATAACGTAAAAGCAAAGCAGATCTTGCAGGAAGTTTTCAACATGTTTGAAAAAAATGTATCGCTTTTAAATGAGTGTGATGGAATATCTACTATTCTTTCTTTTGATACCCAAAAAAACTTTTCTTATGAAATCCTGTTTGGTGAAAATAAACCTAAAATAAAGCAGGAAAAAATGAGTGAATTAATAGATCTAAAGAAATTTTTAATTAAGCAATTAAATTGGAATTCAGTTGGACAGTTTATTGTAAGCTTTTATTTATTCTTACGTGATGGTAACCAATCGCTGTTCTTTGTATTTGATTTTAACGATATCATTGCTATTAGTAGCAATACGGACGATGATCCTCATAACAAGAATATGAGAACTCTTGAAATAGATACAAATACATCAAAAATAGAGGCCAGTGAATTGGAACAGAATTCTGTAACCTCTAATGATAATATAACGGAGCAGTCGAAAGCTACAATAACTGAAAAATCAGAGTCATTTCCTTTGGATGGTCAAAACTATGATTCTGACTCTAATGCTAAATCGGACGGGTGTGAAACAATAAAACCGAAACCTAGACGTCGCTGTAGTGATCTACACTTTCTTGAACAGTGGGGTTGGCACAAAAGTCGTCGGTATTCATCAAAGAAAAAAACTGAACGTGACGATTTAGATTCTAGTCTAAATGGATACTTAAGAAAAATTTTAATGCAATATATACTGTAAGTATTATTTTTATTGCTCATTTGAATCTTTAGATTTAGTCTACAATTTATTTATTTATTTAGAATAGACTTACTATACTATATACATATATACTAGTGGCACAAACTAAAGGAACTGTCTTAATATTTTAACATTTCCATGGTAATATTGTAAAAAATAAACCTGAGAATTTTTAAACATAACTGTTTCTAATTTTATTGGTTCTATTAATTTATGAAAAAAATATTAAAAAAAAAAATAAATGTTTTGATTTGAATTTAAATGTAAAAACTAAAGCAACTTATCTAATTTGTTTTAAATTTGTATGCATTTGTTGTGCATTTGCGAGGAATTGAAGTTATTAATTTATCAATTTCGCTTTCTGAAATGTTTTCCCATGTTTCTTTTATTAGGAGCAAAAATCGTTTGTACGTTTGTTAAATCTCAAAAGATTGCTATCTAATTAGATTTAATATGGCAGCATGGAAAGTGCGAGACAGAGCATTGAAAGCAGTAGTCCTGCTTCCAGAAAAGTTGAAAAAAATTTTATTTCTCATAAGAAGATTGGCGAAAAATATTGTTTTCCAATAGGACCAAATTTAACTTGGAAAGATTGTAAGGAAAATGTTAAGCACAGTGTGAATTCTTTTTACACAATTGAATCGGGCCTCCGTGTGAAGTTAGTCAAACTATGGACTGCTACCTCTACAAAAATATTTTTGAAGCTGTCATGTTACGTTTGCTAATGTCTGCTTTATGGGTTTTCCTAGTTTCAAATCAATATATTATTATATTTGAATGGTTGAACCAGTCTAGATAGGACAGAGAAAAATAAAACGTTATCAGATGTCGAATAAACGAAATTTTTTCCAAATAAAAAAACATGGAAAAACATGAAATTGATAAATTAATAAATTTAAATGAATTGCTTTAGTTTTTGACATCCAAATTCTAAGTATTTAAATTTTTCTTTAATTTTTTTGTTTACTAAAAATATTAATACAAAAATTTAATACAACACTGTTACCTCTGCTTCCAAACAAAGCCTACTCCATCTGCTTGTCGTATGTCTAAAGCGGCCAAGACCCGTTATACTCCTATAATAGCTTTCATGTCCCGTTTACCCATGCCCAGGATAAGTTTCGTCCCTATTGGATTAAGCCTTGGCCATACTCGGTCTAAGGCTCCAGTTCCTACCCATGGAATTCCTATACACGTAGTATACATTGAATCCTTTCCTGAATATTTAGTGCCCAAGATAATTTAAAGTCAAGTATAACCACTAAGTATTTCGCCCTATTCCAAGGTCTTAATGTCACTCCATCAAGAACCAGCGGTCTGAAACTATCTCCGTCTTGTCCGGGCTTATCCCCAGATCCTTTCCACGAGCTAATGAGGACAGATCCCTCAATGCCGACTACATGACCTCACTAATCGTGGGCAAAAATTTCTCCTTGAATAAGGCTACTACATCGTCGGCATAGCCTTCAACCTTCCTTACCTTGCTTTCGGATTGTTTCAACACGACATTGACATTTCCTAGTTATTCGCACCCCCGAAGTCGATCCGATAGCTCTACTGCTAAGCATCCGACTAATTCACTCGGCTAATAGGTGTAGAACACCTAAGGATTCCAGTGCCTCCTTTATCGTTTCTAGTTAAATATTATTAAAAGTAAGAGAAAGATGTCAGCGTATATTGCCTATACTGCAGGCCTTTTTCTATACAACCTACGACCTCATGAAGGGCGCTCTCAACAGATTTACCCTTACGGTTGTGCTTCTATGATGAAGATCTAATGTCTTCAATAGAAAAGACAATAGTCTGATTGGCCAAAAAACCTTCGGTTTCGATTGACAGATTTGTCCACTTTCGGAATGAAAACCATCCAGACTTGTCTCCACCTTGTAAGTATGTTACATTTAAGTAGACATACTCCGAAAATATTACTCAGTAGTTGTAGTACATTGTCAAGTTCTGTAAGATGGCCGGAAAAATGTTATCCGTACCGTGGGACGCATACGGCCCAATATCTACTAGTTCCCATGTCTCATCTACTAGCTCTGATTCACCTTCTGCGTGTAGCAAGTCTCCTTCAGTGCATTTGTCTCCCTAATGAGTTTCCATAAGAAAGTCCAGGGTTTCAGCGCCCGAATCCGTCCGCGAACCATCAGTCTGCACAATATACATATACCCCGGTACCGCATTGTCATTAAATGATAATATACGCCTAAACCTCGCTAGATCATTTATGGATTCCATGGATTCGCAGTATAGCACCTGCGAAATCCTTTTTGCCCCTTATACTTATTGAAACTCCCCCTATAGCTGTTCCAATTTGCTTGCCTACTCTGTAGAATAGTTCGGCCATCCACCATTTATGCTGTTTTCGCCTACACAGATAAACAAGTGTACAATCGAAACTATCTATGAGAGAAAGCATCCTTGGTGATTTCGATCGCTCCTTGCATTCCAAGGTGCTTCAACCTGTATATTCCCAACGAAAATTCCAATCTGTCTTCCTTCCTCACTGACTTGGTAAAGTTAATAGAAAACTCTATTACCTTGGTACCTATTACTGTGCTCCTGTCCTTAGCCACAATCGTGGGGATCTGCCCCCACACAAAAATCAATTACTGCCAGCAATAAAATCAAAAATTGACTTGCCTTTTGTATTCATGTTTCTGCTACCCCATTAACCATGATATGCATTAACATCACAGCCGAGTATCAAGTCCATATTGTTCCAACTTGTATACCTGACCAGCTTCCGCACATCATCAGCTTTAATAGGCATGTGGATCGATGCAACTGGCCATTTCAGGCTCTTGGATTCGCCTTCCTCCTCCTTATACGACTCCTTCATCTTCCTCACTAACGTACTAGCTGTTATTGTTTTACTGGGCATGACCGAGCTAGCCGAAGTTACCTTTGATCACTACAGTTTACCACCAGTACTAATTACATTACCAGTACATAATTTCCTGTTGGTACTGCAACGAATAGTTTCCGTCATAGCACCAACAGATAGTGGTAGGGCCTTCAGGGATTGAACTTCCCAAGAAAGCACTGGTAGGCCTTTACATTCTTTCCTTCACGTGTTTATTGAGGATATATCGGTCCTTGTCAGAAAATAGCGAAGTGTGCTTCTGAGCTAACTTATGCAAGATAGCAAAGGAGACCCTCATGCCATTCCTAGCTCCCCCCTCTTTCGTTCGGCTTTTGTGTCATGTGACAGGGCGTCCTGCCAAACAAGTTTATTAGGAGCAGCTTTCCCCTCTATCAATGAGGTTTTTGATTCCGAAGCCACTAAAGGAATGGAGGATCCACCAGAAAGTTCTCGATTTGGAGCAGAGATCACAAGAATCATCCATCGATAGATCGCCCATGCCCTCTGTGGGGGTGAACGGGGAAAATAAATAAAATAAATTTAAAGTCAAGTATAACCACTAAGTATTTCGCCCTATTCCAAGGTCTTAATGTCACTAAATCAAGAACCAGCGGCGATAGAAGAAAAATACAAAGATATTAGTTTCGATATTACTTTCTTTATTTGTACAACAAAAAACGTACCTTTGTGTTCGGGGGTGGATTTTATAATAATCTCTTTTCGGTTTATATTTCAACAATTCACAATTATAAATTACTTAATGCACACGGTTGTATAAATACTTAAACTAAGCTTAAAATTAGGGTGGCCAGCGTGAACACCCTCCAAGGCACCCGAAATTACAGAGAGCCTCCTGACAAACCCAAAGGCTCCTATTCAATTTTCTGTTAATAACTGTCTTTGCTGATGAAGTATGCCGCTATTTATGTTCATCAACTTGTCGTCTACGTTTCCTCTAGAGCCTTTGTTTCATTTTTCTTTAAATCTTCAATTTTGGAAGGAACGAATCAAGGAAGGACGTTCACGCGAGAGCGACGGTCACCGGCGTGATGCTGGTGTTCTGTCATCTGTATCTATGGATAATGTAAATATTGAGGAGGCGGATGCTCTCGATGTTCTGGGCATGAGAATTAGTTGTGATGCTCGCAGGTATACCGAGCTCAGACATTGCGGCAAAAACACGATCCCTTATGGGGCTATCGAAGGCTGCCTTATAGTCGACAAAAAGATGGTGTGTGTCGACTTGTTTTTCGTGGGCCTTTTCCAGGATTTGGCGCAGTGTGAAGATCTGGTCGATGGTGGATTTGCCAGGTCTGAAGCCGCACTGACAAGGTTCAATCAGTGTTTTGACGAGTGGCTTCAGTCGTTCACACAATACGCCTGTAAGAACCTTATATGCGATAGGGAGAAGGCTTATACCCCTGTAGTTGGCGCATATTGTAGGATCTCCCTTTTTCAGGACAGGACAGAGGACACTGAGGTTCCAATCGTTGGGTATACTTTCCTCTAGCCATATTTTGTAAATAAGCTGGTTTTCTCGTATGCGGCGTTTTTCGCTGCAGCTGCCTCGCGACACTCCTCATCGTACCATTGATTTCGTTGGGGTGGGCGCTCGAAACCAAGGACTGTTTCCGCAATAGTGCGCAAGGAGTGGGAGATGTTGGCCCACAGTCCACCAATGTCGTTGAGATTAGATGAGGAGCTTATCCGAGAGTTGAGCGGAGAACGCCTCAGCTGTCCTTTGTGATCGCAGCTTCCTAACGTCCAGCTTTCGCAATGTACTAGAGCGCGCAGTTCTAGAGCCGCTAATGCGCAATCGGAACTTGGCTGCGGCAAGGTAGTGGTCAGAGTCGATGTTTGGACCTCTAAATGTGCGCACATCTAGTACACTGGATACATGCCTTCCGTCAATCACAATATGATCGATCTGGTTGGATGGATGGATGTTGATCGATCAGGGGACCTCCAAGTGGCCTTGTGATGTCGAGATGCTGAAACTTTGTGCTACATACTACCATGTTACGCACCGCCGCGAAATCGATCAGCCTCATACCATTGGAGGTAGTGTTCGCGTGGAGGCTGAACTGTCCGACAGTGGGGCCAAAGATACCTTCCCTCCCGACCTTCGCATTAAAATAACCGAGGACGATTTTGGCGTCATGGGCCGGGCACTTATCATACACGTCCTCGAGTTTATCGTAGAAGGCATCCTTAACCACATCGTCCTTATCATCCGTCGGGGCGTGAGCACAAATAAGGGTGATGTTGTAAAATTTCGCCCTGATGCGGATTGTGGCTATTCTCTCGTTCACAGACGTGAACCCAGAGACAAGGTGGCGAAGTCTCTTATTAACCACAAATCCGCATCCGAATTCGTGCTTATCAACCTGGCAGCTGTAATACACATCGCAAGATGCCAGCCTTTTGCATCCTTGCCCTATCCATCGCATTTCCTGTATGGCAGTGATGTCCGTCCTACATTTAATGAGGGCATCCGCCAACTGGGTGGAAGCACCTACCCTGTCCCTGTTCGGACGTTCCAAGTGCCTATTCGTATATCATAGTCCTTTAAACGTTTGCCGTGGTTGTCAACTTTTGAGGTGATCTTTATGGTTTCTTGTGCTTTGGTTTTCATTGGATTTTTGTTTTTACTTGGTGGGTTCCAAGCCCTACGCACAACCCAAATTTTACGTCCAGGGGATTGGACCTCGCTGCACGCATTAGTTAACATCTAGCGGGTGCTAGAATGCCATCCAGGAGAGGCCACGAGGAGGCTGCGCGTCAACTTGAATACAGCAAGACAAGGATCGTCCTGGTGGTCGCCATGTTGGCCACAGTCAGAAACTTTACCTTGTTTGCATGCATCCCATCTCCAAAAATATTACGTTTAAATGATGGCAGCTTTTTGCGAATTATCTGTGCTCCGTTCAAAGATTTCTAATGATTTATGATAAAGCGGGGATAAACTCTGTGAATTTCTATGTATGTAGTTATAAAGAACAAGTTTTTAAATCAACATGCAGAAATCAAAAACAAAGTAAAGGTAGATAAGCATTTGGTAGTTTTGAAAAATTCAATGTTTTATATATAACAATAGTCCCTAAATACCTGACCACCAGTCCATAAACAAAATATTTAAATTGATTTTTCGCTAAATCTAAATCTTGTAAAATAAACCCTTAAATGAAATATGATATTTTTAGAGGTTTTAAGTTTTATTGTTTAGATAATAGATCAAGATAAGAAAGTAAATAGATAAGTTTGTAATTGAATACAATTACTTATAATAAAATTTTATTGTGTTCTTCATTGGTCGGTAATTGATTTGGTCGGAATTGATTGTTTCATTCAACATTTGTGTACATTTAAAGATTTCATGTTTTAAAAAGACTACATATTTTTTCAGCACTACAAATAATGCCAAATGGCCATTCAATGAAAAATGTGAAAATTCTGCTGATAGTGAAATTCACTGCGATGAATGTAAACTCTATCTATCTGCTGAAAATTTCGACGACCTGACGAAGAAAGAATTCGAAGCTTTTATAAACAAATTAAAGGTATAAGTTAAAAGATTTCATATATAAAACATATTTAATTGGAACCATTTAAAAACTTATAATTTTTTTATAGAGTAAACTAACTGATGTAATGGATGTTGTATATAAATGGTTGAAGTATATATCGGCTGCTTGGGCTTTTCATATACCAGAAAATCTAAAGTCAACTTATTTAAAAGTTTTCGAAATTTATATGTAAGTAATGTAATATTTCTTTCTTTGTTTGCAATTGTAATTGTTTTTAAATGTAAATTAATAACTCCTGCCGCTGCACCTACTAATGTCTCTGATGTAATACAGAAAAAAGCTATGCATATTTTTTGCGACAAAGGGTTTTGTCATTTTTCTGTAGCTAACATTTAAGTATGGGATTACTGCTGTAAGAAGACTAAGTTGATAATATTAAATCGTTTGTTTTTTACTGTCTTTTTCATCTGCCGTTAAATTTATACTTCCTGTATTGGCATTAGATCTCGTAAGAGTTGATTTTTTCCGAGACTGGTGTGGTAATCCAGCGGTCAATTGCCTTAACCTTTAAGCAAATTAGATGTAGTTTTTGCTGGGAACCAAATTTTTCCACTATTCCTTTCATCATTTCTTCGGACCTTTGATCAGCTGAATTAGTTAAGTTCAGGCTTCTAAAGAGTCAAGTAAATTCAAGTTGCTTTACACTGCCATTATTTTCATAGATTACAAACAACCGTTCGAGTTGATGACAGAAACGTCATATGAAGCAGCATAGAGTTCTATCAAAGAAAAGCTATCCAAAAGGGAAACCAGTGGAACTAAGAGTTTGAAAAGAATAATCTGAAGCGGTACCAGCTAGCACAGCGGAAAACTTGCAGTACGTCTTATTGTGATCATACTCCAGACAATTGTGATATTGAACGGTACCTACTTGTTCCTCTATTGTGACTTGACGGCGTAATTCCTAGCTTTGGGTGGATTTTAATCTTTTTAATTTAATGCCACTGAGCTCAAATTCAAATCGGAAACGAGGTTGTTGTAACCTTTCCTGATTTTTTTTTTTTTATTAGATACACTCTTAACTTTAAAACCCTGGTTAATAATTCTAGATTTTACCACTTCTGAGTTCTACGCTGGCGTTAATACCTTTAATAACGCTTTGTAGGTCTTTAACACTATAAGACCTCCTTTGTCAAAGTTTACCCGTATCTTGAGAGATGAGACTCTCAATAGCAGAAATTTCAGCGGAAACTAAATCACTAAGGTTATGGAAGAAAACCCGGCCAAGAATCTTACTCTAGCACGCAAAGACTGAAAATATAGGGCCCTATTATGAGATGCATTCGATATTCGATCTTCGCTGACTATCGAAGATCGAGTATCGAAAACCAAATTCTTATTATGATCTGGTAACATTGTCGAAAATTTCGTTGTGTATCTACTTTTCTATCGAAGACAATTTTGCTTTCGCTGCCGAATTGAATTGTGCAAAAATTTATTAAAATATAAGTTTAAAAATTTTTTTTCACAAAATATGAGATATAAACAATTATTTTTGTTAATTTTATTAAGGAGTAAGGTTGTGAGTACGAAACAGCAGTTGGAAAAACTTTTCAATGGTTTCAATATCGGACTCATCTGCTTCCTCATGAGGCTCATTGAAAATATCTTCCGAGGATTGAACATTATTAAAAACACAAATGTTGTGCAAAGCGACAAACACGTTTATAATTTGTGTACATTTTTCTGGTGTATAATGCAATGCTCTCGCCTGTAGTAAGCATCTGAACCTATTTTTGAAGACAGCAATTGTTCTCTCTACAATATTTCTTCCTTTTGCATGTTGTGTGTTGTATGTGCTTTGTAGGGATCCTTCTTCCGGATTTCTGAATGGTGTCAAGCATATCCGGCATCCTCTAAATAAAATTTCTACATGATACACACATCAACATCCTAATATGGTATACACTTACGTAATTGAATCCATTTCCAAGGGGTTGGAAGCATCTCTCAATTTTTTTATACTTCTGGCTAGTTCCAATAAGTTTTCATCCTCATCTGAAGAATCGTCAAACCACATCTCCGTCGTATCCATATTACTTTATTACACTTTTTTTTTTGTATTATTATTTAGAACATTCCAAAAAAAATTTAAATATTATTTTAATTTTGTTTATTTAAATTGTAACCCGCACAATGTTATCAGCTGATATTATTGTGAATAATTCAAATAAGCGGAATTCACAATAATACTACTCACATCGTCATAATACCAATTGCAAATTCGTTCGATAAGCACTTTCGAACACAGTTGAAGATCGATCAAAACTCATAATAGGGCCCATACTCTACAGACTTCCGCTGCCTCATGTTATTACAAATATTGTAGAGATGTGGTCTTGTCTCATATACTGGTTCTTGCCTAAATAAAAAATAATTATGCAAAGTCAAATATTTTTTGTTTCTAATTAATTAAGTAAAATATTTGTTTGTTTTTAATTACCTTGTGCCACATTTTGGCATCTTTTATTGGTGGCCCAGAAGTATTAAGTTTGCTAGTAAGCTGCTACCAAAGAGACAATCTATATCTGTTTTATAAGTAGAAGTGAAGTGGTGGTTGTTAAAACACAAGTGTACACGTTGCGATTACTTTTACAACAAAGTTAAATAACAAGTTGGTCGTTTGTTTCACACGTTTCCATTTTACAACCAACTTTACCTTTAAATGGTTTTTGTAACATCATGTTGGTTGAATGAAAATCAAAATTTTTTGGTTTTCAATCGCACTCTTAAGTAAAATGACTGCATTTTGTAGCCAAAATTATAAGGACTGGATAAGGATGAAAATCGGTACATGGGAGTTTTTGAGGTTTTCGAATTTGAGAAAATGGGGAATCCAATATGGCGGCCTAAATTTTAAAATTTATTTGAGGTTGCTGATTTTGAATCTGAGGTAAAATTTTTAAAATTCAAAATCGCGGATCGAATATGGCGACCTAAATTTACAAGAAAATCAGCGTACAGGACTTTTTAAGGTTGTTGATTTCGAATCAGAGGTAAAATTTTATAATTTTTTCAGATTTACATGGAAATCAGTGTACGGTGGTTTTTTAGGTTGCTTATTTCAAATTTGAAGAAGTTGCCGTGGTCTAGTAGGTAGTGTGTTGGCTAATTAGACGTGAGGCATCGGTTCAAACCCTAGGTAAACGAAATATGAAAAATATTTCTTCTGCGACTTCCTCGCAGCAGACTTCTGGCAAAAACTCTGAGAGTAAATAAAATTGCCAAGAAAAAAAATTTCAAAAGTGAAGTCGACGTTAACGCACACAACATAAGTGGTGTGAGAAACTAGGTCGTAATCCCGACTGAGCCAATGCACACTAGAACATTTGTGCTGGCGTAAAATGATAGTTCATAGGCAAGAGGGGTGAAGAGAATGGTTTTTCGGTGGCGTTAGGTTTCCACCAGCTACAACCCCGCATCACCAGCACAAAACTAATACACGCACATTTTTAAAACATCAAATGAATGCAAAAACACTAATGCATACAAAGCTATGTATACGTGTACATTCATGCCAAAGTAATATTCATCCCGTGTGAATTGAAAAGAAACAAAAATTGTGCGACTAACAAATGTGCTAGTGTGAATTGGCTCACTGAGTGGTGGTAATGACCAATTATGTATGTATGATTTCAAATTTGAGGTAAAATTTTTCAAATACAAAATGGCGGATCCAATATGGCGACCAAAATTTTAAAATTTCTTCAGATTTACAAGAAAATCTGTATACGGGGTTTTTGAGGTTGCTAATTTCGTATCTGAGGTAAAATTTCTCAAATACAAATTGACGGATTTAATATTCAATATTAAAATTTCTTCTAATTTCAGTGGGTAAAACTGTTGACTATGTCAAATGCAAACTATTTTTGTCCGAACTTCCAAAAAATAAAAAAAATTAAGTGGAAACTTTTGTAGAAACTATTTTTATTTAAAAAATGTTTTGGCCACCGGCGGCTGTCTACATAAAATGATATTTCTCAGAAAAAAATCGTAACATTAAATTGACAAAAATAAACTCAAAACTCTTCATTTAACATGTTTTTAATTGTTTTAACGCGACCAAATTCGCTTATTTTTTGAAAGTGTATCCAAAACTCAATTTTCAGAAAAAAAATATAATTAAGGTTATGTCAAAAATCACTCTGTATATACTGCCTTTCAATTTTGCTCCCAAACAATGATTTTTAACCCCCGCTAAACAGTCGTCGTTAATTTTATAGAGAAACAAAATATGTCATAATTAGTAAATATTAAAACAAAAAAAGGATTCGAGAAAGTGAGAAAAGTCATTTTTTTGCCACAAAAATGGGTAAAATTACCTATCATCGTTGCAATTGATTGTATAAATTTATCAAGTTGTACAATTAATTGCAATGAGTGAAATCTTGGCTTAACTCCCCAAGAAATAATTAATTGGTATAAAAGTATGTTTTTGAAAACACTCATCACCGATTTTAAATTAAGTGTTTAAATATTAATTGTATAATTTTTTTTTATAATAATACAGAATTATGTGCACATATAATCATAAATATTAATATTGTAATTATTATTATGTGCTTTCAATTACAGGTCGCACTTTGACTTATCAACTTGGAATCAATTAACTCCGATTAACTATGAGGCGTCTTTTAGAATTTGCATTCTTTATTTGGAATTGAATTTAAAAAGCCATCTAAATAATAACAGGTATTAAAAGCTTTACTTAACATACAAATTTAGTTTAATAAAGATTATTTTTGTACAAGTTAGAGGAAACTAAGTCCTTAAATATGGACGATTGAACGTGACATGAAGCAATTTCATCAAGCGATTGCCTTATTTATTTATTTATTATTATTATTATTTTTTTTTTTGTTACGTTATAATGTACACATTTATTGGGTAAAAATTATGTAATTGAGCGCAAAGAATAAAATGATGATGAGTTACATTTTCTGAAAGGTAATTTTGTTACCTTTATGCGGCGCATACCCGTTGCGATTTGTTGTACAACACAATTGAATAAACAAGTTGGTAATTTTTTGCATACGTTTCAATTTTTCAACCAAAAGTTTATCCAACTTTATTTAAAAATTTTTCTTGTAGCATCAACATTCAAAATACATAAGTTCGGAAGTGTTTGCATTAATATATATTATTATTATTATTATATTTCTTATTTTTGTGAAGATTGTTTCCATTTCCATAATTCCAGCATATTTCTGTATGTCTCAATGAAAGTACACATTTCTTTTCCACTTTAACTCATTTTTGTTTGTTTGAAATGTTGTCTACTTGCTATGCTTCTTTTGCTGCGTCAAAATGAAAATGGCGAAAGTAATAAAAAATGACCCTCACACGTAACAATTCGGTTGTTCAATTTGATCTTCGATTGAATGAAAATCATTTTCATTCTGATATTTTTAGAACAAATTATTTGATTTCGTACAGCGTATGAATTCGCTTTTTTCATGAATTCAATTTTTCATTGAATGTAAATTCATGTACACCACACATGAAACCAGTTCAAAGTCGACAAAGTTATATTTTGCTAATGATTACAGTAACACTTTAGTACTTTAGAAATATACATAAAGATCTCACATTGCGTTAAAACTGAAATTGGAAAATATTCAGAAGGAGAGTTGAACAAGCTGGATCTGCATACACATCCTTTAGCTCGCAACATTTTGGATTTCCGTTGCCTCTCATCTCCGTGTAGTAGATATTTACGCTTACACATCAGAGAACAGCAATGAGTATTCAAAACGATGAGTAGATTCGAGTCATACTTATAATTTCAGATACTTATACGCATTCATACTTATTTTAATATCATACTCATATTACTCATATTCAAAGTTTGAAGTACTCATCGTACTCATACTTAACAATACGCATGATGTTGTTGATTTCGACTCTCCATGACTCAACGTATACACAAAGCACAAAATAAGTATGATTCGAGTACGAACACCACAATACTCACAAGAAGGTTGTGTGTTTGCTTTGCTTCCTGTCTTTGAATCATTCATGAGTATTATAAGTATTTTTCTAATTTTATGAATCTGAATGAGTAGGCGTATGAATCAAACATATTTCGAATGTTATGGGTTTGATGTCAACATTGTACTCATACTCATTGCAACTTGTACTTATAAATCAATGTTGTAGCGAGTACGAATGAATCAGAGTAGTTGAATTTCAATACTCTTGGCTCACTCATACTCAAAATTTCATGAGTACTTATGAGTAGCGAAAAAACGATTCATTGCTGATCTCTGTTACACATACATACATATAATCAGACACAAGCTTAATTTATTCCTGGCGCTGGTCTAAATAATTCTTATTGGTCTTAGGTTTCAAGAATTAAATTATTTCAATTTGAAATTGAAGATAAAATTACTAAACATAAAAAATTAAATTAAATGAATATACATTATTGTTACTTGCTAATTAAATTTTTTAATTAAATATTATTTTTACTTCTATTTTATTAATACATACTACAATTTTCATTTTTTTTAATAAAAAAAAAATTTAAGACGCAAATATTATTACATATTTAATTAGTTAATCTTTTATTGTCTAAAAATAATCAAACATTTACAGTTAAGCATTTGTATCAATATTTGGTATTACATAGTAATTTTAATGATTAATCTACTGTACTTTTAGTGACTTATGGCATGTGATATTCAATCATCTTCTTGGCAAAATTGGAAACTGCTATGTTATAACCGCAAAGGATATAGATATTTATATCTTGAGATTGATTTATTTAGAGTATATTATACATAACGAAGATAATAGATTGGAAGATTGTATTTCCTGTTTGAATCAAATATCTGATATTTTAAACCGAATGGAGTCATCGTTTAAACTGCACTTACCAAATTTAAACAATATTTGTTTAAATAGAACTTATATTCAAAATCTTCAATTGATATATAAAAGGTATTGTTGCTATTATTTTAATATCATATCATACCTTATTAATTTTGTATACATTCAAAATTGCAGACAAATTGATATTAACAGAATTCCTAATTTGTATAAAAAAAACGATTGGGATGAATTAGTTAATATAATAACTAATAACATAGAAATAAGCAAAAATAATTATGATGATGCAAACTGGTTAAAAGATTTTAGTGCACAAGTTAAAATATTATTACAATCGTTTTGGCAAAAGGCGTCTTATGATGTAAGTATACGGTACATTCAGGTATAATTTTTATATCGCATCAAAACATTATACAATTAAAAAAAATTATATGTAGTATGAAGTCTTATTTAAAAAGAAATGCAAATATCTTTTATTTTATAAAGTCACATATTTGCATGAATTGTTCTTATTTATTTATATATATATTTATTACACTTTCATTTGACTGTTAAACTAATTGTAAGTATCCAAACTGTAATTTTGTTTTTTGCGGAATTCCCATTATTCGTCATGATCCGCTCATAAAATCCTCGTCCTCAGTTTAGCACGTAGATTTAGATTAGAGGACGTGTACTTGCGATTGAGAAAAGTACAGTACTCGGAGGTCAAGTTGACCCATTGTAATACGACCTAAAAGATGAGGGGATAGTAGAGGAGATAGGTAAAAGGAGAGGAAGTAGGAAAGGGAGAATAAAGATAAAATAAACACAGAAAACAAACACAGAAGAGAGCGCGACGACACTATTGAAGGCCTAGCACTTCTCAACCAGCTCAAACTAATAATGAATCTATGGAGAGTTTTAATGTCAGCACACGACAAAGAAGAACTCTCGAAGAAGCCCCTGACCAGGGTCCCCAACCTACTACGGACTGGACAGTTATAGAGGAGGTGTTCGATACTTTCCAACTCCTCCTCGTCGCAGCATATCCTGCAATAGTCCGGATGGGATCTGTTCCAGATCCTTGTCAGTGATCTTATCTCGCATTTCCCGTAAAAAACCTAATAACTAAACTCAAACTGGCATTATCTAAACCCAGCAGTGAACCTGTTCTAACACTATCTGAAGCAGGCCATAGAAACCTAGAAACAACATCCCGATCCATTCCCTCAACGCCTCTGCTCTTCCCCCTGCCCCATTCATTGATGAGACCGAGGAGGTGGCAGATTGGGGACCAACTATCAAATCGCCCTCAAAAAGTGAACCTAATCTAACAAGAGCATCTGCCGTCTAATTACCGATTATTCCGCTATGACCCGGAACCCAGTATAAACGGATTCGGTCTGGTCGAAAGGTCTCTAAGGACTCTTTGCACTCACGAACAAGCCGTGATTTACACGAAATGGTCCTTAGGGCAGCCTGACTGTCAACGAAAATCATATAAGATTCCGAATCCGAAATGGGCCAGCCATCTATGGTCTCAATAGCCTTCAAAGTTGCAAAAATCTCTGTCTAAAACATGCTACAGTCATGTCTAAAACATGCTAACCCACAGTGAAGTTTAAGACCGAGTTTCATACAGAAAACCCCTGCACCTGTACTTCCACCTAACTTCGACGCATCTGTGAAGATGGGTATACCTCTCTGCCCCTGGGGTACCCCACCATTCCATAGTACCCTATCTGGTATGAGCGTCCTCAAACAGGCAGGAACATAGCTCCAAGCAAATAGTAATCGATAGATTTTTCCGAAGATCCGTATCTGCCCTCAGAAAAGACGACATTCAGAATTTTGGAGTGTCTTATCGAGCAATGCTTAAAGCCTTACCTTAGACGTTTGGCACTACGCTATGCCACTGCTTAACATACAAATCAACCGGAGTCAGGCAGAGCATAGTATCAAGAGCTGCCTGAGGGCAACTCTTCCTCACTCCAGTCGTACTCAAAGAGGCAATCCGCTGAACCTTTTCAAGATTTTCTGTTGGAAATTTCTTATCCTAGGCAGTCTACCAAAAACAACCATAAGTAATAACCGGTCTAACAATCGCCAGATATATCCAGCGAATGGCCATAGGCGGAAGATCCCAGTTCTTACCTTCTTCATTCTTTTCTCGGTGTTTCTTTTCCAGTTCACAGACCACAGTTCGTAGCCCAAAAGGATAAAATTCCAAGCGCAGACTGCATGTTTCCACAGCGTTGACGAAAATTTACCACCTACCAGAATAACGACATCATCGACATATGCCACAGCCTTAAAGCCCCCAGGTTTCTAAACGCCTTAAACCAACATTAGCCCCCAGCCACGAGTGAATATTACCCCCTGCGAAGTACTTCTAGTTGCGCGCTTATCGATCCGCACTGATTAGTCTATTACCCAACATGTGAGTGATAAATCGCAGCACACAATCTGGTTCATGCATATCCCTAAGTGAATCCTCAATTGAAAAAGTGGTAACATTGTTGAAGGCCCCCTCAATATCTAAGAAGGCCGACAATATGTACTCACCTCTGTCACATAATGAAGAGTGCTTTCAACTGGCTTACCCCTAACCGGAACGGTCTATGTTTGACCTCAAATACAGATCAATAAATGTCTCCAAAGCTTTCAAAAGAAAGGATGAGAGCGATATCGGTCTATAATCCTTAGGGCCGACGTAACTGGGTTTACCGGCTTTCGGTATAAACACCACAAGCACAACTTTCCAACTGTCAGGTATATTACACCACCAGAGACAGTTTTTATACACGTCCACCAGGTATTCGTACAAAACATCACCAGCATGCTGAAGCAAAGCCGGAAAGATAACATCCGGACCAGGCGACTTAAAAGACTCAAAGCTACTTATAGCCCATTTGACCCTATCCCTGGTAATATCCTCCGAGTCGGACATCATGCCAGCATTACAGACGGGATCAGATATTCCTAACGGAAAGCTATCCGGATCCACACTATTGAGAAAATGAGTGTTCAATAGAGCCTCTAGTGTTCTCGAAGCTGGCCACGTGTCATCGTTTTTTGGACGAAGACTAGGACTTTGGGTCCTTAGACAGCATCCTACGGAATCGATCCACACCTTCAACACTCTCGATACCTTCGCAGAAACTCATTCAGTTGGTTCTTTTTGAGCGCTTAATTTCCCTTTTATTATCATTAAAACCGGATCTATATGCGGACCAGTCAACATCCTCGCCCGACCGTTTAGGCTTATTAAAGAGCCTCCTAGCGAAGTCTTTGGTCTTCCAACAGGCTGGCTGGCTCCTTTTACCCTGGTAAGTAACGGGACAAGCCTCTCTATGACAAGACAACAAAATATCCGTCAAAGAACCAACTCGATCATTGATACTAGGAGTGAAAAGGCTCATAAGGGCCTTAAGTTCCTCCTCCACAGCCTTCTCATATCAGATCCAGTCCGTTCTTTTTGGATTCCTAAAGGCTTATTGAAGCCACTAGATAAATTAATACTGAAAGATATCAGTTGGTGATCAGAGAAAGCACCCTCATCGGAAACCCTCCAGTCCATAATCATAGACCTATCTATGTTAGAGAGTATAATGTCAATTACAGCTTCCCTAACATGATTATCGAAAGTCGGCGTATTACGTTACAAATTATAAAATTCATAATCGACTCACCGACTCAGCGAAGCGAAAATGCATAATCATTTATTTTCCATTATTAACCGGAAGGATTGTACTTTCAAATAAAAAAGAAATTTGAGAAAATATTTAGTAGTTTTTTTTTTTAAAGCATTTTCAAAAAAAAAAAAAGTTATTTGGCGGACCCTTTACTTTTTTGGAATATATAAAACGTCTATTTCCCGCGGATTTGAAAAATGCAATTTAAAATAAAAGAAATTATTTATTTTCACGTATTTTTTAAAATAAATCCTTTATTTAAATAACAAAATTCTTTATTTATTTAAATAATAAATAATAAATGGACTGTCCATTCATGAATGCGTGGCAGTATTGCTCTTTGCTCCTTATATACTCCCTTTCTTATTTGTCATTTTGTTTGACAACTTCAAATTCTTCTTTTGTTCTCTTCTCTTCACGATATTTCTTTAAAAGTTGTTGGTGCGCTTTTGATCTTTGTTCTGTTTTTTTCTGGCAATTTTCTAAGAGTTTTTTATTGTAATTTCTGTTTATAGTATTGCACGTAATTTTTGTTGTTGTTTATCTTGTTCATTTTTGTTCCGTCTTATTTGTTTACGCTCTTTCAGTTTATTTTTATACGTGTTACAATATCATATTATTAAAGTGAAATTTTATTGTTTTTAACAAAGGCTTGCTATTTTTTCTATAATTCTTTTCAATGAATTTGTAAGTTTGTTGCTTTCGATCTTTCTTTTGTTCCCCTCTGTTCCCGATCTTTCTGTAAGTGTTAATCCTAATCCGCCAATCTTTCCAAATGAACGACTTTCGTTTTGAATCTCAGGCTGTGGTGTTTTTGAATTCTATAACTTTTAACTTTTTGATTACTTTGTAAGGTCCTTCCCAATGGGTTTGCAGTTCAGAAGATAAACCTTTCTTCCGTTGTGGTTTGTAGAGTAGAACCAGTTGGCCTTATTGCTCGTTCATAGTGGCTTACATTTTATCAGTGACTATTTTAATTCGGTTACTATTGTAATTTATCCAGGAGAATTAAAAAGACACGATGTTTTCTATTTAAGTAGTTTATTACGACTAAAGAGTTTACAATGCTTAAAGAATGAAATGACTGTTGCATTCAAAAGTGGAAAAGAACATTAAAGATAAAATGGATAAACCTTATAATAAAGGGAAAAATATTAGTGTTGTAAGCAGGGTTGTATTCAATATTCAATATCATAACAGTTACGAACAAAGTTATATAACTCGTAGAGCTCCTAACATAACTGGACTTATATACGAGGTTTTTATAAATAAAACTAGGTTTTATATTTATTTTCACTTTATATTAATTATTCATATTAATTTCAAAAATACCGGGTTATCCATTTCGTGGTTTCAAAAGTAAACGTAAATGAAACACATACTTATAAAATATTTTTTCATGATATTTCTTTTTTATTGTAAAGTTTGAACGTTGACATTATGTGTGAAACACTACATCATTTAAATGACCTCCACGCGAAGTGTTGCAAGCATTGATTCTTTTGAGGTAATTTTCGACCACTTTTTGACACATATTGGGCGGTATCTCAGCCTTAACTTGACGAATGTTGGTTTTTAAGTACTCAAGAGTTGAAGGTTTATCTGCATAAACACGGTCTTTCGCGTAGCCCCACAAAAAAAAGTCTAATGGTGTCAAATCGCATGATTTTGGTGGCCAGTTGATATCGCCACGACGAGAAATTACGCGGCCAGGAAATGTCTCTTGCAATAAAGCCATATTCGCTCGAGTTGTGTGGCATGTAGCACCGTCTTGTTGAAACCACATATTCTTCAAGTCGTATTCTTCAATAGCAGGCAAAAAAATGTCGGTTATCATATGACCATAACGCTCCGAATTGACGGTGCCAGTCGTTCCATCGTCGTTTTCGAAAAAGTAAGGTCCAATCACACCTTCGGACCAAAGAGCGCACCAAACAGTGACTTTTTCTGGATGTAATGGCCTCTCTTCAATTACTTGAGGATTCTCAGAACCCCAAATACGACAATTTTGTTTATTAACATACCCACCGAGTGTGAAATGTGCTTCATCGCTGAAGAAAATTTTGTTCGAAAAATTGCCGATACGCACGATACGTGGCTGTGGCAGAATCACCATTTTTGTAGTAGGTTTTGATAATTTTTATGCGTTGTGTGATAGTTAAGCGATCCATTTTCGTCAATGTCAGACTTTCAACTGAAAAGAAAAAAATTGGTTTCACAACTTAGTTTGACAGATGTCGAATTCCAGTCCCATACTTTTGAAACCACGAAATGGATAGCCCTTTATATTACCCTGTAAATATCCACTGTAGGCATTAAAAAAGTTTGATCCATAGTTGTTAATACTTTTTCCAGTAATGCGGAATCAATGATCGCTTGTTTCTGAGATATTGTTTAAAAATCATATAATAGGAAAAGAAGACCGTGCTTTGAGAAAGCAGAGGCTGAACTTTTTTTTAAAACGTTTCATTGGGATTAACAACAAAATTAAAATCAGTTAATGTATTAGCGCTGGAAAGTATATTGCTTAGGAATTGAACTACTCATTAAATACGAATCGATTGCACTCATACCTTTTGCCAAACCTCCATCTTATCCATCCATCCATAATAATCCAGAGTAAATGAGGATAATTCATATGGATTTGATATTTTTTCGGTTTGGTTGGTAAATTAACCCAGTAAAAGTTTCTAAAATTTTAGCCCCCATACATTGCAGCCTTAAGAATGGGAAGACGATTGTACACTGTGTTTATTGGTCTCGCTACAGTATTGAAACCTCAAATAAATTCATTTTTGATAATAACCACAGTGTAAGTCCATTCTTAAGTCTGCAAAACGTGGTGATTGAATATTATTGTTTGCAGTTCATTTTCCTATTATGATGTTAGGTCATATCGCCTACAAGGCATTTAAAAGATAAAATATTATGTTGCAATCCTTCGGAATTTCGTACTACATTATGTCGAAGATAATGTTAGTGTGTTTTACTGACTTGGACTGACTTTGGAAATTAATTCAGTCCTCATGATAGCACAGACGATGTATACCAATCTTCAAAAACACCGTACTTTCTATAGGATTATTAACCATTCCAGATCAGCATTCGAACTTAAATTAGTGCAAATGTATTATATTAATATTTTTTTGTAACTATTTAGATAAGAAAATGGGGTGTCATTTTTTCACAGTGTAATTTTGTATTTTAATTTAATAAACATTTTAAAATAACAACAAAGATTTATTATAACCGCAGTGAAATTAGTTTTTGTGATATATAAACTGATAATAAATGCAGATATTTATCAAAAATTTTTTGATTTTACTTACATTTTCATCAAATCTGTAAATGTCGTGTTGGTGTACTCATTATTTTTCACATCACTGTATATATGTACATATATTTTAATAAGTAGTAACAAAGAAAATAAAGTACAAAGAATGTGCATTTTAACATATTTTGTAATATTTTTCAAAAATATTTCATGACGCGGGGGGAAAGATAGAAGGGAAGGAAACAGAAACCAAGAGCGTAACAATGCGTTGTTCTCATCGTGCATTTTTGTTGTTTGGTCAGTGTTGCCACGAAAAAAATATTGTAACCAACATTTGTAAAAAAAATCACCAAATAAGAAAAAAATATAACCAAAATTAAATCCACAGTTTTTTATTTTATTTTTTCAAATATAAATTATAATTAATACAACATAGTAAGAAAAGAAATAAAAAATAACAAAATAAAGTTTTAGTCTTACTAATTAATTCATTTCTACAAACAAAACAAAAGGTCTTTTTATAAGAAAAATAAATAACCAAATCCGGAAATTTTGGTTAAAAATAGCTAAACGGCAACACTGGTTGTGATTAGTGAGTAAGAGAGAGAAAATAAGTTGAGAGAATTTATTTATTTACAGCCATAGAAAAGTGTCAGTAATATACGATATTTCGATTTTCATTTCATCAACATACATATGTAAAGGTATCTATCTTTGGCTTAATAATTACAGATAAATAAAATAAAAAATCCATTTTTCTTATTAAAAGAACATAAAGCTATCCATCTTTGGCTTAAAAATTATACCTAGTTTTTTAGATAAACAAAAATAAAAAAGATAAAAAAACCCATTTTTTTATTAGAAGAAAAAAGTAAGTGTTCCAAATCTTTTAAAAAAATTGTACTATGCGACAAAATAAAAAATTAAATACGGCCAGCTAATGACATAGAACATTTTTAACATAAAATATTTTTGGAGTGTTATTCTGAAATAAAATGATAACGCATCCGCTACATCAAAAAACTAAATCAAAGAACACAAGAATGCGTGTGAGTTCTCTCTGCACAAGCGGGTCGTAATGTTAAAAAGATTTTGGTGACAGCGGGTCGTAATGTTAAGAGATTTTGGTGAGAGCGGGTCGTAATGTTACAACCCGCCATAAGAAATTTTACTTCTACATAATGCGTATTCTTTATAACCATATTCTTTGGTAGTAATCTAATGAAGAGCGATTGGAATAATTTAAAAAGTGCTTGACAAAAAGTAAACAATAAGTGCTTGACAAATAGCAAAATCAGTATCAGCATGGTTATTCAGTCCAACATTTTAAATATCTAGACTAGGTCACTCGTTGTACAATACTATCTGATTTCTTCCGTTAAGTAAAGAAAAGTAATAATAAAATTAGTAAGCAGTTTTGCTTGGAATGCTTAAAAAGTAAGTTAACCAATAATTAACAAAATGAAAAAAATAAAAAGAACTTTTGGCAAATTAAAATACAAAGGAACCTCATATTAGAATACATTTAGGGCCATTATTACAACTTGCCTTTAACTAAAGGGAGGATTTTAACGGGTAGATAAATTGTTTTTCATTATTATAAGCACACAATATGGCGGAAGTGAGCGTTAAGCTAAAGGGAGGATCATCCTACCGGTAACTTTTTATGTTTTAACTTGCCATATTATATATTATTTTCAATATGGTAACTTCAAATATAAACAAAATAAAAAAAAAAAACAAAGCCTGCCGTTGCCACTGCGTTTAAAAAAAATTGTTTAATTACGCAGTGTTATCGACATTGCTCCGACACTGATATATTTTTGAAAAAGTTAACTTTATTTTATCTGTAAGTTGTAATAACGAAAATAAGTTATAGGTAACTTTACAGTTCTCTTTGGCTAAAGGGAACTTTAACTAAACCCAAGTTTAACGGCAAGTTGTAATAATGGCCATTAGTCATCTATTTAATTTCAATATTTTGCTTCGCCATTTATTACTATTTTACTTGTGTTTATCATATCAACAAACATTTTTTTTATATTTTCAAATGTTTTTAAACTAGAACTGTTTAATTTGGACTGAAAAATGTCTTCACTATGCTATATCACACTATTTAGAAGAATCAAAGCCATCGATTCGGTCCAACTTGTTTGCTGAGTTAATAAATTTTATCACTTCATATATGGAAGCGATTATTTTAAATGAAGGATGTCACATTGGTAACAAGTCAAACAAAGTCTTCATATAAAAATGATTTTTAAATAAAACTCTACTATTAACAGTAACATCTTTAAAAAAAGAAAATTTGTCTCGCATGGTTCAGAATATTATACGCATTTTGGTTTATCAATTTGATGGATCGTACGACAAAAATAGTACTCATGGACAAGAATTGAACTATAAGCGGCCTTGGGTCATATTACATCAGCTTCTTTTAAGGTAAAAAACAATTAAAATTTGCTTATTTTAAATCAAAATTTTTGTTAATTTTTTATATTTTAGGCAGGAAAATAGTCCCAGAGAGTTAAATACCGGTTGCGAAGAGATGGAAGATAATAGGGAGTTAATTCCAAACTCATTTTCGATTTTATTTACTGCTCATGAATATCTGGGAAAACGCCAGTGGTGTACTAATGACAATGGCGAATTTCTTCAATACATATTGGATGCAGTTGTGTTTAATTTAAAAGCTCCTATTTATGACGTTTGCCGTGATGTTATATATGAATACTTGGAACAGGTATGAGATGACAATATCTTAAAGAAGTATTAAAAAATATTAGAAAGGATTATAGGAATTTTGTTGTTTATGTTGCAAGTTTCCTCCTGTTTAATATCAACTTAGTAGAAACAGCACAGACAATTTATTTCTCCTTTGTAATAAATTTATTGAAAAGAATAATAGAATAGCAGACTTGTAGCTATTTGTTAAAATACTAAAATTTCATTATAATGATATGATAATGTAACGCTTATAAAAATAAACTAAACGAAAGTAAACAAAAAAAAAAAAACAGAAACGAAACGAACAAAACAAACAAACAACAATAAAATTATATGTATACTGTAAACAGAAACTATAACAAATTCTTACAGAGCAGAAAACAGAACAAAGATCAAAAGCGACATCAACACTTCAAGGAAGATTTTGAAGTTATCAAACAGAATGACAAATAAGAAAAGGGGCAGGGTGAACTTAATAAGGTGATAGCAGAATTACACCAACTCAACTCGCTTTACCAAAAACATCATGTGCATTTGTTGCTTTTTTTCAAGTTGTTTACATTTCGTCAAATGTGATTCGCCGTGACAAAGGCGAAGTCACATAATGTCGTTAAATTGTTATTTTTTCAAGTTGTTTTTTTTTAATTTGTAAAAAAATGTGCAGAATATAAATGTTTAAGCAAAATTTAAGAGATTTTGTTGGTATAAGTAGAAAGAAGTATGTGCTAATTTAGGAGAAACAATCAAAAAATGAAAATTACGATGGACTTCGAATTTAAATATAAATTTCAATGTAAACACAAAAACTCTTAAAAAATTATTTCAAGACAAAAAAAAAAAAAACAGTCAGCTGTTCGCATAACACTACCTGGTATAAGTTCGCACTAAAAGAAGTAAAGAACAATGCTGCTGAATAGACAGTCAATGTTGACAAGTACACGAGAGTTGTTTTTAAAAGTTCGTAGTAAGCGCAAGTAAGTAAGTGCTTTTAAACCCGAAAAGTTTGATCTTTGGTTAAAAAGGATCGTGTATAAAATTGTGTTGATTGGAAAGCAAAATCAATATATAGTTTACTGCTTAGAATATTGTGCAATAGAAAATATAAGATTATATTTGTATTGCATTATTGTCGTTACCTTGGATAATTTTTTTCCGATTAAAATACTTATTTTTTAAATCACAACCAAGTTCGCTTCATAGGAAATATATGTCGTTGTGAAGACATACAATAATAATAAATATTCAATGTTAATTTTGGCAAAATGAAGGTAGGAAAAAAAGGCGTTGGCAGTTAGTTTATTATTGTAAAGTGTTATCCATCCTCGTTTTTCAAAAGTAAATTTAAATAAAACACATAAAGCTATGATTTCGGTTAATCTTTTATTCCATTACAAAGTTTAAACCTTACTATAATGTATGATATACAATGTCAATTACACTTTTCCTGCCAAATTTCCGTTTTCGGTTCACGCAAAATTTTTTATATTGAAATATTTATGTAACAAGCGTAAGCGGTGACAACTAGTTAAGTGATGTAGATAAAGAGAGAAGAAAGAAGTACGGTGAAAGAGAGAGAAAAGAGGTCATAGAATATCAGTAGAAAAGGAAAAAGTTGCAGTCAGTCAGTTGGAAGAAATATTAGCGTCAAGTTGCATTTTTCGGTCAAAAGTTAATTTTTTAGAAAGAATAAAAAAGTTGAAAGTTGTGCAAAAGTTATAATAAAAGTTGAGCTTGAAAATGTTAATCTCTTTTAGAATTGAATTAAATTAATTGCCAGAAGAGCATTTTGAAATTATATTTTGAGAACTCAGTTACTTAATCCATTTTTTTCATTTTTTAATATACAATTAAAAACTCTTTTAAATGTTAATAAAATTATATTATTATATATTTTTTTGGAAACAAATAAAAACTGATTTAATCAAATATTTGGTGTTACATTTTATTGAAATATAAAACCAACCATAATTACATTTGGGGGCTCAACCCATAAAACCAAATTTAAAACATTAAATCACAGTGTATGCTATAAATCAAGTGGAATATTCTAGTATATTTTAAGTTAAAAAATATATATAAAAGAACAACTAACTGTCGCTGAACTGTAAATGCATTTTTTTATAAAATAAAGTTCATAAAAAAATAAAAGAAATACCAAATAATAAGAAAATAAAGATCATAAGCAAATAATAAGAAAATACATGCAAGAAAAAAGTACCTAATGTTGTTGTTATTATTGTGCGTACGAAAGCAATACGAAATGTACATAGATGAGTGACAATAACGGCCGCGCAAATGTCAGCAAAAACGAGATCAAAAGTAAAAGAAACCAGTAAAGAACAAATAGAAATTTCAAAGGCAAAAAGTGAATCAAATTTACAGAGTATAACAGATTGTAACAGAGAAACAAGTGAAGATAAATTTGAAGTTATAAGAGAAAATCAAAACAAAATAGAAAAAACACAATCAAAGATGGCAACCGAAAATGATTTGAGCGAATTGATAAAAGTACTTACATTAAAAATAAATGAAGATAAAAACAAAACAAATAGTGTTATAACCGTTGACACTTTTGCTAAAATTATAAGTGATTTTAATGGAAAAAACATACCAGTTAAAAAGTGGTTTCAAATATTTGAAGAAAATGCAGAGGCGTACGAATTAAATATCAAGCAAATGTATGTTCATGCAAGGAATAAAATTACGGGTGCGGCTAAGGCATTTATAGAAACGGAAAGTGTGTCTAATTATGAACAATTGAAAGATAAATTAATCGATGAATTCGATCGAAAGTACGATAGTTTTGAGATACATAAAATGTTGTCGGGAACAAAAATGAAGCATTCGGAGTCGTTTTATGAATATGTTTTGAATATGAAACGAATTGCAAATTTGGCAGATATCGAAGAACGCGCGACAATTCGATATATAGTCGATGGTGTGAATATTGCAGACAATTTTAAAGTCAATTTATATAGTGCAAAAACATTTAAAGAGTTACGTGAGCAATATGAAATTTACGAGCACATTATACAACGCGAAAAAAGACAATATAGTAGAAACATAACCAGTCCGGTAAACAAATTTGTATTAGGCAATCAAAATCATTGTTATAATTGCGGATCAAAATTTCATAAAAGAAGCGATTGCAAAGTAGGTCCGAAATGCTTCAAATGCAATAAGTATGGTCACATTTCGAAAGATTGTGATCTCGGTAAACCGTTTGATAAAACAGAAAAGACAGTAAATTCAATTTTCGATCAAAAACGATTTAAAACAGTGTTTTTTAATAATAAAAAAATCGAATGCTTGGTAGACACCGGCGCGGACGTGTCTTTAATGCAGGAAAGTGTGTATAATGAACTATTTAACGGTTTGAAATTATTACCATGTGGTTCGGTATTACGTGGACTTGGTAACACAAAAACAAGGCCGGTCGGGCTGATTAAAGGTGAAATGAACGTTGATAAAGTAAGCACAACTCATGAATTTCTAGTAATCGAGGATATAAATATAAAATGTGAAGCTATACTGGGTTATGATTTTATAAATAAATATGTGTTACACTCGGACGAAAACGGTTATACATTTAAAAGTAAGGAAGAGCTAGAAAACGAAATTACTGTTTATAATATCGATGAAATAGACGTTGATTTTAAATATAAAGGTGTGGTTGAAACTTTGATAAAAAATTATGTTACTGTTCAAACAAGTCAAAATTCTACGAACAACATAAAAAACTATTCAAATAATACGAAAATTATTCCAATAACTATGAAAATTATACCCAACGAAAACATGAAACCATTCCGTCATACTCCATCAAGATTAGCAATGCAAGAGGAAGACGCTCTCAATAAACAGGTCGAAGAATGGTTACAGAGTGGCATAATAAGAAAGTCAACATCCGATATGGCCAGCAGAGTTGTAGTGGTAAAGAAAAAAAGTGGGGATTTTCGTATTTGCATCGATTTCAGACAGTTAAATAAAATGGTATTAAAAGATTGCTTCCCAGTACCTATTGTGGATGATGTACTTCAAAAATTAAAAAAGGCCAAGTTATTTACGGTGATGGACTTACGCAATGGATTTTTTCATGTACCCATTGATGAGGCAAGCAAGAAGTTTACTGCATTTGTAACAAAGCGGGGTCTTTTTGAGTTTAACAGAGCGCCATTTGGCTTCTGCAATTCGCCGGCTTGCTTCGTAAGGTATGTAAATCATATTTTCCAAGATTTAAAAAATAACGACATAATGGAGCTCTATGTTGATGACATAATTATATATGATGAAACTGCAGAGGGGTGTCTGAAAAAGTTGGAATATGTTTTACAAGTATCGTCAAAGTATTGCCTCGATTTTAACTGGAAGAAATGTTGTTTTATGAAAAATAAAATTGAATTTTTGGGCCATGTGGTACAAAATGGTACACTATCACCAGGGCCGACAAAATGTAAAGCAGTGGAAAATTTCCCTTTACCAAAAAATATTAAAGATATACAAGCTTTCCTAGGCCTCACTGGTTATTTTAGGAAGTTTGTGAAAGGGTATGCTCAGATTGTTAAGCCACTAACCGATTTACTGAAAAAAGACGTTAGTTTTACAATTGGTATCAAAGAAATAAAGGCGATAGAAACAATTAAACACATGTTGACCAACGAACCTGTCCTGGGGTTGTATGACAGAGATGCCGAGACGGAAGTACACACTGATGCTTCAAAGAATGGGTTTGGCGCAACGATTTTGCAAAAGCGTAATGGCAATTTCCACCCGATTTTATACTGGAGTAAAAAAGCAACGCCTCAGGAAAGCAGATTGCACAGCTACATTTTGGAAGTAAAAGCAGCATATTTGGTGTTTAAAAAATTTCGTCATTTGCTATTAGGCATAAATTTTACGTTGGTGACAGATTGTGCAGCTTTCAGGCAAACAGTCGAAAAGAAAGACGTACCCCGAGATGTGGCGCAGTGGATCATGTATCTGCAAGATTTTTCATATACTGTCGTCCATAAACCAGCGAATCGAATGCAGCATGTAGACTGTTTAAGTAGATTTCCTGTTGACGTCTACACAATACACACGGAATTAACAGCGAGATTACGAAAACTTCAGCAGAATGATGAGCACGTGAAGGCAGTGACTGCAGCACTTCAGCTAGGTACCTACGGCGATTATAAATTAAAAGGTGGGCTTGTTTATAAATATGTTGACGGCAACGATCTTATTCTGGTGCCAAAATCGATGGAAGGCGAAATAATACGCAACGCGCACGAAGCGGGACATTTTGCTTCCGAAAAAACAATGCATGCGATTAACCAACAGTACTACATTCCCCATCTCCAGAAGAAAGTCGAACAGTGTATTAATAATTGCATAAAGTGTATAATATATAACAAAAAACTCGGTAAAAAAGAAGGATATCTACAAGTAATTGATAAGGGAGATACGCCATTATGCACCATCCATGTTGATCATCTGGGGCCATTGGATATCACTGCCAAACGATATAAGTACATATTAGCGATGATTGATGGTTTCAGCAAGTTTGTATGGCTTTTTCCTACCCGAACCACAAATGCCGATGAAGTTATTAAGAATTTGAAAGTGTGGTCTGAAACAGAGGTTCGGCATTCACTTCAGCTGCGTTCGGTGATTTTTGTAGAGAAGCAGATGTTGAACACGTTGTAACAACAACTGGTGTGCCACGGGGAAACGGCCAAGTGGAGAGACTTAACAGGACAATTTTGTCGATTATCAGTAAAATTTCATCACACGAAGCGCCTAAATGGTATAAGTATGTAGGACAAGTACAACAAACGATTAATTCTAGTGTTCATAGTACGACAAAATCAACACCATTCGAAGTACTATTCGGCAAAAAGATGAAGATGAAAATTGATGATAACCTGCTCGAGACGTTACAAGAAGAGTTAGTCGACCGCTTCGATGAAAACAGACAACAGCTACGTCAGGACGCAAAACTTCAAATTGCAAAGGCGCAAGAACATCAGAAAAAGAATTTTGATAAAACTCGCAAAGATTTGCTTGCATATAAAGTTGGTGATCTCATTGCAATCAAGAGAACGCAGTTTGTGGCCGGGAAAAAACTGGCTAGCGAGTATTTGGGCCCATATGAAGTGACTAAGGTTAAACGCAATGGGCGTTACGATGTGGTAAAAGCAGCAGATTTTGAAGGTCCAAAAACAACCTCCACAAGTTGTGACTTCATTAAACCATGGCGACAAGTTGAAGATAGCCCAGCATCATCTGAGGCAGATGATATTTTTCAGGATGGCCGAATGTAACAAGCGTAAGCGGTGACAACTAGTTAAGTGATGTAGATAAAGAGAGAAGAAAGAAGTACGGTGAAAGAGAGAGAAAAGAGGTCATAGAATATCAGTAGAAAAGGAAAAAGTTGCAGTCAGTCAGTTGGAAGAAATATTAGCGTCAAGTTGCATTTTTCGGTCAAAAGTTAATTTTTTAGAAAGAATAAAAAAGTTGAAAGTTGTGCAAAAGTTATAATAAAAGTTGAGCTTGAAAATGTTAATCTCTTTTAGAATTGAATTAAATTAATTGCCAGAAGAGCATTTTGAAATTATATTTTGAGAACTCAGTTACTTAATCCATTTTTTTCATTTTTTAATATACAATTAAAAACTCTTTTAAATGTTAATAAAATTATATTATTATATATTTTTTTGGAAACAAATAAAAACTGATTTAATCAAATATTTGGTGTTACATTTTATTGAAATATAAAACCAACCATAATTACATTTATATGTAAAATTCAATTTTTAAAAATAAATATTTCATAGTTTTTCGCGAATTTTATCGTTTTGATATCAATAATCGTGAAAATAATATACATACATACTCTCAAAAACTATAAAAAAATATTTATGGAAAATTATTATACTATCGGGTCCGCCATCTAACGTTTTTTTTTTTTCAACTAGTGCTTATTTCGTGAATGGTAACACTTAGCTCATGTCTGATTTGACAGATAATTAGTTTTATCCTTCCGCTGAACGAATATGGTTGCGTATACGCTTGAACAACGCTGGGAAATATTGCGACATTATTTTGAAAATCATGGTAATGTTGCAGAATGTGTACGAAAATTGTGTACGGATTTTGGAAGAAGAGAAGCACCGTCAGCTCCGTATGTTCGTTATCTTGTGAAAAAAGTGAAAGAAACTGACATCCTCATCGATAAATCAAAGCGTGAAAAGCCAAAAAGCGCTATCAACATCAATTCACCGTCGTTCTCAACAATTGAACATTTCGGAGACATCATTGAAACGAATTTTGCATAAAGACCTTGGTATGACGCCATACAAAGTCCAATTGGTTCAGGAGTTGAAGCCAATTGACCATCCAATGCGTTTTCGCTTCGCTAAGTGGGCCTGCTATCGACTTACAGAAGATGCCGATTTTGGCAAAAAAATCATCTTTTCAGATGAAGCTCATACTTTGAAAAGCCGACGCACCCAAAACGAGTCACTGTTTGGTCCAGAGGCATAATTGGGCCATTTTTCTTTGAAAATGAGCAAGGAGTGGCCGTTACAGTCAATGGCGATCGTTATCGGGCCATGTTGAACGAATTTTTGTTCACAAAAATTGAAGAGGAGAATATTGGCAACATTTGGTTTCAACAGGACGGCGCTACGTGCCACACAGCCGAAGCTACACTCGATGTTTTGCGCCCTGTTTTTGAAGATCGCATTATCAGCCGCAGAGCTGATGTCGTTTGGCCACCACGGAGCTGCGATTTGACACTGTTGGACTATTATTTGTGGGGTGCCGTCAAAGATAAGTGTTACGCCGACAAGCCAGAGACAATTGACGCTTAAAAGGACAATATTCGTGAACCTTTGGTGAAATACAGCTGCACACAATAGATAATGTACTTAAAAATTGGACCGATCGTATAGGCTACTGCATGGCCAGCCGAGGCAGCCATTTGAATGAAATTATTTTCCATTATTAAACGGAAAGAATTGTACTTTCAAAAAAAAAAAGAGAAATTTGAGAAAATATTCAGTAGTTTTTTTTTTAAAGCATTTTCAAAAAAAAAAAAGTTATTTGGCGGACCCTTGAGTTGTAATGCACCAAAAATGGTACGTGTGATCTATAAACAACACTTCCTCATAAACAGCTTGGCCGAGAACTTGTTAAATAACCACCACTGTATTGGTTTCAGCAGCCGATTCTTTTGAAGTAGTCTTCGATAACTTTTTACACTATTCGAAAGGTATCTCGGCGATAACTTGACGGTTGATTTTTAAATGTACATATAATGTTTCAATGTTTCTGTAACTGATTAAATGAAAACTTTCGATCCCGAAGCTACGACTACCGGCGACACTTCAGGAGGATTTTGCGTTTATTCTTTGCGGTCTCACTGAACCTCATTTATAATGAGCAGGGTGCACCAACTGATCAGATTATTTCAATGGATTTCTAACCAATAAATGTAATAAATTATTTTAATAAACGGTGTCAACAAAATGCAAACTTACAGTCTAGTGACAAAATTCATATAGAAAAACAGAAAACTCAAAATTTTAGTCAGAACAAAAGTTTTAACAACAAAAAATTAATTTCAATTATACACTTTACAAATAACAGGAAATCGAAAGAGTGTTACAAAGAAAAACGTTTTAAATAGTTTAAATAAAATTATTATTTTTACAGTTTTCCTTGTGATCTGTAGCTTTATCAAATTATAGGAACAAGTCAAAAATGCAATAACAACCTCACAATGTTATTTTCTTTTTACTAGTTAAATTTTGAAAATTTACTACGCACAAAACGCAAAGTATTGCTTCTGAAAAATAAAATTGCTTTATAGGAATCTTGTAATTTACTTTTAACTGCATTAACATATTTTTTTCTGTGTTTTTCTCCAGGTTACATACTGCTTGTTTAAATTTCCTCCCAAAAAAGCACGTTCCAGACATTTGGAGGATCATGAGGCTTCTCAAATTAAGTTAAGTTGGCCAAAAGCAGTTCAAGTATTTGATTTATACAGGCCAGAAGAGTTGCCTGAATTTAACTCTTATAAATTAGATTCCATAACATCAGATATGGAACAACTTTTGTTAAAAATAATTTTATTGATACCTACATATATAGACCCGTCAGCGTCGGTTCATCATATCACGAATTTCATTGAAGGACGATGTGAATCACAGCCCACAGAGTTTAACGCATTTAAGATGCCTTACAAAATTCTTAGCCTGTTTTATTTATTAGCAGATTTCTACTTCAAAAGCAGAGATTTCCAAAAAGCTATTAAATATTATACTTTAGATCTAACAGTAAATCCAACAAGGTTTGACTCTTGGGCTGGAATGGCTCTATCCAAAGCCAGTAAAATAGAAACAAAGATAAACGGCCTCGACTCGATAAGGTAATGTGATTTTATTTATCTTAAAAACAGTAATCTTCTATATATATCAAAATGAATTAAATCGTAAACTGTGCATTTGATTATGTTATGATCTTTAGCAAAGTTATTGCGCATGAGCCGACGAAGGCTGTATGACCAATTTCCGACAGGTGGCGCCACTGAGAATTACTATAAATGAATGAAATCGTAAACTGTGCATTGGATTGTGTTATGACCTTTAGCAAAGTTGTTGCGCATGAGCCGGGGAAGGTTTCTAAGTTGGTATGACCAATTTCCGACAGGTAGAGCCTCTGAGAATTACTAAAAATGAATTAAATCGTAAACTGTGCATTTGATTATGTTATTATCCTTAGCAAAGTTGTTGCGCATGAGCCGTCGAAGGCTTATAAATGAAATATTATAAATGTTCATAATCGAAAACCTCTACATTTTTAAAGTTTATGTAAATTTTTTTTTTAAATGAACAAAATCAATAAAATGATTCAAATTTGTTTTAGTTGGAGGCGTAGCAACGCGCGCAGGGTACAGCTAGTTTAATAATAAAAGTCTTTAAATTAACTTTCATAATAACAACATAATATAGATATACAGTCAAGTCTACTTACAATGGTGTAATAAACACATTAATTGTGAATGCCTTTAAACAACGCTACAACATCTTCTTTAATTTTCGAGACTAACGCCGGGAAACGTCTTCTTACATAGGACAACTCAACTCAAGTTTGTTTTCCAAATTAATATTACATTATATATTATTCATATTCACACTGGCAACTGACAGCTGGCAACTCATTGGCCAAATTTTGCAACTATGAATTTGTATTCGCGGCGTAGATTTTATTATTCATATCTCCGGAACGCATTGATCAATCTTCCTAGGATAAACGGTTACCGATAGGGTGTAGGGAGATCTATAGGTTAGGCTAGGTTAGACGACGTGTACTTGTCAACTGTGACAAGTACAGTACCCGGAGGTCGAATTGACCATTGTACAACGTCCTAGCTTCTCACACTACTCGTGTTGTGTGCTTTAATTTTATACATGAGTGGCGGGACCTACAGTTTAAAGTCGACTCCGAACGACAGATTTTTGAGAAGCTTTTCATGGCAATTTTTACTCTCAGAGTTTTTGCCAGAAATCTGCTGAGAGGAAATCGCCGAAGAAATATTTTCATATTTTCGTTTTGATGTCTGACATGGGATTTGAACTCGGGCCTTTCGTCCAATAAGCCAACACACTACCTACTAGACTACGGCGACTACAGGGAGATCTATAACTCATGATACAACCTTTTGCCGTCAACTGACCCTCCGACTTTTCAAGGGGAAAAACACTTTTCCTCCTAATTAGGACCGCTAAATTCACGTCACTATATTTCCAGACCCTACCTTTCCATGTATGCGCTTACCCCAAAATTTTTTTGATTCATTTTTCAAAAATCGTTAATTGCTGCCTCACTACACAGCAATTATCATATTATTCATTATTCCATACTATTCTACCAAAATACCATAAATTTCTATACAATACCAACAATTCATTTTATCTTATTTACTAATGTTCTTACAATTCACGCAATTTACTACTTTTCGCAGTTGTCTCAGTGTCAATGACAACTGAGATCATACATAATATGAATTTTTATTTCAGATGCGTTGCAATACATAATAGACACATAAGAATGTTTAATGAAAAAGAGAATGTGAAAAATATAACACAGAAATTATTGAGGAAAAACACAAAAATTTATTAGGTTCTTTTGTTGTTTTGTTTCACAACTTAGTTTGACAGATGTCGAATTCCAGTCCCATACTTTTGAAACCACGAAATGGATAGCCTTTTATATGCGCTTACCTGAGACTAATTTTAATGCAAGCATATCCATACAAAATACAACATATAGTCTGTATTCACCATTTTTAATGTCATTCTCTCTCTCTTCACGCATTCCTTTTATTTAATTTCTATGCTTTTCACAACAATCATCAAAATTACACTTGTCATTTCTAGGTTTAAAAATTTGATATGATAATTTCAGATCCTTATTTTCCTTATTAGCTGTACATTCATCGATTTTCAAAATAATGAGACTTAATTGTTGGAAACTTTGGTAGCCGATTTTAGAGGATAGGACGTCGTTGCTCGTTGTGCTTACCTATAACTGACGATCTTTAAACTATCTGGACCAATTTTGAAATTTTGTCGGTACTTGAATGGTTTTATCACGGGACACTGCGAGATTAGGTCGCTGACGGGGATCTGGAACACATCCCAGCCGGACTATTGCAGGGTATGTTGCGATGAGGAGGAGTTAGAGACTATCGAACACCTCCTCTGTAACTGCCCAGCCCTTGGTAGGTTGAGGACCCTTGGCAGGGCCTTCTTTGAGAGCTTGAATTCTGTGTCGAGAGCCGACATTAAGGCTCTCCACAGATTCATTAGCAGCTTGGGCTGGCTGAGAGATGCTAGGGCTTCATAAGTGTAGTCGCGCTCATTCCCTTTTTTGTTTGTGTCTGTTTCTTTCTGTGTGATTCCTCCGATTCCCATTCCCCCCTTACCTACATGCCCTCCTTTCATCCTATTCCCTCTATTTCCTTCCCTCTCTAAGGACGTTGTACAATGGGTCAATTTCGACCTCCGGGTACTATACTTGTCTTAACTGACAAGTACACGTCCTCTAACCTAACCTAACCTTGAATGTGTACCGTGCCTGCTGCTAATTTTTGTTCAAGTTAGAAATATCTTTTCTTTTATTCGTAGTGCTGAATAAAACATTGTACGACACACTTCAAGTCTTAAATAATATAAAATCTTTTCTCGAATTCGTTTTATTTTTTTTTTTCTCAGAAACGGTTGAGACTTGCAACGTACTGCAGTTTTTGCTTCCAGGCCTTTCCCAAAATAATGTTATCTTCCGGACCCATCAAATGCTTACCAATTCCTTAACGTAATTTTTTCACAAAATCGCGTAGAACATGTCTCTTCTTGCTGTCTAGACTTTTGGAAAAGTACTTTATTCAATACTCCCATACAGAACTCAGCTTTCATTCTTCTTTTTTTTTTTTATTCCGATTTGGTTTCCAATCAGATTTGTTCACGATTTTTTTCTTTTTGGAATGTGTTCGGGATAAAGATTTTCTCCCAAGCAGTCATATTAGCTCTTATTTTTTTTTATGGTGAATGTACCTCACAAAACAAAATAATAAGTAAAATTAAAATGAGTCAGGGAATTTTCTTTCTTAAAAAGAAAAGATTTACGGCTTTTTTATTGAGCTTATAAAAGCGGCATTTGGTACTGCAGATCACTAAATTTTTAAAGGCGGGTATATTGCGACGTATACTACCAGAATGCATCAAAAAACGTAATTTCGAAGAAAATCGAGTTACGTCCCTTCTATATTAAACCATCGATATAAACATTTTTTCTTATATCTTACACTTATTTACTCTTTAAATGAATCAAATATATCAAATGAAGCAAAATAAAATTTTTAAGTTTAGGCATGTTTTGTTAGTAGATGATAACTAAATGAAGTCAAATAAGCTTAATGAAATAATATCATATAAAGTGAAAAAAATTAATATATGTATATTTATATATTTTTTATTTTTAGTGTTGAATCGATTTGGCAAGAATGTGAAGAGGTTCTTCGTTGCTTTGAGTGTTGCATAAATTTAAACAGATTTCAAACACTTTTATGGATTGAATACGGTTCTTTCAGTTATACCATTCATTCTTGTTTCTCGCGTTACGTTAAAAATAACTCATACAATTTATCAGCTGAAGCGTAAGTAAATTTTTATTTTTGTTTAAGAATTTTATAAATATTTGTGTATATATATGTATATGTGTGTAACGTTACTTTAACACAGAAAGGTTACAACTTTCGTTTTCTTACGTTAGTGGAGAAGAAAAACGAAAGAATACAAAATTCAGATTAGAAATATGGTATACTTTATATGTATGTATACATATATATACAGTCAAGGAAAAAAGTATACATACACACATTAATTTATGTATTTCACTAATTTCAATATTAAAGGCATTAAAAAATAAATTTATTTATAAAACAAAAAATTAATTCATTTACATAGCAACAACAAAAATTTCTTCAGCAGGAATAATTACACAATGCGACAAAATAAAAAAAATAAAATACACCCGGCTAATGGCATAGTGTTGTGAGTTTTGTTAAGTAGATCTCAAAAATATTTTTTTTATATTTCTCGAGCCCTCCAAACTTTTTTTATTTGACAAAAACTGTTTTTTTAGACTTTACACATAAATTTCTGACCCGATTTCCATAATTGAATGATTGTTGGAAAGGGGAGAGATGGACCTTTAAAACGGTATACATATATCTGTTATTTGACTTAATATGCTATGAGTTTTGATGAGGTAAACTTGGAAAATGCGAATTTTTTCATATTTTTTCAAGTTTGTCTGTTCATGGTAGCAAACTTTACTTAAAAAATATGAAATATGTAAGTGATGACATTCTGAAAGTGCATTATCTTGTGAAGAGGTTGGCACTTCGTTTGATCAAATCGGACAAAAATTACCGTAGTTATTATATAAATACATAATATAACAGTCGTGTTATATTTTTTGTTTCAATAGTTTTTTATTCAATGTATATAAAAAAGGAAAATGAAATTCAAGGTAGAAGGAAATCAAAGGAGTTCAAAAATAACAAACGCCGTTCACATTGTATAGAGTTACCATATTTCACCAACACTCCTTCTCAATGTGAATGTCGTTTTTACAAAAAAGGAAAAATTAATTAAATTTCATTAGTTTCATAAAATATGTGTGTTTTGTGCTTGGCAGGTTCTTTGTAAGAATATCTGTAATCATGTGTTCGCTTGGGCAATACTTCAAAATCACCTCCTGGTTTCTTACGACTTCACGTACATGATGGAATCTGATGTCTATATGTTTGGTTCTCTTGTGAAACATAGGATTTGTAGCAAGTTTTTCTGCGCCTTGATTGTCAATATTTAGTTCCATCAAAAGACGTCTTAAGAATATCGCCTCCTTAGCAGCATCGGACAATGCCATATATTCGGCTTCTGTGCTACTTAAGGCCAAACACGACTGTTTTCTTGATTCCCATGACACAGGGCAATCTCCGACGAAAAATATAAATCCGGTGTATGACTTGCTGTCGAGGGCATTACCAGCCCAATCAGCATCCACGAAACCTTCCATAGTATGCTCACCTGCCTGGTACATAATTTTCTTATCAATGGATCCTCAAAGATATCGTAGTATACGTTTAGCCGCTTTCAGATGTTCAACATGAGGATTTGAATTACGTTGTGATAATTTCTACACGGAATGAAGTATATCCGGCCTAGTTGTGATGGCTAGATACATAAGCGAACCAATTAATGACTGGTATTCATGCTGTTTTACTTCTTGGCAATTGTCTTCGGTACACTTCGGTTTACAATTTTCCATACCGTGTTCTTTCAGCAATTCTTTTATGTACTGGGACTGACAAATTGCTATTGCACCCGTATCGCCTTGTCGTTCAATTTCTATTCCAAGGTAGTGATGTAGCGGTCCCTTATCAGTGACAGGAAAGTGTTTGGCTAACAGTTCTTTCACCTTTGTTACACATTGCTCAATTTTGCAGCCAATTATAAGGTCATCGACATACACTGCAACTAACACCAATTGCTCGTCGAACGATGCCATATACAGACACGGTTCACATTTGCTGCGTTCGAAACCAATTTCCTTCAATACCAAGTCAAGCTTATCATACCATTCTTTTCCGGACTGTTTCAGACCATATATCGCCTTGTGGAGCTTGAGAACTTTATGAGGATATTTATGATCCGCAAACTTTTCAGGCTGCTTCATATAAATTTCATGGTGGATTTCACTATTAAGGTAGGCTGAACTTATATCTATTTGGTGCAAATACATTTTGAAATTCACTGCCAATGCCAGCATTAATCGTATGGTTGAATATCTGACTACGGGTGAAAAGGTCTCGTTGTAGTCTATACCAAATCTTTGACTACAGCCTTTAGCTACAAGTCTGGCTTTGAAGCGCTCTATACGACCACGGTCATCTCTTTTTATTGCGAATACCCACTTGGTATTTATAGCCTTAGCTCCCTCAGGCAAGTCCACCAAAGACCATGTGCCATTTTTGTTGAGTGATGACATTTCCGATTGCATTGCGTCATACCATTCATTACCATTCGGCCCATTCATTGCCTCGTCAACTGTTGTCGGTACATTTACTTTGACCATATTATTTAAAATTTGTTGTTTCCGTGGTCTACCTCGTTTGCCAGTTCGTACTGTCCTAGGTCTTAAACGACTCGTAGTAGCATTCTCCTGCTGGTTGTCGACTTCATTTTCTGAGTCTTCATCTTCGGCTATTTCGAAACCAGCAAATTCGCCAAGGCTGTCAGAATCCGTACCTTCATCAATCAAGTTCTCGTGCTTCATCTGGTTGGTTTTAGGGACTTCTCGGTTTTCTTCAACATCTATTAACAAATAGTTATCTGGGTTTTGTTTCTGTTGGTCAGCAGTCTTCTTCTCAACATTGACATCTTCTTCAAAAATGACATCACGGCGCTCAATTATTTTTCCTTTTCTTTCATCAAATAAGCGATATGCTTTAGCCTACCGTGATGAAATTTTGCCCCTTGGCCGCGAATTTGTTTGTGCCGGATTTATCCAATGATACTGCGTACGAACCAAATGTCCTCAAGTGATTAACGTTGGGTTTTCTACGAAACCATACTTCATAGGGCGTTTTATTACCTAGTATTTTGGTCGGACATCTGTTTCGCAAGTAGACTGCAGTGTTTACCGCTTCTGCCCACAAATTTTGTGGAACACCGCTATGCACCATTATTAAACGAGCCATTTCTACCAACGTTCTATTGGCTCGCTCGGCAATGCCATTCTGCTGGGGAGTGTATGGTACAGTCAGCTGCCTACCAATGCCTTCAGCTTGCAAAAATGCGTCAAAATCGCTGTTGACAAATTCTCGTCCATTATCGGTTCGGAGCATTTTAATGTTCTTGCCAGTTTGTTTCTCTACATGCTGTTTAAAAACCTTGAACATTTTCAAAACATCGCTTTTAGCCGCAATGAAATACGCAAATATTCGTCTTGAATAGTCATCGATGAACGTGACAAAATATCTGGCGCCACCTAGCGAATTTATGTTGAATGGGCCACACACATCACTGTGGATGAGTTCCAACAGGTCTTCTGTTCTTGTCTGAGATTCTTGTGGAAAAGGTTTCACGTGGATCTTGCTTAACATACACGTTCTACATTGGGCTGCACTGGAAACATTTTTCAATTCCAGTTACCATCGATTTGTTTGCCATGTCACTTAGAGATTTAAAATTAACGTGACCAAATCTGTTGTGCCAAATTTGACTGGAACTAACAGCAGCATACAAGCTGTGACTTTCGCCTTTTGCCAAAAATAAATTTTCTTTCTTAACAGCTTTCAATACCAATACATCAGAATGCTGTATATTAGCAGATGTTGAATCGAATTTGACTATTAAACCTTTTTCCACTACACGACTCACAGATATGAAATTCATATTCAGTTCTGGCGAAAACAAAACATTTTGGAAAATAATTTTCAAACCGTTATTATTTTTTATTAGTACATCACCTTTTCCTTTTGCGACTATTTGTTTGTCGCCAGCCAATAAAATCTGCTCATCGCTTTCAATAAAGTTCATAAACAATTCTCTGCTGCAACACATGTGCGCAGTCGCCCCGCTCCGTTTGCTTATTCGTGTATATTGATGTTCTTGCATGTAGCAATAGGGGTTGTTTTTTCTTTTTATTGCACTTGCTTGCATAATGCCCTATTTCTCCGCAGTTAAAACACTTGCCTTTAAATTTGTTTTTGCTTTTCTCAGATTTTACTTCTCTTTGTGCTTTGTTTCTTTCTCTCACTGAAGACTTCATAGCAAAAGCTTGTTGTGTGTGTGTACTCACCGATGCTTCTTCACGTTCAATTTTTTCTTTATGTCTGTTGCCTTCTTCTAGAATCTTCTGTCTAACGGTAGATAGTGATGGCAAGTTATCACGTGTCTCCATAGCAACGACGAAGTGTTCAAACTCACTTGGGAGACTGGATAACTACATAATGACTAGAAGTTCTTCTTGTACGACAATGCCCGTCTCAGCTAGTTTCTCTGCCAATTCCGTAAACTCATTAACATGTTTACTTATGTTACCACCATTTGGCATAGAAAGGTTCAAAAGTCTTTTATATAAAGATACCTTATGAATGGGACCCCTGGGCTTGTGTATTTCCTCAAGACGCAACCATGCTTCATTAGAAGTTACACAGTTCTTTATTATGTTCAACTGGCTAGGCTTCACACTCAGGGTTATTGTTGCTAGTGCCTTTTCATCACTTTCATCCTAAGCTGCTTTTTCATTTGCGTTCATAGTCGATTCCTTCTTACGAACACCATTCACAATCTTCCAAGACCCATTGTGTATAAGAACACTGCGCATCTGCAAACACCAGCTGTCATAATTTTCGTCATCCAGCTTTTCTATTTGGTACATTGATGCCATTTCAAAAAAGAACTTATTTTTCACTTTGATTCTTCAAATATTTCATTTACTTTCACTATAAAATCTTATTTTCTTTCCGGACTTTGTCCTGGGCCCATAACCTGTTTCAATAGTTTTTTATTCAATGTATATAAAAAAGGAAAATGAAATTCAAGGAAGAAGGAAATCAAAGGAGTTCAAAAATAACAAACGCCGTTCACATTGTATAGAGTTACCATATTTCACCAACATTTTTTATATATGTCATCTCATCAAATGAACTTATAGTTCAGAAATTTTCAGAATTTTTGATGGATCCTGATTGTTTATCACAAAATGTGTCAATTTCACCTTTGACCGACCACCAGAAGTTGGCCAATGTTTGCGCAAAGAGAAATAATAATATTAATAAATTAATAAATATTTAACACAAATATTAGCCGACTTCTGGAAGTTGAGTATATCTAAACACCTACACTTCACAGAAGAGTGTCGGTCCCATCAACCCCGAACTCACAAGTTCGTCTGCTGTCCTATTTCCGAGCTTAATACCTGGACTGCATCTCCAGAATTTTACCTGCATGCCTTATGAATATCATTTTTGGGTGTTTACCCAAATTAAATTCCAACTTATTTTTCCTCCGTTTTCTGAGATATTATTTCACTCAGGAGTTGAATAATTTTTCATTTAGGGAAATTTCTCCATTTTGCAAATGTTACTATTGTGGTCTCGACTTAAACCCATTCTCATACACCCAACACTTACAATTTCTTTGAATGACGTCTCTTCAAGTTTTGCTTTAGCCTTCAAGACTATATCATATGGATATCCGTCAGGTGCTTATTCACAACCAGACTCCGCATTAATGGTGAAATGACACCACCATTTATATCATTATCCCATTTTTTGCACTATCACAATCATTTGAATAAATATTTATATCAGCTAAAAAATGTATTGCTTTTGTTAAAAACAATTTAAAATTAAGTCAACTTTTTTCTGAACTCACTAATAGTTATTCAGAATGATTCAGAACGATTAAACTGCCCTAAATAAGGAATAGTCCGATATTGTAATTTAATTTTAGAATATCTACTATTGAAGAAAGAAAGAACAAAATGCTGACAATTGCTTTCAATTGTTTCTCTTTGGCTAATTCTCTCCAACATTCTGTAACATCAAATATAAATGAAGAAAACTCTGAAGATAACGCTAACGACGAAAAATGGCTTTGTCAATATATGCTGGGTAAAATATCGGAAAAGAGAAAAGAGGAACCAAAAATATATCTAAATCATTATTTATTGGTAAATACATACATATATTTTAATTAATAAAAATAGAAACTAACTTGTATTTTTTTAGGCTGCAAACTATCTTTATGAAAACAACGCTACTTACCCCATAAAAATTAACCATAGTAATCCTACAACACTGTCAGTTGAAGCATTAGAAGTTTTTTACCGTATTAATGCGGCTATTATAAAATACCTTCAATATGATCAAAATATTACTCGATATACAGCGGCCTTTTTTAATAGGATTTTAAAAGATTTATCAAACAGTCCGTTTGCGTACAATAAAGCAAAAATTGATGGTAAGCACTTTTATTCTTAAATATAATTTTCAAATCATTTAGCTGCTTGTTTGAGCCTACTTACTTACAATTATTAACAATCAATTACAACAGCGAGTTTTATTCTTGGTAGTAAATAGACTTCCCTAGATTATTTGTTACAATTTGTATAACTACCAAGCATTATTTTTTTGTATTTATCCGAATTTTTAGTGTGTAAAATAACAAAAAACAACAGAAAAATATAAAATCATAAATTTTTTTTGTTCAAATTGTAATTGATAAAATTTTATTATTTGATTTTTCCTTTTTTCGCTTTGTAGTGATTTCATCCATATTTTTATTATTACACAAAATAACACAAATAAAATGAAATCGAAATAAATATTACTGCACGCATAACAAGTAAACAACACCTTTTTATGTGGCATTTTTACAAGAGTGTAATAAATCTCTATTTAGTACATTTTGTTGTTGTGGAGTTATAAGTTATAGATCTTTTACTACAGGCGTACTATACTACCAAGAATGAATACCGCTAACACAACTTATTACAAGAAGAAGGCGTTGTTTATTATATGAAATAAAAGATTACACAGCCCTGCATGGGTTTTGCAAATAAGATGGCTCCAGGTGTTTCCGAAGGCATTTTGCCCTAAAAATGGCGTTTTTGGCCATTTTTGAAGAATCGTAGAGCTAAACACTGACGTGCTAGAACCATCGCTATTATCAGAAATTGACAATTGATCTTTGCTCTTTAAAATGAGCCCAAAGTCAAATTGTTTGCATGCACCCTTAAAGTAGGGGGTGGGTTTATGTCAAGGGGTGCAAGAAAAAAAGAAACACATTACGGAGGTCCTTAAAAATTAATCAGATATACTTATATTTCTCAGCTAATCGGAGCAGGAGTACTTTTACTCTCCTAGTGTTTCCTACTTGTTCATATACATATATCGTAATGATATCCATCTGATGCATGTAGGTTAAATTTACCCTCATAAGTTAAACATACTTATGTAGGCACTATTCAGGTAGTCTTTATATATGGGAGTAAATTCAATTTACATGGATCAGATGGAAAGCAGTACGTTTGACGTAAGCCAAATACTGAATTTTTGCATAACAATACTCAAGCTAATTTCAAGCATAGGGGAAGTTCGATACTGGTGTCGGAATGTGTTTGCAGTGCAAGAATAGGGTATATTCATTATATAGACAGTTAAATGGATCCATACCAATATTCGGGCATTTTAAAACAAAATGTGAAGCAAAGTGCCGATAAGTTAAATATATTGGACACATTTGTTTCTACCAGGACAATGATCCGAAGAACGTTGCAAAGCTGTAGCTTATCCATAATTGTTCGAAACTACTCCAAGCAAATACTCCTGATCTCAACATTATTTAGCATGTTTGGGAACATTCTCCCGTAAGCTCTAAAATCCAGTATCAGCACGGTGGATCAGTTGAAACAAAGAATTAGGCGAGAATGGACCACATAACCCCGGAATTTTACGTTAATCTCGTGCACTTAGAAGCAGTAATAAAAGCAAAAGGTTTTGGTTTCAAGTGTTAACACAGTGCCTTTTATTTGACTGTCCACTTTTGCATTTTTAACATTTTTAAATAAAAAATTATAAGTATTATACATCGTTTAGAAGCTTTTTTAATTGTCTATAACTCCGCATTAAAATTTTTTTGAAATATTTCCCATGAAGTGGAAAAATCGTCATTTGAATAATCGGGTACCTAGGATCCAATTATATGTTTGAGCCGCTGTATATATATATACGAAATTGTAAAAAAATCGAAAACGTGATTTTTTTAGAAAAAAAAATTTACTTATTTATATATTAAAGAAACGAATAAACCCTTTGAATTTGTTGCTTAAAGTATAAAAGATTTTATTTCAATATATATTTTAGAATAAGCCAATAATTTTAAAATTTGAAATTTTTAGGGAATTCACTTAACATTTTAAAAGGAAAGTTAATAAAAAAGTGCAAGTCATCAGGAAATTATGAAGTACGACCAGTAGCACATACGCCAATAACAAAAGAAGAAAAACCTACAACGAATGAAACTTTAAGCGTCGCAGAAAATATGGAGTCTCTTGGTATGAAAAAGAATGATGAACATTGTAAAAGAAGATTATCTCAGGTGAGTGAATTTACATTATTTGCATGTTTGAATTATTGGACATTCTCTTCTTGTTGGACAATAATTCGATAACATATGTATATTGCGTGTAGCAAAAATATAATAAATAACTTAATTTTTGGCAAACAAAATGTAGTTTTTCAAGGAAATATTAACATTTATGTACATTTGTAATAAATTTAAGTCGTCTTAATGAATTGGAAAACATTGTTCAGTTATAGAAATCAAGTAGGAAGAGTTTGTCGCCTAATTTGGCTATATTGTCAACAATGCGCCCACACTTTACATTTATGCGTATAGATTTTTGACAACTTTTTTTGAAATTTTTTTTTATTGTTTTGTTTATAGTACAACAATATAATAAGTTTACTCAATAGATCCACAACAAATATTTTTTTGTCAAACTCTGTACCTACCGACACAAAGTTTATTTGATGCAGTCGCAAAATTTAAGGAAAGCAGAAAATTATTCTATGTTATTGCTTTTAGAAAAAAGAACACTCACTTGCAACAACATTATTAATTAGCAAATTTTATTAAATATATAATTAAATATAACAAAATAAAAAAATATTTCAGCTTAAATGTAAAATGATCGTAAGCAAAATATCTCATGAAATGATAGATTTTTATTTTTTATTTATTTATTTTTTTTTTACAAATGAAAATCAATTTATTTAGTATTTTGATGGTGTTACAAATTTTTAAATTATAAAGTAGAAATTTGAAATCGAACTTCAAGCATTATTTAGTCATGGACATATCTTCTAAGTCTCAGAAGCCAATAATTTTATAAAAACTAATACAGATTTTCTTCAAATCAAAAAAAAAAAAAAAAAATTACAAGAAGTGTTACAAAAAAAAAATAAAATAAACTAGTGACAAAGGTGTATATACAGATTAAGAAACCATTTGCGGTTTTTTACTTAGTCTTCTGCTGTGAAATCGTTTTTCATTTAATGATCTTCGTACTGTTCGCGAATGTTAGATATTCCTGATGTTTCAGCAATGGCTCCAGTTAACTTTGACTTATCTGTTCTTGTTTTCCCCACCTTCCTGATGAATAAATCTGACTTTTCTATCAACAATCTTCCTTTAACGTCCAGGTTTTTTTTCGACTGCTCTATTGTTATTTTAATTAGCCCAATATATTTCCAATTTTTCACTTAAAATTTTAAGGGCCATTTACTTGCCTTTAACTAAAGGCAGGATTTTAATGGGCTTACTTAATCGGCCATAACAACCCGATTAACGGATTTCGGCCTGCCGCAACACATCCTTCCAGACGCCTCTGCTTCTTGCGCGCCTACGCTAGTTGGTCATACCAATCGATGACAGGATACAAGGTCGTCTTCTTCGCCGACTTCCGCAGATCCCCGCATTAAAAACCAGTCTCGGGATTGGACTTCGGTGCAAGCATTAGTTAACATCTAGCGGGTGCTAGAATGCCATCCAGGAGGGGCCACGAGGAGGCTGCGTGTCAACTTGAATACAGCAAGACAAGGATCGTCCTGGTGGTCGCCACGTTGACCACAGTCAGAAACTCTACCTTGTTTGCATGCATTCCATTCCTCCCAATGGGCAGATAATTCATTTTCCATTATTATAAGTACACTGTTGCTTGGAGCAACGTAAAAGTCAAAAGAAAATACTTTTTAAGAGCACTCAAAGAATTCGCGAAATAAAACACTCTTTTTATTATTTTAAAATATAATTTTAATTCAATTTAATTTTACAAACTTAAAATAATTATAAATATGGCGAGCGAGGAACGCGAGCGAGGCTTTAAAATTTTCCTCCGACGTGTTCAAAGTTTGTGAAATTAATAAAAACTAAATTCGCAAATTCGTATGCTTTATGTATTATTCTTTAACAAACACGAAAGGACCGTTATTTTCAGGAGAGAATAAAAATAATAAAGAGAATAAAAGATACATACATAGTGATCATGCCATACGTATATATTTACGAAGTAAAACTGCCATGAAAATAAAAAGAAGAAAAGAGAAGTCTCGAAGAATCTAAAAATACCTGTGCAACAAAAATTATATATTTGTTGACGCCGGTAACAGGGGGAATCGTAAGCGGGTCGGGGATGCGAGATTGCTCGTGATTATGATGTAAAACGCCAAACTGTGTCTTGATTGTCACTCTTCGCACCTGTCCATCTGCAGCTACCACAGTGTCAATGACTTTACCCTTTGGCCAGCATTTTCTTGGAAGGTTTTCATCGGCAACGATGAAATAGCCCCTATCTCTACTGCTGGTACCTTGGTGAACCGTTTGCTCCTACGGGACATTATTGGAACATATTTCTTCAGCCATCTGCGCCAGAAGTGATCAGCGAATGCTTTCGTTTGCTGCCATCGTTGCTGTATATTTCCGCTATCGTTGAGGAACGGTTTATAGCCATCAGAAGAACCTAAGAGGAGATGGTTAGGTGTTATGGCTTCGTCGTCTTCCTGTTCTACGGAAACGAAAGTGAGTGGTCGAGAATTAATAATAGACTCGATTTCGCAAAGTGCACTTTTTAAGGTTTCATCGTTAAAATTTAGTGTGGGAATATAGACTGTATAAAACATTTTTTAGAGATCTGATGAGTCTTTCCCAAGCACCGCCTATGTGGGGCCCACCTGGTGGGTTGAAATACCATTTAGTTTTATCAAATTTGGATGATACATTGGGAAAATCAATTTGCTTGATCTCTTCTTTGAGGATTTTTTCAACTGCTTTAAAGTTGGTACCGTTGTCTGTATATATTTCACAAGGTGCGAATCGTCTGACAATTAAGTTTCCGATGCATAGAATACATGAACTGGTATCCAAATTATAAGCGACTTCAGTATGGATTGCACGTATTGTGAGGCAGGTAAATACTGCTCCCCAACGCTTTTCTTCTTCGAACTGTAACTAATAATGGACCAAAAAATCAATGCCAACGAAAGTAAATGGGCGTTGAAAAGCTCCCAGACGAACAACTGGTTGCGCCATTTGAGGGGGTTGTGGTGCGGCAAATGAATTTTTGCACATTTGACAGGAATTACGCACCTTTTTATATATGTACGACCCGTAGGCGGTGAACATAATATTGGCCTTTTATTTTATTAATTACTGCTTCGTGGAAGTGATGATGGTAGTCTTCGTGAAAAGAACGAATTATAAGAAATGTGACATGATGCCCAGCAGATAATACGATTTCATCTTCGTGGTTGTTGAGACGTTTTGCTCTGCTGTTGCATCTTAAAATCTCACTGTCGTCCAAGTAGACATTGAGTTTATAAAATTTACTAGATTTTGCTACAGTTCTTCCATGTTTGAGATCCATAAATTCTTGAAGAAATTCACTATACTGTGCTTCTTTTATAATATAAGACTTTTCTTATTGTATCATCTCATAAGTAACTGTAGAATTGAAATCTGATTGTTTGTAAGCGAATTTTAATTTATTCATGTATAGCAAGAACGTTGCTACTACTCGGTAGAGCCTTCTCCAATTCCAGAAATATTCAAAATTCAAAAGTTTTTAGTAAGTAGTTTTTAGGTTTTTTGTGAATTAATAGCACATGGCCAACGTGTCCATTTCCCCCAAGTCACATGTTGGCCATTGGCTTGGGTCGTCACGAAAAAAGGCAGGGCCGTTGAACCATAAGTCCATATTCTTTTGCGCTGATATTTTTGTAGCGAAATCCGCAGGGTTCATTGTAAATGGGTACCCACTAACCATTTGCAATCTGTGACGTTGGAATGTTCTAAGATTTCTCCTACTCGGTGCATTACGAACGGTTGAAAATTTCTTGGATCAACCTGTAACCATTGCAGCACAGTCTTAGAATCTAACCACCAATATCTTGAGGATTTTCGCAAGCGATGGATATTTTGCACTGAATTTGCCAATCTGACTCCAATGAGTGCGGCTTAAAGCTCCATTCGAGGCATCGAGAGTGGCTTAAGAGGTGCTACCTTGCACTTAGCTGCTACTAGACAAACAGTTTCGCGCCCACCTAGCCCTACAACCAGATAACTAACGGCAGCGTAGGCGTATTACCCTGCATCAACGAATGGAGTAGCATCTTGGAATTTCGACATCAGAGAAGTGTGGTATGGACGCTTTCCATATTCCATATTCATTTAGCGTATCGTCCCAACCAATTCCGACGCGCCGGACATCTTGAAGTGGAATTTTGAGGCCTACGTTGTTGCATGACAAGAATCCAAGAGCGTCGAATATAAACATCAAAACCTGGAGGCATTCCCTCTTGGTGGGTACGATATCTTCGTCAATAACATTTCGGCGCAGACGTGCAAATCTGCAATTATATTTAAAAACATCAGTAACTGGGTCCCAATACATACCTAAAACTTTTTCGGTAGCTCCCCATTGCTTGGCATCTTGAGTTGTTTTTGAAGACTCGGATAACTGGCTTAAAACCTTGGTTGAATTAGACGTCCAGTTCCTTATGTGAAAACCAGCGGCGGCGTGAATTTCTGCCATTTGAAGGGCTAGCTCTGCTGCGGTTTCTTTGGTGTCTTAGCTATCGATAAGATCGTCCACATAGTGATGGTTTTGTATTGAGTCCACAGCACGAAATTGTGTTTTGAATTCATCAGCGTTTGTGTCGCGTACGTAATGGGCTATGCATGGGGCACAACTTACTCCAAATGTTAAAGCTCTCATTACATATGCGTTGTCCCATCATAAGAACCGTTGAGCTTGCGTGTCGCTTCTCGAACGTTGATTCTGTTCGCTGCCACAAATCGCAAATTTTCCAATTCTTAACGCTAAAAGTATGTCAATTAGTGGGTTGAGTATATGTGGGCCGGCAAGTATAAAATCGTTAAGAGATGTTCCATTTTGTTGGGTTTGTTTGGGTTAAAAGTTAAAAATATTGGTAGATACCATGTCTTTTTGTTGGGGACTACTAATTCAGCTGGACTCAATTTCTTTCACTTTTCAATCAGGTTATCGATCTGAATCTGCATACTCTGTCGTAACGAATCATCGTTGGCGAGTTTTTTGTTGGGGCACATCAGGCGGCGATAGGCGTTATCATAACTGTCCGGTAGTTTTGCGTCAGGATTTTTCCACAGCAAGCCAACCTCAAAGCGTCCGTTTATCTTCTTGAACGTCGTTTTTAGCAATTCCATTGCATCAACGCGGATGAAGTAGGCACAGTAAAAAGTTTTTGGGTAATTTTTACACCAGGCTGGTGTTTATATATAACAAACCCAAAAATGAATTAAATTTACACCAGTATAGCATGAATTTAAAGAGACTAAATGAGAGATATAGAGAGAGAATTCATTTGTACTCATTTTTTCAGAGCATTAAAATAACACTAAAATGGATTACGTTTCATTATTTCTTCGGTATTCAAATTAAACTACCGTAATATATAAATAACTAGCAGACCCGGGCAAACGTTGTTTTGCCTTCGAATTTTAATTTCACTGCAAAGTCATGGCTGATTGATATTTAGAAGAAGAATGAAAGGTGCACTAAATCGACATAGCAATTCTTCGGCGCGCTCCTCTTGTATCTGCTGTGAGCGCAGCACTCTAATATGATTTGTGTGCCGTGTACGGCGACCAATATTTGCACGTGGGCGTGGCATTTTGTACAGCAATATACGTTTTTTATGATATTTTTTTTTTGTTATTGTTGGGGTAGGGAGGCTGCCCTTTATTGTCTTACCTGTTGCTTATTTACTTTCTTCAATAGCTTTCAATAATACAATTAATTTACTTTCACTAACACCTTGGGTTAATTTATTAAAATGTATGTAATATTTAATTTAAATAAATTAATCTTCAATTTAATAAGTTCTTTTTTTCGTTTGACACCCACGAACTTTTCACGAAAAGAGGTTATGTATGAGTCGGTGTCGGGATACTTAACTCCGCTACACGCCGCCACACGCTGATCAAGCACCTAACGCCTTCAGCAAAACATAAAATAGGCTTATTGCGCAAATAGAGTTTAAAAAAGAGTGATAGATATTTATTTACTTTTTTTTAATATATATTTTTCACAAAAAGATGTTAGGTTTCAGTCGGTATCGGGCTAATTAACGCCACTGCACGCTGATTAATGACCCAACGCCTTCAACGAAACACAGCATAGCGCAGTAGTTCTTGAGTTACGGTGCAAAAACGCAAAAAAACTAAATATTGCGCCATCTGTCGGACGAACTTCAAACTACACAGGAACACTCCTCACGCCCCATAGAGAATGTATATAAAGTTTGGTCGAAATCGGTGCAGTAGTTCTTGAGTTACAGTGCAAAAACACAAAAAACTAAATATTGCGCCATCTGTCGGACGAACTTCAAACTACACAGAAACACTCCTCACGCCCCATAGAACATGTATATTAAGTTTGCCATCCGGAATGAATAGTATTCTTCAGTAGGTGTAAATTTTGATACCCCACTGAATAAATTGTATGCATGACTGGTGATGCTTATAACCTAGACAGAATTAATATAATACCATGTTTGTAAAATTTCACAGCTTAAAATAAAACAAATTTTATAGCATTTTGTTATTTTTATTTTTTTTAATTAATCTTAAATTAGATAATACAATTCTACTTATTGTTCTAGAATATCGGGTGTTAATAAGTACTCTCTTGAGTTAATCCCATAACTTTCATATGGCCTTAAAAATAAAAAAAGTTAATAGCTTCACGTACCAAACATCGTCGGGAAGAGTCACTCAGGGTTTTTTTTAGCTGAATATTCATTTAATATTGCAGAATAATCACCATTTTTAAGATAAGATTCCAATTCCTGCAATAAAAACGCTATATTAAAATTGAAGTGAATGAACAAAATTTTACTTTACCTTTTTAATGTTTATACTTTTGGTTGTTGTTCCGTCTAAGCAAAACTCGACAAAAAAAAAATGCTGCTGCATCTATGTATATTGCGAAATTATTCCTGGGAGCTCTTCAAAATCAATTTCGGCGCCGTCGCGATCTTTAAATTGCAGCTCTTTTCCTTCTACTTCGAAATTCAGCTTGTTTATTACTAAAAATGTAAAAAAATATCTGAGATTCACATGGACAATTTGGTGCATAACGTTACCATAAAAGTGTCTCTAATATCTTGGTAGACTCAAGATAGATTTTGTTGCTTTTAGGCCATATCAATAAATTAAACTTGTAATCAATACTTACCTGAAATTATTATTCCATTTGGAGTGAATTCCTCACTTTCTGGATCACAAATTTTAACAATAAAAATTTTTCCACCACTTTTAATTTTTACATACATACTGAAACGCAAATTGTCTTTGAATGAATTAGCTTTTCCACACTTTTAAACCACATGGTATAAAAAGCATTAATTTAATATCATTAACGGTATTAATTGTTGAATTAATTGAAACAGAGAGGGTTTTAATTCTTTTTAGGTGTTATTTGTAAACTTAAAAGAATAATATTATTAAAAGAGAGAATTTTTATTCTTTTTTGGCATTATAGCAAAAGTTAAAGTAATAAAATAAAGAGAGAAATATTTTTAATGCCTGTTTCGGTATTAAATATATTCGACAAAACAAAATTCAACTTTCTAATTTGGAATTAATTTTGAATTTAATTCCAAAATAGTATATAATGAAAACCGCTGAGTTTTAAAATGAAACCCAGACTTTTTACTGTGGGCGACTCAATATTAAAATAATTCTTTACGCGATCATGAAGATCGTCGTAAATCTTTTGACAGTCGCAAGTATGTATATTTAACCTGGGATCTGCTGAGCGACTATTGTTGCCACCCTGTAGGGTCCACCCGAGACGTGTTTTTGTAGCTATTGGCTGTTGCCAACCTCCTTCTCGAATTTTCGTGAGAACCGCTAACTTCCAGTTGTTAGCTCCAAATAAAAGCATAGGCTTAGCATCGTTATATGACTGTATTGGTAAGTTCTTCAAATGAGGATATTTTTTAATAATCTCATCCATATTTAAAGTTTGAGACGGAAGGTCCAAATGCTCGACCGTATGAACGTCAGATAGGACGAACTTTGTGTCATTGAGTTCTGATAGACTCGCTCTCATCTCGTGTGGTACCACCTGTCCACTTGAGGCACAAGGGGTCGGATACACTATTCAAATGCAAACTGTCAAATAAATTTCGCTCTACTAGGGTGACGGAAGACCCTTCGTCTAGAAAAGCAAATGTTTTAATAATGCTATCATTTGAATGCAAGCGGATTGGAATAATTCTGAAGAATGACTTCTCTTCATTTACGTCATTGTCCGTATTTATTTGTGCAATCCGCCGCGTATTTTCAATTTCATTTGTACTTACAGTTCGATTTGTTGCCTGATTGTCTGGGCTGACCTTATGGAGCAGTGGGTGGTGTTTTCACTTACAGCCTGATACACCACTTTCCTTGTTGAGATGACATTTTCGTCTGCGTTGGTTGAGACACTGACGGCACAAGTTGTTGTTTTTCACGATCTCCCATTTCTCGTTCAGTTGTACTTTCTTAAATTCTTCACATTGTTGCACTTTATGAGAAATGGCGCTGCAGACTGACAACTCTTCTTTACGTTGTTAGCTGCTTCAGTGTGCGTTTTTACCGATGCACCACTTTTTCCAAAATTGGGTGTGACCACTTTACTAGCTGCTTCAGCCATACACTAAACGCTTTGATTATTGAAACGCTTTTGTCCCTTGGATGCATTGCCCAATTTAATTTGTGTTGGTTCGGTAATTTGTCCAATAGCTCCTTCACTAACATGGGGTTATTTAAATGAGACTCCAGACCACAGGATTCCATTGTTGCACATATATTTTGCACATTAAGTGCAAACTCGATTAGCGCTTCTAGTTTGTCGCGTGGAGTGGGCATACTTTTCGCACGTTCTAAAATATGCTCCGGGCGACCAAAACACATGCGAAGCGTGTTAATAATATCGGGCACAAGTGAAGGCTTAGTAGCTTACTTTTTACTAACTCCTTAGCCTTACCATTCAAGCAATTTTGAAGCCTTATCAAATTTTCAGTGTCAAAGAATCCTGCTAGGGTTGTGCTATTTTGGAAACTATTGATGAAAATAGGATCACCACTAAAGGACGGCAGTTCACGTGGTATAGTCTTCCTCGCAGTCAATTGTGAAGGCGTTGGTTCAGCTTGATTGCTGTTGAATCTTAACTCACCGTTTAAGACGTTGGTTGTGTGGGGCCTTTGTGTGTAGGAAGAACTTGAAAAGTGATTAGAGTTGTTGTTGTTAGTATTCGTGGAAGAAGGGACATCATTTCCATACAAAATTTTATAGTTTCGTTCCAGGAACTCTTGTTCGATTTTTCTTTCCTCCTCTAATTGCTGCAACTTTAACTTTCTTTGCCTTTCCAAACAATCGCTATCGCTTTGAATGCTCTTTGCTGCGTTTTGTTTGTTTAAACCCATTTGTAAATTTTGCTGTTGGTAATTGATAGACATTGGCGTTGTTGGTTGCTTTACGTAAGTATACGAATGAGCAGTAGGGTCAAAAACCTGGGTAGTTGGACGGACAATAGGCATTCCCGTAGGAGCCGCAGCCATATATTGATGGGGTGCTGTATAAAGATGTGAATACATAACCATAGGCGTTGGTACTGTGGACCAATTCGGCAATGCGAGACCTGTTGACACTGCAGTACTAATTGGCGCCATTGTAACTTGAGCCGGCGGGATTTGATACGTTGTACCGTATTGGCAACCACGAATGGAGACGCGATCGTTGTTGATGGAACCGTTACACTTTTCACAATTATGTTGAGTCTCCTCCAACATCGTGATAATTTTCACACAGTTAATATTGAATTTTAAAGAATTGTTGCTTGGAGCAATGTAAAAGTCAAAAGAAAATACTTTTTAAGAGCACTCAAGGAATTCGCGAAATAAAACACATTTTTTATTATTTTAAAATATAATTTGAATTCGATTTAATTTGACAAACTTAAAATAATTATAAATATGGCGAGCAAGGGACGCGTGCGAGGCTTTAAAATTCAATATTTTCCTCCGACGCGTTCAAAGTTTCTGACACTATTAAAAACTAAAATCGCAAATTCGTATGCTTTATGTATTGTTTAACAAACACGAAAGGACCGTTATTTTCAGGAGAGAATAAAAATAATAAAGAGAATAAAAGATACATAGTGATCATGCCATACGTATATAATTACGAAGTAAAACTGTCATGTAAATAAAAAGAAGAAAAGAAAAGAAGAAAAGAGAATTCTCGAAGAATCTAAAAATACACTGCGCAACATAAATTATTTATTTGTTGACGGCGGTAACATACACAATAAGGTAAAAGTAAGCGTTAAAGTAAAACTACCTGTAAGTTTTAAAGTTAAGTTTATCTTCCATTTTTTGTTTTTTTCTATTAATTTCTAGGTTAAATTTTTTTATATTCGTTTTTGTCTTCAAACGTTTTTAATTGTAACGGTCTTAAACGACGCTATTTCAACTCACCCTAATATATATATTTATGTATTATATATTTATATATTATATATTTATATATATATATACATATGTATACAGTACCGAGCAAAAAAAATGCAACGCTAAATCCGAAAGTACATACCATACGTTTCATGCGTGTTTGCGTTACATGCGATTCTTGCATTCTATGCGGTTTTTATTGCAAGTTACACACAATGCGTTTTATGCAACCGATTTTTTGTTTTGATCAGCTGCTGTGGTAAAAAACAAACAAGTAAACAAGAACACTTTTGGGAAAAATAGAAAATCAAATTTTGATTTTAAAAGAATTTATGACATTAATTACAAATTTATGAGTTTACATATGTGTAAAGGCCTACGAAAATCTTCAAACGAACACAAGACTAGTGTTTTCAGTTAATTTATCCTCCATTTTTCTTGTTTACAAATTAATAAATTCAAAATAGATGACACTCAGTATATAAAAACAATCATATATATGTACATATAAACAATCATTTGTGCATGACAGAAATGTGTTTAAAAAATGCATTTTAATGTATTTTCCTCTTAAATTAGTAATAAACTTTATTATGAAATATGTTTTTATTAATATTTTTGTAATGCAAAAAGAAAAATGTGAAAATAGTATAGTATAGTAACTATTTAAACATATTTATCGAAACCATTCACAATAGTATATAATTTGGCATGCCAAGTTTAAAAAACTGCTGACATTTTCCAACACTGCATGAGTCGTATAGAAAAGTAGAAAGTAATCCTACTTTTCAATGCGTCTATGCATTCTATGCGTTTCTTCTGTAACTTGTCACAAACAACTACACTGATTCTACTTTTTCGGAATTCGCATGTAACGCAAGCACGCATGAAACGGATGGTATGTACTTTCGGCTTAAGCCGATTGATCTTTATGTACGCCTCTTTCATAACAACAGTACGGAAATGAAATACTTCTTTTTTATTTTTATGCTCCACAAACTTAGTTAACAAATACAGGTTACAATATCAAAATTTTTCTATCCACTTATTTTTATTTTTTTTATTTATTTATTTATTTATGTCTATGGATAGTAGTTCCTTACTAAATTTAAATTTACAAACAATATATATAATTAATATATATAATTAATTTAAAGAATAATTGCTTTCAGAAAGATCAATTAAATGATAAAAATTATTAAACTTTAGACATATTTGACGAAAAGAGTCGTTGTTGGCATAGACTGAGCGATGATATTGTAAATTTAATAAATTAAAATTACGAGAAGGTCTAATTGGAACATTAAAATTAATTTTACGTAACAAATAATCAGAATAAACATCTCCATGTATTAAACCCAGAAGAAAAGAGACACTTAGCATTATTCTTCGACTTTTCAGTGTAGGTAGCTTAATAAGAGCGAGTCTACTTTCATACGAAGGGAGAACAAACGAGTTCCATCCAAGTCCTCTCAAGCAAAATAACAGAAAGCGCTTCTGTACAGATTCAATTAAGTTAACGTAAATTAGAAAATGTAGATCCCATATAATAGATCCATACTCAAGAATAGGGCGCACCAAAGATATATATAATTGTTTTGTTACGTAGAGATCAGTAAATTCCTTTGACCAGCGCTTTATAAATCCTAAAACACCATTTGCTTTGTTCACCATCATTGATATATGTTCAGAAAACGTCAGCTTATGATCTAACAAGATTCCAAGATCAGTTATATTTAAAACCTTTTCCAAGATTTTGTCTTTAAAATGATAAGAGGTATCAAGTTTAAATGAACGATGAAATGTCATATGTTTGCATTTATTAAAGTTTAACTCCAACAAGTTGACTTCACACCATTGACAAAAATAATCAATATCCTTTTGAAGAGTTGATTGACCAGATATACTATCAAGCGAATTAAAAATTTTAACATCATCAGCATACATGAGTATATTAGAATGAATAATAACAGATGGCAAATCGTTTATAAATAATGTGAATAGTACTGGACCAAGATGGCTTCCCTGAGGCACTCCGGAGGGAACATCGATGACTTTAGATAGTGCATTTTCAAATTTCACTTGTTGAGTTCTACTGGAAAGATAAGATTTCAGCCAACGTACTGCATTGTTACTAAAACCCATGCAAGATAGTTTATAAAGCAAAAGATCATGGTTGACTCTATCAAATGCTTTACTGAAGTCTGTATAGATAACATCAGTTTGTTGTCTGTTGATGAACCCTTCATTTACTTTAGTTGTTAATTCCAAGATATTAGTAGAAGTTGAACATAATTTTCGAAAGCCATGTTGATATGATGTTAGAATTGAGGATATTTGATGATATAAAGAGTCAGTCACAATTTTTTCAAAGAGTTTTGGAATTGAATTCAATTTTGCTATACCTCTATAGTTAGAAACTTCCAAATTATTGCCTGCTTTAAACAATGGGATAATGAAAGATTTTTTCCAAGCAGTTGGAAAATAACCCAGTTCAATTGATTTGTTGAAAATTGCCGTTAGGGGAGCAAAAAGGTTTTCGGAACAATGTAGGTATACCATCTGGACCTGGGGTAGTTGAGCTTTGTATTGACATCAGATTTTTTCGAACAGTTTCAGCAGCAATATACGAAATATGAATACTTGATGACTGGGATATATCATAAGGATAGGAAGCTTGATTTTTGAATGAATTATATGAATAAGTTGTTGCAAAAAAATCAGCAAACAAATTACTTATGGACATTTCGTCGTAAGCACTACGAGAACCAAATTTTAAGTAGTTCGGGTATGTATTTGTACGACGTTTGGAGTTAATAAATTTATAGAAAGCCTTTGGATTACTTTTTATTTTTGACTTCATTCGGTGTAAATAGTTGTTATATGCAAATTTATTAGCAGTGATGTAGTTGGTTCTTGCTATTGAATAATGTATATAATCGGGGGAAGAGCCAGATAGCTTATATTTTTTATAAAGTTTATTCTTCTTGTTTTTGATATTAGATAAGTAACAGCTATTCCATGGTGGACCCCTGTTATTAAAGGCAAATTTTGTCGGAACTGATTCAGATATGCAATGATGTAATACAGCATAGAAATTGAAGATAATATCATCGAGGTTATTTCCTGAAATTATTGAATCCCAATCAACATTCGATAATAAATAATTGAATCTATTGTAATCCAGACGATGGAAGCAAAAGACTTTATAACGATGTTTTTTTCGAACTTCAGTTTGCACATAGATGTTCAACTCAATCGTAGGGTGAAAACGATCTTCAGGAGTGGAAATTGGATCACAACGCTTTATAAAGCAATCGTCCTTATCATTCACAAATATTAAATCGAGAATTTTAGAATAGTCGTTAAGTATTCCATTAATTTGAAATAGGCTCACATCGAATAAAATATTAAAAAAATCATCGAATCTGTTATTATTAATGATTGAACAAAATATCCATTCTCGAAATTCCAACGTGCGGATGGAGTATTGAAATCACCCATAATAATCAGCAAGTCTTTTGCACTAGCAGAGGCGGCAACTGTTTTAATGATTTCAGCATGTTGAATATATAAATCCTGCGGAGATGAAGGAGGAATATAGGAGCACGTTATGAATATTCTACGACTCATAAGTTTAATAATAACGGCAATAAATTCAATATTAGGTAACGAGTTAGTTAAAAGAAGTTCGGATGAAAGAGTACTAGAAACAGCTATGAGGACACCACCACCATAAGAGCCACGATTACGACGATAAATATTATATTTATTACAAAGTATTTCGGTGTTTAAAAAGGAACCATCAAGCCAAGTTTCAGTAAATGCCAGTATATCATAATTGCAGTCTAAACTTTCTAAATATTTATAAATTTGAAAGTTTTGTTCTTAAACCTCGAACATTTTGGTAGAGTAATGATAATGAACCAGTTGAAATGAAATTTAGTTTTTTGAAATGTTCTGTTCTTGACGAGGGAGTACACCAACTCTATTAGTTATAATTTTTTTTTTTTCTCTATACACATATTCTCGGACTAAAGTATTAGCAGGCCAGAAATGGGGGTCTATAATGACATTGAAATAATCGTGTGAGATAGATATTTTAAACGATGAAATGGACCTGGATGTAGTAAATGAAAATTTCTGGATGAAAATATCTATATTTTGGCCAAGTTTAGATCTAATGTAATAATCAACATCCTCCAAAGTCGTGTCATAAGCCAACCTTGAAATAAAAATATTCTTCCTTGGGGGAACAGCTTGTAGTGGTCTATGAACAGGTTGGTTCTCCATTATCTCGTTTATTGGCTCAGTAATAATTGGATAGGTAGTCGAGATAGGGGCTCCATTACTCATATTGATTTATGGAGTATTCAACTGGTGGGAACAGCCTACATTTAATGATGTTGATTTTGCAGCAGCTTTCGAGTAACTTGAAGTAGGTTGTGAGTTATTAGAATTTACAGTTACGGACGAAATATCAGCAGCACGAGGTAATGGTGAAATTGAATTTGTGGACGGTGATGTACAATAATTATTCAAAGAATATGACGGTTGCAATTCACAAGATGGAGTCATTACAACATTCTCATTCGGATCAGCAGCAGGTGGTAGTAATGGAGAAACATTTTACGCAGGTCTCAGATCATCCCTTTTACGTTTAGGTGATGCAGGATGTTGATTACTAACAAATTTATCCAAATTAGGATATTTAGCAAATAACTCACCAAACTCTGTAAACTTCTTTTGCAATTCCAAGAGATCATTACTAATTGTGTTAAATTTAACCTTAGAATCCTTAAATAGTTTGTAGAATTCAATATTGACCTTTCTACAATCAGGACAAGTCCATTGAAGGAACTTCTGTGGATCAGCCAACGCATCCGCATCACGAGCCTTAAGACCACTACAAGGTATATGATAGAGGCTCATACATAGCCAGCATGAGACCATCCTAAGATTTCCAGTAGTTGAACAATTTACTTTTGAACACTCCACTATATTAATTTAAAAGTATAAACCGCAATATACGAACTTTAGCAAATCCACAAACCAAGGCAGTTGCAATAAATAGTAGTGATAACGAAAAGTTACAATGTTTAAATATATTTTGACTGTCAATACTTTAGATAAATTTGGCAGCACTTAATAAACCGGTAATTAGTGTAAACAGCTGGTTGTTTTTAATTTGTTTACTTTTACTTTTGTTTTTGTTTTATTTTGTATAGGATAATGTTGCTATGTAGATGGTAGGATTTTAAGATGTAAGAAAAAAAGTGACAAATTTCAGCGAGCAAAAAAAATGCAACGCTATGTTATTCAATAACTTTATTTCAATTAAATGTAAATTCTTACAAAATGTTGATTAGAAATATACGTAAAACTAATACTTGGTTGCGTAGCCTTTATTTTCTATTACCGCTTGCAGTCTGGAGGGCATAGAATCCACAAGGGGTAGGGGTATTTTTTCCCATATATACGTATAAAACAATAACTATAACAATATGTGCTTGTTCATTATATTTCTCTGCTCACAACCTTTTTGTAAGCACAGCACTTGCTCGTTACAACTGTATGGCGAAGATCTTTAAATCGCGAAACGCAACTTCACACAAGGCTGACTGAGTTACTACTCACTCGTTGCGTGCTTTGTCTTGCCTTTTTATATGCTAACGTATTCTGTCTGGTGATGGTTCTCGAAGTAGAATATTCGCGGTTTCGCTTTCTTGAGAATTCTATAGCGACTTCATTGTTTTTTTGTTGCATTCTCGCTTCTCTTTCATACCGTACTGATGTTGTTGTTGGTTTACTTATAACTAGTTCGATGTACATATGTGTTAGTGTAGCTTTTGTTTATCGTTTTTAATGTTAAACGATACTACATTGTTTTCATTTTCGTAACAATATATTATGGCGATTTCTTTTCTGGCATAAATGTTGCCTTTATTCTGCCTTTTGTCATTTTTTTGTTCTTTTCGGAAAAAAATGCAATTTTGTAAATTAATAACATGTTCTTTTCTAAAAATTTTGCCATAAAACCCAAAAAATATGCTGCGTGTTTGACCCTCAATTTAATCAAAGGGTTGTAAGGGCAGCACTTTTAAAACAGCTGGTAATTGGTCATTACAACCCTTCAGTCAGGATTACGACCTAGCTTCTCACACCACTTATGTTGTGTGCGTTAATTTTATACATGAGTGGCGGGACCTACAGTTTAAAGTCGACTCCGAACGACAGATTTTTGAGAAGCTTTTCATGGCAATTTTATTTACTCTCAGAGTTTTTGCCAGAAATCTGCTGAAAGAAAGTCGCTGAAGAAATATTTTCATATTTTCTTTTTGATGTCTGACCTGTGATACGAACCCGGGCCTTCAGTCTAATAAGCCAACACACTACCTACTAGACTACGACTTCACATATAAATTATGTATTATTATTCACATATGTATTATTATCTGAAGAAAAAAAGGATTGAGATGAGTTAACTTAAAAATTAACATTTTTTAAAATTGTAATAAGAAGATTGTTTATAAATACTTTTAAATGCAATTTGGTTATTATCTTTTGTAATAAAAATATTTCCCAAAAATTTGATTTGATTTTTAGCTATTTCTATTTAGAAATTCGAAAAAATTGACTAAATGATTAATAACATATTGTGCCAACTAAAGCGATTTGAAAACATTGGCCCTAAAGTCGAATTTTACATAAAAATAGTTTTAACTTGTATGACCCCGGAGCCCTCGGTAAAAATATTATTATTTTTTTTATTTAAAACATTTTTTGTAAAGTTAGCTTTCCGAAAATAAAAAAATAATTTTATTGGAAACTAGCCGTACCCTGCGAGCGTTGCTACGCCACCAACTAAATTAAATTTGAATCATTTTATTGATTTTGTTAATTTAAAAAAAAATTTACATAAACTCTAAAAATGTAGAGGTTTTAGATTATGAACATTTATTGAAGTGCTGTCGGAAATTGGTAATACCAACTTAGAAACCTTCGTCGGCTCATGCGCAACAATTTTGCTAAAGATCATATGCAAAAGATCAATGCATAGTTTACGATTTAATTCATTTTTAATAATTCTCAGTGGCGCCACCTGTCGAAAATTGGTCATACCAACTTATAAGCCTTCGTCGGCTCATGCGCAACAACTTTGCTAAAGATCATAACATAATCAAATGCACAGTTTACGATTTAATTAATTTTTAGTAATTTTCAGTGGCGCCACCTGTCGGAAATTGGTCATACCAACCTAGACACCTTCCCCGGCTCATGCGCAACAACTTTGCTAAAGATCATAACATGATTAAATGCATAGTTTACGATTCTATAAGTTACATACAAACATACATTAATTTTTATATACATATATAGATTAGTTGGATAATTAAAAAAAATATTTTTTCATTTTCTATACAATGATTAGTTTTAAAATCGTTAATTAAGTAAAAAAACGCTAAATTGGTATAAAACTACAAAAATAATTGCATAAAGGGCAATGATTTTTGTTCTTTTATAATCGTTTAAAATGCAACACATTATGAGGGTTCGTGTAACCTCCAATAAGTGCTACAAAAATGTAGGCAACATTTTTTATCAGAAAAGAAATCACCATTAATTAACTTAGAATGAATAATTGGTTGAATCTTAGTCTATGTAAAAATCATCAAACCAACAATAAAAACGCCCTGTATTTCAAAATAATCTAAATGAAGAAGAATGTACTGTTTATACCCAATTTACACTACAGCGAAATCTAGTACTTATGAGATTTCGAGCCAAATATAGTTGATTTTAACTAGATTTCCCATACAAAACAAAATCTACTTATTTAGTAGATTTCGGCAAAATCTAGTAAAAATAGAAATACAACTATGTGTTTTGCCAAATAGTACTTAAAAATACAACGCTGTACAGGAAAAAAATGACAGTTCAATTTAAAAACATGTACCCATTCCATTCTGCTAAAGGGTCCGCCAAAAAACTTTTTTTTTTTTGATAATGCTTTAAAAAAACTACTGAATATTTTCTCAAATTTCTTTTTTTATTTGAAAATACAATCCTTCCGGTTAGTAATGGAAAATAAATGATTATGCGTTTTCAATTCGCTAAGTGGGCCTGCGGTCGACTTACAGAAGATGCCGATTTTGGCAAAAAGATCATCTTTTCAGATGAAGCTCATTTTAATCTTGGCGGGTATGTAAACAAGCAAAATTGTCGCATTTGGGGCACAGAAAAGCCGACGCACTCAAAACGAGTCAAGGCCGTGTCACATAGAACTTTTGCTTCGCGTTGCGTTACAAATTCGCTTTGACATTTAAGATAAATGTACATGTTTATATGGCACTTGTCACATAAACAGCTTTTAACGCAACGCAAAGCGAAAAGTTGGGCATCTCTCATCTTTTTGCGCGCTTTGACAATCAGCTGTTGATTATTCTGTAAATATTTTTGGCAAATTTGTGCGCAAATTTTATTTTTTTAATATTTGTCCTTAAATTTTATGTTTTTTAGTTTTTTTAGCAGTACAATTATAAGTATGTCCAATAAATCCTCCAAATCCATTTTTAGTCCTTATTTAAACACAAAATATTAAAAGCAAAACTTACGCGCCAACCACTTTTAAAAGATAAACAAACAACGCGAGTGTTGTCAAAGTTTTTGTTGTGGCATACACCTTTTGCTTTACGCTTTTCTGTCTTTTCGTGAAGCCATTGGTAAAATACAGCTGCACATAATCGATAATGTGGTTAAAAATTGGACCGATCGTGTAGGCTACTGCATGGCCAGCCGAGGCAGCCATTTGAATGAAATTATTTTCCATTATTAACCGGAAGGATTGTACTTTCAAATAAAAAAAGAAATTTGAGAATATATTCAGTAGTTTTTTTTAAAGCATTTTCAAAAAAAAAAAAATTATTTGGCGGTCCGTTTATTTAGCAATTGTATGTAGTAATACATTTGCATTATTTTTTAAATCTTATATTCTACAAATGCTGACGTTTTTTTTTTTTGCACCAACATTATTTCTGATTGGATCTTATTTGGTCTTGATGAAAACGATACTAAATGTCCTATATTTTTCATTTTTGTTTGGTATTAAACTAAATTTGGAAATATTATTATTTTCTTTTAAATTTCAGTAAGCTGTTTTTGTTATTAAAATGAAATCTTGCTACTGTCAAATAAATACAGTGTAAACGATCTAGATTTTGAGCAAGATTTGAAATCTAATCTACTAGATTTCGCTGTTGTGTAAATGGGCTATTACTGGCGTAACAATTACGACAAATAGTAGAACTCCTAAATAATTACAATCAACTACAAATCATGATGGAAATGGAAAAACCTGATTAATGTCATACTTTCAAAAGCTATAAATAAAAATAAATAAATCCAGTGTAAACGATCTAGATTTTGAGCAAGATTTGAAATCTAATCTACTAGATTTCGCTGTAGTGTAAATGGGCTATTACTGGCGTAACAATTACGACAAATAGTAGAACTCCTAAATAATTACAATCAACTACAAATCATGATGGAAATGGAAAAACCTGATTAATGTCATACTTTCAAAAGCTATAAATAAAAATAAATAAATCCAGTGTAAACGATTTAGATTTTGAGCAAGATTTGAAATCTAATCTACTAGATTTCGCTGTAGTGTAAATGGGCTATTACTGGCGTAACAATTACGACAAATAGTAGAACTCCTAAATAATTACAATCAACTACAAATCATGATGGAAATGGAAAAACCTGATTAATGTCATACTTTCAAAAGCTCACGGAAGATGTAAACGAAGAGGAAATGCAACAGAAAAGTGTTTAATGCAACCTTGCGTTACATGCGTTTACCCCGTTCTATGCGTTTTTTATTGCAAGTTACACACAATGCATTATATGCGACTGGTTTTTTGTTTTGATCAGCAATTGTGGTAAAATAATTTGCAAACAAAAACAGTTTTGGGAAAAATTAAAGATTAAATTGTGATTTTTAAATGATTAGTTACATGTTAATGAATTTATATATATGTATGATATTTTGTGCTGCTAAAGCCACCTTCACACGAGCACACAAGTAATATGATCTGTCAAAATTTTATGTAGAAAAGTACGGATGGGATCGTCTAAGCGTAATATGTAATGAAACTATCACACATTGAGAGAAAATACGGATGAAAATTTTGCAAGTCGTATGGCTCTCTTCATTTTTTGAAATGTTTCAAAAAACAAGAAAATTTCATTAGATCAGGGATGTATTTTTATGTAAACAAAACAAAAAAGTGTAAAACACCTGTGCAAAAAAAAAAAACAAAAAACCTTTTTGGCGCAAACAAGTATTCCTATTTTGTGAAAATATTTTTAGAATTATATTCAAAATTTAATTAATAATTTAATGGATTTAATTTAATGATTCCTTGGACATTCTGACAAAATTTATAATGCTTTTTGGGTCCTCAAGTTGCAATTCCTTTATAGCAATGTGCGTCATATCTTTTCCGCTATAACGCAGTAGTAGCCATTCCCGGCTCCAAATGCGCTTGGACAGTCTTACTTCTTTAACCCGTTTCTTATCTTTGCACTCATATTTTTAATTATGGTAATAGCAAGTAAAACACCAAGTGCATTTTGTATGTTTTTTTTTAATATTTGGCAGTTTTAATTTCAATAGAAACTTTAAGCAAATTTTTTCACTTTGTTTGTTCCACAGCTGTTTTCGTCTTACTTTATTAATGTCTAAAACCAATCGTGTAAACACAGGAAAAATAATCATACGACTATTATTCTCTTTTTTGAAATACGGATGGAATTTCATTTTACTTTTTCATCAGACTTTACATATTACTTGTATGCTCGTGTGAAGAGGGCTTAAGGCGTATGAAAAGCTTCAAACGAACACAAGATGAGTTTTTTCAATTAATTCCATTCACAATAGAATATAATGCCACTCACAATTGAATATAATGCATGAGTCGCATAGAAAAGTAGAAAGTAAACCTACTTTATGCGTTCTATGCGTTTTCCTCTGTAACTTGTCACAAACAACTACACTGATTCTACTTTTTTGTCATACGCATGGTATGGACTTTCGGCTTTACGACAGATTTTTTTTTTTTTTTTTGAGAAACTTTTCATGGTCATTTTTATATACTCTCAGAATTTTTGCCAGAAATCTGCTGAGAGGATGTCACTGAAGAAATATTTTTTATTCACATTTCATTTTGATCGAGATGTCTGACATGGAGTTTAACCCGTTGCCTCACGTCTAATAAGCCAACACACTGTCTACTTGACTACGGCGACTTAATGATTACAATAGTGTACTTAAAACTCATTTCGAATACGGGTGAAATACATTTTTAACATGCTGCACAGCGTATCAGATTGAAATATGGAACAACCTTTGAAACATGGAACATTTAAGAATTGAAAGGGCATCAACGACTGCAATGCAACGTTCACTTTTTATAAGGGTTTACAGCTTTGCAACTCCCTGCCAAATAATGTAAACCTACTAAAATATTTAGGAGAAATATTGTTTATTCATAAAATATATTAAGTTTTAAATAAGATATTTCCACGTAGAATCTGGTGGAAATTGAACCCAAAGCCTCAACATTCTTAGTTTAGTATACTACTCGTACCAACCAGACTATCGGGGCACTCCAACGTCTCAATAAAGTGCTCGATATACCACTCGTAAATGACGACTCATCGCAAATGCAGTAATGCATTGCAATTAATGCACTTATATGGTTATTCAGATTACTTTTACTTAAATCAGTTAATTCAAATAAAATAAGAAATCCAAACCAGCCTTCAATCAATTGTATATTATTAAGTGTTATTTTTTTAGAGATATCCTCATATAAATTATTTTTTTATTTGCATTTGTATCTTTCCTTATACAATGATATGCAGTTTAAATATTAATAAAATTTTATTGAAAAAAAAAAACTGGAAAATAATTTTATCGTCAGTTTTAGTTTAAATTTGCCAATGGTTCATTTTTTTTGATGTAGAAAAAACTGACATGATAAATTTTGAGATAATTTTTGTTGTCCATTATACCAAGTTTTTAAGCGATGACTAATTTCAACAAAAGATGGTCTTCTTACGGACTGTTCATGCCAACATTCTATCATTAATGAATATACCGCGGATGGACAGGCTTCCGGGCATGATAGTAGTTGCCTTGATCTAACCAGATTTATTACTTCTTGATTGCTATATCCGAAATATGGCTATAAAAATGATGATATTAAAAATAACATAGAAACTGTGATTACACCGTACTTGCATCCCATAGCTGTAAATTTCCCATAGAACAACACCAAAAGACCAAACATCACTTTCTGTTGTAAATTTTCCGTATAAAATCGATTCTGATGGCATCCAACGAACAGGCAGCAATGATTTAGATTGAACTCTAAAATCCGATCATATTTAAATCATATTCAATTCAATTAAAGTATAATATTTTACCTATAGTAATCTGAGCTATAAATATCCCGCGACAAACCAAAGTCAGATATTTTAACCATCAGCTCTTCCCCAACCAAGCAATTCCGCGCAGCCAAATCGCGATGTACGTAATGATGTCCTGACAAGTATTCCATTCCTTCACTTATTTGAAGTGCTATTTTAAGAAATTCTAATTGTGTTAGAGACTTATTCTCATTTGGTGAATTGGCAATGAGAAACTCATGGAGATCTCCGTTAGACATATACTCAAAGAGCATACAAAATGGTTCTTTATTCAGAACTACGCCTAAAATGCAGACTATATTTTCATGTTTAAGGTCTGAAATAAGTTCAATTTCACGCTTGAAGTCTTGTTGTGTTTTAAAGGAGGCATTCTCTTTAAGAGCTTTTACTGCAACAAATATTTTTTCATCACTCGATAGCGTAAGTTGTCCTTTATAAACCTTACCTAAAGAAAAAATTATAGTTAAATGTATAATTTAACATGTAGGTAAATGGAAATTGTTTGTACCAAAAGCACCCTCTCCCAATTCTTCAACAAACTCAACGTCTTGCAAAGTATAGTGCGGTATTTTGAGTAAAGACGTTCTCTCAATATTTTGCATAAATGCTGGTGATAAATCATTCGTACCATTTGTTGTGTTAATGCGTGACATTTCAAGTGATGAATTAAATTGAGAATTTCCATATATATTTTTATCTGCATTAGGTGTATTTATCTAAAGAAGGAAAATAATATAAAAATATAGATATGTACATATGTATGTATATGAAGCAATACAACTTACATTTTGAATATTCGTCATCCCATTGTTTTCTCTTCGTCTAAAAAAACTTATTATTACGTATATAAAAAATATGCATAAGAGCGTTCCTATGGTCATGTAAATATATATCCATATACTATCAGAACATTTAGGTATGTTACAGGGTTCGATAATTTTTTCAAACGCCTTATCACCCACAAAACACCACGGTCTATCCTCCATACTTCCTGGGTTCCTAGCAGTACGTTTAAAAATGTACTCAATGTGTATTATGATTCATTCATCTATTTGATATTACCTGCAAAAGTTTTGACCTGCTAGTTCTGGAAAATCCGATATTTCTTTCATTAACCATGACCATCGAAGGCATTTTTTTCCTGAAGTGGATGTAGATAAAGTGCCCCTATAACCGGCGCCATCTTCCCAATAACATGTCTGCGTCGGGTCAACATCTATAGCAATTCCAAGAGTTGAACAGTCACTGTGACGCGGCAAATAAGAACAATCCTCCAAAGGTAACTTTTGTCCAATTACCGGATGTCTCTTTGCTATAGCGTACTCTTTTTGACATAGTTCGTTTTCAAGTAACTCGCATTCATTACGACAAATGCGGCGTAGATTTTCAGACTCCCTAGTAGGTGGATATTGACTTGATATTTCGCCGGAAAACACATCTTCATATGTAACTGATGACTTTCGTTTAAGCACTAACTTGCGTTCTTTTACATTTTTTTCTAAAAATCTTTTAAGTCTGCTATGATTAGTAATATGATTTTCGTTTCCTGGGGCAGTGTTAGTTGAATTCTTTTTTAATTTCCGTTCCTTCTGTGTCGCTCTGTTTGCAAAATACAAAAGATTTGTACGCTCGGGAGTGCGGCAAATAGGTAGTGTGCTAAAACACAAACTTGGAAGAGCATAAGTACGACAATGTGGGCTCATATCCCTGAAAATATGAATTGTATAAATATTTAAAAATTATAATTAATTTGTAGACTATATTTACTTGGATTCTTTTATTACTCCGTAGGCAGCTTTTAATCTCTCTTCTAACTCGGTAAGAGATAAGTTAGGAGGAACAAATACATGTTGTTGTGATAAATAATGCCTACACGTAGCACCATTATAAACTTGGCAAATACCAAGTGGAATCTGAAAGAAAAAAAGTATTTTTTTTTTCTTTCTACTAGCAAAGCAATTACAATAAATTTACCTCATCATTGATACTTCTATTTGAAATATCTGCAAATAATCTGAAATAATAAATTTTTGGTATACATATACATTTGTATATAATTTTCATGTAAGTAAGTAAATATGTAGTATATTTATAACGACTAACTCTGTTTGGTGGAGATTGTTATTTTGTATTCCTTCTGCAAGCTCTTTTAGTAATATTATTATAAATATATGTTGTATAAAAAATAAATTGTTGTGACTATATTTCATTATCGCTTATGATTTTTCTTGTCTTTATTTATAAAACAGTCAATTAATAGCAAGTGGTCACTAAATGTTTAGATATTTTCAACCACTAGTTTTCAAATAAGGGCTCTTTATAAATTAACCACCCTTACTTTATAGCATTGCCAAATTGAAAAATGTTTTTAATTTATATTACCAAAGAATTGTGTACATCATTTAAATGGAAGGAAAATTACAAAAAATTGTCCGCATATACGAAATTGTCCTTTAAGCAAGTTTCGCTTATAAGTTAGGTTGAGTTTTTATTCGAATAAGAATTGCTAATTTTATTTATGAGTTTTTAGCGGCAAATCGCGGAAAAGGCTTTGGTTCTTTCGAAAAAAGTATTTGCTATTTACAAATACAGTAAGGAAAAAAAATTTATACACTTACCATCTCAACATAAAATAATTTTTTAAACAAAAAATTATCTTCAACGAAAATTTATTGTTTTTAACAATAAATTCAAAACAGGTTATGAAACTGATCTTTATTTTTATTGTAAATTAAAACTGTTTCCTTTAGAGCCATTTATAAAGATAAAAATCTTCATAACTAACGAAATCCACAACAAAAACTTGTACAGAAAAGAAGTTGTTCTAGTAGCTACAAAAAATTAACATATGTACTCGTATTTATTGTTAATATTGTTTTGTATTCAGTTTCTTGCAGTTAGAAAACTTTTTGGCTTGAATACTAGAATACATACATACATACATACATAATTGGTTATTACAACCCTTCAGTCAGGATTATGACCTAGCTTCTCACAATAACGTCTAATAAGCTAACACACTACCTACTAGACTAAGGCAACTTCCCTATATTCGCCATTAATGCAGTACAGCCTTCTTTTTTAGCAGAAGGAGAATCTTTTTCAGAGGTTATCTATCTTCTGGAATATATGAGATCCATTCGAGTACTCGCCTAACGCTCTATCGATACCTACATAGCAACCTCTACTCTTTCACATGCTAGGCGTCGCGTCAACCTACGCGTTTTCAACCTTATGTCTGTTTACATTATTTGAAGATGGGATTTGAGTCTACTGCTACACCTGGACACGGATTTTTTTTTTCATTCCGCTCTCGTCCTACTTGTTTTGAGGAGTTCTCCTCACCTCCACTTCCTTGTTGATTTTTATTTACTTTTTAGTTACATTTATACTTTGATGCTTTATTCAGGGATCCTGTTTCCGCAGTCGCCGTAGTCTAGTAGGTAGTGTGTTGGCTTATTAGACTGAAGGCCCGAGTTCAAATCCCAGGTCAGACATCAAAACGAAAATATTTCTTCGGCGACTTCCTCTCAGCAGATTTCTGCTAAAAATTGCAATGAAAAGTTTCTCAAAAATCTGTCGTTCGGAGTCGACTTTAAACTGTAGGTCCCGCCACTCATGTATAAAATTAACGCACACAGCATAAGTGGTGTGAGAAGTAGTTCGTAATCCTGACTGAAGGGTTGTAATGACCAATTATTATGTATGTACTCACCCCGTAACAATACTATCCAATCACGGTGTTGACTGTTGTCACTGCAGGATCTTTATGTCGTTATAGGGAAAGAGTGAAACAAAATCCACTTAAATCCGAAATAAAGCGCAGAAAGGATAAAGATTGGTTGCAAAAACATAGAGTGGAATTATTTCGCAACGTCTCATGGAAAAGGAGCAGTCGATGGAGTTGGAGCCGTAGTAAAAAGAAAAGTTTGGAGTATTACAAAAACAAAAAATCTGTCGTTGATCATGTTAATAGCTTTCAATTACTTTACATATCCTCAGAGCAAATAGAAAATTTATCTGGACCCTTAATTGAAAGATGGAATGTGGAGTGTTCTAATATAATTGGAATACGAAAAATTCATTTCTTTTCGTGTGATGAAAAGTTACAAATAAAGAAAGCTATAACATATTTTTCCTCTCGAATTAACATTTAATTTATTATTTATTTAGTTTTGTTACAATGTATACACACCAGAGAACTGCATGAGTTGATTCACTTTCACTGTCCACTCACATGTAAGTTGCTTTTGTTATGTTGTTTAACATCAATATGTTTTAATGATATTGCTTGCAGTGTTGATTCTCTAACAACTGAATGTAATATACTCACTTTTGTTTTTTAAGTACTGTTAGTATAAATAAATAAAAAATTCTTACTGTTGTTTGATTGTTTTGTATAGAAATCAAATAACTCACAACTCATATAAAATTTTGAGTTGACATTGAAAAACAATTTGAAAGTCTTTTTAGAAAATTCAATACAATGAATTCAGAATTATTAAGAAATGTTGATAATGGAGTTTGCCATGTAAAAAGAAAGAAATGAAAAATAAGTACGTTGCTAATTTAAGTATTATTCACTTCACGGCTTGTTTCCTGTGTCCACCAACCAATTCTTGCCTAGATGAAATTAATTTGAAAGAAGTAAAAGCGTTTTGTATTTCCGAAAGTAGGAAGTCTGTATCGTCTTCTTCAAGTACAATTCATTATTCAACATTTAATGAACCACCACTAGATTTTCAACTATTTTTCCTCGGCTCACTTGAAAATTTTACATAAAACAATATTTGTTAAAAGAGTTTTTTAAAAAGTATTCAAAACACTCATACTGATTCGTTGCTTCTGTGAATCATATAAATAAACAGAAGTAGCAAGCAGTGACAAGCAATTGTTGACAACAGGCTCGATAATATGAATCATGTATTAGAATATTTAATTTTTTTACTGTCAATTGCTAGCTCAGTATTCATTTTAGAAAATACAAAACTATGCCATTTGATTCACAATCATGCAGTTCTCTGATACACACTGAATTATTTTAATGTTATGCAAATTAATGAATTAAAGTATCTAATAACATTAAAAAATATTTCATTTATTAAAAAAGGAAAAAAAATAGTAAGAAATTTTTGTGACATCACGTCACGTAACGTCACGTCACAAATAAACTGTTGTAAAAAAAAACTAAAAAACTAAAAAACTTTTTTTTAATTTTTAAAGTTGGAAAGTAATCTAGATATACTTCAAATTCCAATAAAAAAAAACAAATATCCAAAAGTTCCGTCTAAAATCGCAGAATTTTACGTTTTAGTAAAAAAAAAAAAAGGAACTTCTATTTTTGTAACATCACGTCACACACTTTAATTGCTCATATCTTAGCGCCATTGAGTTCGATTTTTCCCTTCTTGGTACTAAGTATAAAGCCAGTTAAGCTCTATTTAAAAATATAAAAAAAAATTTAAAATATGCATTTTTTCCTTGTTTTTTATATCATTAAAACGTACGTCTGTCACGTTCGTCACTAAGGAAATGCCCATATATACACAAATCGTCGTCGAAAATCCAAAAGTACGTATCAGCAAAAAAATCAAAATCGAGTTTTTGATTGATTATGATTCGTAAGGTTATCTAACATATAACATAAGTTTTTATATCAACAGTTCAAAATGACGTATCGTATGAAGTATATTTTATTTTATAACGTTTTTTTCTTCTCCTGTAAAATTCGAAAAAGTGATGTTACGTACTTTTGGATTTTCGACGACGATATACATACATATACATATATACGTACGCCTGTATAATTTTTAATTAAAAGTGGGAAATTCAGCACTCTTCTAAAAATTCGATACTATCGATAGTATCGATAGTTTTATACCGGACTATCGAAACTATCGAATGGGTCGACTATCGATAGTTTTGCAGCTCTAGTTTGAGCTCATCCCAACAAAACTGTTAAGAAGTAACTTGAGCTTGATAACCGCTCTTTTGATAGGAGACTCAGACTCAGAGTACTCGTATTTAGACATGATGTTGTCTAAAGCCCAACATGTACATATATTCCGTGACGATGAGAATGAATCATCGGAATATATCCTTACTTTACCCTATAAAGTAAGAGGAGTTAGTTAGATAAGAAAAATTATAAAAATTATGTGATTTAATTTTCTTTTGGTGCGGCACTGATGAATTGCTCTGATAAGAATTTCCTCAATACATTACGAGAAATTCTTCCGATTTTCGTCCAGTAGAAATATTGAAGTGCTATTTTCCCTACAGCGTCAAATTATTAGAAGGGATGAGAACTGTTAACACAATACGGTATGACAAACTTTATCGGGATTTCTTGATGAGGGGAAAAACCCGGATTATCTTCTATCCAAATCCATCTGTACAGTGTACAGGAAAGTTGGAAACAAAACACAAAATCCAGAGATACTACGTTGTTCAGGTGAAATCTGTATAGCTTAAATCATAAAATATTAGTTATTAATTTATAATAGGAATAAGATTAATAGTAATCATGTAATTAATAATTATAATGATTATAATGTCAATTATACGAGTATTGTTTGCAATTCTAATAAAACAAAAATTACAGAACAAATATTGTTTTAAATTTGAAATGAAGGCTCAAAATATATCTCTTTTCAAGTTTCCATGTATATACATATATCTCTAATAGCTATTATTTAATAATAAATTAAATATATTTACTTACATTTCAAGGAGAGCTTCAAACCTGTGAAACCTACAACAATTACAAATACTGTTACATTATCAGCTGTGTCCTCGGATAATTCGACTGCAGAAAGCGACTCAGATTCTGAAGACTCTGTCACTGAAAATGAAAATATTGTTCTAAATAACGACGAATTGTTGGCTGGTGAAGAACTAAAAACTATTTATAGAATGGTTGTGCAAAATATAGAGGAGTGTGCAACTCGATTTCCGGAACATTACAAATCTATTTACCGTCTAGTGTATCATTATATGAACTCTCCTAAAGAATACTGCGATATCTCACAAAGCGAAAAGCTTTTGTTAGGACAGTATAAGACAAGTTTGGGAAATCTTGTTAACGGTCTGTTCTACGACAGGAAAACAAATAATTTATTTAATGGAATATGGCGAATACCATCATCGGAAATTGATCGACCTGGCAGCTTTTCGGCACATTTAGTTAAATGTGTGAAAATATTCATCCAGTTATTGCATAAAACTAATAACTATACTATATTGGCTGATTTGGCGATTAATTTGTTTAAAACGCCAGATTTAGACAAGTAAGTAATACAATGGGTCAGTTCGACCTCCGGGTATTGTACTTGTCATAGTTGACAAGTACACGTCCTCTAACCTAAGTAATATTTATAATATGCCATACATATATGTAAAAGGTGTCCAAAATTGAAATACCATTTTAATTATAATAAAAAAAAACACTTTTCAGATATTAAAAATATCTTTATTTCAGTTTATTAGAAATAAAAAATTAAATATTATGTTGTCGATCAAGTGACATTCCCTATTCCCCCTACTGGCTCGGCAGGATCCCGATCTTTTCCAAAATTATCAATTATGATTTTTCAATAAATTATTCTCAATGGTTGATATCTGCGCAAAATGTTGGTTTTAGGCGCTTGAACTGTTGTTGGATTATGTTTGTACACTATCGATTTAAAAACACTCCCCAAAAAATGTAAAGGGTCAAATCGCACGGTTTTAATGGCCAAATTACTTATCCTCTACGAGAAATAATGCGATTTTCGAACTTTTTCTCTTGCTGTGTCACAAGTGTGGCACCATCCTGTTAAAACCACATATTCTCGACGTCTGAATCATCAATTTTCCGCCACAAAAAGCTTCGGATGATGATCTCCCTATAGCGAGTTCGATTAACCGTAATCGCATTTCAATTTTCCTTTTCAAAAAATATGTTCCGATGATTGCTCCGGACCGTAACTTTTTGTGGATGTAACATAACTTTCAGATCTTTACCCCGATTCGGCAATTATGCTTCTTGACGCAGCCATTGAGCTGGAAATGGGCTTCTTTGATGAAGATTATTTGGTTAAAAAAAATGGCCAAGGAAAAGTACTTCAGAAGTTCAATGTTCTGAAAAAACATTTGAATTCATGTGTGGAATGACTTAAGGAAGTTTAGCTTTTAAAAAAATACAAATCCAAAATTATTCAGCATTTGTACAAATGAAAAATGTTATCTATTCCTTTGAGAATTTTCCGTCAAGTATAGAATTTACAACTTAATGTGTATAAGTTTTGCACGAGAACATTTTTCATTACACAATATACATAGTATGTATGTATATAATAGATGTTAAGAAGAATCCCCACAGTATTGTATAGGTACACGTTTTTATCATTGTAGGAGTATCTAATCCTAGCCAGTGGGCCTGAAACATTAAGTATCTCAGCGAAAGTATCCCATATTTCTTCACTGTGTTTTTATTGTTTCCAAATGAAGCCAACACACTACCTAATAAACTACTGAGACTTGTTATATATAACTGTTATATATATGTTATAAAGGGTCCGCCAAATAACTTTTTTTTTTTTAAATACTTAAAAAAAAACTACTGAATATTTTCTCAAATTTCTTTTTTTATTTGAAAGTACAATACTTCCGGTTAACAATGGAAAGTAATTTCATTCAAATGGCTGCCTCGGCTGGCCATGCAGTAGCCTATACGATCGGTCCAATTTTTAAGCACATTATCGATTGTGTGCAGCTGTATTTCACCAATGGCTTCACGAATATTGTCCTTTAAAGCGTCAATTGTCTCTGGCTTGTCGGCGTAACACTTATCTTTGACGGCACCCCACAAATAATAGTCCAACGGTGTCAAATCGCAGCTCCGAGGTGGCCAAACGACATCAGCTCTGCGGCTGATAACGCGATCTTCAAAAACTGGGCACAAAACATCGAGTGTAGCTTCGGCTGTGTGGCACGTAGCGCCGTCCTGTTGAAACCAAATGTTGCCAATATCCTCCTCTTCAATTTTTGTGAACAAAAATTCGTTCAACATGGGCCGATAACGATCGCCATTGACTGTAACGGCCACTCCTTGCTCATTTTCGAAGAAAAATGGCCCAATTATGCTTCTGGACCAAAATCCGCACCAAACAGTGACTCGTTTTGGGTGCGTCGGCTTTTCAATGTATGATTGCGGGTTTTCTGTGCCCCAGATGCGACAATTTTGCTTGTTTACATACCCGCCAAGATCAAAATGAGCTTCATCTGAAAAGATGATCTTTTTGCCAAAATCGGCATCTTCTGTAAGTCGATCGCAGGCCCACTTAGCTAAGCGAAAACGCATTGGATGGTCAATTGGCTTCAACTCCTGAACCAATTGGACTTTGTATGGCGTCATACCAAGGTCTTTATGCAAAATTCGTCTCAATGATGTCTCCGAACATTTCCATGATTTTCATAGTAATGTCGCAATATTTCCCAGCGTTGTTCAAGCGTATACGCAACCATATTCGTTCAGCGGAAGGATAAAACTAATTATCTGTCAAATCAGACATGAGCTAAGTGCTACCATTCACGAAATAAGCACTATTTGAAAAAAAAAACGTTAGATGGCGGACCCGATATATATATACATGTTATATATAACTGTATATATATTTATTTAAATGTTAAACAAAATTGCTTTTGAGGAATATTTGTTTCTTTTAAAATAAAAGCCGGATTTGATGAAAAGGGGAATTTTAATCTCAGAAACTTTTAGAATTTTTTTTTTTATTTAAAGATGAATAATAATACTATTTTTAATTAGAATTTATTTGAAGTAACTAAAGTTATTTTACATATATTTTTAGACGTTACATTACAGATGCTGAGAGAAAGGAATTATGTCAGGACAGTATAAGTCGTTGCACACAAATTTTACGGTCTATACTTGAGAAGAACTTAAATAATCGAAATGACGTGGAAACACTTAATCTTTTAATAGATATATATAAAATACATAAAAAATGTGTTAAGTACATGAACCAGAGAGAGCAAATTTTTGCTGAAATTCTTGTTGAAGTTTACAAATATTTTATAAGTGATAAAGTGGTTTCTGTTCCTGAAAACTGCAATTTTCTGGATTTAGCAATAAAGCTTAGTGTACAAGAAATTACAGCACAAAAAAATATTGAGAAAGCTTCTCATTTGGATGCGCCAGCCGCCTCAGATTACAATATTAATCAGTCATCTCATAACAATCAAGCATCGGTATGTAAATTTTTATATTGTTTGTAAATAAGTTTTATACATACATATATTATATTTTATTTATTATATTTTAACTTTTTATTTTTAATTTTAACTATAAATGTTGTCTTTCTTTGCTTTTTTATTTAGACCCCGTCTAACCTAGGAATAAATTAAACTTTTGTTTTTGATTATATTTGTAATCGTATATATTTTTCATATTGAGATGAGCGACTTACTGTAGCGCTCATCTCTTTAAAACGAATATAATCGTGAACGTCTAAAACCTTGCTGATATCTTTTTGAATATTGTTACGTTTTTAGTGTTTCAAATAGTTTTCTCTTCCCAGATTCGAAGATTGCAACTTAAAGGACAGATATTGTTTATTTTACTTCATTGTTTATTTATTTATTTCAATAACAACATATTTTTATTGTTAACACTGCGTTATCAATTTTATACGTGCCTTTATTTACAAAATTCCGCTGTACAAAAGGACCCACTGTGATACCACAGTTTTCTGCTATCTTTACGGGGTGGACCGCATCGTTCTTCCAGATCTCATTGTCCGAAATGGATGTTCTGAATCTTATGACGGACACAACTTCTTTCAGGATCATTGAGTGGCCAGTATTCGATTCATGCCTCTGTCTAGTCGGCCAGAGACACCTTAGTCACCACGCCCTTACAATAAAGCTCCAGCGGAAAGAGACATGAATTATATCCAGTGCCGACAAGTAGGTGAAGTGCGAGCCACTAACAACCATACAGGCAGATGTTAGCAACCGCTGTATCAGATTCAAATTTATCGTCCCATCGAGGGTCCGACTACTGCTGGGTAGATCTAGTGAGTCATTCTAGATTATAGGCCCCATTTTTGCCTAACACTTCTTTGTAAGCGTATAGAACAATGTAGGCCTATTTCAATCTGTTAGCAATGTTTGATTTCCAAGAAAGCTTCCTATCCAGAATAAGTCCCCAAAAATGCCCCTCATCATTGAGTCTCAATTACGTCCCGTTGTGTTTCAGGTGAAGAATCGCTGACTTTCCTCAGAGCAAGTTGCATCCTATCTCTCTAATACATATATACATAATTGGTTATTACAACCCTTCAGTCAGGATTACGTCCTAGCTTCTCGCACCACTTATGTTGTGTGTGTTAGTTTTAGACATGAGTGGCGGGACCTACAGTTTAAAGTCGACTCCGAACGACATATTTTTAAGAAACTTTTCATGGCAATTTTATTCGTTTTCAGAGTTTTTGCCAGAAATCTAGCGAGAGGAAGTCACTGAAGAAATATTTTTTCATATTTTCGTTTTGATGTCTGACCTGGGGTTTGAACCGTGGCCTTACGTCTAATAAACCAACACACTACCTACTAGACTACGGCGACTTTAACCTATCCCTCTAATAATGTCGACAAATCTGCCCGAATTTGTATGAACAACGTCTTCTGCATAGGCAATTGCCCCCCATCCAACCTGTTTCAGCAGGAGTTCCTCTCCCTATAGATCTTGTTGCGTGCGAGTCCCCTAGCGTCTGGTAGAATGTTTTCCCACAAAGTATTTTAGATATCCAGTTCACCATAGTGTCCTGTCCAAAAAAGTAGCCAAGAAGTATTCCTTTTGTGCCAGCGATCTCGATTGCATACGCTGCGCTATGCAGGGGAGTCTCAACAGGCCTTCCTTTATTGTATGCGTGCTGTCCACTGAATAGCAGATTTCCATCCAGGGACTGACGCAGATTAACATCAATGAGTTTCTACATGGTCTTCAATAAGAAGGAGGAGAGACTTACATATGTGTCTAAAGTTCCTGGATATGCTATTGGAGTATCTTCCCGTCTTCGGTACGAAGACTACCTCTACCATTGGTTCATCTTAATACTGGCAAGAAACATCTTGCTGAGTAGTTCGATGTGCTTTAGTTTCAAACATTGTAAGAAGACAGGATATATTCCGTCTGGTCCCGGAGAATTAAAGAGTTTAAATCGATCGCCCATTTTATTGCGTTTGCAGACATAATTAAAGTGTAGTGTCCTTGTGATTCGAAACAGTCCGAGTCCTTCCCGGTGGAAAGTGGGTATACACAAGAAGTTCCAGAGTTTCCCTTTCAAAGTTGGTCCCCGAGGCACTCATCCTTTACAGTATATGCGGTACAAATTATGTCTGCCTTAGCCTGGAGATTTCGTTGATAGTTTCCATGTTGTCAGAGAAACTTCTCCACGTATAAATAACTTATAATATTCCCAATGCTCCGTGTTACCGGATTTTCTGGCCACATTGAAGAATTTCCGTGACTCCTTTCTAAGCATGTCCTTATCCCGGTTATACCCTCCCTCTGTTGACCCGTTTTGGACACGCTTTCTCCAAACATGGCATAAACTCTATTCTACTATGCATGAGTGGATCCATTCCCAAGGTGCTAAAACGGCCATAAAGGTCCTAATTTTTAGGACTTCTAATTTCCCTTATACTATCATTCCCTCTAAAGAAAACTCAATAAATCTCTGATCAAAGAAAGACCTTCTAATCTCTAATCACATCATAAATATTTCTCGAGGTAAGAGTTTTATCCAATACCTATTTCTGTTCTATTTCTATTAAATTATTGGAGATAATAAAATCGGAGACTGACTCAACCCGTTCATTGACGTTCGTGCTGCCCAATATATATGATGAGAGTTGGCATCACAGCCAATCAGCAGATGACCGCTTAGGTCATGTGGCTTGTAACTGGAGGAAATCCAGAATTGTTCACCATTGACTTCCGCCGTTAGTGTTGTTAAGTGTTTATTGCTGAAAGAAAGAATCAAATATACCATTAAGTTATTTTTAATAAGTATAAAGGGTCTGAACCTACCCACATATATGTCATGTCATGTTTGTGCCCTAATCTAAAACCATTGGCTATAGCCAACAAGGTTTGTCAGCCCGCGAAATACTGCAGCTGACGCTGTCTTAGAATGTTGGGGACTTACTTGGACTGTTGCGTCCACCTTCCCCTCCACCATTGTTCGCCTATTATCATGTTTCCTTCTCGTCATATCCATGGCGTTAACACGTTCGCCCTACGACAATTCCAACTGGATTCACTGTCGCCGGACTCTATGGAACGGTTGTCCTTTTTATAGACTTTAAGGATAATATGCCCAAAACCGAAGGCTAGCACATCATTGAAATTCGCCAGGGTTTCTTGGTTGACTATGATAGTCGCCTATCGAGATCCATGGCGCTCTTCCGGTTTGGCAATTTTCCAATAGTGAGTCTTCGGCTTGCACGTCGTTATTATACTTACGACTTCTTCCTTCTTCTTCGGGTTAAGTGGTATCCAGGAGCGAGTTCGTGGTCTGCTAGGGATGGCGTCTTTTGATACCACCCCTAATTTGTCGCCCGGCTAGATTTCTCCCACCTTTGAGATAGCTATGGAGAAGAGATCCAGTTACCGGCTTATTGCGTCCTTGATACTAGCTACACATTTCGTAAAGTAATACCGCTCTGGGATGCTCTGCTAGGGTGTTTTCTACCAACCTCCAATTTGATGGTGCAATGCTATCGTCTGGATCCGAGCAGTCAGAGAACTTCTTTGCTTCTTCACAACGGGTGTGGTTGACTGTTCTAGTTCTGCCAGTTTTTGCTTACCCAGGCAAGCGACTGCGTTTCACGCGGCGTTCAACTGGGGATTTCTGAGGTCTGTTCGAGGACTATCCTAGCACATAGTCACTCCCAGTATTTTTACTTGGAGTCTTTGACATGTTTCGGTGCCGCGTGAACCTTCGCATTTCCAAGGCCACTTTTGTGGATATGGCTTATGCAGCAACCTCGATTTTTCACGGCCAACACTTTTAGTTAGGTTAGTTTTGCTTTCGAATTTTTTGAGGTTTCAAGTTTTTATCCTGCCATAGCGTTAACTACTTCGTTCACCCCTTTTCTTGAGCCGGGCGTCGGTTTAACATCCATACGTGGATTTTCCAGAGTTCCCTTCTTGGCCTTCACAGTGAGGGACTTTTTATTTGCTGCGTTTGTTTCTTCCAGTTCAGGGATCCGCAGTGCCCAGATAAGTCTGGTTAATCGTTGAGGTCGCTTGGTATCTAGGATACTCCGTTAGCGATGGATGATGATGGGTTCCCAGCCAGACTGGTTTTCGACACGATTCGTATATCACCCTAGTCCAGCCCATGCCTCTATTCTATAGTGGGGGCCATAATGCATAAGTCCATGAACAAATCGGGCAACCAGCATTACCAGCTAACACCCACGTGCAGGTTTCGGTATAGTGTTTTCGACAGCCTTTGTATAATATAAATTTTACTGTAATCAAGTCTGTCCGCCCGAATTGACGCATTACTTCCATCACCGTATCTTGCAAATTCCCCATATTATGAACTCATTTTGAATCTCGAATTGTAATGTTTTTAAACCCTAATATCTCGACATTTAACCTTCCGGGGACCATCCCAGTGAGTCTGTAATTCGGTAGACAATTCCCGTTTTCTGTTCGCATCATGCTTTTTGTTTGTGTTTATTTGTCTCTTGTTCTTATTTGTATTGTTTACTCACAGTCGCCGTAGTCTAGTAGGTAGTGTGTTGGCTTATTAAACGTAAAGCCCGGGTTCGTATCCCAGGTCAGACACCAAAACGAAATATGGAAAAAAAATATTTCTTCGACGACTGCCTCTCAGCAGATTTCTGGCAAAAACTCTGAGAGTAAATAAAATTGCCATGAAGAGCTCCTCAAAAATCTGTCGTTCGGAGTCGACTTTAAACTGTCGGTCCCGCCACTCATGTATAAAATTAACGCACACAACAAAGTGGTGTGAGAAGCTAGGTCGTAATCCTGACTGAAGGGTTGTAATGACCAATTATGTATTATGTACTCACCCTGTAACAATACTATCCAATCACGGTGTTGACTGTTGTCACTGCAGGATCTTTATGTATGTTCGACTTTCTGATTATTTTAGTGCTTTCGAATTTGTTCTATGTGTAAAACTGAAACAGGTCTTCACACCTATATACCATTATACCATATTGATTTAAGAAAGAAGTTTTTACTGAGATTCAGTATCAATAACCTAAATTATTTTAAATGTTAATTTATTCGAATTCTGCTCCATTGTTTATTTTAATTTCAAGGATGTTTCCCTTTTACTTTCTTTCTGTTCACTAACGTTTATCCTCTAAATGCTTAACAACTTTTCTATCTAGAAGATGTGTTTGTGAGGGTACTTTTTGTTCAAAGGAAACCAATGTCATCAATGTGACACATAAGTGTAAAAGTAACTCCTCATTGGCATGTCCAAAGTATAAATTATGCAAAGAATGGGTCCGAAAATTTCACCTGATTTGAATGTGACAGGTAACTTCAGATTATTGTCGCTTTGTAGCATGCGACAATAACACAGCCCTGCATGGGTTTTGCAAATAAGATGGCTCCAGGTGTTTCCGAAGGCATTTTGCGCGCTGAACACGAATCTGGGTTCAAAAACTTTCCATCACGTCAGGTTTTCGAGAAAAAGGGGGTTGAAACCCCCTAAAAATAGCGTTTTTAGCCATTTTCGAAAAATTGTAGAGTTAAATACTGGCGTGCTACAACCATCGCTATTGCCAGAAATTGACAATTGATCTTTGCTCTTTAAAATGAGTCCAAAGCCAAATTGTTTGCATGCACCCTTAAAGTAGGGGGTGGTTTTATGTCAAGAGAAAAAGAGACACATTACGGAGGTCCTTATAAATTAATCAGATTTACTTGAAAATTGTTATTCAGGGGTTTTTGGGGTCCCTGATTACAGATCTTCATTCAGATTTTAAAAATTCAAAATGGCGGATCCAATAGGATCCAAAGGCAAGGATTCCTTTATACTACCATGCAGTAACATATCATAACTATTTTCATACTTTATTGAGAATTCACACAAAAAAATAACAAAAAAAAAACAATATATTTTGTTTTAGCACAGCACGTTTATGTCTAAACGAATCAAAAAAAATGGTTCGAAGTAATTATTCAAAGAAGCTAAAAGAAAACATAGCCAATGCACAGTGGTCGGAGCTGTATGGAGTCGGCGGCCAAAAATATTTCCAGTATAGGTATCATCGTGAAACTTCATATACGGCTTTATAAATATGTCAGAATTAGTTTGTGATAAATTGGGAATGGTTTAGGACCCATAGCAGTTTAAAAACTGTTTTTTTAGTAACACCCCCCTTAAATGAAAATTGACTTCAAAATTATTCTAACAATTCAAAAACTGATTTTATTAAAATTGATTTCTCCTTGCATGGTAACTTTCGTTGACCTGTTATAAAAGAATCCGAAGTTAAAAGTAAACGGTTAAACAAATAGGTAATCGGTAATATTGATGTTTTGTTAAATCTGCTTCAGTTATAAGCGATATAACTTCACTAACATTTGCTTGCAAAAGTGATGAATTATTTTTTAAGCTAGCAAATCATCAGCAGCAGAGACATCGATTTCTGCTATTTCTGCTATTCGTCGTCGTTTTCTCCTGCTTAAACACTCTCCGAAACTTAATCTAAGACGTCCCCGATCTTCATTCAAGTTAGATGTTTCTGAGTTTAATAAAATCGACTCCATTTGGGCCAGCCAATCTGAATATCTATTTTGAAGTCTTATTTTTATGCGATGGCATTTTTGCCAAAATTCTGATATTTTTTTGCAATTATAATTTAAACATGTTTCTAATTGACTTTCTTCGTATGTGTAGCATTCATTTCTAATATAGCTTTTCACAATATCCTTCACTTTCCTAGCTTTTTCAGCATTTCCACCTTTTTCTAAAAGCCAAATGTCAAAAATATATGAGCGCGAAATTGTGCAAGTATAACGTGAGTCTATTGGAAAAACAATTAATAACAAGGAAAAAATTAGGCAAAAATAAAATTAAAAGTCCGTGGAAAAAACCAACACATTTCTTTGCATGCATAGCAATAACAGAGTAGCACGAACGAACACAAATTGACAAAACACCACAAAAAAAATTCAAAGTTGGACATAAAAACAGAGAGGTCGGTTTGGTCTGTAGGAGATAATAAAAAAAACGGGCAAAAAGGAGCAGCTGATATTGCCAATTTTTTATTCTTGGAGTATTAAACAATAACAAAAAAAAAACCTCGTTGGAGATTTCAGGGGGGAACTCAACTAAAACTCCAGTTGAAATGTATATACATGAATTAACTAGAATGAACAATGACACTACAAAAATATTAATTATATAACAAATCCACAATAAGCAAAACGCATTGTAATTATTTTAAAACTTAGTTAATACCTTTATATTCAATATTCATTCTGATTTTTTTTAACACAAATGCTTTTTCTTTTGTTTTAATTAATTAAAAGTTACACTTTTTTTCCACTTTTTCACACTGTAAAAACCAAATGTTAACTTGCTCTCTTTTTGAAGCTATTCTTAAAGACTACAGTTAGAATAAAACAAAAACAACTACAGATTTTAAAACCTTGTTTTTATAAGAAACAGAGATGCCACATTTGGTGACAAATTTTTGACTTTTATTTTTTTATTTTTGGCCAATGGGATCGACCACTGTGCAATGATTTAAAAAAAATTTTACCCAAAGTTTTGGAATATAATATGAAGAGCATAAGGGTAGCGCCTTAATCTAAAATACATCAAGCGTACATTTAAACACAGCGGAAGTAATGTTTTTATCTGAGGATGTATTTTTGCTCATGGTATCGGTCAACTGCTTGGAACAATGAACCATTTCATGTAGAGAGACATTTCGTTAACGGTCATGCTCCCGCATGCACAGGAGGAAATGCCCGTTAAGTGAGGGCTGCATACAATAACGACCGCACACACACATCTAAATATCTAAAAAAAAAATGAGGTTGTTAAAACTAATTTTAAGTGGTCTACGCAGTTGCCTCATTTAAAATGATAATTTGATACAATGGTCATGGTTAGGAAAGCAAATTGCAGTTATGGTCCAAGAAACGCACAGTTTCTTGCATTTCTTTAGATTCCATCCATCACTCTTTAGTAAAGTTTTGTATCGATTTAGCTAACTGTTACTATTCAAAATTTCTTGACGTTCGAAAAACGAGATATCTCTTTTCATGTATTCCTTGCGATTCAATCATCAACATTAGCAACCAGCGTTAGACATTATTAGGATATCAGGATATTAGGATATCACCTCTTCTATTTGTCAACACTGAAATAGTCAAACCTTAAAAATGCAACCCTGAAATAAAACACTGTTGCTCATGTTGTATGATCGAGAAAATTCGATTCGAACGCAACAGCCATTGAGAAAAGAGACGCGAATGAATACGCATATAGATAAAAAAGAAACGCAACAGCAAACGAGAAGAGACGCCCAGAACTACACATATTAATAAAAGATAATTTTATATTTTTTTCCGAACAAGAATGAATTTTAATAAAATAATTAGAAAATAATAACACCGTAGATTTTCTCATTTTCGTAATTCGTTTTTAAAAAATGTCTGCTTGACACATTCTTAACACAAATGATTAGTGAAATAACTGATTTTCGATCTTCAAATCTAGAAATGATCAAGCATTGTCGTCAGTGCATTAGTAGATCAGTGCCGATCTTCGTACGTACCGTTTTTTATAAAGTGTTTTATTATTGTACATTTCGATTTCAGCGAAACTGCCAGGATAGGTTAGAGGCCATGCACTTGTAATTGAGACAATACCCAGATATCAGCTGGCCTCATTGTAATCGTTCTAATAAGAAAGAAAAATTTGAGGAAAAGAAAAAAGCAATAGAATAAGAGATGGAAATCGTAGAAAAAAGATACAATCACAACCCACAAGAGAGCACCGAATAAAAAACAACCGCAACGATGTTCGAGTATGTTTCAGCCAGCTTAATCCTATTACAAATCCGATGATAGTCCGATCTTTACCCAGTGTCCTCGACCTTATTCCAGTCCGGCTGAGATCTTTTCCAGATCCTTTTCGGCGATCTTACCTTGAAATGCTCCATAAGAAACCCAGTACTTAGTCTTACGCTGGATTTTTTACATCTACCAACAAGCCTGTTATAACACTGTTTCAAAAAGATTACAGTGTCCTAGAAAACCTGATCCATTCCCCTGAAGTTTTCGTTCCTTCTCCATGACCTCAATTTCAATGAGACCGTGGAAATGGAAAACTGGAGATTTAGAAATCGCCCTCAGAAAAAGACATCCACCAGATCTCCGGGAAACTCCCGAAACCCAGAAGAGTCAGATCCCATTTGGTTCAACAAAGCGTCTGTTAAGGGACCAACTCAACCAGGAGTGGACCCACACCTCAAGGCCCTAAGTTCATCCTCCACAACTATTTCAATTCATCATTTTGTTCCCTAATTAGTTTATGTACACCGTTCACTTACGTAATCGTAAGTAAGATTCATTCCGTCACTATTGGATGCACAGGCCAAATTTCACAGTGGCGTTTCACTGTTTTAGTAAGGAACTTTTCAGATTCCTTATTTTCGGTAGCAACAACCTTAATACTCTTGGACCGTCAACTGGAGGAGATGTGGGCATACTGCCATCATTTCTTCAAGTAGCTCTCATCCTCCAGGTAACATTTTACCATCCAAGTCTATGTCGATGGAATCCATCTGAAGAGTATGGTTAGTTCCCATGCTCCTGTTTTTCGGACGCTTTGAACCGGAGCAAAGCACGTCGGTTATCTTCCTGAGACTTCCTTTTTGGAAAACCTCCATGGAACACTGAGCTAACTGCTATATCGTGTAGTAAAATATTTGCTATACAGAAAAAAAATTTAAGACAGATTTTTTGTCGAAACTGTCACTAATTCCTGATTTTACTGCAAGTTGTTGTTTGTGAGTTGTATGTGATTAATTACACAATTCAACTCAATGTTTAAAGCAGAAATGCTCTAGGACGTCAACCCACTTATTAGCCTACAGATAGACAAAAATGACCTTATACAATACAAGCAAGGCGGTTGTGACCTTAACTACAAGAAATCAAATGTTGAAGAAAAAAAATATTTTTGAATTCCAGAAAAATTGTATCTAAAGAAGAGGACTTTTTAAGCTCCATTGAAAAATTTAACGCTAGTTTAGTGTTACATTTGAATAATTTCGTGCATGCCACATTTACATTCCTAACTTTAACTTCTTAAGATCTCACCGCGCGGTAGATTTCCGTTAATGAATAATATTACAATAATCTTAATATTTTAAATTTTTTCAGTCTTTGCGTTCAATTCATATTCCTGGGCTATTTTCTCGTTCCAAATTTCGTGCAAATACTCCAAAAAGTATTGGGCCAACTACAACTACATTGACATCTCAAGTTCAAGATTCTATAAATATTCCATATCCGGAAATATTAGGACACCAACATTTGATGACTATGCTTAATTTTTTTGGACGAGAAACTCTCGTATCTGAAATTGTAAGTATTATTAAATAATAATAATGTATATAATACATATATATAATATAATTAATATAATAATTATATACATATTGAATATTTAAGGATGCTCCAGCATTTCAATGTTTTCCAAAAGACTATGGGAAAATATTAAAAAATGAAAAAGATGCCGTACCAAGCACTTTGTCTGTAAATCAAATACAGGATAACACCGCAACACATAACATTGTTAATAACCCTATCACAACTTTGCCAAATATATTACCACCATCAACGCACCAAGCAATCACACATGAATCATCCGCTAATCCTAGTTTACCGAAACAAGAAGAATTATTTTTACCAAAAGCTGCTGACAATATTCCTAGTCAAATTGAAACAAATAACTCAAAATTGAAAGGCTCAAAGAAGTTAAAGAAAAATGTAAAAGTCTATAATCGTGTAATGGATCATAATATCGGTTTGCCTAATTCTAATCTGCCTCAGAAAAAATCATGTAACTATTTCCAAAATGATTACAACAAATATTTAGGGGCAGCAAAAAAACTAAAACTACAGTATCCAGATACATTTAATAATCAACAACCTAATTGTTCTCTACCTGTGAATAATTTAATTACCGTAACTGCGATGAAACAAAGTTCGGAATCTGTCCAAAATGACTTGACAACTTTTACGTCTTCTTGTTCTGGCATTGGATTACTTCAGCAAAATTCTGCAAGTCCAACAAAAACTCTTCAAGAAAAACTAGCAGAGCGGCAAAAAGCTAATCAATTGATTGAGAACAACTTAACGAACAAATTATCTAAGGATGGAAATAGTGAAGATATTATTGTGTTGGACTGAAGCTATTGGAAGCTATTATTGAATTAAAGACGTCAATTATAATTGTCCACTAAAATTCAAGTAATAATGAATACTTTACAGCAAAAAAGTACATTTTTTTATTTAAAATAAATAAAATTTAATTAAAGTAAATTTTTATTGCTTAATAATTGATTCTTAATTTCAATTTAATGATCTTCTTCTTTTTAACATGTGACAGAGCACCAAGGACATTTATTGATTTTTTAGCATGTCGATTAGAAAATTTATTTACCATGATAATAAATATTAGTAGGTCTTTAATACATACGTTCTAGAAGTATCGTAAGATGTCAATTAAGAGGGGAGTTGCCAAGTTCATTCAACATCATACTAAGGATATATGATGCCAAGTCAATACATAACATTTCTTCTCTCGCGTACTCAGCGTTTTTTTATGGAAAAAACCTTGTTTTTACAACAACAAAAATTGTTTTCTACGAAAGCTCCAACATTTTATAAGAAATTACCAGAATCTGGTGTCTCTTTTACTTCCCCTGTTGAAGTTTCTTCGCTAACTTGCCCGGGAGTATATCCTAATATACACACCTGCTCAAAATAATAGATACACCTTATTCTAAAATATTAAAGAAACGCTAACTGTAAAAATGCTCTCGAAAACGCAGCGAAAACTATTTCTTATTATAGTTCCATCTGACTACATCTTTAAAACGAAAAATTTGACAGATACATGCATTTCTTTAAATATAAAAAGCGAAATTCCGATGAATCCATAAAAATTGTTGATCATAATAATAGATACACTTGACTTATTTATAATTTTATCCATAGTAAATTACATTTTTGAGTGATTTTTCATTGTGTTTATGTGAAACGGTAAGAATAATTCCATTTTGATATAAAATTACATAAAAGTCAAAAAATATTATAAAGGAAATGGAATGAAATTATCATTGAACTGAAAAAGAGGAAAAAGTTGTTAAAACCATGAGAAATCACGGAAAATCATTGCGAGAAATAGCGAAGACCTTAGGAAGATCTTTACACTTTGTGAAAAATGCTTTAACCAAAAAGCAAACGAAAGAATCACGAGGCAGACCTAAGAAAATCAGCTCAGAATCCAATAGACGGATACTCGTATTGGCAAAAAATTAGCTCTTCAAATCCTCTGATGCTATTTCTGCTGGGATTTTTATTGAAATTAGTTCAAAAACAATTCGTCGTCGACTTGTGCAAGCTAATCTTTCAGGAAAACCTTGCTGGAAAATTTTTACTAATGAGAAAACGGAAGAGGGATTACAATAATAGAACAGAACAAACAGAACATAGAGCAGATGGCGGAAAAAGTAACAAAAGATAATCTCAAGCGATGAAACAAAAATATATTCATTTGGAAACGATGGCAAATTCGTTTAGAAATTAATTTATTTCGGTTTCATCGCTCCCATATAATACTTCGCCATATTTTCCTTGCTCTTTAGCAAGTTGTAATCTCTCTTCCGTTTTCCCATTAGTAAAAATTTTGCAGCAAGTTTTTTCTAAAAGATTCGCTTGCACAAGTCAACGACGAACTGTTTTTGAACTAATTTCAAAAAAATCCCAACACAAATAGCATCAGACGATTTGAAGAAGTCATTTTTTGCCAATACGATTATCCGTCTATTTGTTTCTGAGCTGGTTTTCTTAGGTCTGCCACGAGATTCTGCCATTTTTTTTTGCTAAAAGATATTTGCACAAAGTCTAAAGACTTTCTTAAGTTCTACGATATCTCTCTCAATGATTTTCCGTGATTTCTCATGGTCTTAACAACTTTTTCCTCTTCTTCAGTTCAATGATAATTTCATTCCATTTCCTTTATAAAATTTTTTGATTTTTATGTAATTTTATATCAAAATGGAATTATTCTTACCGTTTCACATAAACACAATGAAAAATCACTCAAAAATGTAATTTACTATGGAAAAAATTATGAATAAGTCAAGTGTATCTATTATTATGATCAACAATTTTTATGGTTTCATCGGAATTTCGCTTTTTATATTTAAATAAATGCATGTACCTGTCAAATTTTTCGTTTTCAGATGGAACTATAATAAAAAATAGTTTTCGCTGCGTTTTCGAGGGTATTTTTACAGTTAACGTTTCTTTAATATTTTAGAATAAGGTGTATCTATTATTTTGAGCAGGTGTGTATTTTATATATTTTTCTGTAAGTCTGTTTGTTTGTTAGCCAAATCACGCCTGAACGCCTGGACCGATTTTCTTGAAATTTGGGATATAGATCGAGCTTTTGTCGGTTGTGTTATAGGCTATAAATCTTTTCAAAATTTTGACCAAAAGGGGAGAAAAATGGGAAAAAATTAGGACTTTTATGCATAAATGCTGTATTTTATCTGTTTTATAGGTATTTTTTTACGATTTAGCTTGGTTAAGTTTCCCAAATAGCTATTGGAGGTGTTCCGTTTATAAAGTTGGACCAAAAGGGGTCCAAAAAGGGGAAAGGGGCGAAAAACGGACAAATTGAGTGCATTTATACTTAGGACTTAGGGTATTCAAAAAACTGGGTTGTTTGTTAAACCGGTTTCCGAATAATTTGAAAAATTGCATTTTTTAAGAAACCGGTTTCGAAACCGATAAACCGGTTTTTTATTTATTGTTATTTTTAATGCAAAAATGACCCAATAATAATCCTTTTTAATTTTTTAAACTAATCCAAACTACATAACCCGCGCAACGCCGGGTACAATCTGCTAGTATTTCATATTATTATTATTGAAAAAAATTGAAATTTGTTAAAAAACTTGTTTTGTTAGATAACAAATTTAATGAAAACTTTTTTATTATGTTATTATATTTTTTATTATTATATTTTTTTTAAGAACAATTTAAGTTAAAAAGCATTTACTTCTTTGTAAAATAATTTTCCATAAAATATATATGTACACAGGGCTACAAAAGTATACATACGGTTAACAAATTTCAGAAATTTTTTAACCAATCCGTTTTCGTTGAAAATCTTTATAATTGTCTGACAACTTTTCTCGATTTTAAGACGGTCTTTTCATTGGTTCAGAAATTTGTTAATCGTATGTATACTTTTGTGGGCCTGTGTACATAGCATGTATTTTTAACACTAATAAAGAATTTTAATAATAATATATTGGTTCCTAATAATTCGTTAGAACGTGACTTTCACTATATTTTTATTATGTATTCGTGTAATGCAAATTTCGTGATATTTTTGAGTTTTTACATTTTTAACTGTAATATTCGAGATTTTCTTTATATATATACATGGTGCAAATGTATATTTGTTCAAGACGTCTATTTTCAATTTTAACTTCATAGCCAAATGGTAAAATTTTAGGAGTGGCTGTTATCTTTCAATTGCAAAAAAAGGATTAGAAACTTTTCGAGAAGAGTTTGAGAAAAACTGCTACTAATTTCATCTGGACGACTTTGGCAGATATTAAAGAAATGCCTTGCAGAATGAGTTGGCAGTAAAAATTATTTCGTTGATTTTCCAATACAAAAGAAAGCAATGACTGTTAAACAGTAATTATCGAAATTGTATAATTTTTATTTATTTTTTATTCTCATTTCATTTACTCTTACCATTATTTTTTGTTTCAGCTACATTTTTCGTTTTGCAAAAAATATTCCATTTGTGGTAAAAACATCTCAGAAATTTGTTCCTACTCCGTATATGTGGGTAGTACATCTTTTTAGTAATTTTTTATGTTGTTCTTCTATTGTTAAGCCAATTGTCCGAACATAGCTTATAAAAACAATTCCTCGTCGTCATAGTTCTCAACGGTTAGCTGAGAAATTTCCTCATAGTCATCATCCGATTAACTTGATGACTATTAATTCATCAACAATTAATTTTAACGCAGTTTCATTGTAACACTTTACTTATTTCATTGGCACCATTCCCATTAATATGGTTACAGGGAACATTTCCATTGCTTATCTAAATTCAAATTTATACATATGTATATGTTGTTATTATTACCATTCAATTAATTACTCGGTGTAAAGAAGGAGGTTCATGTTCTTTTTTCGGGTTTCAATTATACACCCAAAGGAATATTACGGTAGGGTTCACTAATATTCAATGATATTCACTAATAACAAAGAGAAATGATCTCCATTTTTGGAAGAAGTCTTTAGGGATTTTGCGCTGTACCAAAGAATATGGATATAAAGAATGCGCATCATGTAGAAGTAAAATTTCTTATGGCGGGATGTACCAGTAAGACCCGCTCTCACCAAAATCTCTTTTAAAAATCATTTCTTGATGAGGGAGGGAAGACAGGAGAAAAATAAACACAAACAAAGAGCGTAACAATGTGTTGCTCTCATCGTACGTATGTATATGCGTATGTACGATTATGTACGTATGATCGTTTTTATTGTTTGATCAAAGACTATAAATATGTAAAGATGTTGCACACAGTGTATTTAAAATTGACAAAATTTTGTGCTTCTTTCTTATGAGGGGGGTAGGTAACAGGGAAAGCTGAAACGTCGTTCTCACTCTCATGTTAACTGAGAGAAAGAAAACAAAAAAGACTCAGTACACTTATTGTACTCAGAGAACTTATTATACTTAGAGAACGTATTGTTCTTTTCTCTAAGCAATTTATTCTCATATGCGTGTATACGTGTGTGCTTGTACATTGCCAAATAAAATAATAAACAAACTGAAAGATTTTTTGTTTTCACAAAATGTATGTGCAAATAGCCTGTGGAAAACAAATATTACCGTTTGTTTTGTTGTAGGGTAAGAATATGTGTTTTATTGTTGTAGAAATGAAATTATATCGATTCGCACCGAATTATAATGTTATTTTTTAGACTATTCAATTATGTATGTATGTATTTACCATATGTGTCTATTTTTGTATAGAATGAAGTTGTAATAAAACGAATGCTTTTTTGTTTAGTATTTATTAAATTTATTTATCATTTTAATGGTTCAAAATTTTAACTTTTTCCATACTGGATAATATGAATTTGTATGTTTCACATGTGGAATGCTTCCGTAGTAAAACAACAATTAGTAAATTAAGCATCTCCATTCTGTGTTTATAACATTCGTTATTTTCATCAAACCAAGGAATAAATTGTATTTTTTGTGCATTTTTTGTATTTTTTGGCCAACTACAAATGTTTTTTTGTTTTTTATAGATTTATTTTCTAAAAAAATTTTTTCGAAGACTTATATGAATTTTGCAAACTTCAAAAAATAAATCAGATGGAGCGCACAAACTTCCAAAGTCGGAATCTTTTATATAATTTTTTGCATGAACGAACATTTCTGAAGGATATGACAGAATTTGCGCTGGTTTGATTATATCCACACGACATTTAACGCAAGATATTCGTTGAGCTATGTAACCAACAAAATATCGAATTGATGTTAATTCAATTGGCATATTGTTGGACGTAAAACAATCGATGCCTTCATTAAAATATTCTTTATTTTAATCGTATATATCTGCGACATCTATATCAGGGGTATGTGTACTTTCTGATATATTTCCAGTCCTATCAATATCTTCTAAAAATATGATTTATGATTTTAATTATATATTATATTTATTAAACGTTTTGTTTGAGCATGCACTACAATTTTTAAATTCACACTTTTTATAAAACAATTTTTCAGTTTTTCAGTTTCAAATGTCCACACAAAATGTGGATTTATTATTTCGGTGCGAATCGATATAGTTTCATTTCTACAACAATAAAACACATATTCTTACCCTACAATAAAACAAACGGTAATATTTCTTTTCCACAGGCTATTTGCACATACATTTTGTGAAAACAAGACATCTTTCAGTTTGTTTATTATTTTATTTGGCAATGTACAATCACACACGTATACACGCATATGAGAATAAATTAGAGAAGAGAACAATACGTTCTCTGAGTATAATAAATTCTCTGAGTACAATAAGTGGCAGTAGCCGTACTGCCATCGACAAATTTGGCACTGTCAGTGCAACATCTTCATATATTTATAGTCTTTGATCTCATCGCGATGAGAGCAACGCATTGTTACGCTCTTCGTTTCAGTTTACTTCCCTCCTATCTTTCCCCCCGCGTCATGTAATATTTTTGAAAAATATTCCAAAATATGTTAAGATGCACATTCTTTATACTTTATTTTCTTTGGCTGTACATTTTTTCTACATTTTCCACTACCTATACACTTGAAAATATTACTAACAATTTTCCTCTGGGTTATATATATGCTCCTGATAACTACAGTCATATTTTAATATGTTCTCTCTGTGCCGACCTCTGCTTTAGAAACTTTCGGACCTGCTATGCGAAGTGATTTCTTTTTAAAAATTTCTTCCGCCTCTTTTTAATAATCTAATATATAAAATTCTCGTGTCACGGTGTTAGTGGTTAAACTGCTCCGAAATGGATCGACCGATTTTCATGAAATTTTGTGTGTATATCGGGTAGGTCTGAGAATCGGACAACATCTATTTTTCATATCCCTGAATGTTAAGAGGGCGTGGCAAATGGTTAAAATTTAATATTTAAGTACATATTGATCGTAGACAAATAAAATTTGATGGGTAAGTTCGTAGAGTCGATATCGACAATCCCACCAAAAATGGGCGTGACAACCCTCCCCCTTCAAGTGATACCTATAACTCTTAAACTACTGAACCGATTTTAACCATTCTTTTTTTGTTCGAAAGCTTATCAGGTTTAGATGGTTTAAAAAAAATCGATATAGCAAAAAGTAGGCGTGGCAAACCTTTAAAATTGAATATTTAGTGATCGTAGACGAATGCAATTTGGTGGGTAAGTTCGTAGAGTCGATATCGACAAACTCACCAAAAATGGGCGTGGCAACCCTCCCCCTTTAAGAGATACCTATAAGCAGTCGTCGGCACAAAGAGAACATATGAACATATACAGCCGAAGAAAATCTTCCTCTGAGGGACATTGGTGCCGACGTCTGCCTATAAGTCGGCTAATTCGATGATTTTTAACTACAACGCTTTCGATTATAAGTACATCCCCACACACTTATAGTAAGTTAGTTATTTTTATATATCTGTTTTATGCAACGTATTACAATAAATAAATATAATGTGACCTCTTTTGGACAATAAAAAAATCAATTTTGGACGGGACGAAGTTCGCCGGGTCAGCTAGTATACATATATAATTGTTCCAGCAAATTAAACTTCAGTCGTTTATTCGTTGTCCATTATGTACTTTTATTTTATCAACAAAATTGCTTTCATTTTACTTTGGCTTGGTAATTTAGTATGCAAAAGAATCTCTCGTATGATTTTTACTCTCGTAAAATACGTATGGGAAGTGGAGATTAAAAGTGGCTTTGCTTTGCAGGCTTTATAGTGTACTAGCCTTGGTTCATCGCTTGCTTCGTTCTGAATACTCAAAAATTTCTATATATTCACAATTGTTGAGATATTTTGGATACTTTCTCCCATTTCGCAATATTCCATATTTCTAGACAAGTATGTAGTTGTAAAGCAGTAATCAAAATTTTCTTTATTATAGTCACGGTTATAATAAGATACCGAAAATTTGCAAACAATAGTATTTGCTTCAATAAATGTAAATGTCCCATTACGAACATTTTTTTAATAGACCGTAAAACCTAATTATTTTTAAATTTTGTAATTTACACAAACTCCGAAGAAATTTTAAAAAGTTCTACATAATGTTACCGCTATTATTCCAATTCTCTGTTACATATGTATATCTCTGTGCACATCTGCAAAATCATACATACATACGTTTTATGCATTAATTTATTGACAAATAATTAATGAGAACTGATCTTCAATTACATTACCAGTTGCCAAAAGTTGTATTTATTATAAATAGTAATTGACAACCAACAACTTTTAAATTTTACTGTAAATTTTTTTACATTTTATTATCGCTCAATATTTGCTTCACTAATATTTTAATTATTTATGAGTCGTTATATTATAGAATGGCATCAAAGCTGAAATTGAAATAATTTCTTTAAATTCAGAATTCACTCTTTTTAGCACAATACATAGGTACAACATTTTAGTAAGTCTGTTTAAAAATGCATAACTGAAATATTTTTGATATACATATGTTAAGTTTATAAAATATCTAAATTAAATTTGTACATTTGATGCATAAACATCTATAAAACCTGCGTCTGAAAATACAAACTACTAAACGGGACATATTTTTGTCCAAGCAGAACCAATCCCGAAAATTGAGAAATGTGGTATAAATTAAAACACAAACAATTTTTAAGCTTTTAAATTATTTATTTATTTATCCAATGAAATTCATTACTACCAAATGTAATATAACATGAGCAAAAATAAAGTCAGCAAATCCTCTTTCTGGAGATATTCCGGCAAACACATTCTTGTTTTGTGGATTAGCTTGTAATCGTAGGCATATTGCAAGTACAAAACAGCTAACAGTACAAATGAAGCCGGATAGAAAAGAATTAAAGGGAAATGTGCCAACCAGACAACAGTAAACAAACTGAATAATGCCGGTTAAAAGTATATATCCAAGGTATAAATCTACGAGCTTTAGCTTTTTCGGTGTTTTGTTCACATAATCGTTTCGAAACTTTTCAATAACTGCATTAATTTCAACCATTTTAAATACAAAAGTATACAAATGAAAATATGTACTTAAATACACGTCAATTAAAAAAGTTAATAAGAATAAAGCACTTTAACAAATTTAATGCGATAATTTCAGTAAATTTTACAGGGTGACTACCACATATTTATTTTGTTGTTAGTGTAAATCAGTAGTGCCCAAGCCCTATACACTTCATACACATTTGTTTTTGTAAAAGCGCTTAGCTATAGGCTGTGTATTTTATATACGCATAGAGCACACTCAGTATTAGTAAGCCAAAATACACAAACAACTTTGCTTTTTTCGTCTTTTTTCGTCGTTTCGTTTCTTTCGTATACAATGAAGAGTATACAAAGCAACAACACTTTCGTATACTTTGCTGGTAAACATTGACAACAGCGAGCATCAATGTAGATTTTGTTTTTGTTTTTCGTACATCATTTAAAAAAGTGTGTTTTGTTTTTTCTTTGTATGTATTAGTTTTCACAACAAAAAATATTAAATAAAAATTTGTTTTTCTTTAAATGTATTGGTGTTTGCACTTCCATAAGGAACTTTTGGGCACCCCTGGTGTAAATTGTGAAATAGCATTGACAGTTTGCTGTATTCTATTACAAAAAAAATTTAATTTTTGTATACGTTTCAATATTAAGCCAAACATTCTAAACAAATACAATATAACAAAAGTCTATGAAAATTTGTGAGGCAAAATCAAAATGCTCGTAGCTTTTTTTTGTAGCCTGAATTGTCAAAATCTTTTGCCGACAGAAAACAATATTTTGTTTTAGTCAAGGCAGATTTTTAGTAACTAACAGCTAAATAAGAGATACATTTTGAGTACAAAATCATTTCATTTTTATTTTAAATCCATTAAGCTTACTGTAATTTGTGATAATGTTTTGACATTCAAGGGGAGGTCCGTCAAATTCGTAACAAAGTTAGTGGCTATATTCCAATGCTGGCTGCCCCTAGTAGCAAATTTTTGTGCTTCAACAAAAACTTCTTTTTATTTATAACCTAAATGATTCATTATTATACTTTCGAATCAAATGATCAAGTTTAAGACAAAGTCGATAGTTTATAATAAAATGATTGAATTAGGTTTGATTAATAAATAAATTTAGAAAATTGTTGAATAAGAAATAAATAAAAATATTTTACAATCAAAAATAGTAATTAATCTATTTATAATTATTAGACAAAAAACTGAAGTATGATGTGTAAAGATGTAATGAATACAATTTCGATTTTCTCTTTCAGTGTTTTCATTCTTGCTACCAATCAATAAATTGAAACTTGCGACGTATGCTTCACGCAATTATGATTCAATTCGATAACGAGCAGACCACCTTCAACATGTCAAATGTAAAGAAATTGGACTGCATTAAATAATTTTTTTTTTGCTATTGGGGAAAATTCGTTTTTCTTCACTGAAGTAAAACGAGGTAATATATACAAAACAGGAAAACCAGAAAAAAATACCAGAATATCGTCACTGAATTCGGAAAAGATTTTTATACATATACGTATGTAATTAGAGGTATTAACGTCTGCCTTGACCCAGAAGAGGTTAAATATATGTACATTGCCCATATCCTTAAAAAGAATGACTTTAAATTTCAGGCATCGTCGGGAACTTCTGGTGAAACACCGTAGTTATTCACGAATGCATTCACAACTGCTCGCGCTTTCTGATTGCTAACGCACACACTTCCCGCTCAAATTTTGCAGAACTCAAACCTTTGGTCGAGCCTTTAAAAAATTAATAAATCTACCTATATATTAATTTTGATACATAGAAATATTGGAATTATTGACATGCTTTCAACAAATATTTAAATATGTTTATTTAGGCAGTGTGATGTAAAAAGTTGTCCATGCTAACATTATGCCTCCTTAGAACATCGACAATGTCTCTTTTTGATTACACAGGATTCTCCAAGTTTGGCTGTATTTTCCATATGTAGTATGTACATGACTAAATAACGGTCAAGATTTTCGGGTGTATCTCTCCGATTTCGATGACGGACGAAATTTGTAACGACTATGAATTCCAAATAATTAATCACCCACAAAAGTGTTCATGCCATTTTCCACTAGAATTTCTGATTAGTGCACCATTAAAGCGAATTATTGTGTGAATATAAAGGGTGATTTTATAGCTATTATCTTTTTGGCAACACTGGTTTAAACAGCTCACGCACGTTTTGTGTTTTGTTTCACTGTCAAACATCTTCAGTTTGGTCTATAATTTAACCATGAATCGTCTTACAAACGAACAACGCTTGCAAATCATTGAATTTGGCATCATTGGACCGTACTTCTTCAAAGATGTTGCGAATCGTAACGTAACTGTGAATGGTGAGCGCTACCGTGAGATGATATCCAACTTTTTTTTTGCCCAAAATGCAAGAGCTTGACTTGCATGACATGTGGTTTCAACAAGACGGTGCCACATGCCACACAGCACGCGTAACAATGGACTTATTGAGAGGCGAGTTCGGTGAACATTTTATTTCATGTTCGGGACCGGTCAATTGGCCGCCTAGATCGTGCGATTTAACGCCTTTAGACTATTTTTTGTGGGGCTACGTTAAAGCTCATGTATATACAGACAAGCCCGCTTCAATTGACGCATTGGAAGACAACATTGAAGCATTTATTCGTGAGATACCGGCCGAAATGTTGGAAAGAATATGCCCAAATTGGACTAAGCGGATGAACCATTTGAGGCGCAGTCGCGATCAACATTTGCATGAAATAATCTCTGGACCGTACTATCGATTCAAATAAAGATTTCATGCATTTTTCTGAATTTTATGTGTTTTTTTTTTGAAAAATTTTCCTATAGCTCTTGAAAAATCACCCCTTATAAAAATGTTGTGTCAGTCATAATTGGTCGAAAAATGTTCCTCCTTTAAAGTTCACGAAATAAAACATGCAGTCCCATTTTGGATTTATAGACAACAAATTTGCATGTTTTCGAATTTTTATTTGTAAGAATGACTCCTGAATAATATTTACGCTACTGGATCCAAAGCTTGTTACACCTAGAAGGTTATAATCACAATTCTACAACATTTCAAGAAACAATTACTACTAATCTGGGTGAAAATTTTCAAAATCTATTTATACCCAACCTATCAACTGCATAGAGTTCGCTGCAGTAGTGCCATCTTTGGGCTATCACTGTAATTACCATGTTTTTTGTGCCAGAGTCTTTTTCTTTAGAGTCTGAAAAAGGAGGGTCAGAAACTTGAACCTCTTCACTTTTATCCAACACTTCATTTCTATACATTCTCAGAAATAGTAGTAAGGTATTATTAATGATAAAAAAATATGTAAACAAATACTCTGATGCTGAGTAGCACAAAATTTTCTTTATTTGGTTTAAAATAAAGGCTGTAAAAATATTGACAAAGTAAGAAAAGATGTGGCATATGTGGGAGAGCGTGGCTACATTGATGAAGCCCTAGCACCTCTCAACCAGCTCAAGCTATTGATAAAGGGCTATCCATTTCGTGGTTTCAAAAGTATGGGACTGGAATTCGACATCTGTCAAACTAAGTTGTGAAACCAATTTTTTTCTTTTCAGTTGAAAGTCTGACATTGACGAAAATGGATCGCTTAACTATCACACAACGCATAAAAATTATCAAAACCTACTACAAAAATGGTGATTCTGCCACAGCCACGTATCGTGCGTATCGGCAATTTTTCGAACAAAATTTTCTTCAGCAATGAAGCACATTTCACACTCGGTGGGTATGTTAATAAACAAAATTGTCGTATTTGGGGTTCTGAGAATCCTCAAGTAATTGAAGAGAGGCCATTACATCCAGAAAAAGTCACTGTTTGGTGCGCTCTTTGGTCCTAAGGTGTGATTGGAACGACTGTCACCGTCAATTCGGAGCGTTATGGTCATATGATAACCGACTTTTTTGCCTGCTATTGAAGAATACTGTAAGGTTGGTGGATTAAAAAAAAAAGAATAAATATAGCAGATTTTTTAGAGCTCAAGTTGAGAGCTCTGTATGCTTTATTCAATTGCTTTTGATGTGGGAATAATTTCCTCTTTTATACAATATTTTAGCTGATTCGACAATTACGAATCCACTCCCTTAATTCTATATAATTCTTAACTTATTACATATGTTCTAGTGACCAATATTCTATCGATTAATAATATATGGGTTTGTGTGTATGCAACACGATCCAACCCTTCAGTCCAACACCAACAATGCAAGCAAAGCATAATTTCCACGCTAGCCAGCGGAGAATACACAACAACAACAACATGCATTGACGGCTTGACCACGCGTCAAAAGCAGCGAGAGTCAATGCCCCATAATTATGTTAGTGACACAATCACTTATGTTATTTGATATTCATTTGTTTATACATGTTGTGTCGTTAATGATCATTAGCTATACAGAACATTGTGTTGGCATAAACGGCAGTAGGGTCGTGCTACAATACGACTTGGAGAATATGTGGTTTCAACAAGACGGTGCCACATGCCACACAACTCGAGCGAATATGGCTTTATTGCAAGAGACATTTCCTGGCCGCGTAATTTCTCGTCGTGGCGATATCAACTGGCCACCAAGATCATGCGATTTGACACCATTAGACTTTTTTTGTGGGGCTACGCGAAAGACCGTGTTTATGCAGATAAACCTTCAACTCTTGAGCACTTAAAAACCAACATTCGTCAAGTTATGGCTGAGATACCGCCCAATATGTGTCAAAAAGTGGTCGAAAATTACCTCAAAAGAATCAATGCTTGCAGCACTTCGCGTGGAGGTTATTTAAATGATGTAGTGTTTCACACATAATGTCAATGTTCAAACTTTACAGTAAAAAGAAATATCATGAAAAAAATATTTTATATGTGTTTTATTTACGTTTACTTTTGAAACCACGAAATGGATAACCCGGTATAATATGAATCTGTGGAGAGCCTTGATTTCGGCTCTCGATACAGAATTCAAAGCCTCAAAGAAGCCCCTGCCAAGGGTCCTCAACTTACTAAGGGCTGGGCAGTTACAGAGGAGGTGCTCGACAGTTTCCAACTCCTCCTTATCGCAAAATACCCTGCAATAGTCCTGCTGGGATCTGTTCCAGATCCCCGTCAGCGACCTAATCTCGCAGTGCCCCGTGATAAAAACGATAAATAACCTTAAACTGGCCTTATCCAAGCCCATCAGCCAACCTGTTCTCACACTGTCTATGGCCTGCTATAGAAACCCGATCCGTTCCCCCAACGGCTCTCCTCTTCCCCCTTACCCCTCCATTGATGAGTCTGTAGAGGTGGCAGATTTGGGGGTCAGGACCAACTACTAAATCGCCCTCAGAAAGCGAACCTAAGCTAGCGAGAGCATCCGCCGTCTCATTGCCCAGTATTCCGCTATGACCCGGAACCCAGCATAGACGGATGCGGTCCTGTCCAGAAGTCTTTAGCGACTCCTTCCATTCGCGAACGAGACGTGATTTGCACAAGACCGACGCAATGGCCCTTAGGGTAGCCCGACTGTCAACGAAGATCATATAAGATTCCGAATCCACCAGCTATGGCCTCAATAGCCTTCTTCCACAGTCATCATTCAACCTGAAGTGAAGTTCAAGACCGAGTTCCCTACAGAAAACCCCAGCACCTTCCACCTAACTTAGACCCATCTGTGAAGATGGGTATACCGCTCTGCCCCTGGGGTACTCCATTCCATTGTGTCCTTTCCGGTATAAGTATTCTTAAACCAGGCAGGAATATAGCCTCAGGCACAATACAATCGGTGTTTTTTCCGAAAGTCCACACCTCCCAGCCCTTTCGCTGACCATCTTCCTCCTCTTCCCTGATTTTGGTGGAACTTGGTCAGTACATTGACTGCGTTCACCTGTGGCATTACAACGGGCCGCTATGCGTGCTCAAGTGAGCTTTGTGATATCAGAGCTACCACTCCGACCTAACTTAACCTAACCATACCTCCCATCAGGAAAGACGATGTTCAGAACTCTGGAGTGACCTATCGAGCGCTGTTTCCAGCAGCCCAATTCCCTCAGACGAATGGCACTTCGCGCCGCACAATGCTTGACATACAAATCAAGCGGAGTCTGGCAGAGCATAGTGTCAAGAGCAGCGTGAGGACAACTCTTCCTCACTCCAATGATACTCAAGAAGGCAATCCGCTGAACCTTATCTAAGATTTTCCGTTGAAAGCTCTTATCCAAGGCACACCACCATAAAACGCAACCATAAGTAATAACCGGTCTAACAATCGCCAGATATATCCAGCGAATGGCCCTAGACGGAATACCCCAGCTCTTACTTATGGAGTTCCTACACTGGTAGAGAGTATTCAGTCCCTTCTTCATTCTTTCCTCGGTGTTTCGTTTCCAGTCCAGCTTGCTGTCCAGGACAACACCCAAGTATTTGACCTCGAAAGAGAACGGAAGTTCCCTACCACCTAGCATCGGCAGCTTGAAGGTTTCAATTTTGTATCTACGCGGGAAAAAACGAGGTCTGTCTTGTTGGTATTTAAACCCAGACCACAGTTCGTAGCCCAAGAAGATAAAATTCCAAGAGCAGACTCCATCAGTTCCCCCGCGTCGACAAAAATTTTCCACCTACCAGAATAACCACACCTGGGTTATGTGGATGTGGTGCATGACTAAAGGTTACCCTAATATCGTGAGAGGACTGTCTTCGAATTGAAGTCTCTGATGTGATCTCTTCGACTTGCCCGTTCACGTATATTCTTATATACCCCTAATCCGGAATGTTAAGCTACCCGTGCTTATCGGATGGTTTGCAGTCAGGGGTCTAATCGACTGTATTATAACGGAGCCTCACTGATACCTGGGCGCCTCAGCGAGTATTAGGTTTTCTACCAAGTCCTTGTCATGCTAGCGGGGGATATGGCATGATTGATCTCCTTTCCCCCTCACTCGTGGGACGTATATGGACAAAGAACACAAACATTACAAGGAACTGAACATGACCTACGATGATGACGAACAGGCAATGAAAACTGGACTTGAAGCGTCCCATCTCATTGCTCGAATCCAGGCGAGCATTTTTGACAACAACAATGAGATCGTCAGGAACTTCGCCCCAGGTGGTATGAGGATTACGACTGTGGAGGAGTGCTTTAGTTAGGAGACTGCTTTGGCGGTCCCCACTTCGACGGAAGATGTGTGCGTGGAGTCACACTCTGTCTCCCCACTATCGGATGAGGACGGTAACGATATGGGAAGGAATGAGATAGTGACTTCCCCTTCACGGAACCCACTTGTTAGACAGGATGTCTCAAACCCAATAGTATAATCAGGTACTGATTCGGACTGCGTGGGAAAAGGCATCTCATCTGCCAAGGGGGGTAAAACTGGGCGGAGATGCTCCGCTTGGTACAGAGAGAAAAATTCATATCGCAGGGCTTGCACTGTCTTGAGGAGATTTGCAAGCCGTGATGTGGATTCCCTCACTATTAAGGAACAGAAGATGCTGGCTCGACACATAGGCACTGTTTCGCGGTATGAGAACAAATACCCGGGCAGTGTCCTCTCACGAGGCGCTGGTTCTGGTGAGATGAACGGACCCTTGAGTGCGGACGAGAGCGTAGACCCAATTGCTTCTACTTCTCAAGCTGGAGGCAAGGGGCATAAAGGTTCTACACTCCTGCTCCCAACTGGAGTGAATAAGACCCCTCGGGTATTCAAGCCTCCAGTGAAGAGTTAAGGTGTTGGTGCTCCTTCTTCAGTGGATGGGAGAAAGGTGGTAGAAACTACCGCTAATCCTTTATCCCAGAAGAAGGAATAAGGTTGTGGGCGAAGATGAGGGGGGCTTCGACGGATGGGCCTTCCATGCAGGTTTCCCGCAATGGAGATCGCATGAAGAGGGACAGATCCGATTACATGCCTCCCTCCGGCTCCAAGCGTCCTAAGAAACAAGGGAGCATGGGAACTAACCCTTCCCTTCAGTTGGCTTTCATCGATAGGTCAGATTTAGATGGCTAAATCTCTCCTGAAAGATGGCAGCTAATTGAGGAAAGCCTCATTGAGTTTATGTTGGAGGAAAGTTGCGATGGCAGTAATGCACACATATCCTCCATCGGTTGGTCCAGGGGGGTTAAGGTAGTGGACTGCGAAAACGAGGGAACTGTAAAGTTCCTTGTGGATGCAGTAAAGCGTCTTGGTGAACTCTGGCCCGGTGCTCGATTGGAGGTGATCCTTCAATCCGACCTTCCTCTGCGCCCAATAGTAACGGTATGGGTCCCGCCTACTTTTAGGCAGGTGAACAGTATACCTAAACTTGTTGGGAAGCAGAACGACGAATTGAACACCAGCTCGTGGTTGTCAACTCCCTGACTGGTGACGGGAAGAAAAGTTGCGATCTTCGGATCGCCATTGATCAGACTTCATTTCATTGGCTAGGGGCAAGGGGAGGAGTAGTATTGTGTGGGTTAGCGCACCTTTAATTCCGTCATCCGGACATTAGTGGTGCCAGAAACCCAGAGGAGGCTAAAAGTGGTACAGATTAATCTGCATCACTGCGAGGCCGTCTTACACAACCTGCTAACAACCCTGCGCTACCTTGAAGTTGATATCGCTCTTATCCAGGAACCTTCGATTCTTAAGGATAGGATACTGGGTTTGAGCGATCCTGATTATAGGTTACTTGTCCCTAAAACAAGTGAGATGATAAGGACCTGTATTTTAGCTAGGGGTAATTTGGATCTGGTAATCACTCCTTCTTTTTAAACAGGTGACGTGACAACTGTGGCGTACAGAGATGAGGATCGATCTGATGCTGTCATCTGTGTATATGCCGTATGAGGCTGCATCTCCCCCTGATGACTTAATTGGAGACTACTGGTGGAACATGCGAAGAGGAAAAGATGTTGCCTTGTATTTGGCTGTGATGCCAATGCTCACCACACCCAATGGTGCTGTGCTGACATCAATTCTAGGGGTGAGTCGATTCTGAATTTTATTATTCTTAATAGGCTTAACATTTGTAACGTTGGTACCACTCCGACATTTAGAAATCGTCTTAGGGAGGCGGTAATTGACATTACGCTCTCTAACATGGATAGGTCTATGATTAAGGACTGGAGGGTTTCAGATGAGTGCTCCTTCTCTGATATCCTTCAGTGTTAATCTATCTAGTGGCTTTCAGAAGCCTTTTAGGAATCCAAGAAGAACCGACTGGAGCACGTATGAGAAGGCTGTGGAGGAGGAACTTAGGGCCCTCAAGGGTCGTTCCACTCCTGGCATCAATGATCGAGTTGGGTCTTTGACGGAGTGCCCACCCCGCAATCGAATTTGGAGATGTCGGTATATACATCCAGGAGTTCCGGGGGACGGTCATATCATGGGTGCAATCACTCCTGCTCGGGATCAGGAAGTTGAAACCCCTATCAAAACAGTATTCCACAGGGAGGTAATCGATATCCAGTGGGGCCACCGGGTCAATCTCCAAAATAGAGGAGTGACCAGAGGGGACGACGCGCCAACGAGACAGGGCATTGAGTCTTGTCGCAGTGAACTTAGCCACCTGCTTAGCGAGGAGCTCAGTAGGAAGCCAGTTAAGCATAGCGAACAAGGCCTTTGTGGAGGTGGTGCGTAGAGCACCAGTGACGCGAATAGCTGCGGACCGCTGTCCAGAGCTGCTTGTCCAGAGCAGTCCACCAGAAGGCAACACCGTATTGAAGGTTGGGTTCGATGACTGCAGAGTAGATCCAGCGCATGACCCTTGGGCCGAGACCCCATCTGGATCCGACTGCCCTGCCGCACCAGTAGGCAGCACAGGCCACTTTACGAGCCCTGTCAGCCAGATTTGCCCTCCAGCTGAGTTTGAGATCGAGGATCAGGCCCAGATATTTAACCTCGGGACTCATGTGAGTCTGGTCCAACATATGCTACAATGGGTAAAGGTCGGAATCTTATATCTCCTAGTGAAAAGAATCATATCGGTCTTGGAGGGGTTAATAGACAATCCAAAATCCCTACACCAGTCCAGTACAATCGAAAGCGCCAAGTTCAACTTGTCCGACAGCGTCTGCGGGCATATTCCCGGCGCTGTTATGGCAATATCGTCAGCTTAGGCTATGGCGTTATTACCAGAGGATTCAAGATTTCTCAGGCGTGAGTTGACTGCGAGATTCCAGAGAAGTGGAGATAGAACACCACCTTGTGGTGTACCTCTGCAGACAATTCTCTGACACTGTGAGGCCCCCACTGTGGAGGTTATTATTCTTGATTTGAGGAGGAGCTCAGTAAAGCTGACCAGATTCTGATCCAGGTTGAGAGAATTAAGAGCCCTAACTAAAGCGTCCGTGTTGACGTTGTTGAATGCACCCTCAATGTCCAGGAAAATGGCCAGAGTGTATTCTTTAACGTGCAAGGACTTTTTCACCCGAGAGATAAGGGAGTGGAGTGCAGTCTCCACTGATTTACCCCTCGTGTAGGCATGTTGGGATGAGGATAGAAGTAATGGATCAATCGAGGCCCTAATATGAACATCAAGGACTCTTTCCAGTATCTTCAGAAGAAAGGAACAAAGGCTAATTGGTCTATAGTCACCCCTCTTAGTGTGGGACGGTTTCCCAGCCTTGGAAATAAAGATAACCCTAGATATTCTCCAGCTCCACGGGATATAAAGGAGCCTAAGACTAGCGTCATAGTTGGCAATCAGCCAGGGTAGAATAATTTCCTCCCCTTGTCACCTGGAATAATACCATCCGGTCCTGGGGACTTGAATGGTTTAAGAGTAAGGTTAAGAGTAAGGGGAGAGTTGTCCCCAGACGGCGGTGACGTAACCTGATAGAGAGCCTGACCTCCAAGGGTGACACTCCCCGGAAAATAAGTGTCGAGGAGAAGTTCAAGCGTCTCTGAACTAGTTTCAGTCCAGCTGCCGTCAGGCCGTTGGATGCATTCGAGAGACTTATGTGTGGAACTCAGAATTTTGCGCAGACGGCTTGTCTCGGCAGAGGTTTCTACGCTAGCGCAGTAGTTCCTCCACGAAGCCCTCTTCGCCCGCCTTACAGCGTATTTAAGTTCCCTCTTTTTGGCTTTGTAAAGTGCCCATTCACCGGTGGCCTTTGCTCTATTGAAGAGTTTGCCACTGGATCGACGGAGATCCTCGATCTCATGGTTCCACCAGGGCTGTTTGGGCTTACCTCTGTGGACAGAGGTATTGACGGAAGATATGGCCGCCGACTTAAGTGCCGCGTTCAGTGTGTCCGTAGCCCTATCTATATCAAAACGGATGGCAATGGTCGGAGGGGTTGCGGGAAGGCAGTCACGCAACCTCTCCTTAAAAGTGGTCCAGTTGGTCTTTCTTCTATTGACTGAAAGGGTCTCTCTGTGTGAAGACTCTACCAAGTTAATGTTAAATGTGATGTATCTGTGGTCCGAAAAGGAGCATTCCACAGATACGTACCAGTCCCTAATATAATCAGAGAAATCAGAGCTAATCAAAGTGATGTCCAATACCTCCTTCCTATTCGATGTAAGGAAGGTTGGTTCATTACCCTGATTGGCTATAACTAACTTATTACTAATAATAAAGTCAAGTAGGCACTCACCACGAACGTTGATATCGGAGCTTCCCCATACTGTATGGTGGGAGTTGGCGTCTGTTCCGATAATTACCGGAATCCCACGTAGTTGCGCATCTGCTACCAGTCGGCCAATTGGCTCCTGGGGAGTGGAGAGCCCATAGTCGTGCACAAGGTATGTTGTCGAGATCCAGATGGCCCTCGAGTTTGACTCGATGACCATTGTGACGGTATCCCTGTCGCTGTACCTAGGAAGAAGAAAAGCATTAATGTTAGTTTTTACCATTATACAAGCCCTAGGCCTACCTGTATCCAGGACGTACACGGTGCGATAGCCGCTAGCATTGAGTTCGCAAACCATGCCGTCTACGACCCAGGGTCCTTGGACCAGTACGAGCTCTACGTCATTCACTGCTAGGCGGAGGAGTAGAGCGGCGGAAGCAGTTTTTGAGTGTTGCAGATTAATCTGTGTAACTCTCAGTCAGCATCGGCATGAGAATCCACCATTGTCACATCGGCATCCTCTTCGTCTGATAACGGAGAGTTAACACCCGCGTCAATCGCAATACTGTCGAAAAATTCTCCAACCAGTTCCGAGTTGGACAATTTTCCAGTCGAGGAGCTTCGCGTCGAGGAGTGGCTGCATACACTCCTACATTCGACATCCTCGACCACTGGGTCCGAGCCATGGGACTCCGAAGTAGGGTCAGAAGGGGTGGGGTCCTGTAAATCATGGTCCGATTGGACGGGGTCCAATGGGATGGGGTCTGACGAGGGCTGCAAGACAGCTCGAGAGTCCGATTTGTAGACCCTGAGCTCGATTGAGCCGAAGCCATAGTTTATCACGCCCTTGCGGGCGTTGATAAGCGGGAGAGATTCCTCGTTTAGGATGATCACCGCCTCGCGGTAGTCACCCCACTGGTCAGTAACTTTGGCCACCCTCCAATTATCGGTAGGAAGGTCTTTGTTGCTGGCCTTGAAAATAATAACTTTAATGTAAAAATTGTATTCTATTTCTGAACGCTTTTAGTATTCTTATTATTCTCTTCTACCCTGGCTATATTATAACCTATGTGGAAAATTATTCACGGTGCAGTCTTGCAAAGTTTTATTTTGTATATACCGTAAATGGATAGGTTTTCTCTTTTTTGATTTTGGGGACAAGCGGTTTCCGCAGGATAGAGCCCCCAGCCTCTACTCTATCAAGACCGTTAGTGCGTGACATCGTCACATCCTGCTAGAGGTGGCCCAGCCCTTCAACATAACACTACGGATCTAGACTGGGGAGTCAATAAACACCTCAGCCGAAGTGACAATGGCTGAACCCCCCTTTGGCACTACCCTTTTCTACCGAGTTTCTCCGGACCACTCTTCCTCCTCCTATTTCTGATTTGATTGCCTGTAGCTGTAGCTTTCTGAACCTAGTTGCGTATGCACGGTAGCACCGGGGTGAAACCAGCAGTGTGAACGATTCCAGGCTAAGGCTACAACCGCCCCCGTCCCGTAAAAACCATGGCGTGCCTCAGAGTACGTTTGTTGTCCGTCATCGTTAAGTTGGTGAAGTAGGTTCGGTTGGGAAGACCCCCGATTAGTGCCCTGTCTAGCTCTGGGCGCCTGTCTCCATAAGGGCTGGTGCTAACCCTCGCGTGGCCTCCATGCTTGCATAGATACCACGGGACCAGTTATGAGTAACTACACATTGCGGGTAAGGATAGCGGCTTTGAGTGGGGACCCATATTGCAATGAATTCAAACCCCAACCCCAAGAACAAACCTTCGCTAACTCAAGTCGGTGAGCGCAAAGCATCCATTCGGCCGGTGGACGCAACACCCTCTCCAGGCAGGCACCTGCCCCCACCTCTAAATTCAAAGCCTAAGTATCTACTTTAGCAACATCCCGCTTGGCAAACAAGGCACAAGTTTTGAAACCGGTCCCTAGTGCCACCACACCTCCCGCCCTGACACCTTCGACCGAGGCACCGTCTACCCCCAAGGCCGCTGTAAATATGTTCAGCGTTCTTCGACTGTCGGCAAGGCATTGTAAGACAATTCTGGCGCACAGGCCCCTGGCATCAACCCACCTTCGGGTGTCAAAATTACCATTAGTGATAGCGTTAGGGTCGTCGCCGTAGTCTAGTAGGTAGTGTGTTGGCTTATTAGACGTAAAGCCCGGGTTCGTATCCCAGGTAAGGCATCAAAACGAAATATGAAAAATATTTCTTCGGCGACTGCCTCTCAGCAGATTTCTGGCAAAAACTCAGAGTAAATAAAATTGCCATGAAGAGCTTCTCAAAAATCTGTCGTTCGGAGTCGACTATAAAATTAACGCACACAACCTCTCCGATCACGGCAGAGACGGACCCGAATAGACAAAGATCGACCGAGCAAAACGCTCCACTCCAGCCACCCAAACGCTCTAAGGTGGCCAACTTGAAAATACCCCTCCTACGAAACCCCGTTCGTCGACGCAGCCCAGAAGTTCTGACCCCAGCAAGCCTCTCAGTGAGGTGTTAACCCATTAACGCCGAATGGGTAGAAAAATACCCAAAAATTTTCTATGGATCTTAAATTTACATATAACGTCTTTTGTCGGTAAATTTTAAGTTAAGAATTATTTTATTGTTACACATGTTAATAAATGATAAATATTATTCTTATTTAGTAAAAGAATAGAAGCAGAACGTATTATAAGATTAAAATTCTTAAGAATTAATAAAACAGAATGTAATACCGACTAACGAATTAGTTTGTCCCTATAAAGTATTATATTTTACTGCTAAGACCCAGAGGTGGTGAAAGCTGGTCTCATTAGTTAGGGTTTTAAAGTAAAAACCTCTCTTCAGTGTGGAATTTGAGCCTGTTGCTTACTAAATAATGAAAATGGAACATTATCTACAATGCCAGGTGCCTATGATACCGTAAAATCACAATTGAATAACCTCATCAATAATTAGGACCCTTTCAATGTCTAAACTGCCAAGAGAATGGTCACGCAAAGATATATTGACTGTCAGCTACCTATCTCATTTGATCACGAAGAAAATTAAATAATTGGCAAATTAAAACAATGAAATCCTTTCTTGTCAAATACCAATTTAAAGTTTATTGAAAAATGTAAATTCGCTAGAGGAAATAAATGTAAAATTGATAATACAGCAAACCGGAAAATTATGGAAGAAGCAAAGATAAATTTTAGATGGGAGAGGTGAAAAGTTTATGATGGAATGGAAATAATTAAATGTATGAAACGTAGAGAATATAATCGTTTAGTAAAGGAATGTAAAAACCGGGAGAAATGTTTGAGATGCTGTGGCAATCATAGTATAGGCGTGCTATACTGTAACTTAAAGTTTTGTCAAAACAGATATACAATATACATGACAGTTACTATGGATATTAAGGTGGCATGACATAATGTCCATTGACATAATGTCCATGGACTTCATGTCACCCTAAAAAGTGACATTATGTCCATGGACATTATGACACCATGCGAAGTGACATAATGTCCATGGACATCAACAGTGTCCTAATGTCCACATATTTTAGTTACTTTAAAAAAATATATAAACTCATTAGTATTTAATTTTTTATTGAAAAATATTTAATTTATCTTTAACAATCTGTCTGCAGTAAGGACAAAGTAATGGCGATTTATTGGTCTTTGATTTTTCTTCCAAAACCTTTAAGCAGCTAGAGCAAATTTTAAAATGCTTACATGGCATCAAGAGTGCTTCCCGCGGTTTATCAACGCTAATTATACACCTAAACATGTTATCTCAACTGGTAGGCAAAGAAAATTTTCATGTCGTTTCGATACGTAGAGGCCTAATCCAGGAAACAAAGATCCAAACGTACACTGAAAAAAATTATCGCCTCATTGCTAGTCGCCTCGATAGTGCTATTACACGTACCAGCTGAAAAGCGCCAAAGGCCTGCTAGTTGTTATAAAGGGCATAGATAGCTCTGTGCCTATTGATGACGTTAAAAGTGCGCTATAAGAAGAAGGATATGATGTACGGTCGGTGCACAATATTTTAAATAAAAATAAGACACCACAACCAATGCACCGGGTAAAAATCGTATTCGATGCCAGGCATATGAAAACGAAAAATTCAGTGCATCCTATTTATAACATGCGATATCTTCTCAACAGAAGAATAACCGTTGAGGAGCCACTGAAACGAAAAGGCCCAGTGCAGTGCACTAATTGTCAGGAATTCGGTCACACGAAAACTTATTGTAAGCTACCATCAGTTTGCGTAATTTGCGGCGATGCTCATAGCACTCGAGAATGCTCCCACGCCAAAAATGACACCAAAGTCAAAAAGTGCAGTAATTGTGGGGAAAACCATACCGCAAACTACAGGGGCTGTATAGTATATACGCACGCCATCAAATCGAAAGTAGTACGTAACCCCGCTCATGAAAATTATCGTAAATCTGAATTTCCACGCCTCTACGTTGGTTCTGCTGATAGTACTCAACCTAGTAATGTAGCTTTGAACAAACAATACGTTTCCTATGCTGAAGCTTTAAGGACAGACGTACAAATGCCACATTATAATAGTAAGAAAAACATCTTAATAGAACAGAAGAATTCGTACGCAAATGTGCTAAAAGATGGCCCGCAGGTTAATAGTTACACGACTTCGATCGAAAACCTAATTCATACAATGAATAATTTCATGGCTAATATGCAGAATATGTTTCAGGAGATGATGAAAACCCAGAACATGCTTCTACAAGTTTTGCTTAGTAAAAAATGAGCCAGTTAAGAATTTGTTTCTGGAACGCTAGCGGGCTATCCGAACATAAACTCGAAGTGGAACAATTTTTGCACACAGAAGAGATCGACATACTTATGGTCTCAGAAACACACTTCACCAATAAAAACTGTTTTAGAATCAACGACTTCTACATTTATGACACTAAGCACCCAAGTGGAAGGGCCTGTGGTGGCAGTGCCATTATTGTTAGGAAAAATGTGAGGCATTCTCCAATGCCAGAATTTAAAGAAGAATTTATTCAGGCCACAACCATGAACTTAACAGATTTTAAATTAACAACTTCCTCAGTTTACTGTCCTCCTAGACACAAAATTGAGGTCGACAAGTTTCAGACGTTTTTTGCTTCGCTTGGCCAAAAATTTATTGCAGCTGGCGACTACAACGCCAAACATAACTTTTGGGGGTCAAGACTCATTAGCCCTAGAGGAAGGCAGCTGTACAATGCGATAATTGCAAATAAACTCGATGTTGCCTCTGCTGGAACACCGACTTACTGGCCAACAGACTTCAACAAGTTGCCAGACCTGATTGATTTTGCCGTTGTTAAAAACATTAAACGCAACGAATATACAGTTTTCTCATCGTATGACGACTTATCATCTGACCACTCACCTACAATTCTCACCCTGCAAAACAATTTTTATGTACATCGTGAACAGTTGCATTTATACCCAAATAAAAACACAAACTGGTTAAAATATAAAATGTATGTAAGTTCTCACCTCTCTCGGAATATTCCTCTGAGAAACGCAGAAAACATCCAGACGGCAGTAAATCATCTCACTGAAACCATGGCTTCGGCAGCGAAAGTGGCAACGCCTGTGAAGCGTGTTTTGAAAAATAAATGTTATCAATATAGTACAGAAATTCTGAATCTCGTTAGAGAAAAACGAAGACTTAGAAGGCAGTGGCAAATTAGTCGCTCTCCCATTCTAAAAGCGCAACTCAACAGATGCATTGCCCTACTACGGAGTAACTTGATGTATACACATAAATCTAAACCTGCTAGTTATCTCCAGAATCTGGACCAAACAAAAAACACAAATTATAGTCTATGGAAAGCTGTAAGGCATATGAGGTGTCCTATTACTCTAGAATCACCGCTAAGATTGGAGAACCATACTTGGGCAAAGACTTCTAGTGAAAAAGTTAACGCTTTTGCAAACCACCTGGAGAAAGTCTTCACACCACACGACATTAATGCTCATATCTGCCCACCAAACATAAGTAATACTGTTAACGCACCTATAAAACTCCGGCTTTCTCACGTACAGGCCGCTTTTAAAAGCCTTGACGTGAAAAAGTCGCCAGGGCCCGATGGCATTACAGGCTCAATGTTAATCAACTTACCCACTTGTGCTATAAGAATTGTACTATTCATATTTAACGCAATGTTAAGAATTGGCTAGTCCCATCATCTTGGAGAATATGTAAATCGTTATGATTCTCAAGCCGGGAAAAGATGCTAGTCAGATAACATCATATAGACCTATTAGCTTGCTATCAATATTATCAAAAGTGTTCGAAAAAATTCTTCTCCAAAGCTTAGCCACGTTCCTCGACGAGCGACAAATTATCCCTGAACACCAGTTTGGATTTCGAGCTAATCACGGTACCATTGAGCAGGTCCATAGAATCGTCACTATAATTAGATCGGCATTTGAAAGGAAACAGCTCTTTTTATCGACATCTCACAAGCATTCGATAAGGTTTGGCATGATGGTCTACTCAGTAAAATAACACGACTGCTCCCCGAGAACACACACAAATTTCTTAAAAGCTATTTAACTGACAGAACTTTTAAAGTCAAATAGAAGGACGAAATGTCTACAACAAAAAAGATCTCCGCAGGTGTCCCCCAGGGTAGCATACTAGGCCCTATTCTATATTTAATTTATACTTCGGACATGCCCACAAATCCTAACACATACACATCAACTTATGGAGACGACACCGCGTTTATAAGCGTCAACAAGGATCCGAAAGTAGCATCAACACAACTGCAGTCGCACATATGTGACTTAGAAAAATGGCTTGAAAAGTGGAGAATAAAGGTGAATCCATCCAAGTGTGCCCATGTAACCTTCACACTCAGAAGACAGGATTGCCCCAAAATAAAAATAAATAATATTGATGTCCCTGTTGAAAACCACTAACATGGTCCCGTCACATCGACGCCAAATTAGCGGCCATTAAGCTGAAATCCGCTCAAACGCAATGGATTATCGGTCCTAATTCAACATTAGACCTTGAATACAAGGTTGGGCCTGTTCGTAAATGCATCATTGCGCTGCATGTTATGAGCATCGTGTTCATAAATGCAAACCTTGGCAGCACTGCAGCTGTCACATGTTCGTAAATGCAACATTAAATCATATTATGAGCAAATAAACACAAAACACTACGAGGGCGGTTCGGAAACTTCTTAGCCTAGCACAAAAAGGGCGGTATAAATAGAAAAAAGTTAAGTGTTTTGGAAACTTCCATCTCTGTTATGAACACATGTTAAAATTTGTTTCGATCTGGCAACTCCTTCATATAGAAACGCATCCGCGATTTTTTTACAATGGAAAAATTAGAAATGCATGCTGTCATTAAATATTTACATAAAAAAGGTTTATCGGGACAAGAAATTCATAATGATATGGTGAATGTGTTAGGTGAAAGTGCTCCTTCATATGCAACAGTAAAAAATTGGGTTGCTGAATTTAAACGTGGTCGTACAAGCATTGAAGATGAACCACGTAGTGGACGTCCAAAAACAGCAACAACAACAGAAATTGTAGCCAAAGTGCATGATATGGTATTAAATGATCGACGAATAAAAGTGCGTGAAATTGCTAATATCATGGGCATCTCAAATGATCGAGTCCATTTAATTTTGCATGAAGAACTACAGATGAAAAAGCTTTCTGAAAGATGGGTGCCGCATTTGTTAACAGTCGACCAAAAACGCATAAGAATGAACATTTCTCAAGCTTGTTTGCATCGTTTTAAGCGAAATAAAATGGATTTTAAACGTCGTTTCATAACTGTTGATGAGACATGGATCCACCACTATACTCCAGAGACAAAAGAACAATCCAAACAATGGACTGAAGCTGGAGGAAGTGCCCCAAAGAAGGCAAAAACAATTCAATCGGCTGGTAAGGTTATGGCAACGGTTTTTTGGGACTTCAAAGGTATTTTATTGATTGACTATCTGCAAAAGGGTAAAACAATAAATTCAGAGTACTATTGCAACCTTTTGGATCAATTAAATGTACAAATTCGAGAAAAACGTCCTGGCTTACAACACAAAAAAATAATTTTTCATCAAGACAACGCACCAGCGCAAAAGAGTGTTTTAACAATGGCTAAAATCAACGAATTAAAGTACGAGTTGCTTGACCACCCACCTTATTCTCCTGATTTAGCTCCCAGTGACTTTTACCTGTTCCCAAATCTAAAAAAATTCCTTGCTGGCAAGCGTTTTACCTCAAATGAAGATGCAATTACAGTTGTAAACCACTATTTTGAAGACCTTGAGGAAAACTATTTTAATCAAGGGATAGAATTGCTAGAAAAGCGTTGGACTAAGTGTATTGAAGTTTCAGGAGATTATATTGAAAAATAAAAATATTTTTGAGAAACTAACTATTCTCTTTCATTGATAGGCTAAGAAGTTTCCGAACCGCCCTCGTAATCATAAAAATGGCTGATGCATTAAATGAGTGAGAGAGAGAGAATGAGAGTTTTAACAGAAAGTTTCTTTTTTTCTTCCTTAAATGTCTTCTTTTTTGTGCATTTAACAACATTTTGTCATTTGTTTTATCGTCCAGTTCAAAAATTAAATTTATTAATAATTTTTCCATTTCTGCGGTGTTTGTTCGTTCGTAAATGCAAACAAATAAATCAGCAAAAAGAAGCATCTGCAACATGTAATTGGCAACGTTAGCGCAAAATAATCATATTTGCAGCGCAATGTTGCATTTACGAACAGGCCCGTTCTCTTATACAAATGCATTATAAAGCCAATATGGACCTACGGCATTCAGCTTTGGGGCAGCGCTTGCGCGTCTAACGTTTCGAAATTACAAAGAAGACAGTCCAAGCTTTTACGACAAATTGTCTGCGCTCCATGGTATATTCATGGTATATTGTAACGAATATCCATAGAGATCTCAACATTCCTACAATTCAGGAAGAAATTAAAAAATTCGCCATAAAATACGTCGATAAACTGACGATTCACCCCAACGCATTGGCAAGGGACCTGCTTCATTTCGACGGCCATCAGAGGCTAAAACGAAGAGACACATTGAGCCTCGCTCGACGGCTGCACTGACCATAATTTCTAATGTAGTATAGTATTATTATAAGATTTGAATACAATATATAGTTAACACGCTGGTGCTAACTATTAACCTTCAAAACTAGATTTAAGATTTGAAAACTATTGTAAATTTCATTAAGAAAGATTCAATAATAATAAAAAAAAAATTATACACCTTAAGACCTCGGATTTAATTGAAATATTACACGACATGTTTGCCCAGATTATGTGAAATGTAAAGTGATTCAAATAAATTCCAGAGATTTCAAAGAAAAGATTTGAAAAAAATAAATATTTTTCAATAAAAAATTGGCGCCGATTTTTTTTCTTTTAAATCTCTGCAATTTATTTGAATCACTTTACATTTCACATAAACTCGACAAACATTTAATCGGCACCGATTTTTTTAAATCTCTGCAATTTATTTGAATCACTTTACATTTCACATAATCTGTCCATGAACTGGATAAACATTTAATCGGCATCGATTTAAAAAAAAAAGAATCGGCGCCGATTAAATGTTTGTCTTATTATGTTTATTTTTATCAATCATGTGGTCAAATTTGTCAGTGTGTTTTGCTATTTGCTGCGCATTTGTGACAACTTTTCCATCACGGCGTAGATTTTCACGAATTTTTACCAACGCTAACTCAAAAATCGAGTTGGCTCATAGGTGGCAAACCTTTACATCCCCTGCACAAGCAGTGTAGTTTGCATGCATTTACCAAAGCTGCGTCAATAGTGTTAGTGAGTAATGGCCAATACCACTTTTTTCCGCGGACTAGAATACGATAATTGTAGACGCCATTATCGAATAAGTCAACCCCACCCATTCGCTGATTATATGCATGTATTATGTATGGTTGTTCAACAACAGCCATCATGCGATGTTTACGGTCATATCTTTTGGTTTTGCACCCAAAAATTTAGACATCACAGTTACCATCTTCAGAAAGATTTAAAATATACACATACATAGGTATAACATGATAATAAATATGTGTACAGGTAATTACCGAATTATCGTTTCAGAGAACTGCGATAATATTGTTGTTTGTCAAAGCAAAAATCTGATGAACCCCGAGGTTTCTTTTTCATCAATTTAATATCATCCAGCAATGTGTGATTGCTCCGATTATCTCGAACAGTACCTGTTGCAAAATAACCTTTCCGAGAATGTACATAATAAATTATGGCTTGTCGAATGTAACATTATATTGACTTGGATCTGAAATATTCTCTAATAGTCGTAGTACCACGTTTTCTCCAAGGCCGTAGTCAGCATTATTTTTAGCAGAAGCGCCAGCATATGGGATAAAGGAATAACAATATCCCGTCATAAAAGCCAACACCCAGTATTTGTAGCCAAATGGCGACCATAATATGTGATCATCTGTTCATCCACAGAAAGACTGAGAAAATATGCCAAATTGCATGAATTTTTTATTCAGTGCAGCGTTCAATGGAGTAATTTTGGCAAATTTATCATTCTTGTCAGGATTATTATTGTCACAAACGTGTTATTTTCAATAAAACTCTCAAAAACTATGTTGTCTAGTCGCCATATAATAAAGAGAAAAAAATTTTATTTTAGAACACACTTATGCCGAAGTGGGTAGAAAAATACCCATGCCCTACAAAGGCCCCCACGACACTTAAAAAAAAATAAAAATATTCATATCAATACAAATACTATTTGTGCCAAATTTCACCGAAATCGGACCACGGATTCTGGGGTCAGGCGTTAATGGGTTAAAGGAAGGTCTAATCTGGGCGATCATCGACCAGAGAAACCCTGATAGTTCCATCGCCCCCACTAAGTGGAAGCTGGTGGAACACTCGCTCTTGAACGTCTTCCTCGTCAACCTAATCTTTATCTTATAGTTCATTAGAATAAAACAAAGACACTATAAATGTATAATTTTTTAATATGAAAAGGAATTTAAAATAAAATGCTTTTATGATAAGAAAAACAAAATGCAAATTGCAATAGTTAAATAATTGCACAATTTTGCTAAGCTTAAACGTTTAACTTCAACTTAGCAAATTCCAAGGCCATTTTAAGTACTTCGTTAACATTTTCGTAATTAGATCCCGAAGCCTGTGCGGATTCTGCTTTACCTCCCCCTTTGCCGTTGATGGTAGTTGAAATATGCTGGACCCATTCATTGGCCTTAAGGCCATTTTCAATTGCTTTTTTTGGAACAGACGTTAAACAGAAAATTTTTTTAGTATCGATGTCGACGGAAACAAACATTGCTGCACAGTCTGGATTTAAGGTGCGAACCTGTTTTAATGCTGCGTCAAGTGCTTTCGTGTTGTTATACGCCTCGAGTCTTTCAACGAGAATTAAAGTATTAGGATTTGCAGTACATAGTTCCTTCGCTTTTTCAATAACTGTTACTGATACTGCGTTTTTCAAAGCGCGTTCCTTATCATCCAATTGTTTCTTCAGTTTTTTAAGACAATTTCTCATTTCATCTTTCTTAACATGTGAAATGTTTGCGTGAGCAATCTCTTCACTTAAGTCAACAACACTTTTTACATACAATTTAGAATTTTTAGAATCGTTGGCAATAGTATTACTCAATTTTATAATTTTCTCTTCGAAAGAATTAGCTTTGTCAATAGCTTTTAAAGCCTCTGGACCAGTCAAAGCAACTATGCGACGAATGCCTTTAGATATTGCTTCTTCGCTGCTTATTACAAAGTCTATAATATGACCGGAACGTCTTAGATGAGTTCCACCACAAAATTCAACAGAAGTATTTACACCAGCATCCGTATCCGGATTTTGTTCCAACTCTTCAACGGGAACCCCAAATGATATAACACGTACAGGATCGGGATAAACTTCGTCAAAAACAGAACGAAGACCTCTTATAGATTTAGCAACAGAAAGCTTAGATTCTTTTGCATAAATGGGAACGTTTTTATAAACTATGTCCTTAACGATTTCCTCTGTTTTACGTATTTGATCAATGGTCATTGCCGATTTGCAGCTAAAATCAAAGCGCAGTTTTTCTGGTACAACAAGAGACCCCTTTTGATCAGTATCCTTTCCAAGTACTTGCAATAAACTATGATTAAGAGCATGGGTAGCTGAATGATTCTTCATTGCCAAAGAGCGTCGAACAGTATCGATTTGCAAACTAACTTCATCTCCAACTGAAAGAGTACCTTCCACAACACCTATATGCAAAATGTAACCACCACGATTATACACACGATCGACTAGAAATTCGACTGCTTCATCGTCCGTTTTCACCATAACACCTTGGTCATAAATTTGGCCTCCACTTTCGGCGTAAAAATTTGTGGCATTTAAAACTATACCGGCCTTTTGACCAGAAGCTATAGACTGTACGAATGAATTCTCATACTGAATAGCGAGAATTTTGCCTATACATGACTCAAATATATACTCAGATTCACAGTCATCTGAAACGCTTTCATACTTGTATTTAAAAGAATCATCTGTAACAGGAACTAATTTTTCCTTAAGTTCAGAGATGGCATGTACGTCGAGATTAATTTCATCTATTTTACTAGCACTTTTTCCTTGAGAAAGAATATATGATGTTTGCTTGGATTTTTCATAGCTATCCATATCAATTATTAACCCTTTTTCTTCGGCCATAAGTTGTGTTAAGTCAATAGGAAATCCATACGTGTCATACAAACGCCAAGCAACGTCACCAGGTATAACTGTTTTATTTTCTAATTTAGATATAGTTCGATTCAGTAGATTACGTCCTCTGGTCAGTGTCTTTAAAAATTGCTGTTCTTCTTCATTTATAATATCTATCACATGTTGAGGATCGCGATTGACTTCTGGAAAAGCATCGCCCAATAAATCCACAACTGTATAAACAAGACTCGCAAAAAATCCTGGCTTAGCATTAAGCTTTTCAGTTGCGTACCTTAAAATAAAAAATTTTTACGACATTATTTATAATAAATAAAATAAAGTTATTAAATTAATAAATATTCCGTTAAAAAAAAAAAATAAACTTATGAAAAACGAACACCCTGTTTAGATTTGTAACCGTTTGCTGAATATTTTCAGTTCAAATTCGTTGTTCACATTTCTGGTGTTAGTTCTTTTAAATACAGATATGAAATAATTATATGGTAGAGTGCAAATTCCCTCAATACCGCAAATAAAAATTTTCAATCCCAGATCAGTATCAAATGTGCATTAAAGATATGCAAAAAAAATATGTTTTACCGTTGTAAGTATCTGAACGATTTACAGTCATTTTTTAATATCGTTGTTTGGTTTGCTAAATAATAAGTTTATTCGAACGTGCCCGGCCTCACACTAACCCACCTTCACCCGACTGCGGAGGGCTCGTCCCCATTACGTAGGGACACGTACACGCTACAGTCCGGACTGTAGCGGGTAAGGGAAAAGTAATGGCAACGAGAACATAAAAGAGCTACAGAACTTAATCACAAGCTAGAATAAAAAGAATAAAGTAACAATAAACCGGAACTACATAAGACAAGAACGAAAATACTTTTTTATATAATAATTTACAAATTAATGCAAGCATATAAGCTACGTTTTATATTACAAACACTACAATTAAAATCAATAAAATCATAATATAAGTTAAAATCATTACATAATCTACGAAAAGGAAAATTCCATCCATAGTTCGTTCTATAAAAATCTAAAGAAAGAGGACGATAGAGCCGTGAAAATCTTGCTGGAATACTGAAATTCAGGTTACAAAGCAAAAACTCAGAACCGATATCACCTTTAACCAGATTAAAAACAAAACAAACCCCTAAAACAGCCCTTCTACGTTCTAAAGTTGGAAGTTTTATCAAATCTAGCCTCATATGACGGAAACCTATTGACACAATCCCATCCTAAGCCACGTAAACAGAATAATAAAAACTGCTTCTGCACAGACTCTATTGAATCACTATGACAACGATAGTATGGATTCCAAATAATAGACGCATACTCCAAAATAGGTCTAACAAGTGAAGTGTATAGCAGTCTTGTTATATAAGGATCAATGAATTTCCTAGCCCATCTTTTCACAAAACCAAGAACAGCCCAAGCCTTGCCAATCATCTTACTAATATGATCAATAAAAGACAGTTTCATATCCAATAATACTCCCAAATCAAGTAATGTAGGACAGCAAAAAAGTTTTCTCAAAGTCCCGGATGACCTTTTCGGCTGCAGAAGTGGTTCTCCAATTTGCTTTTAACACATAAAATGAATGCTGATAACTACATAGACGATGTACGATAAATTTTGTTGAAATTAATTAAACACAGCGAGTTGAATAAAACAAAGATAAGTCCATTGGTTTATAACCTTAATTTCTTGAAAGAAATGCCATTAATGAGAGGAGTGATTCAAAAATGAGTTTCATAAATTACTTAATCTCTTTCTGCATTAATGACGTAAGAAAGAATCATGAAGGTCATTATTAATTATAAAAATTATTTTTCTTATAAAAATTAAGAACATACGTAAGCTTAACGTGTAGCTTTTTAAGTTCGGTTGTACGGCACCGCATAAATATTTCTTCTGAGAGCTGTTTATATTTGATTACAAATTGATTAAAATAAATGATTTAAAAAACGTTATGATCGGCTTTTTTCTGATTATCATTATCATTTCATGAGAGTCATTATTCATATCAGAATTTAACAGTATTGACGTCTAACAAAACGACTTTTATCATTTTAAATAATGTAATGACAGCTTAACTGCAGACGTGGAAAATATAAATACGTGGTCAAAAACAATCTTAAGCTAAACGAAAATATAACAAAAATAATGCAAATTTATATGGACATAGAATGTTTAAAATAAATGATGTAATAATCGCAAAAGTAAATAATGTATGTCGGGGTTGTTTCCTAATAAAAATAAGAATTGATATGAGCACATTTAAAAAAAAGGAAAAAAAGTTAAAGATTAAGGTGTAGAGTTTCATTTATTTAATCAATAAATATATACAACGCAAATATAAAACTAGTTTCAATATAGTTTCAAACTATACTATATACAATACAAATTCCGACATAACTGAAATTATAGAATGAGTAATATGTAATACTTTACATAAACAAATTTGAAACGTTAGAATTTAACACCTGAAGTTTCGTTCATATGATTAATAAAGGAGAACTACCTGATCAACTTAAATATGTTATGAAAATAAAATCAAAATCGAGCATTATGTAGAAAACGGTGTTCTACGAGGCACGCAATGTATATAATACGACTCACAATTAAAACAAAAGTTCTAGGTTTTTGATTTTTCTTAAATTATTACTTTAATCGAAAGGGTTCCTCTTGAGGTTTTATTTATCTTCTCATCCCCCGTTAGAAAATACTTCATTTAAATGCTTTAATATTGTTGTTGCGTGGTTTTTGTTGCATAAACCATTTTCATTTACAAGAATCAATAAATGTTATGCTATAATTTTTGCTATAATTTTCTAACCTTCATTGAACATTGAACTAATTATTCTATTTCTCATAATACAGGCAAAGTTTTTTTTTCAGTATTTTCATTAATTTTTGTCTTTTTTTAAAATTGTATTTTTTTAGTGAAGGCAAGTCATCAAATTGGAAAAATTGGCGAAAACAAGTCAACCTAAAATTCTCCATATATTTTTCATTGGATTGATAACCAGGGAACATTACTTTAGCATTTTTTGATGCAAATAATTTTTTTCATATAAGAATGGTAGTAAATTACAGCGTTGACCTGCTCGAATATATTTTTTTATTTTGTGATATAAAAGGTATACTAAACTCACTTCTAGGGTTGGGGAATACTCGGTGCTTTTCATCTGCATGAAAGAAACTAAGTTGCCAGCTATGTGTCTGCTAAAAAAAACTTCCCATACCATAAAAAGGTGGCCTGTAGCGTGTTCATGATGTCTGTATTGCCGACACATGTTGGAAAGAATTCTTTTATTATAAAAATACAAATTATTAATAACATACATATATACGCACACAATGTTGCTAGCACTTCTGTTTGGTAAATTCAAGCAACGATCAATTTGCTTGCGTTTGAAATTTAACAGTCAATGCCATCAACACTGTTAGTGTTGGAAATGTTCGTCTTTTCATATTCTTAATAATTGATTGAAATTGTTACTATACCTTCCACTGTAAACATAATGCTTGATCAGCATTTATTTATGTATAAAATCGGAGTAATTTTAAGGAAAAAAATTAATTAATAAACTACAGCCAACCTATGCGCTTCTTGCGAACTTGGCAATAAGAACAATAAATTTTTCTTATTTACAGACCCCATTTTCCATTCGATGACTTTCAATTCTTGAAGAGAAAATGTCGGGTGAAATTTGTATGGTATAGAAAGCATTTTGTATACAAGAAAAATGTCCTCATAATAGCAGGACACTGTTACAACAATGCCAAATAAAAAATAAACAAAACGCTGATTCTATTAGAAAAAAAATGCTGGAAATAGTAATAAATATGTGCCAAAAATATACTTATAAAATATTAAATATATTTATATGAATAATGAATAGCGAATCCATTCTAAAGTTTCAGCTAGTTTTTCTATTGATTTAAAAATTTTCTTATCCAAGGGTTATTGCTACTCAATTGCCAAAAAAGGATTTTTTCTTTTACTAAGGTGCAAGTCATGTATTACTAATCAGTAGCGTATTACGTAATCTTACAGATGTACAAAACAAAAACTTTATTTTTTCATTCGATGACTATTTAATTCGATTAACGAGCTAATGTTAATGTGCATTCTTTTTTAAATATCACTGAGATGTTCGGTAAATTTAAGATATTAATTACTTACGACTTTTATTTACCTGACAGCTCTTCTTAGGATTCTTCGTAAAACATAACCACGTCCAGTATTATCAGGAGTTCCACCATCAGACAAAGCAATAGTAAGAGTCCTCGCATGGTCAGCTAGAACTCGATATGCCATATCAATACCACCAATATCAGCTTCTCCAATTTGTCCCTTGTATGGAACACATCCAGTTCCTTCCTCTATAGCTTTAAATAAAGGCATAAAGATGTCAGTGTCGTAATTTGACCTTTTATTTTGAATAACAGAAACCAATCGTTCGAAACCCATCCCACAATCAATATGTTTTTTTGGTAGTGGTTTCAAACTACCATCTTGCTCGCGATTAAACTGTATAAACACTAAATTCCATATTTCCAAAACATCTGGGTCATCCATATTTACTAATTCTGGAACACTTCTCCCACCAATGCGATCGTAATGTAGTTCAGAGCAAGGACCACATGGTCCTGTTTCACCCATTTCCCAAAAATTGTCCTTCATATTTCCTGGAAGTATGTTTTCCGGCTTGAGTCCTAAATCTAACCACAATTGTTTACACTCCAAATCAGGTTCTAAGCCACTTTGTTCATCTCCTCCAAAGTAGGTAACATACAATCTATCTTTTTCAAGGCCTAAACGTTCTGTCAAAAACTCCCAGGCCCATGTACATATTTCTTTTTTAAAATAATCTCCGAAAGACCAATTTCCAAGCATTTCAAAGAATGTGTGATGGTAGACATCCTTTCCGACGTCATCCAAATCGTTATGCTTTCCTCCAGCCCGAATGCACTTCTGCGTATTCACTACACGTTGCCATTTCGACATATCACTGTTTGGATCGACTGTTCCCAAAAATATTGGTTTAAACTGATTCATTCCGGCGTTAGCAAACAACAATGTGGGATCATCCAAAGGAATAGTACTAGATGAGTGTACATATATGTGTCCTTTTTCCTTGAAAAACTCAAGGTAACATTGGCGAACTTCAGCTGCAGTTAAAAATTTCATGTTGGCAAATCTATAAAGCATGATATGAATTTTAATTAAGTTTGCCACGCACGACTATTTAACTTTTTTAATTAAAAAGTTAAATGGTGGATATATCTTTTAGGCGTGCTATTTATATAGACACCCACAGATTTGTACTCACTTTTAGGTAAAAATTGGTTAACTTAATAAATTCTCCAGGAATAAAATTCAACCTTTCTAAAGAGTGATGTCAACACCATCTGATACTATCCCAGAGTAGTGTTGCAAGATATTTTGCAGATTTTAAACCTGAAATTGCTGAATTGAAAATTTCTGCTATAAAAAAGCAGATTTTGTATATTCGGATAATATGGTAACTTTTTATATTTTACTTATTGCTTACAATTGTTTATACGTTCAATATTCGCCGTTCTAAATTGAATACACTGATAATGTTAAGGGCAGTATGAAGGGTAGGAAATTAATTACAACATGTCTTAAATTTCTTGTGTATGAATGGCTCTACTCCATTCCATTCCTCTATTGACTTATATGTCAAGCGGTGTGCTGCGCGTAGTGCCATACGCCTGAGGGAATCGGGTTGCTGGAAACAGCGCTCAATTGGTCACTCCAGAGTTCTGAATATCGTCTTTCCTGACGGAAGGTATGGACTTTCGGAAAAAGCCACTGATTATATTGTGCCTAAGGCTATGTTCCTACCTGTTTTAAGGATACTTATACCGGATAGGGCACAATGGAATGGTGGGGTACTCCAGGGGCAGAGTGGTATACCCATCTTCACAGATGGGTCTAAGTTAGGTGGATGTACAGGTGCTGGGGTTTTCTGTAGGGAACTCGGTCTTGAACTCCACTTCAGGTTGAATGATGACTGCAGCGTTTTTCAGGCGGAGATTTTCGCAATACTGAAGGCTATTGGCCCATCTTCGGATTCGGAATCTTACATGATCTACGTTGACAGTCAGGCTGCCCTTAAGGCCATTGCGTCGGTCTGGTGCAAATCACGGCTCGTTCGCGAGTGCAAAGAAACGTTGAGGACTTTTGGACCAGACCGTATCCGTCTATGCTGGGTTCCGGGTCATAGCGGAATACTGGGCAATGAGACGGCGACTCGCTAGGTTAGGTTCGCTTTCAGGGGGCAATTTAATAGTTGGTCCTGACCCCCCAGTCTGCCACCTCTACGGCCTCAACAATGGATGGGTCAGGGAGGAAGAGCAGAGGCGCTGGGGGAACGGATCGGGTCGTTCTGTCTCTATATGTCTATGGCCTGCTGTGGACAGTAAGAGAACAGATTGGTTGCTGGGCTTGGTTAAGGCCAGTTTAAGGTTGGTTGTCGGTTTTATCACGGGGCACTCCGAGATTAGGTCCCTGACGGGGATCTGAAACAGATCCCAGGCGGACTATTGCAGGGCATGTTGCGATGAGAAGGAGTTGGAGACTATCGAACACCTCCTCTGTAACTGCCCAGCCCTTGGTAAGTTGAGGTTGAGAACACTTGGCAGGGCCTTCTTTGAGAGCTTGAATTCTGTGTCGAGAGCCGACATCAAGGCTCTTCACAGATGCATTGGTGGCTTGGGCTAGTTGAGAGGTACTAGGGCTTCATAAGTGTGGTCGCGCTCTTACCCTTTTTTTGTTTGTGTCTGTTTTCTTTCTGTGTGATTCCTCCGCATCCCATTCCCCTCCCCCTTACCTACATGCCCTCCTTTCATCCTATTCCCTCTATTTCCTTCCCACTCTAAGGACGTTGTACAATGGGTCAACTTCAACCTCCGGGTACTGTACTTGTCTTAACTGACAAGTACACGTCCTCTAACCTAACCTAACCTATGGCTCTATTCACACGAGAACAATTTTTAGTCGCACAATTTTTGTTCTTTTCAAATCACACGGGATGAATATTAGTTTGGCAGAAATGTACACGTATACACAGCTTTGTATGTATTAGTGTATTTGCATTCATTTGATGTTTTAAAAATGTGTATGTTTAGTTTTATGCGGGTAATGCGGGGTTGTAGCTGGTGGAAACTTTATGCCACCGAAAAACAGTTCTCTTTACCCCTCTTGCCTATAAACAATCATTTCACGCCAGCAGAATTGTACTCGTGTGAAGAGAGCCAAATAATGCATTCTTGCAATACGTGCGTTTCTTCCGTTCTGTTCTTTTTTTATTTCAAGTTACACACAATGCATTCCCTACCAGAACAATGAAAAATTAAAAAAAAAATTACTAGTCATTTGACCGGCATGTGTAAGGTGTAAACACATCACTCGTTCCCATCAAGTTATTAAGGGCAATGTGAAAAACTTGATATAAACATTCATGTACTTGTGATTTTGTTTCTCTTTTTAACATATGAATTCTTTCGACTATAAAACATATATCTAACCTGTTCACTCTACAGCTGTTCTTAAATCACAGTTGATGTAAAGTTGAATAGAAAATTTGGTCACAGTTGACTAGTCAAACTTGATATATAAATCGGTCACGGTTAACGTGTATATAGGTCACAGATGACTACCAAATTGATGCATACTTTTTACAAGAAAACATAATTTTAATTTTATAAACAACTAGCTGACCCGGCGAACTTTGTCCCGCCCAAAATTGATTTTTTTTATTGCCCAAAACAGGTCACACTATATATTTGCTGTAATACGCTGCATAAAACAGTTACTATATATAAAAATAACTAACTTACTATAAGTGTGTGGATCTATCTATCTAGTTCAAAATGTAATCGAAGTCGGTACGTTATTTAGGTGAGGTATACAAAGAATAACAGTAAGAGGTCCGAATTATGGGTAGCGCTGACGAAGTTGTAGTTGTTGTACTCGCTCCAAAACAAAAACTAACAGACACATGTTAGATATGTATGTACATATGTAGTTATAAACGATCGAATTAGCCGACTTATGGTATCTCTTAAAGGGGGAGGGTTGCCACGCCCACTTTTGGTGAGTTTGTCGATATCGACTCTACGAACTTACCCACCAAATTGCATTCGTCTACGATCACTATGTCCCTAAATATAAGGTTTTCCACGCCTACTTTTTGCTATATCGAATTTTTTAAGCCATCTAAACCTGATAAGCTTCCGCCACACGCCGATTAAGCACCTAACGCCTTCAGCAAAACATAAAATAGGCTTATTGCGCAAATAGAGTTTAAAACAGAGTGATAGATAGATATTTATTTACTTTTTTTTAATATATTTTTTCACAAAAAGATGTTAGGTTTCAGTCGGTATCGGGGTAATTAACGCCACTGCATGCTGATTAACGACCCAGCGCCTTCAACGAAACACAGCATAGTGCAGTAGTTCTGGAGTTACTGTGCAAAAACACAAAAAAACTAAATATTGCGCCATCTGTCGGACGAACTTCAAACTACACAGAAGCACTCCTCACGCCCCATAGAATATGTACATATATTAATTTTGGTCACAATCGGTTCGTGCGTTCTGGAGTTATAGCGTCAGGAAGGAAAACCCGACTTATTTTTATATAGTAGACTTACTTTTATTAAATAAAATTTTAATATATATTTAAATATTGTTAATAGTTAAAATGATATTTGAAAAAAATAAAATAATATAAATATTAAAAACAAACGACTTTGTCATGAGGTGACTTACACCCGAATTTATTAGACGTAACTTCTTTGCCACTGGTAAGGCTAACGCACTCCTCCTTTACTTTTTCCTTCACAGTTCTTGAATGCATCAGCTTTAGTTGTAAACAATGTAAACGAGCTAGTAAAAAGATTTATTAAATACTAATCATATGATTCACACAAAAAAGATACTTACATTTCCAGGCACTTACGGATCCTTTTATACTGCACTTCGATTTCTTGTTTCATTGCATTCTTTATCTTAAATTTTTTTGTTATTTTTATTTTAACTTAGGTTAGGTTAGTGTGATAGCTTTATACCAAAAGCTCACTTGAGCACGCATAGCGGCCCGTTGTGGCGCCACAGGTGAACGCAGTCCCTGTACTGACCAAGTTCCTCCGAGCCAATGAGGGAGAAGTTGGTCAGCGCAAGGGCTGCACATTTAAAGCACGACTACACCACGCTGGAAAACCAGCCAGAAAGTTTGATAAACGAGGCTATGTCCTTGACGTCAATGGACGATAGCTCCGTCAAGCTAACAAGGGTTGGAGAGCCAAATAACCTATATCTGCATCTCTCAAGAGATGGGCATTGACATAGAAAGTGGATAACAGTCTCCTCTTCCTCAGCGGATCTGCATCCAAGGCAGAAATCGTTAAATGGGAGTCGCATTCTTTCCGCGTGTCTACCCATAACACAGTGACCTGTAAGCATGGCCACTGTGATCGAGATGATGTTACGACCAAGTCCAAGTAACTGGTTGGTGCGCCTTCTATCCATTGAGCCTAGCGGTGGAGCAGGTCTCCTCGTTGATCCAGGAGAATTTCCGCGCGATGGCAAGTTTGAACGAGGTAAGTGGCATTCCCAAGTTGATTGAAGAGGATTCCGGAAGAAGTGCGCCAGCCCTGGCTAGCTCGTCTGCTCTGCAGTTTCCCGGAATGTCGCAGTGTCCGGGGACCCAGATAAGTGTCACACTGAATCGCCCAGAATGAAGGTTGAGGCAGCGGCGGCATTCCCTGACGATCCTAGAATTATCCGCAACGTTCGATAGAGACTTTATCGCAGCCTGGCTATCAGAAAAGATTGAGATGCGGGTGAAAGGAACTCCGTGTGCGAGGATCCACTGTGCGGCCCGGTATATGGCCATTACCTCCGCCTGGAACACGCTGCAATAGTCCGGCAGCCGGAGTGAAATATTCAAGTCCAATCTCCCAGAGTAGACTCCGCTGCCCACCCTGCAATCGAATTTGGAGCCGTCGGTGTATACATCCAGGAGTTCCGGGGGGACGGTCATATCTTAGGTCCAATCGCTTCTGCTCGGGATCAGGAAGTTGAAACCCCTGTCAAAACAGTATTCCACAGGGAGATAATCGATATCCGGTGGGGCTACCGGGTCAATCTCCAAAATAGAGGAGTGACCAGCGGGTACGACGCGCCAACGAGACAGGGCATTAAGTCTTGTCGCAGTGAACTTAGCCACCTGCTTAGCGAGGAGCTCAGTAGGAAGCCAGTTAAGCATAGCAAACAGGGCCTTTGTGGGGGTGGTGCGTAGAGCACCAGTGATGCGAATAGCCGCGGACCTTCTGACTCCATCCAGGAGTCTGACATTGTGCCGCTTGTCCAGAGCAGTTCACCAGAAAGCAACACCGTATAGGAGGTTGGGTTCGATGACTGCAGAGTAGATCCAGCGCGTGACCCTTGGGCCAAGACCCCATCTGGATCCGACTGCTCTGCCGCAACAGTAGGCAGCACATGCCGCTTTTCGAGCCCTGGCAGCCAGATTTGCCCTCCAGCTAAATTTGGGATCGAGAATCAGGCCCAGAAATTTAACCTCGGGACTCAGCGTGAGCCTGGTCCCGTTTATACTAGGGAGGGTGAAGGCCGGGACCTTGTATCTCCTAATAAAAAGAATTGTATCTGTCTTGGAGGGATTAACGGATAATCCAAAAACTCCTCACCAGTCCAGTATAATTGATAGCGCCAAGTTTAGTTTAACAGACAGAGTCTGCGGACATATTCCCGACGCAGTTATGGCAATATCGTCAGCGTAGGCTATGGCGTTATTACCAGAGGATTCAAGTCTTCTCAGGAGTGAGTTGACTGCGAGATTCCAGAGAAGGGGAGATAGAACACCACCTTGTGGTGTTCCTCTGCAGACAATTCTCTGACACTGTGAGGCCCCCACTATGGAGGTTATTATTCTTGATTTGAGGAGGAGCTCAGTAAACCTGACCAGATTCTGATCCAGGTTGAGAGAATTAAGAGCCCTAACTATAGCGTCCGGGTTGACGTTATTGAATGCACCCTCAATGTCCAGGAAAATGGCCAGAGTGTATTCTTTAACGTGCAAGGACTTTTCCACCCGAAAGATAAGGGAGTGCAGAGCAGTCTCCACTGATTTACCCCTCGTGTAGGCATGTTGGGATGGGGATAGAAGTAGTGGATCAATCAAGGCCCTAATGTGAACATCAAGGACTCTTTCCACTATCTTCAGAAGAAAGGAACAAAGGCTGATTGGTCTATAGTCACCCTCCTTAGTGTGGGATGGTTTCCCAGCCTTGAGAATAAAGATAACCCTAGATATTCTCCAGCTCCACGGGATATAAAGGAGCCTAAGACTAGCGTCATAGATGGCAAGCAGCCAGGGTAGAACAATTTCCTCCCCATGTCACCTGGAATAATACCATCCGGTCCTGGGGACTTGAATGGTTTAAAGGATCTAATGGCCCACTGCACTTGGCCTGGGTTAAGAGCCTGACCTCCAAGGGTGACACTCCCCGGAAAATGTGTGTCAAGGAGAAGTTCAAGCGTCTCTGAACTAGACTCGGTCCAGCTGCCGTCAGGCCGTTGGATGCATTCTAGAGACCTGTGTGTGGAACTCAGAATTTTGCGCAGACGGCTCGTCTCGGCAGAGGTTTCTACGCTCGCGCAGTAGTTCCTCCACGAAGCTCTCTTCGCCCGCCTTACAGCATATTTAAGTTCCCTCTTTTTGGCTTTGTAAAGTGCCCATTCACCGATGGCCTTTGCTCTATTGAAGATTTTGCTACTGCATCGACGGAGATCCTCGATCTCCTGGTTCCACCAGGGCGGTTTGGGCTTACCTCTGTGGACAGAGGTATTGACGGAAGCTACGGCCGCCGACTTAAGTGCTGCGGTCAGTGTGTCCGTAGCCCTATCCATATCCAAACGGGTGGCAATGATCGGAGGGGTTAAAAGTGGTCCAGTTGGTCTTTTTCTATTGACCGTAAGGGTCTATCTATGTGAAGACTCTACCGTGTCAATGTTGAATGTGATGTACCTGTGGTCCGAAAAGGAGCATTCCCCAGATACATACCAGTCCCTAATGTAATCAGAGAAATCAGCGCTTCCTGTTCGATGTAAGGAAGGTTGGTTCATTACCCCGATTGGCTATAACTAACATATTACTAATAATAAAGTCAAGTAGGCATTCACCACGATCATTGATGTCGGTGCTTCCCCATATTGTATGGTGAGCGTTGGCGTCTGTTCCGATGATTACCGGAATCCCACGTAGTTGCGCATTTGCTACCAGTCGGCCAATGGGCTCCTGAGGACGGGAGAGCTCATAGTCGTGCGCAAGATATGTTGACGAGATCCAGATAGCCTTCAAGTTTGACTCGATAACCATTGTGACGGTATCCCTATCGCGGTACCTAGGAAGAAGAAAAGCATTAATGTTAGTTTTTACCATTATACAAGCCCTAGGGCTTACCTGCATCTTGGACGTACACGGTACGATAGCCGCTAGCATTGAGTCCACAAACCCTGCCGTCTACGACCCAGAGTTCTTGGACCAGTACGAGCTCTACGTCCTTCATTGCTAGGCGGAGAAGTAGAGCGGCGGAAGCAGTTTTTGAATGTTGCAGATTAATCTGTGTGACTCTCAGCATCAGCGCGAGTCCACCATTGTCGCATTGGCATCCTCTTCATCTGATAACGGAGAGGTTACAAGTTATGTTATTTAGTTTTTAAGTAAAACTTTTTTATATTTTTATTTATTTAAAGAAATAATAAATTTATTTGTTAATAGTTTTATTTTATTTAATGTTTTAAATTTTAACACAATTTACAAAGTTTCGTTTACAACAATTTGTTCTTTTATGTTTTAACACAATTTTATTTTTATAATTCTTATTTTAATATTTAACACAATTATAATAATTTTAATTAACAATTCTTATTATTCTTATTTTAATATGTTCTGTCCAAACGCCAGATCAATAATCCTGATTTAACTTTTCTGTAACCGATTTTATAGTTGAATGTAAACGAACAAAACCAAACATGATCGTGCATGCATGATCATGTTTGATTTTGTTTATTATGTATTCCTCTTTTTTCTTTCTACATTCTTTGTACATGTAGCTAAGTAAACAAGTATGTACATACATTTATTATAAAAGCATTTACGGTTGTTATGTAAAACCATAACAAAAGAAAGCAAGATTGTGCATGCTCAATCACGTTTGTTTAAAAATAAAGAATACGAAAAGAATAATATCAAATAAATGGTACAGTTGTACCAAATGTATTAAAAGTTAAAAGATTGTACATGATCAATTAAAACGGTTATTTAAGAAAAGAAAAGGAGTAATATAAAGTAAATGGTACAGTCAAAACTAAATATATCAAAAGTTAAATGTACACAGAAATGTAGTAAAAGGAATGTATAATTGTGATCATTATGGGTGTTCACACACATAACTGTTACACCCGCGTCAATCGCAATACTGTCGAAAAATTCTCCAACCAGTTCCGAGTTGGACAATTTTCCAGTCGAGGAGCTTCGCGTCGAGGAGTGACTGCATACACTCCTGCATTCGACATCCTCGATAATTGGGTCTGAGCCATGGGGCTTCGAAGTTCGAAGGTCAGAAGGGGTAGGGTCCGATTGGACGGGGTCCAATGGGATAGGGTCTGACGAGGTCTGCAAAACTGCACGAGAATTCGATTTGTAGACCCTGAGCTCAATAGAGCCGAAGCCATAGTTTATCACGCCCTTGCGGGCGTTGCGGGATGATTACCGCTTCGCAGTAGTCACCCCATTGGTCAGCAATTTTGGCAACCATCCAATTATCGGTAGGAAGGTCTTTGTTGCTGGCCTTGAGGATCCTCAGGATGGCTTCCGGATCCGCAGGTCCGGTTGGGACTCTCGCTCTCATCGGGGGCGATGGGGAATTTGGTCCGGAGAGGCGGCCTCAAGACTGGCTCCCGGCCAGATTTCACCAATCTTACTGATTGCCGCTTTATAGAGCTCCATTGAATGGAGGTCAGAGCAGGCTATCAGTTTAATGTGTCCCTGAAACCACCCTGCGTCGCGACAGCTGGGTGAGGGACCAGAATTTGAGTCCATAACGTCGAGAAAGACATCGAGGAGGGCTCTTTCCATCAGCCACCACCTGGTGGGGGCGATGGATCCATCGGGGTGACTCCGATCAATAACCGCCCACGTGAGGTCCTGCTGGGTTCGGGGCGTCTAGGTTGGGCGGACCGCGTTGATGTGCGAGTCCTCGTAGGGGGTAAGATTGGGTTGGCCATCTCGGCTGATCGTTGCCTCTTAGGTGCCGTCTCTAACGTGACCGGAGAGGCGGGATGTCGATCATGTTGGTGGGCCTTAGCCCACGCCAAGTGAGCCTTGTCGTCTTCCGATAGAAGAGCTGGGTCGACAGAGCCTAATCGTGTAATTATGCGCATAGCCGATCTGCGGGTTCTATACGCCCTGATGCTTGCGCTCTTGACACCAGAAGGTGGATTGGTGTCGAGGGGCTGCAAGCCAGACTTGTGTACCAATGTCTTAGAGCCATCCGAAGGGTGCACGGGCGCATTCACTTCGGATTTCGAGGTGGAAGGCGCTACGGCGACCAAAGTGGAGGATGTGGCGACACTCGAGACCAGCTTTGCTACTGGTTCCTTGTGTGCCGGCCGGGGTGTAGCCAAAGTCGTAGGGACTTTGACAACTCTGGCGGGTGCAACTGCTTTTCCAGCAGGAGCCTGCCTGGGCAGTATTGAGCGTCCGGCAAGAGCGGATGCTCTGGGTTTCTGTCCGATCGTCTGTTTGTTGTTGTTACTGTTCATGTTAAAAGGGTCCCCACTCAAAGCCGCTATCCCTGCCCGCAATGCGTAGTTACCTATAAACGGTCCCGTGGTTATCTTTGCATGCAGGGATTCCACGCGAGGGTTGGCACCAGCCCTTATGGGAACAGGTGCTCAGAGCCAGACCGGGTACTGATCGGGAGTCCTCTCTACCGAACCTACACCACCAACTTAACGGCGAGGGGCAAGTAACGTACTTTGAGGCCTGCCAGGGTTTTAACGGGACGGGGGCGGTTGCAGCCCTAGCCTGGAGCCGTTTACACTGCGGGTTTCACCCCGGTGCTACCGTGCATACACAACTTGGTCCAGAAAGCTACAACCACCAGCTCGGAGCAGTCAATTCATAAAAGTGAGGGTAAGATGGTCCGTGGAAAACAGAAAAATGGGTCCGTGCCAAAGGGGGTATAAGATATACGTGTTCGACAATTCGAAAAGATCAAGTACATGACATCAGTCCGAAGTAGAGTCTTCCCACGATATTTGGGTAACCTTTAGTCATGCACTTCAATCCACTCCGGGTGCCAGAGTGACTCGAAGTACACTTAAGCCCCCACATCGCGGCAAGATCGTTACCCAGGTGGGGGTTATTTTATCTTATTACTGTTAAATGTTTTTTATTCCAAAGTTATAAAATTGTTAACACTTTTAAAAGATTTTGCTGCAACACACGATTATGATCCATTTTAAAATTTGTGTTAAAGGTTTTGGAAGATATTTTGGAAGATATTGTCAAAAATATATTTGACGCCATATGGCGTCAAGTCTGATAATCAATCTACAACTGAAAAGTACTATAAAATGTTATGTATACTCGTATATTAGTAAGTGAGGGTAATAGAAATTGAATTACATACAATTTAGGTAATTCGCTCACAAAATTTTGTATGGCGAATAGCGTAATTCAACATATAATTGGATGTTGAATTACGAATGAGAGAGCGAATTACGAAAAATTGCTGACGTGTGAACATAGCATTAGACTAATTTCTATTTTTATTGTGCTTTCACACACAAGACTATTTTTTAAGCCGCACAATTTTTGTTCTTTCAGTCACACACGAGACTATTTCATCTGGCATAAAATTGTATACATGTACTCTGCTAGTTTAGTTTTTTCTTACTTAATTTTCTGAACCTGCTGTTTTATAAATGTATGTGTATTGGTTTTGTGTTGTTTATGTATTGGTTTGTGCGGGGTAGAAGCTGATTGAAGAATTATGCCAACAAAAAACCACTCTACTCACCTCTCTTGCCTACAAGCTGCCAGTTTGTGCCAGCATAATTGTTCTCGTCTGTGATTGCGCATTCGCAGCAATGAGAGAATTAGTGCTAATAGAGCCAATTCACATTAGAACATTTGTGCTGGCGTAAAATGACAGTTTATAGGCAAGAGGGGTGAAGAGAATGGTTTTTCGGTGGCGTAAAGTTTCCACCAGTTACAACCCCGCATTACCAGCACAAAACTAATGCATGCACATTTTTAAAACATCAAATGAATGCAAAAAGCACTAATACATACAAAGCTGCGTATACGTATTGCTGCCAAACTAATATTCATCTCGTGTGAATTGAAGAGAACAAAAATTGTGCAACTAAAAAATGTGCTAATGTGAATTGGCTCATAGTGTCGTGCATGAAAAAGAGGTTTTAAAAACGCGATGTATAAGGTATAAAGCAAAAAAACACGCAATACATTTTAGTGGGATCATTAATAAAGAATAATTGTTATTGAATTTTTTTTGTTTTACTTATGATTTGCCGCTGATGCCTTTATTATAATTAATACGCATGCAGCTTACCTGAGGCTGTAATTGCAAAATTGTTGTGCATGCTGTGTTGCGTTAATTGTGTTTATAGCTCTAAGTAGTGGTGTTTACTATGACGCCTCTTGCACGTTGAAATTAGTTTCAACACAAATTTCAAAACACTTGAGTTTGTTTGAGAGAGGGGAAAAACGAGCGGGTTATTTCAGAATTTCATGTACTCGGAAACTTGCTTTGTTCTTTATTCGTATATACACAGAGTTGTATTTGATTTCACATTATCTTTTATTTTTTGTTTCGCATAGTGAAGTTAACACCTTAACTTCCGCTGCAACTTTCAGAAAATTGGCAAAAAACGACAATTTGATATTTTCACATTATATTACTAAAAACTATTTTTAGATCGTAGGTATCATCAAAAGGCAAAAATTATGTTTTTAGGAGAAAAAGTGGTTTAGTGAGTATGAGATGACTCGTAGTTAGTCAACGTGTTAATATAAAGCTCCCTTATTTAAAATATCATTACTCTTTGTTTATTTTGTGTTTGAAATCAAAACATTTGCAAAAGAAAAATTTTAGCGCAAAACAATTAATAAAAAAGAGGTGAAAAAATAAAAAATATCAAAAAGAATATAATATAATTTTTTAATTTATAAAAATCAAAAAGAATATAATTTATATAAGGTAAATTTATTAAAAAATAATAATACATAAATATATAATATATTATAAAGTAATATTCATATAATATTCATGTCTTGTGTTTGAACCTAAATCACAATGCCAAATAAAGTTACAACTCTGTCAAAAACAGCAGAACGACGCGATAAAAGAAAACAAAATTTCTGAAATTAATTTTTTACGTGCAAAAGCGAAAGAAAGTTTAAAAGAAAATGCAAAAAAGTTTTTCACATTTGTTTCGAAACTAATTTCAACGTGCAAAAGGCGTCTAACATGATTACAAACAACACAAATTGCAAGTACGTTTGATTTTTGGTTTGCTTTCTTTGCACATATTAAAAAATATCCTTTGCAATGAATTCTATATTCTATCGATTTTTAAAATATCGTCAATATTTTTTTAATGTATCACAAGTGAATGCAGCGTTCCTATTAAAAAATTCAATTAAACCATGTTCCGTAATATACCAAAATAAGGTCGAACCGGCTTTTTCTACTAATGAAAGCAGCCTTTACCTCATATACTCACTTAGTTTTTTCGGCTTGTTTAAGAAAGATGAAGAAGAAACTCCGAACGATAAACTAATCACTACTATCAAGAGATCTATTTTATGCATTCAACGTGAACAGTATGACAAAGCTGAACAAATGTTGCATTTGGCTCTTAGAATGGCTCAAGATTTAAAAAATAGAGATGGTATTACATATGTATATGATGTAATGGCCAATTTAGCTATGGAACGAGAACAGTACAAAAAAGCGGAAAAGCTATTTGCAGATGTTCTCCGAAGGCTTTTGAGCGATGGTGTTTCTGAAGTCAGCCCGAAGGTAAAACATTTTTCCCCGCCTATTTGTTATGTATGTTTTAGTAAATAGAGAAAAAAGAGGATTATTCTTTTTTTTGCTGTTTTTTAATCATGACGGGACTGCTAATAAAATCTGGTGGGTTTTTATGCATATAATTTTTAAAGGCACTTTACTGTGGTCAATTCCATAATTGCAAGTGCGCGAAAACGGTGATAATAAATGGTTTAGCAACGAACTTAGAATGTTGAAAAGGGAAAAAATTATAAAATAGAAAGCTTTATTTGAAAATACAGCATCGGCGTGGAATAGCTATAAATTCATAAGAAACATATATAAATTTAAAATTGGTAATGAAAAAAATAAGTTATAAGCAATAAAATTAAGAATACCAGCAACCAAAAAGAAATGTGGTATAAAATAAAAGAACTAGTCCTAAAAACTCCCAAAAATGTGATCAAATCTGTGATATTTAATAATATAGAATATAATATTAATTCTGGAATGGCTGAAAATTTTAATAATTATTTCATAGATAGTATTAAGGAAATAAGATGCTCCATAGAAGACGTGCAATATAAGAACCAAATACCTGTGATAAACTAGATTTAAATTCCGTGCAATTTCATTATTAGAATTAAGAAATATATGTAAGACAATTAAGAAGAAAAACGATTATAGAAGAATATCGAACAACTTAATGCTGGATAACTGGGATTTAGTTGGTAACATATTGCTTAAAATTATAAATAAATCGCTGGACACGGGAATTTTTCCTGATAATTGGAAAGAGTCATTGGTAACACCAATTGAAAAAATTAAAAATACTAATAAATGTGAAGAATTTCGTCCAATTAACTCACTAAAGACATTTGAAAAAGTTTTGGAAACTGTGGTTAAGCAGCAGTTGGAAAAATACATGGAGGAAAACAAGTTATTGTCAAAATATCAGTCTCGTTTCAGAAAGAAATGTTCATGTGAAACGGCTGTTAATTATGTCGTAAGTCGTTGGAAGAATACTAAAAACAATAAGATTCTGGCAATTTTTCTGGACTTTAGGCGAGCATTTGAAACGATTGATAGGGACATCCGGCTGCAAAAACTATTAAAGTATGGGATAGAGAATGAAGAGCTGATGTGGTTTAGGTCATATTTGACAAACCGTAAACAAATTACTAGAGTTAACAACACTGAATCCAGCCCAATTGAAAATAAGTATGGAGTACCACAAGGATCAATATTAGGAGCGCTGTTATTTATTATATACATTAACGATATGGAAAAGGCATTGGAAAAGTGTGAGATAGTCCTATATGCGGACGATACTTTAATTTTTACTGATGATAAGACTGATAATTTGTGTCACGAGAATTTAACAAATGATATGGAAAATATAAATAAATGGTTAATGATGAATAAGCTAAAACTAAATGAGAATAAGGCCAAATTGTTAGAGATTAATATGGACAATAATATAATATTTAAGATAAATAGTGTAATAATAGAGAAAGTTAATTCGATTTGGGTTTCATAATAGATAAAGAATTAAAATTTAACGATCATATTGAGTTTATTTGTAAGAAAATCGGATTTTTCAAACGCATAAGAAATAAAATGTGAACTATAACATCAATAAATATTTACAATACAATAATTAAACCTCATTCCGAATTTGGATCAACAATACTATATTCATGCTGTTCAGATCAACAAATAGTAAGACTACAGAAGTTACAAAATAAGGCAATGCGTGCAATACTTAAAGTAAATAGATTAACATCAACAAGTTGGATGTTAGATACATTGAAGTGGTTAAATGTAAAAGAAAGACTTCAAGTTAATACCATATATTTTATTCGGAAAATGAAAATAGGCGATGCACCATAATATCTAAACAACTACGTTACGTTGGGGATGTTCAACCATACAGTTTGAGGAACGTTATGGACTTCAGGATTCAACAAGCTAACACCACTGCAAAGCAAAAATCGCTAGTTTATAAAGGACTAAATCTGTACAATATGTTGCCATTTGATGTCAAAAATGAAAATAATGATAATGTTTTTAGGAAGAAAAGTGTAATTTTTATAAGGAAAATTAATTAGAGCATATGTATGCATAGTATAGCTTTATAATTTTAAATGCAATCTAAAAGTATTATTAATACTACTTAATAGTAAAATAAGTAAATAATATGTATAGTAATTCTGTATCTTCCATGACTAACTATCTGGCGATGCGACTATTAAACTGTTGAAGTATACAAAACTGACAAATCGGAAATAATTATCAGGGACAACATTCTTAATAACTGAGTTGTTTCCGCGTCATAGATTTTATAAAACTTGTACTAAAAGGACCCATGTTAACAACCGATACACATACATATATTACATTATATTATTTCAAAAACGATTCATAGTCTAGTAGGTAATACTAGGTCGAGTGTCGAGAAAAATTAATGCAAAGTAAATTGAAACTCTTCAAAATATAATTATTGATTCGAAATTATTGGTAAAGTCATATTGTATAATTCAAATTCACTTCAAAAATCAAAGTTAAATTATGGTCAATTCTAAAGCACTGTATACATCCAAAGCAATATACACAAGAATATCGATGGGCCATTGGCAAAAGCAGAAGCTGAGAATTTTTCCAAAAAATTCTTTGACCCTTAACGCACAGGGCTGTCAAGACCACATTCAATTCATTGTAAATATACACAAATATTTTTATTGGTATTTCGAAAAAATTGTATTCTTTCGAAATCAATGGATATTTTCTGATTTCATTTTGTTCAGGTATTAATACAGTTTTAATTTAATTCACCAATTCTATTTTAGGTTCTTCACATAAGTTCGAAAATCGCACATATGGCCCAATTACAAGGGGACTTGGAGAAATCAAAAGTCGGCTTTACATGGACATTGGCGAGAATAGAAGAATGTATGAAGGAAATGCCCGATGATACGGACATTAAAGAACTATGGGCTTTAACAAGAAATTGGTATAATATTTTACAAATATAGATTATGATAAGCATTCTCAAATTTTGAAGGTTTGGTCAACTACTCATGGAGGAAACTAAGTTTATAGAAGCCAAACAATGCTTTAAAGACGCGTATGATTATTTCGTTACAAGATATGGAGCTGCAAACGAGGAAGTGATTACAATTTTAAACAATTTGAGTGTAGCCTGCGTAAATGTAAATAATTACAAATCGATATACATATTTAAATATATAATTTTTATTAACTAGTATGTAATAATAGATGAACAACTTCAATGAAGCGAAAGGTTATATTTTAGAAGCCCTTGAACTGATTAAGACTATGAAGGAATCTTCCCAAGAAGCTATTTTGAAAGCAAATCTAGGATTAATATATTTGCGCGAAGGCTTAGTTAAGGAGGCAAAAGCGTCTTGTTCACATGCATGGAAAATTGCAAAATCTCAGAAGGATGAAGCAGGTTTGGAACAGGCTGAATATTGCCTTAACGAAATAAGTACGCACTCATAAAACAAAAAATAAATCATTTCGATTTTGAGCAGTACATTTACCGAATGTTATATTCAACATTTGTACTATATACTTTAAAAGCAACAAGCGCAAGATAATTTTCCTGTGGATCTTAAATTTACATATAACGTCTTTTGTCGGTAAATTTTAAGTTAAGAATTATTTTATTGTTACACATGTTAATAAATGATAAATATTATTCTTATTTAGTAAAAGAATAGAAGCAGAACGTATTATAAGATTAAAATTCTTAAGAATTAATAAAACAGAATGTAATACCGACTAACGAATTAGTTTGTCTCTATAAAGTATTATATTTTACTGCTAAGACCCAGAGGTGGTGAAAGCTGGTCTCATTAGTTAGGGTTTTAAAGTAAAAACCTCTCTTCAGTGTGGAATTTTAGCCTTTTGCTTACTAAATAATGAAAATGGAACATTATCTATAATGCCAGGTGCCTATGATACCATAAAATCACAATTGAATAACCTCATCAATAATTAGGACCCTTTCAATGTCTAAACTGCCAAGAGAATGGTCACGCAAAGATATATTGAGTGTCAGCTACCTATCTCATTTGATCACGAAGAAAATTAGTTAATTGACAAATTAAAACAATAAAATCCTTTCTTGTCAAATACCAATTTAAAGTTTATTGAAAAATGTAAATTCGCTAGAGGAAATAAAAGGTCGTACAACGTGAAATTGAAAATTGATAGTGCAGCAAACCGGAAAATTATGGAAGAAGCAAAGATAAATATTAGATGGGAGAGGTGAAAAGGGTACGATAGAATGGAAATAATTATATGTATGAAACGTAGAGGATATAATCGTTTAGGAAAGGAATGTAAAAACCGGGAGAGATGTTTGAGATGCCTTGGCAATCATAGTATAGGCGTGCAATAGTGTAATTTAAAGTTTTGTCAAAACAGATATACCATATACGAGTACATAACAGTTACTATGGATATTAATGAGAGAATGAGTGTAACTGATATTGTATAGTTTTGCTTTTGCATGCACACTATACACTTAAAAACCAAAACAGTTATTTATTGTTATGAGTAGAGTATGTTATAGGCTATGTTTTTTCCTTTGAAAAAGGAAAGGGTCCTAATTGATTTTACGGTATCATAGGCATCTGGCATTGTAGATAATGTTCCATTTTCATTATTTAGCATTTTCGAATATTGATGGAGAAACAAATATACAAGTAACCTTTGGTGATGTCAGTAAATATTAATAACAATTACTAAAACGGTCATATCTTCGGAACGCTTTCATCCATCTTCCTCGGATAAACGGCCACCGATAGACCTACAAGTGATGGAAGAACCTTTCACCATCAATTTCACTTTCCCCACTACCTAGGCCCGCCGAATTGACATTACTATAGGTTAGGTTAGAGGACGTGTACTTGTCAGTTAAGACAAGTACAGTACCCGGAGGTCGAAATTGACCCATTGTACAACGTCCTTAGAGAAGGAAGGGAATAGGATGAAAGGAGGGCATGTAGGTAAGGGGGGGAATGGGAAGCGGAGGAATCACACAAAAAAAAAAGAAAAAAAATGGGGATAGCTCGACTACACTTATGAAGCCCTAGCACCTCTCAACCAGCCCAAGCTGCTAATGAATCTGTGGAGAGCCTTGATGTTGGCTCTCGACACAGAATTCAAGCTCTCTAACTTCTCCTCATCGCAACATACCCTGCAATAGTCCGGCTGGGATCTGTTCCAGATCCCCGTCAGAGCCCTAATCCCGCAGTGCCCCGTGATAAAACCGACAACCAACCTTAAGCTGGCCTTAACCAAGCCTAGCAGCCAATCTGTTCTCTTACTGTCCACAGCAGGTCATAGACATCTAGAAACAGATGTCAACAACAACAACAGATGTCAGAAACAACGTCTCTGCTCTTCCTCCCTGACTCATCCATTGATGAGGCCATAGAGGTGACAGACTGGGGGGTCAGGACCAACTATTTAATCGCCCCCTGAAAGCGAACCTAACCTAGCGAGGGTATCCGCCGTCTCATTGCCTAGTATTCCGCTATGACCTGGAACCTAGCATAGACGGATACGGTCTGGTCCAAAAGTCCTCAACGACTCTTTGCACTCGCGAACGAACCGTGATTTGCACCAGACCGACGCAATGGCCTGACTGTCAACGAAGATCATGTAAGATTCCGAATCCGAAGATGGGCCACCAACTATGGCCTCAATAGCCTTCAGTATTGCGAAAATCTCCGCCTGAAAAACGCTACAGTCATCATTCAACCTGAAGTGGAGTTTAAGACCGAGTTCCTTACAGAAAACCTCAGCATCTGTACATCCACCTAACTTAGGGCCTTCTGTGAGTACCCTACCATTCCATTGTGCCCTATCCGGTATAAGTATCCTTAAACCAGGTAGGAACATAGCCTCAGGCACTATATAATCAGTGGGTTTTTCCGAAAGTCCATACCTTCCGTCAGGAAAGACGATATTCAGTACTCTGGAGTGACCTATCGAGCGCTGTTTCCAGCAACCCGATTCCCTCAGGCGTATGTATGGCACTACGCGCTGCACACCGCTTGACATATAAGTCAAGCGGAATCAGACAGAGCATAGTATCAAGAGCAGCCTGAGGGCAACTCTTCCTCACTCCAGTGATACTCAAGAAGGCAATCCGCTGAACCTTATCCAAGATTTTCCGTTGAAAACTCTTATCTACGGCACACCACCAGACAACACAACCATAAGTAATAACCGGTCTAACAATCGCCCGATATATCCAGCGAATGGCCCTAGGCGGAAGACCCCAGTTCTTACCTATGGAGTTCCTACACTGGTAGAAAGCATTCAGTCCCTTCTTCATTCTTTCCTCGGTGTTTCGTTTCCAGTTCAGCTTGCTGTCCAGGACAACACCCAAGTACTTGACATCAGAAGACAACGGCAGCTCCCTACCAGCTAATCTCGGCAACCTGAAGGTTTCAATTTTGTACCTAAGCGAGAACAAAATGAGGTCTATCTTATTTGGATTTATACCCAGACCACAGTTCGTTGTCCAAGAGAATAAAATTCCAAGAGCAAACTCCAGTTCCCCCAGCGTCGGCAAAAATTTTCCACCCACAAGAATAGCCACATCGTCGGCATATGCCACAACCCTAAAGCCCCTACTTCCCAGAAGCCTCTGACCAACATTAGCAACCAAGAGTCACAATAGAGGGGATAGGACACCCCCTGTGGTGTACCCCTGGTCGCACGCTTGACGATAGAACATCCACCCAGATTCGATCGGATTAGTCTATTACCCAACATGTGGGTGATAAACCGCACCAGAAAATCTGAGGCATGTATATCCCTTACTGAATTCTCAATAGAAGAAGTGGTAACATATTGAAGGCCCCTCTATATCAAGGAAAGCCGACAGTGTGTATTCACCCCAAACCAAATTCGCCTCAACAAAACCTGTCACATCATGAAGAGCGCTCTCAACTGACTTACCCTTAATGTAAGCATGTTGCGACCTACTCAACAGAGACCGGTCCATGTTTGACCTCAAATATATATCGATAAGTCTCTCCAAAGCTTTTAAGAGAAAGGATGAGAGCGATATTGGTCTATAATCCTTAGGGCCGATGTGACTGGGCTTACCAGCTTTTGGTATAAACACCACAAGCACATCTTTCCTACCATCCGGTATATCACACCACCGGAGACAGTTCCTATACACGTCCACCAGATATTCGTGTAATATATCACCAGCATGCTGAAGCAGAGTCGGAAAGATACCATCCGGACCAGGCGACTTAAAGGGCTCAAAGCTAATTATAGCCCATTTGACCTTATCCCTGGTAATGATATCCTCCAAAACGGGCATAATGCCAGCATCACAGAATGGATCAGCTACACCCAACGGATAGCTTACTGGATCCTCACAATCGGAAAAATGAGTGCGCAATGGAACCTCTAGGGTTTCTTTTCTCGAGGATGTCCACGTGCCGTCGTTTTTTGGACGAAGCCTAGGACTTTGGGGTCCTTCGACAGCATCCTACGGAAACGAGCCACATCAGAAACATCCTCGATACTCGTGCAGAAACTCATCCAGGTGGTTTTCTTTGAGCGCTTTATTGCCCCCTTATAATCATTAAAACTGGATTTATATGCAGACCAGTCAACATCCTTGCCCGACCTTTTAGCCTTATTAAAGAGTCTCCTAGTACAACGGCGGAGTCTCTGGAGTTCCGCATTCCACCAGGCAGGCTGGCTCCTCTTACCCGAGTAAGTAAGAGGACAATAACCCCTATAACAAGACAACAAAATATTCGACAAAGATCTTACTCGATCATTGATGCCAGGAGTGGAACGACCCTTGAGAGCCCTAAGTTCCTCCTCCACAGCCTTCTCATACCTGATCCAGTCGGTTCTTCCTAAAAGGCTTATAAAATCCACTAGATAGATTAACACTGAAGGCTATCAGAGAAGGAGCAATCATCTGAATCCCTCCAGTCCTTAATCATAGACCTATCCATGTTAGAGAGCGTAATGTCAATTACCGCCTCCCTAACACGATTTCTAAACGTCGGAGTGGTACCAACGTTGCAAATTTTAAGCCTATTACGAATAATAAAATTCAAAATCGACTCACCCCTAGTATTTATGTCAGCACTGCCCCATGCCCATAGCATGAGTTAATCCACCCGAAAATAAAAATAAAATTCTACTGTAGTGTATGCATACTTCTTACCCGCACTTTATTTAAGCATTAAGTTATTAACATTCTTTATACTTTGTCAGCGTAAACATATAGTTCACTGACACATATTTTGTAAACATTATTTTTATGAATCAATACTTCGTCAGCATAAACATATAGTTTGCTGACACTTATCCTATTCTTTCTTTTTGTATCGACATTCCTTATTGTTTAATGCTAATTGAACAAAATGCTGACTTAGAATTAATTCAGTATATAAGCGATGCATTTTCCTAAATAAAATTTAGAATTAAGCTAGAAGTCAAAACGAATGTTTGTCTTTTTTAATTCTCAAACAAAAAAGGGCATTTTGATGCTCGTAGAAAAGCGGCTGCAGAGCTTACATAATACTGAAAACCATATCCGAAACATCATATATTACACTACTATCTATAAAAATACATCAGGGAAGTATTTTAAGTCCGTTCGAAAACTGCAAACGGACGCTACCACAATAACTTTATATTTTTACTACAAGAAAACATCAAAATTTTATTTTCAAATTTCATTGTATAACAAAAGTTTGACATAAACAGAAAATGTAAATAAAAACAAAAGCTTTGACTTTAAGTTGCATGAAAACACATAAAATAAAGTATCATACTCACAATTGTGGTTATTATGTTGGTAAATAATACTGACACATATAGGCCGAGGTGAATTTAAAAATATCAAAATACTTTTGATTTTCACCTATGGTAAATATCGCCAACACATACAATCAGCTGACTGATAACACCACCTGTATTAATTCGCTTTGTCAGGTAAATTCTTTAAATAATAATTGACCTTATGGAATTTCCATGTTGATGTTGAAAAAACTCGATACCTGTATAATTCCTAACGCACCTCCTGAACCTCTAAATTTACCAACCAGTTATTCCAGATATTTCGAAGGTCACGTGTTAATTCCAATACTAAAGTTCGGAAACGTGCAGACGCCTTATCTCTCTTCTTTCTCCAACTGTTAAGGTTTCAGAGACACTACTATTATCAACCTTAAAGTAACATCTTCCCCTCTCACGACACCAATACGGTTTTAGGTTTGCACTAGAACAGGAGCCTCAGACTCTCACCCACAAGGTCTCCAGTTACTCTCTTCACTTCTTGGACGACAGAAGTCAGAATTCGCTCCAAACAAATTGTACAAACGCTCCGATATCCGGAGATCTGGGGGTTATTTTCTCTTAGCAGGAAGGTTAAAGGCAGAAACAAGGTTTTCAGGCCCTATCTGATTCCTCATGAAGATGACCAAGGAGATAATAGCGATCACATATAAGGCAATTGGCAGTTCGATCCTGAATTAAGCAGCGACAACAAATGGAAGGGGGCGCCAAACTGTGCAGGATAATGCCTAAGGATCACTATCGGATGTTTGAAGACTAGCATAGGTCTCCTACATGAGGAAACATAGGTCCTTATGGTCAAAATATATAATTTATGTGTATATACATATATATTTATATATTATATATTTAAAATATATAATGAGGTCTGTTGTGAAAATTTAGGGCAAAAATGTAACAAAACATGACATGTTTTTAGCTCATATCTGGTCTGAGAGTGTAGAAGGCTATTAGGCGACTATACTTGGTCATTGCGACGTTCACATATTTTATCATTGTCCTTGTCTGAAGGTACTTAGGCCAAAATGGCTATATAGTCGATATGTTGAGCAATCAGTAGATCTGAATTATTGCAATCTTGAGGAACTAATGGAGTTCATAAACGAGATTAACTGGCTAGGGCGATTGTTTAAGAAAGATATATATGTCATCCTGAAGTTGTTCGATAGTTCACTTTTCATTCTTTCTTCCTTTTTTCTTTTCTTCAATTTGTTTCCATTTTCCTCTTATTTCAATTTTTTTCTTAATTTTTCCTTATTATGAAGGATAGCAATTTATCAATTTGCATCTGGGTAAACGTGTGCTACTGCATTTATAGTGGTGCGCTACCCTTCCTGCCTAATCTTTAATATACGGCACACATATCAATCAATGAAGAACCAAACAGTTCAGACACATCCAGGTTGAATTTAAAACTTTCGAAATGCAAATTGCTGCCTCCAAACTAATTATTGTTGTAAGAGCATAATTGCCTTCTCGTTGTTACACTATTTTATGCTGGAACAAGTGAAGCCAAAAATAATTATTGGTGTAACACTTTTTGACATAATATTTATATTTTACTTTTCAATGTTTTTTTCTTGCTTTATTCATATGTAACATTAATTAAATACATATATACATAATACAAATTATAAGCAAAATTTTCAAACAAAAAAAAATAAAATTTGTATGTAATATATGAGTCCGCCTATGTTTCTGCAACCTTTTTCATATAATTTATCTCGTCATTAAAAATTATTACTTTTTTCTTTTTGTTTAATGATATTACATGTATGTAGTATTACGCCTTTTGCACGTTCAAAGTACTTTGAAAATTAGTTTGAGAAACTCTTTTGCATTTTCTTTTAAACTTTGTTTCGCTTTTGCTAGTTCAAAGTACTTTGAAAAGTAGTTTGACAAACTCTTGATATTTTGTTGTTGTATATACAACTATCGGTAGACGACGAACGAAGAACAAAGCAAGTTTGCGAGTACATCAAAGTCTGAACTCACCCCCGCTCGTTTTTCCCCTCTCTCCTACAAATTTAAGAGTTTTCAAACTAGTTTGAATGTGCAAAAGGCGTCTATGTATATTGATACGCGTGTATAGGATACGCGTGCTTAAATAATAAAAAGCGCTAAATTTGCACTCTTTCATATAACAGAAATCACTCTAAAGGGAGAAATTTTCAAATTGGCAAGATTGGATATCAACTGATAAAACCGTACATTCATTTAAATATTTGACGCGGTTCTTATATTTTTGAAATTGTTGTGTATTACGTTCAAGTTATAGTAATATTTTTTAAATATTTTTGTATATATATATATAAATAAATATATATGTCACCCATTAAATTGTCGAAAAGCTCTTCAAAATCGCTTCGACTAAATGGGAAACCTAATTTCAGTGATGATCTCAAGAGTTGTATTAAAAGACAAGTTTTTCCTTTAGCTACATGTGATAACAGAGATTTTAAAAGTGATTATACATGTTTAAAATCAAAAAATGCTTTAAAAATGCAAGCATCACCATCTACACCGCGGTATAAAACAAAGCCTTCAGAAATAAATGCATGTTATACTCCCTCATCATTGTTTCGCAATGCAAATGCGTCTTCAACTCCCGTTAGCGGACGTTCCATAAAGAAAACTAAGCATCTCAATACATCAACTCAAACAAATGGTGATGGGGAAGATCGAATGAAAGTGGCGGTTCGTGTTAGACCCTTAAATACCAAAGAGTGTCTTCTTTCCACCGTGACTAACATAATTCGAGTAAATAAAAATGATATTACCGTGTTAGTTGGCTCAAGTGCTGACTCTTCGTCAGGAGTAAGCCATACTTTTACCTACGACGAAGTTTTTTCTAGTTACGATCCCGAGTCGTTTGGTTACGCAGATCAAAGGGAAGTTTTTTTAAAAACTGCACAACCTCTGATTATTCGTGCTTTCGAAGGATATAATGCATGTCTTTTCGCATATGGCCAAACTGGATCAGGAAAATCGTATAGTATGATGGGTGTAGAAACGTTAGAAAAGTCAGATGAAGGAAGTTTAAACACAGCTGAACTAAATCCTGAAGCTGGTATTATTCCAAGATTTTGTCATGAACTATTTCGTTACATAGAAAGTTCTAAAAATAAGTTCCGTGCTGAAGTTGAAGTCAGTTATTTTGAAATTTATAATGAAAAAATTCACGATTTACTTTCCGTTTCTGAAGTACTTGAGCATAACACATCTTTTCGAGGTGCATGTGGAACACCAGCTAGGAGTAATAGAAAGGCTCTAAAGGTACGTGAACATCCTATATGGGGTCCTTACGTAGTGGATCTCAGTGTTCATCCAGTTGATTCATTTGAGGCCTTACGAAATTGGTTGATTGTTGGGAATTCCCAACGAGCAACTGCCGCTACAGGTTTAAATGATAAAAGTTCTCGTTCTCATTCAATTTTTAACATAATGCTTAATATTACGCAAGTGCAAAACACTCAAGCCGATTCAAGCAAAGAAAAAGATGTACAACCTTCGCGACGTAGTAAAATAAGTCTTGTGGATTTGGCTGGAAGTGAACGCATAAGTGGATCAAATGGAGAAAGAATACGAGAAGGAGTACATATCAATAAAAGTCTTCTTACGTTGGGAAAAGTTATAGCAGCGCTCTCAGATGACCGAAATGGTCAAGTTGGCACTATATTTGTGCCATACAGAGAAAGTGCTCTTACATGGCTTTTAAGGGTAAGTTTATTTTATTGTTCTACTAATCTTTAAGATAAATATAAAACTTTCTGCATAGTAAGCTTAACGCAGAATGGCATGCGTAAGAACTACGTTGTTATATAAACTATAATTAATGAAAGCTAACTTGGTAAACTTCAGAAAACGTAAACCAACATTTTAGAAAATCAAACAAGCCGTCACGATTTTTAACCAAGCAACCGAACTATATTTTTCTAAAGGGTTTTAGTTTACTGAATCCGAATTAAGAATTGCTCATCATTCTTTCTTTTCGAAATATCCTAGCTTACTAGTGCAAAAATTATGGTTTTTGAGTATTTTTTTTATTTGAAATCTCGTTGCATCTTACCATTCTGTTTTGCCTCGGATATTTTTTTATTTTTTATTTATAAGTATTAAAAATACTTTCAACTTTCAAATTATACAAAATCATTACATATCATTAAACAATACAAAATTAATAATTTTCGTTTAAAAATATTTTCATTCAATTAATTTTTAATATTTGTTGGTTATAAATTGTGTAGCTGTAGACCTTTATGAAACAACGTTTTCTGCATCTGGGTTGACTTCACTCTTAGAATTTGAAAGCCGTCTGCATTCCTCAGCATATATGGTTGGCTTTCTCCTACATATTTAATCTGCTCGCATAGGTATTTGCGTCACCTTTCTTCATTTTTCTAACAAACATTAAGGTATTGAACTGTAATCTTTGTTTTACATTCATCCATTTCAAATCGTATAGCATTGTATTTATAGCTTTATTTTGAAGTTTCTGCATTCTCGTCAATTGAATTGCGGTACTGCATGTGTACAATATAGTGGAACCGTATTCAAAGTGCAGTTTAATTATGGTGTTATATATAGTTACTGCTGTAGATTTTGAAATTCTTTTCCTAATTTCCCTCAAGAAACCAATTTTCTTGCCAATTTTCCTACATATATAATCGATGTGTTCATTTAAGTTTAGTTTTTTGTCAATTACAAAACCTAGGTATGTTATATGCTCTCAACCTTTTCTATTACAGAATCATTTATTTTGAATACTTCGTTCGAATTCATGTTTATTTCCATTTTTTTGTTTTTTTGTTCTTATTTAATTTTTATTTATTCATTTTAAGTCATTCACTTATTTTTTGAACATCGTATTTCATGTTAGCCTGGCATTCCCTATCACTTTTTGCCACTGTATATACATATAAGGGTGTCATCAGCGTACAATACAACTTTGCATCTTTCTAATATTTTTGGCATGTCATTTATATATATTATAAACAATAAAGTACCTAAAATTGAACACTGTGGTACTCCGAAATTATTAATCGCTTCCTCAGACACTGTATTATTCAGTTTAGTTGTTTGCCTTCGGTTCTCTAGGTATGACTTGAAACATTCCAATTCAATTTGTCTTATTTCATACATATTCCATGCTAAATATCCATGTCAATAGCCCCAAAAGCTCTTTAAAATCAAGAAATATTGCCATCATTTTATTTTCTTTTTCTACGGCCTTCCATTCGCTTATAACATAATTCATTGTAGTTTCACATGAATGCTTCTTTCGGAAACCTTTTCGTATTTATGTAATTGTTCTTAATATTTTCAATCTGCTCTTGTATCGATTTCTAATTATTTTATATTCATCCCAAGCCTGACTAGAATTCTCAATTTTAGCTTTTAAATAGTTTCCTATTTTTTCTCTTTTCATTGTCTGCAGTTCTAAGTTATACCATTTCTTAACTTTATTATTTAAATGTGTCTGTTTTCTAATTGTTAATCTCTGTATGGCACTTTTCAGGCCGCTATCAAATCTTTGCTATCGTCATACATATTTTATGATGCCTTCAGCATTGCATTAAATGTATGCTTATCATATTTAAATACGTGTATGGTTTTCGCCTCGTTGTTCATGTTGCCCATTCTCGCTAAAGATATGTTAAAAACCTCAGGGTCAGAAATTTTGTTCGTCTTACAGTTTTCTGATGTTATTTGATAATTATTAGTTATCACGTAATCCATTATAGTGCTCTAATTTTTCGTCACACGAGAGTATACGTTAACTACTTGTCTAAGACGATTGTCATTAATTATACTTCTAATTCTATTTCTATACAAGGAGTTTTTTTTTCAATCAATGTTAAAATCTCCGGCAATCCTCAATTGTTTACTCAAATATATCACAGAATTCAGACTCGTTTTAGCTGGGCGATCTATATATTGCACCAATTAAAATATCGTACTTGTTATAAGTAGCATTGCAGAATAACATCCAATACTTTAAATCGTCATTTTTTTCAATAGCTTTTGTAACATTCCAGTGCCTTTTAAAATATAAAATAACTCCTGCTGTTCTGGGTGACGTGGATAACAAACAGATGTTATCGTAACCATGTAATGAAATTTCTTGTTCTTCTATATTTTCCGTCAAATGTGTTTCGGACAATATTAAAAAATCAGGATATTCTGTCAACGCAATCACCTCTACTTGATCATAATTATTAATAAGACCTTGTACATTTGTATAAATTGCACGTATTTCTTTTATTCTTTTCTCATTTTGATCTTTAACTTATGTTGATATACGGGACATAAGTTATCATTCGTAAAATGTTTTTCATCCAAACCCATGTTTAGCCTACTATTTACGTTGGAGGAATTAATACATTTCATTATTTTCCCTTGACTCTCACAGTTTACTGTTCTATGCTGACCATGACATTTTAGACATATCTCCTGGTTCTTACAATATCTCGCTAAATGATTATATCCTCTGCATTTCATACATTGAACAATTTCAGTCCCTTCATACACTCTACATCTTTCCCAACCAATATTTAATTTTCCGTCTTCCATAATTTTCTCATAGGCTTCATTATCTATTTTTAATTTCTGAATTGCATTTTTAATCTTTTCCTTTTCCTCACAATTCCCACTTTGAATAACTATTGCTCCACTTCTACTTTCCACATTTATTATTTTGAAATTATCCGGGCTTACTTTATTTAATTCCTCTTTAGTTTTTATAATTGGTTGTTTCCCATTGGGTTTCACAATTATTGGTAAATTTTTCAACCCTTTATTTTTTACTGTGTCTGCATAACTTGTTTTTGTACTTTGTTTGCAGTTTTCATTTATCACTTTCTTTATTTCTTTACATATGTTTTCGTTTTGTTCTTCTATTGATTTGCAAAATTGTTTATTGTTTACAATAAGAAATAAGAATATTGTTTATTGTGTTGAAATATTTTGTAATTTGGTATGTGTAGAAAATTTTTGTTTCTTTGTATTATATGGATTTCTTGTAGCATAATTATGTTGGGTTTATATTTATGTATATATTAATCGCTCTAAAGCAAATTTATTATTTAGAAAGCCTTGTATATTCCACTGAATAATAGATAGATCTATTTTTTTCCTCCATCTTGGGATTTTTTGATATTTTTTGCCAATTGGCTTTTTAAGTCATCATAAATTGCTTTAGAGTATGGAGTTAAGTAAATTGGAGAATATAAATCAGGTTTATGAGATCTTTCTGGTATTGACAAATTTACTGTTTCAATATCGATTTCCATTTCATTTGTATTTTCTGGAGGGTATTGAATATTTTTGGTAGATGGTGTTGTTGGGCTTGGTTTTTGTTTGTCTCTTTTACTTATTATTGTTGTTGCAATTTGTGCTATTTCTTCTTGACTTTTTTGCTTTACGGTTTCTTAATTTGTTTTATTTTTAGATTTTTGATTTTCTCTGATATTACATCTCCTCTCTATTTTGATCTTTAAAACAATTTAAAGCAATTTACACAAAACTTCTTATTGCATGGTTCATGAGGCATTAGTTCACCACATTCCTTGCAGTGTTCTGGGTTTTTACAATGATTTTTGGTGTGTCCCAACTTTTGACTATTTTACACCTCATTGGGTTCGGAATGTATTCATTAATTTTGACCCTTTCCCATCCGAGCTCAAGGTAGCCTGGACGTCGTATTAAGCCAAGTGTAATAATTGCTGCACCTGTCGGCACTAGTCTATTATGTTCTTTTTTCATTATTTTTTTAATTTCGACTACTTTCTGTTCTTTTAAACCTTCGAGCAATTCGTCTTCTGTTAGATGTATGATTTTTTTAGAATAAATTTTTCCTTGTACATAATTACGGGTTTTGTGATATAATATTGAGACTCGTATTGAATCTATGTAAATTGATCTCCTGAATTTTTCGGCAGCCTTAAGATTATTGGTTTTAATGAGGAGATCACCTGATTTAAGTTCAACAACGTCACTGTATTCTTTTGAGATAAAATTTAATCCTTTTTCTATCTGAAAGGCGATAATTCTTTTTGTACTCAATTTTTACTTTATATTGTTTTCTTATTATTTTGTAGTTTGTTCAAGTGTCATTTGTATTTATTGCCTCAGCCTGCAGATATTTAATTGTATCCTCTTTTCATTTATTGCAATTCCTCATTGTACTAATTCTTCGCATTATTATATTCATGTACCAATTTCCTGGATGTGTATTTCCTTATTATTCCTTTTAAACAGCTGCCGAAAAAGAGAACGTTCTCATCGGTACTTATATTATCATCATATTTTAAATTATTAATCAGTTCAGCGTTAAACACGTATTATATCTCTCAACAATATTTTCTTCTTTTCTTTCACTACTTTTTATTTTCCCATTTTTATATTTATCACTTCATGGTCGGTGAACATATATGCGACTGTTACCGACTGACACATTAAAATTGTTTATTATTACATAGTCAATTATTGACCAGATATTCTTGTTACACGGGTGCATTTGTTAACTATTTATCTAAGACCATTATCATTATTAATGCAGCCAATTTTATTTCTGTTTGTTGAGTTTCTCCTCCAATCTATATTAAAGTCTTTGGTAATTCAAATATCACAGTTGCTAAAGGTATTATCACATACATATTTCTTCCACCATTTCCTCAAATACGTTACTCATATTCACAATGACTAGGCGATCTAAATATAGCCCAAATAATATTACCATAGTTATCTCGTGTGACTCTACAAACTAAAATGCAGTACTTTGTATCTTCGGTCTTCTCACTTATTTTTATTACACTTCATTGTTTTTTTTTTAATATTTTACAACACCGCCTGTTCTCGATGATGGCGATAACAACCTAATATGATGGTAACTATGTAACCTAATTTCGAAATCATCTATATCTTTTGTTGCATGTGTTTCAGATAGTATAAAAGAATCTTGGCACTCCGATAGTTCTTAATGAGGCCTTCAACCTTTGTATATAGAGTACTTATTTCCTCTAATTATTAATTTGTCAAATCAATCCTTCTCACTCAATTCTTGGCACTTCCTATCATTTGTATAGTGATTTTCTTTCAAGCCCACATTAAGTCTGATATATTCTTTCACACATCTGATACATTTCATTATCTGTATCCCAAAAATTAAACTTTGTATATCTGATTTTTATTAAAAACTTTTATATCGGTTTATTGAATAACATTTTGAACTTAAAAAACAGAAATGTGTTTACTAATGTTTCTGGATTGTACATTTTAATCGTAATAAATATTTTAAATTTTATGATGGCTTTTGTACTTATTAGAAAAATTTGCTTACTTTCTATGTGTGTACTGTTTTAGAATCAAGTATTAAAAATTTACAAAATAGTTTCTGTAAAATTTTGCACTGCAATTAATGTAAATCCTTAAATAAAATTTAAAATTACTATTAAATAACATTTTATTATTTCCAATAATATGTAGTTCTTATGCAATATAAACTTAAAATAAATATACATTACTGTTAGTAAAAAACGTTTGTTCTATTTTTAATGTAAAAATATAATGAATAATCGTATTGTATTGCTCTTATATACATATATGTATGGCTAAAAGTAATATCATTAAATTTTTGATTTTTAACAATTTATAGTTAAAATAATAAACGGAAATTGTAAAAATTATATTTAAGTCAATTTTCAATTTCTTCATCCTCACAAATACTTTCATGATGTTTTCGTGATTCACGTTTACGGAGGTAGTTAATTAGTGGTCTCTTTTTAAGTTCTTTACAGAAGGGACAATCTTTTTTCTTGGTTTTTTCGAACTGAATTTGTTGGCATTTTTCTGAAATTAGATAGAATTTTTAAATAATAAATTAATTTAATTTTGTGTTTATAATAAATTGTAGTTTTGATTCTGCAATCATTATTTCCGAGTGACTTCAGGTTTTAAGAATTTATAGTAGATTTTAGTTATTTTGGACTTGTATATCGAACTTTCTGAAAGAAAACTTTCAATAAATTGACCTAACCATAATTAATAATCTTTTATTTTATAATATTAAGAGTCCAGAAAATGAATTTATATAAAGCCTTTTAGCAACATTTAGATTATAAGTATTGTAGCTAGAAACTAAATAGATAATTAAATATTATGTTAAGCATTTATTTTCTAAATGCCAAACGTGTATATCGTAATTTTATTATAATAATTTTTGTATTTTCTGATTTTTTTGTGCAGTCTTGTTTCTTCAGAATTCAAAATTTGAACTACTTATGTTCCTTAAGAAATTTGAATTTTGCTATTAGATTTAAACATGTTCGTACAAATTATTAAAATTATACATACCATGTATTAACATTTGAAATAATATGAAATTTAATTATGCATTCTAAGACAGTGTTCATATCTACTATATTTATATGAAAGTAACGGAATTTCTTAACCTGAAAATCTGCATGTGTTCGCTAAAATTTATTTGTTTGTACATGTGCTCCAGCTCACCTTTAGTTATTTTCACTGTCAAAGTTAACGATCTGTCTGTCACTTTATTAACTTGATTTGGAATATTAAAAATCCAAATTATAGAAAATATGATTTTATCTTTATTACAAATGTAGTTTTTATAATGTGCTGTTTATATTTAGTGCAGTTACATTTTTTACTCACTTAATACCCTGAAGACTCGGCCTAATTTTAGAGTTTAAAATTTCTATCAGTTTAAAAATTAAGAGAGTGTATGTATTAATCTGTTGTATTGTATTTCTCTGCTTCTTATTAATTATTGTTTGTTTCTAAATTTCATTCGCAGTTCTATTTTTTCACATAGGTACCTATCTACCTATTGAGAGTTCTTAGTGTATTAGTTTTCTTTTTTTAAATGTTATATGAAGATTGTTGTAAAAATACAAAATGTTCATTACACAACAGTGTTGATGTAATTCTACAGTTTTTTCTATCCAATTTCTAGTATAATTTCTTTTCATTTTATTAGTATGTAAGTCAAGTACTACCTTTCCTTTCTTTCTATTGTATCAGGAAAAACAAAGAAAACATTGATTTAGTAGATATGATCGTCGCCTTTGATTAACGAGCTCAAATTGGAATAAATATTTTTTTTAGGCGACACTCTCTCAGAGTCTGCTATCAAAAAATTCGAGAGGTAATTAATTGCCAGGAAAAGACTTCTCAAATCTGTAGTTTGGAATTGACGTTAAACTGTAGCTCTTGCTACGGCCTGATTAAAGGGTATAAGGGCAAGTAATGTAAAATTTATGAGCTTTACTGTGCCAATTACAAATAATTTTTAAAATTGTAAAAGCGCGCTCAATATTTTGAATTATGCTTATCAAACTGTTTATGCATTATTTTGAATACTTAATATAACTTATCTTTATTAACTATACATATGTATATAAATATCATCCCAATCTATTGGGATTAATTTAATAAACAGTGCGTAATATCATATCTTCATATGACACTTTTTCTTAAATGTATATAATATTAAAGCAATAAAGGAAATTTAAAATTAATTTTTATTAATTTTATAAATTTAATATCGAAAATAACGCACAACGTACATAAATGTAAGTCAACAAAATACTTCCATGGTCAATACGGAATACTTTTGTTCCATTGTTAGTGTATACTATATATGTATATGTATGTGTGCATATATTTTTAGAATGTTCACTTTTGATAAGATAATTGTATAAAATAAATAATAAAATATGTTTATACATATATACATGAGTATACAAATGTAAAACTTATTGTTTAATATAATCTCTCAAAATTAAAAAATTAATAGCGTATTTATCACAGAGAAACAGATAATAATTGTTTACGACATACTTCAAGTTTTGTCTTAATTACGCAGTACTACAACCGTAAGTGTTTTCGAAAAGATTGATTACCTTGGACTTTGCTATATGGATCTTTTGAATTTGGCATAGTACTATCTTCCAGTGTACCATAAGGAAATTGTTCATAATCCCGATAGTATGCAGTTCTCATTACTCCTCCAGAGTTTACAGTAGAATCGCCAATAAATACTCCCCAAATATCCATATTTCCTATTTATCTTTTATGAGCTGGTGGATGTAGTATTTTTCTTAAAATATTTTTATATACAGATATTCTGTCACATAGCAATATGTAATTTAAGCGAAAATATATGTTTTTGTTCTTAAGGTCATTCACATGTATAATTATAAAGTTTAAATGCGTTAAGACTAATTAATTTTCTTTTAGTGTTTGTTAAACTGATGGAAACAGACTGCAATCAACAGTTTATTTTATTCTTTATTAAGCGATGTTTTAAGTATTACTAAATTCGGCATACGTTCTTGCTCAATTTGTTTACTTATTTTTATTTTCTATATTTGTCGGTATGTGTGTATGCGTATGCGATACAAGTTCCTATGCACGTACACGTTACTTTTAGGGTTGTCAGCGTTCTGTTAAATTTATTAGTAAACTGATATCCGAATTATGAATGACAATTCCCTAGGAATTTTTTTCCCCTATTTCCAACTCTCCTATTCTGAATGAACTTCGAGAAATAAAAGTAGATATTACAAATATCATTTAAAGGGAGGGAGACTGTGATGGCAAATTTTGTGGAATAATTTCCCTAAATAATTCAAACGGAGTTGTGCTAAAAAATGGAAGTATTTAATATTATCATAAAATATTTTATAATTTTCACAATATAGTCTCATTTCTAGTTCAAAAAAAAAAAAAAAAAAAAAAGATATTCTACGAGAATGGTTCATGGGAGGCAAAAAAGAACTAAACCAATAATGTCGTAATTTGGAGACGAAATTAAACTAACATACATAATTGGTCATTACAACCCTTCAGTCAGGATTTCGACCTAGCTTCTCACACCACTTATGTTGTGTGCGTTAATTTTATACATGAGTGGCGGGACCTACAGTTTAAAGTCGACTCCGAACGACAGATTTTTGAGAAGCTCTTCATGGCAATTTTATTTACTCTCAGAGTTTTTGCCAGAAATCTGCTGAGAGGCAGTCGCCGAAGAAATATTTTTTTTTTTTTTCATATTTCGTTTTGATGCCTGACCTGGAATACGAACCCGGGCTTTACGTCTAATAAGCCAACACACTACCTACTAGACTACGGCGACTACACTAAACTAAACCAGCATGAAAAATATTCTTCAAGTTTCGCCCGACCAGAAAGAGGAAATCGGCACAAATGTGAAATCTTCGTGAACGACTGACTGATTACGATCCAAATATTGAAAGTAGCTTTTAAAAATTATTTAATGTAAATTATTTAATGTACTTAACATTTATTGCTGGATTTGAAGATAAAAGCAGTGTGTATGACAGTGACAGAGAAACAATCCAAAAACCACCGCCAAAAAACTTAAAGAAATGTTCGTACAGATGCGTCGACCCTAGCGACGTTCTCACAAAGGAGATCTGTATGCAGAAATAAAAGCTGACAACGATGCAGGTTATACAAAGTGTAAAAAACTATATCGGTCTATGGACTGTTTTTATGAATTTAAAGAATAAAGGGTTGGATAGCAAAAGTTGCACAATTTTGTGTTGAAAAAATTGAGACTCACAGAAGTTGAATATTGAATTGAAAAAATCGTCCAATGTTGTGCAAAATATGTGGTTAAGTTGTTTTTTAATAAGCTGCCTGTAAATATTTAAATATACTGGCTTTTAAATTTGTAAAAAGTTCTTCTAAATTTCTAAAAAGTACATTTCTCAATTTCTGTGAGTAATGAAATACTTTCTTTAAATCTCTAAAAATTATTGCATATTTTTACAGCTAACTTTGAATATTTCCCTGATTGAATGCGAGGATTTAATTCTTGGGGAAAAGAATTCTCAGGGAAATTTAGTATAATTAAAAAGGGATTAATAAAAACAATGAATATTACATTAACTGAATATTAATTTTCGTTTTATTCTTATTTATTTATTTATGTATTTAAAAATTCAAATATTTAAATGCAGTCATGTATTCCATTCTTAATGAAGCTTGAAATGTTTTAAAATATTTATTTTTTGCAGAGTACTATAAAAAGTAATGCAGTTATTAAAGTAATGAGCTAAAAATAAGTTAAATATACATAAAATTAAAATTTTTTTTAAATTTTTTTCAAGTGTATTCGTGTAAACTCCGTTAGCAACTCTGAATGAATTTTTCTAACTATTCGTTTTTCAAAGCGGAATTTACAAAGTATATTTACGATGCATAGAGTTCGTAAATTCATATTTGAAATATTTGGCAATACCTTATCTTTACACGGCAACTCAGTCTGATCAGTAACACCTTTCAAAATCATGAAATTACATGTGTTTTATGTATAAGTTCACATTCCCTACTTCCATTTCAATGTAAAACAGTTCTCTGCAATAAAGGTTGCTTAAACATGTTTTGCATTGTGTACGTTATTTTACAAATTATGCTTTGTAACTTGCGTTGGGTTACTCGGCCACACTTTTCAAATAGGTACACTTTTAGAAGTATAAACGCGAATCGGTCAATAATTATCCACAGTCTGTACAAACCCTCTACTAAATATGTGGTTCCAAAATTTTTAAAGTTTGACTCTGTAAGTAAAACAGAACTTTACTGTTAACGACTCGTTGTATTATAATAGCTTTCCTAAAAAAGATTTATTCAAATGCCAAGTTTTCCACTTAATTAGAAACATTTCGAAAAAAATTTGAGGTGGATTGATAGATAATTAAAAAAGTTTTAAAATAATGTATAATACTTTGCATTTTTTATTTAACAATATTTAAAAAAAAGGAACACGATTTAACGACTTTCATGTCAAACGCATAATTGGACAGTCAAATAAAAAGCACTGTTTTAACACTTGGAACCAAAACCCTTTGCTTTTATTACTGCTTCCAAACGTCGTGACATCGACTGCACAAGAGTGCGTAAAATTCCGGGGTTATGTTGTTCCATTCGCTCCTAAATCCTTGTTTCAACTGTTCCACTGTGCTGATACTGGATTAATAGAGTTTACAGGCGATTTTTTCCCAAATATGCTCAATAATATTAAATCCAGGGCCTGTGATAATGTCTGGAGTAGTTTTGAACAATTATATAAAACGCAGCTTCGCAACGTGCTTCGGATCCTTGTCCTGGTAGAAACAAATGCGCCCAATATATTTAACTTATCGGCACTTTGGTTCACAATATTGGAACGTAGCCATTTTACTGTCTATATAATGAACATACCCTAGTCCCCCATGCCTACATAGTACCTACATTTTTACATATGATTATTTATTATTTCTTCTCAATAATTGGAATTTATGTTACAATGTATATAATTATATAAGGCCGCATGGTCGCGCATTAAATTAACGGATCATACTCACCTTTTTGTAATTGCATTGGTAAAAAGTACTCACACATATAGGACCCTATCTCGAAATCTAGGATGCAATTCCGCAGTTTAAGAACAAATGAAGTTAGACTAATATGTTTGAGTTCGATTATCTCCCAGCTTTTTGTTTGAAAACACATTTCTGGGGGTTGGTCAGACTGTCCAACGTCTTATCGAGACTAGTTATGTCCTTAACAACCGGCAACTCTCCTAATCGAGCAGGAAACACTGACCTTAAAACGTCCCAGTCAGTATTCTGCCTATTTTTATAAGGTCCGCTTGTCTTCTTTGCGACCCCATTGAAGACATACGTTATGTATGCCTAATCCGAAAGAGGATGTTCCAGTATTCCACGTTGTAAAGTATTCCCCATGACAGTCAGTTACTAGAGTAATGTCAATGACCTCCCCACGTATTGGTTTCGTCATCTATTTATAAGATTGACAGTTTAAATTTTATAAGAAATCCAAAAATTAACTCACAACTTTCGTTAATACCCGTGCTTCCCTAGATACGGTGATGAGCGTTGTCTGGCCTCCACAATAGGTTAATAGGTGGAGTGCAGTCCTCGTACGGAGTGGAGCAAGAGAATTTGCTCCTATGGCGTTTAGAGCCTACCGCAATCGCCACCATATCAGCATTGCTAAAATGAGTAAGAGGAAATTGACCAATACCATTTCTAATTAGAATACTATTTCTAATTAGAAATCGTACCCCTTTGAATTCAGTCCTCAAACCTTACCATTGTAGATCCATGGTGATATCTTCTTCTGCATTGTAGAGTTGGAGAAGAAGTGCAGCTGAAGCTGCTTTGGAATCATGAATCTGGGTTGGCTTCAACATCATGTTCGCAAACTCCGAAGACGACTCCAACGCCGAGTTGTCCGTCATAGGTGCTTGCATGGAGTATCTTCCACGGAGAAGGACCTCTGCAACCATCACATTCATAGTTCTGCATATTTGGAATAAAAGTTCGTCCAATGGAAAGCCATAACTGCGCTCGATAAACGAATTGTGGTTGGCATAGTAAAACGCGGTGGTGGTGGAGTTATGGTATGGGGATGCATGGCGGCTTCAGGGGTAGGTCAACTTGAATTTATTGAGTCCACCATGGATAAATATGGATACCTTAACATATTAAGAAATAATTTAAAAGAAAGTGCGGCAAAACTCAACCTACCATCTACGTTTTGGTTCCAACAGGATAACGACCCAAAGCACACTGTGGAGGTCGTTCGACTTTGGCTCCTGTATAATGCTCCAAGACAGCTCAATACACCCCCCAATCTCCAGATCTCAATCTTATTGAAGATCTGTGGGATTTATTAGAGAAAAAAATCGCCAGCATGTAATTAGATGTAAAGAGACCTTGCGAAATATTATACGGGATGGTGTGGGAGAAATTAAGTGCTGAGGAAACAGAAAAGTTGGTGAATTCCATGCCAAACAGATTAAATGCAGTCATAAAACAACGTGAATATCCAACAAAATATTAAGTTTAAGATTTAAGCATATTCATCAAAGTTTTCTTTATTTATTTTAAACTGAACGCAGACTTTTTGGTACCAATATTTTATTATTGTGCTATTTATGATACTTTATTTTAAAAATAAATTAATTTTTTGGTTTATGTTTTTAAGTAATTTTTAGAAAATGATGTAAATAAAAAAATCTATAAAGCAATTTTTATTTAAATTTAATACTTAATGTGGGTTTTTATATATTTTCTAAAAATACATTAGGTGAACGCAGACTTTATTGAATAAGTGTAATTGTGTTCAATTAGTATGCGTTTATTTTTTTATACTATACATACAATATTTAATAAAAAAAAAAACATTACTAAATATGGCTAAATTTTTTATATTACCTCTTGAGGTCATCACTGCTATTAAAGAAGAACGCAACACATTCATATTTATATTGGAAAAGTTGATCTAATTTTACAAACACAATATTAATTAAGGACTTCTAAAAATTTTCAGGAAAATCTTGGAGGTAATTCGAAAACTGTTATGTTAGCAACTATATCCCCTGCTAGTATACATGTGGATGAAACATTAGCAACTCTTCGATACGCTTGTCAAGCTAGGCGAATTGTGAACAGAATAAAGGTGAATGAATCCGAACACGATAAAGTAATAAGAGAACTAAAATCGGAAATTGAAAGGCTCAAGTCTTTGCATTACGAATATGTGCGTCAAAAAAAAGTTACAGAAAATGTGAATATAGTTACAAGGAATATTGTAATTGATACCTACAATTCAAATGAGTCTGAAATAGAAAACTTAAAAGAACAGCTCTTTGACATGGAAAAGGAACTAACTCGTGCTCAGAAGACTTGGTTGGAACGCTTGAAAGAGGCTGAAGATTTAAGACAATCTGAACTGCATTTACTTAAAAGAAAAGGGCTTGCGATTGCATTAGATAACGAACAGCAACAAGCTTGTCTTGTTAATTTAACAGATGATCCTATGCTATCTGAAACACTATTTTACATATTGCCTCCAGGTTGTGTGAAAATTGGTCGAACGAGATCTACATTAGGTGGAACTAAACCCGATATTATTCTTAATGGCCCACTTGTTGCTCACAATCATTGGTAAGAATAGCTTTCATGTTAGTTTGATTCAATTTTACAGCTATTTGTATTATAGTTCAATTGAAAACTTAGGTGGAAAATTATTTGTTACACCAGAGAACTCTGATTTTGAGACGTATTTAAATGGGGAGTTAGTTAACGGCAGAAAGGAAATGTTTCACGGTGATCGTTTAGTAATTGGAGGCTCCCATTTCTTTCGTGTTTCAAACCCATTTTGTGTGCAAAAAGATAAGAAAAGGAAGGTAAGTTTAATTATAATTAATATTCACTACCAAATAAGGGCATGTTTGAGTTTTGTAGTTGGCCGACTTTTATCAAGCATATCAAGAAGTTCTTGAAACACAAGAACATAAATTACGAAGCGAAATTGAAGAAGAGAAGAGAATTGCTTTATCCAGAATTGAAAATGAACGCATTGAACATGAACGAAGTGTGCAGGAGCGTATGGATAAAATGGAATTGGAACAACTAATGCTAAAATGCAACAAAGAAATCTTGGAGTCAGAAAAAAAAATAATAGAAGAAAAATCAAAGAACTTCAGTGCTACAGAATCGAACGCAATCACATGTGAATTTGTATCATCTAACAAATCAAAGTTTGAAGAGGAAATAAATAATATAATGCAACAGCCTAGTGCAGGAAGCTTACATAAGATTCAGTTAAAGGTATGATGTAAATTTTGTCAATCTGTTTAACAGAAATTATTAAACTTGAAATGAATATGCGAAAATAATTATGTTTACTGAAATTGTTTTTTTTTTATATTTTTAAAGTTTCTACTTCCAACTTCTTTATGCCAAATGATTTGTAGGTAAAATAGTAGTGAACATTTTAGCATCACCTTGTCAAATTAATAAGCAAGCATAAAAGGCTAATGCGCTTCACCAGAAGGAACATTATGACAGATAATCTTATCATATGCATGAACTTCTGTTGAGTAGATTTGGATTTAAACATATTTTATTTATTTATAAAATTAATAAATTAAATTTACTAAAATATAAAAAAAAAAAACAAATGAAAACCTACAAAATTCATATTAAACAATGAATACAGTTTTTTGTATGCGACAAAACATATGCATGCCTTTAAAAACTCACCAAAAATATTAACTTTACCAATATTTAGTTGTTGCTGTAGTTGAAGTCGCCGTAGTCTAGTAGGTAGTGTGTTGGCTTTTTAGACGTAAAGCTAGGGTTCGAGCCCCAGGCCAGATGATTTCCTCTCAGCAGATTTCTGGCAAAAACTCTGAGAGTAAATAAAATTGCCATGAAAAGTTTCTCAAAAAATCTGCCGTTCGGAGTCGACTTTAAACTGTAGGTCCCGCCACTTATGTATAAAATTAACACACACAACATAAGTGGTGTGAGAAACTAGGTCAATAATCCTGACTGAAGGATTGTAATGACCAATTATGTATGTATGTAATATTTAGTTGTTTAGCCATTATTTTTTAAAATTTCTTCACATTTTCGTGCCTCGGTTCATAAAAATGTCTCCAGAAATTTCATACCAAACAACTTGGCGGAAAAGTTCGTTTCTATTTGTGCAATTATCGTCGTTAATTCTACGATCTACAATATCCCATAAATTTTCTATTGGATTGTGATCTGGCGATTGCACATCAAGACAACGATTCTAAACGTATTGGTAAATGTTTGAAAGAGTGGTTTGCACGCAATAAAATAAACGTTTTGAAATAGCCAGCGCAATCGCCCGATCTCAATCCCATAGGCTTGTATCTAAAATGATATACATATTTCAATTTTTTTTTAGATCATATAACTTTAATTCGGAAAAATTTAGGTGCCGTTATTTTAATCCAAATAAAAACAAAATTTCAAAAAGGGCTTAAAAGATTTATAAATATGGCTTATGTAAATAATACATTATCTACTGTATTTGAGAAGAAAATTAAAGTTAAGTATTGGATGAAAATGAAGTCGCCGTAGTCTAGTAGGTAGTGTGTTGGCTTATTAGACAAAAGGCCCGAGTTCAAATCCCAGGTCAGACATCAAAACGAAAATATGAAAATATTTCTTCGGCGACTTCCTCTCGGCAGATTTCTGGCAAAAACTCAGAGTAAAAATTGCCATGAAAAGCTTCTCAAAAATCTGTCGTTCGGAGTCGACTTTAAACTGTAGGTCCCGCCACTCATGTATAAAATTAACGCACACAACACGAGTGGTGTGAGAAGCTAGGACGTTGTACAATGGGTCAATTCGACCTCCGGGTACTGTACTTGTCACAGTGGACAAGTACACGTCCTCTAACCTAACCTAACCTATTGGATGAAAATGAAGAGGTTGATCTAGATGTTCCAGTTGCTGAAGACCCTGAAGAGAAAGAAAACAGAAGCTCAACTTATAAACAGACGAAAATATTTGCAGCAACAAATATTGATAAACGTTCGTGCATACGTTTTGTCGTACACTATAGAACCAAATATCAAACATATAGCAAAAAAAAAAAAGCAAAGAAGATCACAGGATTTTTAGAAAATTTTATTGGGAGAACTGAAGAAAGATATGGGTTTTAAAACAAATAAATGTTACTTGATTTCTGAAATATGAGAAAATGTAATAGTTAACTAGCAATTTTTTCCTTCAAAAACTATGTATGTTTATATGTTTTATATTATATATTTTAATAGAGACTTTAGGTTAATATAATTGAAAAATTTAAAAACGTACCTAAAGAAATACGAAAGCAAAGCTTTGAATTTAATAAGAAAATAAACAATGTTTCCTCGTAGACAATCAATAAAACTTAATATTTCAAAAATTTTAATCAGATATGCTTTTCGTAAATCGTGCAAAGTCGGATAAAAAATGTAATAAATGTTCAAATGAAAAAAGTTAGCTATATCGTCTATATCTCCGAGTCCAAGCATTACTCAACTGTAACAAAAATTGTTTTGAAATCGAATTATTTTGAAATTTATGTTACCTTGGCTAGCCCGCCCACTAGATTCGTTTCGTCCACCGGTAAGCTATAAATCGGGAGTTGATGCCAGCATCTAGAGGAATGGGTAAGAGAATTAGCCGGTATATGAATGCAGTATTTTTCAAACCGAAACTTCTACAGGTTTACAAACCGTTGTGGACGTCAATAAGTAATGGTCATTAGAAATGGTTCGAGCTTAACAAGGATTGTTTAATACTCAGCCCGCTTCTATTATATTATGGTTAGTTCTGCAGCCTCCTCCGCTTCCCATTCTCCCCTTTCCTACATACTCTACTACAATGGGTCAATTCGACCTCCGGGTACTGTACTTGTCTTAATTGACAAGTACACGTCCTCTAACCTAACCTAACCTAGATCTGCAGCTCGGGTTCTGTTTAGTTCCTTGAAACTTACATATAACTGAGTAAAGTTGTCACTGATACAGTTCGATCAAATTACTCCCATTCTGACCTATTAAGATTGTGACTGTGACAACTCATTTAAATTGTATTTCCAGGAGAGCAAGCTCCCTTTATGTTGTTAAAATATTATGGATCAAAGCTATGTATTATACTATTGGATTGTTAGTGATGGTTGGTTTTTCATAACCTCAATGCACTGGGATTTCTTCTTTGGACCCAGGCGACAATTGGCGATATCTTTCAACTCCTATGGTGTTTAGGTTAGGTTAGGTAGTATCTAAACTTTGGCCGTTTAATACCCTTTTGGTAACTCCGCCATCTAATTTGAACTTGCCACCACCGTATCTAAAATTGTTTTATTTGAAACTAAATGTGAAAACTGAATAAAAACGGCAAAGTTTTTACCAATTGGCACACGACTTTCCCCAACCTGAGAGATGCCAAAATCAGCTTCACACATCTGAGTGACCGTAGAGATTTGCAGGGATATTTTTTTTATTCGTTTTCTGATAGTGTTTTTTCAGTGATGAATTATAACCTCAGTATTCTTGATGTAGGTAGTCAACTTTAAACTGAGGTCCCGCGACTCATATATAAAATTAGAGCACACAACATAAGTGGTGTGCGAAGCTAGGTCGTAATCCTGACTGAAGGGTTGTAATGACCAATGTATGTATTCTTGATGGATGCTATAATATTTTTTTTAAGTTTACACTCAAAAAATATATGTTAAAAAATTCTTTTTTTAAAATTCCAAGTCTTATATGTTCTTAAAACACATTTTGATTGTCTTAATAGTCAAGTAAATAATTTAGATGATATGGAAAGATAACAACTTTTTTATAGACACAAAGCAATATTTTGGAAAAATTAAAAGGTTGGTTATTAACAGGAGAGGAAATTTATGAACCAAATGCCCCTATTGCCGTTCTCAACTCAACTCAGTTTGGTCGTCTGCCAGTCAACCCAACTTTCACTCATTTCAATTTTTTGATATTGCGGAACTCACCGTTTTTTAGTTGTAATTGCTATGGTGTTACCGGTATAAAATTTCATTTTAATTTTGGTAACACCATAAAATTTATTTGGAAATAGAAGAAAAGAAACGCAAAAGTAAGGTAAACTCAAGTTTTTGTAGAAATAAAAGTAAATTAAAAATGGATTTAAGTGTGGATTTATTTTACGAAGATGAAAATCATGAAGCTAATATAAATGTACAAATCCTCTTGAACTACCCACACTCACACTCCACTGTAAGATTGTGAAGTTCAGTGGCTTCATTAACTTGCCTTTCATATAAGGCAATTTTCTGTTGTTTAATTTGTAAAAGGTGTTTGTTTATTTCATAGTTTTTATAAGTATTTTTCTCCAAATCCTTAATGCTTTTTAAAAGTTTAACTTGTGTCTCGCATTGCTTTCTCAAAAGTTCTAGGCGCTCCTGTTATATTGATTTATTTTTTTTCCTTAGCTGGGGTGTTTAATATCTCAGGCGCATTTGTAATGACTTCTTCCATGTCGAGATTTTGAGGAAACGCAGAAGCGCGACTGGTTGTCGGAGCAATATTTTCAACGCCGATAGTGTGTCCAGATGGAGCTACTTGGTCATTTACTGATAACAGCTGGGATACGCAATCCTCAAGGATATTAAGGAGAATTTCTTGTGAAAGACCACCTCCTGTTGCTTGATTGTTTTCTTTATTATTAGCAAGTTTTTTTTAATACTGGCTTTATAGTGAATCCAAACCTATACGGAATAAAAATTCTAATAAAATGTCTGTTTACAATATTTTAGGTGCTGTATACTTACACGTTGCCATTCGGAGGGGGTTCTTGTAGGTGGACCCAATTTATTCAATTCTGTAGAAAATCCTTCCCACGCTTCCTTGCACTGATTTTTGGTCATCCCCAATTTTTTTGATTTCCTTTAGAAATTTCTGGTTTATTTTCCATCAACTTCACAAGTCGCTCAAATTGGGCTTTGGTTGTTATTTTCAATTTCCTGCGTATTAAATATTTAATTATTTATTTTAAACAGAAAAACCTTACGATTTTTCAATTTTTTTTCTATTATTTTTAAAAAGAAAATGTATTAAATATATAAGTGAACTCTATAACTGACAGAGACTCAACTGCTAATATGCAGTTGTCTATATTTAACGTTTTTGTCAACCAAACTCATACAAAGTGGTGAACCGCAATACCATAAAACACAACTAAAAAATCAATCGCACAACCAAAAAGTCAACCGTATTTAAGTTGAGAATGCCAATACCGATTTCTGAAAGACGACCAAACTACTAAAAAAGTTGTCTACCGCAATGGGGGCAAAAATTAGTATCCAGCAAATATCTAAAAAACATTACCTAATTATTACGTCAAAGATGTACAACTTTATGTATGTTGATTAAATGAAAATCAAAATAGGGTATATTACTAACATTTTTCTATGAATGTAAACTCTCATCTTATTTTCTCTCTTACTTACTAACACACAACCAAAAAATTTTTGGTAACCCCTGATGTAAATGGAAGAAATATGTATAGTAAAAACCATATACATATAACAAGTCAATTTCGATATGTCTTAGATCTAAAGTTGTCTTCTTTATGGTTTAGGCTTATATGTTTTTATGGTTGTAATTTTGATATGGTTTAAAAAAAAGTATACATAACATCCTGCAAAAACAAATACAAAATATATTACAATAAAAATGTACAAAAATTTACCATAATTCTCAAACAACTTATTTTTTAATAAATTAATTTATGGATACTTTGAAATTTATTGATATACATAATTCAATTGGTATGAAAACTAAAAATTTCATTTCTATTATTATCATTTTTCAGGTTAAAGAAGCTACACAGCACTGTCGTATTCACAATTTGTTATATGAATTTAAACAGTCACAAGTCATCGATGAATTTGGCATATTTCACACAAAAATTTTGATAGTTGATAAAAGAAGAGAAAAGAAAGCAGAATGGCCAATTGGTCGACTTGAAGCCTGGCTTGATAGTGTCCGAGATAAGGAAATGTTAAAAACAGATAATATTTTTAGTTGTTTTGATATAGAATGGGAAGACCTGGATCATAGTATAAATGAAAGCGTTCATAATTCCAGTAGTTCGAGCCGCATAAGTCTAAATATAAGCGCTTTAAGGGATTCAATTATGAAATCAAGAACGTCGAATCCTACACAAAAGTCGTCTATTAAATTAACAACCAACATAAATTTTGAAATTGAAGTTAATAAAAATATCAACGATATAAAACATTCTGTATCAAAACTTAAAGACATTTATAAAAAGTACCAAAATGGAAAGGAACCCCCCAAGCATAGCAAATCATCTGAAGTCTTTGATGAATCAATTGAAAGTATAGGCCATACACTGCAAATAATACAATCTTGTTTTAATGAAACAAATACACAGCATTAAACTAACCATTAACTAAATAATCTAAAAAATAACACAATAAGCATAATAAAAGAGATTCTAACTTTAATTACGAATTTGCTATACACTATAAGAATTGATATATGTTTAAACGATTTTGTTCAGTCTCAAACCCTCAACGCATTTTGTTAGTATACATATTAAATAATTAAAGTATTATAATTTAAACAGATTTGGCTACAAGTTCCTTTGTCATCTTGTGTCATATTGAGTTTTATAATAATTTACTATTTTAATAGTGATGAGTGAAAAAATGTGGATGTTTATAGTAGAGATATAACCTTGAGCCACCACTCACTAAAATTAAGGAAATACATACCATAATTTCTCAGAAGGATCCTATTTTCATGTTTTTATAGCTTTAAAGATGTTAATTTTACTGAAATATGTTCTAAGAAAATATTGTGTGGCAATGATCAGTTGTTGCCTGTATAACATTTCTCCCATTTTATTAAAATTAATTGAAAAGCATTCAATAAAACGTTGACAATTGATAAATAATATATTTTTTTTTTTATTTTTCATTATAATATTGTACTTTTGTTCATATTTATGTTTACTTTTAATTTAATACCGCAAATAAATTATTTTAATACAGCAAAAAAAAATCGAAATTTTCAATTGTTAAAATTATTCCATTGCATATAAAACTAAACAGCTTATAAAATATATTATTATCTGAGGCTCAAAAGATCCGCGACTAAAGAAAATCTAAAGAATTGTACAATGGGTCAATTTCGACCTCCAGGTATTGTACTTGTCTTAACGGACAAGTACACGTCCTCTAACCTAAAAGAAAATCTAATGCATAAAGCTTAAGGGTATAGGAGAACACTCTTTTTGGGACTTAGTTTTCCACAACTTAAGTTGATATACGTCAACATTACTTATGCAGCTTGGTGTACTGCCTGATTAACTAAACAAATAAATACCGCAATATAAGATTTTACAATCGATGATTTGCGGCCTTTATGTTGTTTATACAGAGTAGATCCAGTATAGTCACCACTAACCTCATTAGTCTTAGTGCTGTAGCAATGAGAGACTTTACATAAACCATAAACTCATTTGACGTGCTCCAATGATTCAATAGTTTTGGCGGAGTGTACCCTTCTTTAAGGTTGTTCCTGAGTGTAGAATTCTCAAGTGACAGGCGTGAACAATTTTTAAAGCAATAGGACAGTCCTTTGACAAAAGAATTTGAGGCTGACATCATATGGTAAATTGGCTTTAGACAGTCTACTTCGAACTCGTAATATACTAGACCCATCCAAAAATGGTGATAATTATCTCAACTATTGCTAGCTATATTCTTAATATACAGTGAAGGACTAAAGTCTACATGCAGCCCCATGTAATGATATTCTAAAAAAAAAACACTTAGTTAATAGAAAAATTAATGATACAGTTTTTTTCGTAAATCATCTTTATTCATAAAAAAATAAAAATTAAATTAATTCATTTGTCCTTTACTTTTACTTAGCTTTTCCAGTTAATAAATGTTTTTAAAAAATGTAAAAAATTGTGGTTGCATGTAGACTTTAGTCCTTCACTGTATATTCTTCTTGATGATATTTATAACTTCAGCAAAAACTAAACTCTGATATCATTTATACAAATTTTACTCTCCAGTGAGCAACTCATCGACATTTTGTGGTAATTTATAACTAAATTAAATTTAGATTTAATGAATTCTAATGCTCTAGGGCCATTATCCGTTCCATGAGTCGGAAATTAAATACAAGTGTGAAAACAAGTCATTTTCAGCATACAGTGTAAAGGATTTTCCCATTTGTATCTCCTATTCCGTGTCAACATCTTTCACTGATTTAAGTTATTCATTAGAATCATTTAGTAAAAAAGAAGACCCCTTGAACCATACTTCATCTCCAACCAAAGAGCTAGAACTAACTCCTCTACTAACGCAATCAGCGGGGTTGAATTTAGTAGGTACATACCTCCACTTTACATCAGGAAGAATTTATAGTTTAAAACCAGTTCTATAAACTACAAAAATCTTCCAATTATTGGGATGTGATGACAGCGGGAGCAATAGCGTTTCAACCAGCAAATAACATTTAAGGTTTTTGTATTTAGCAATTAATCACAAAGTTTGGCCCATAAGATAGACAGCACATAGTTCCAACTGTGGTATAGACATCGCTGCAATAGTCGCCATAGTCTAGTAGGTAGTGTGTCGGCTTATTAGACGTCAGGCCCGAGTTCAAACCCCAGGTCAGAAATCAAAACGAAATATGAAAAAAATATTTTTCCGGCGACTTCCTCCCAGCAGATTTCTGCCAAAAACTCTGAGAGTAAATAAAATTGCCATGAAAAGCTTCTCAAAATCTGTTGTTCGGAGTCGACTTTAAACTGTAGGTCCCGCCACTCATATATAAAAATTAACACACACAACATAAGTGGTGTGAGAAGCTAGGTCGAAATCCTGACTGAAGGGTTGTAATGACAATACGACATGAAGTATCAACTCCATTAAACGTAGGACTGTAAGACGGATGATGGTTTTGGGAGCAAAGTACCAGCATGAGCCCGAACTAACTTATTCTTTTGAAGAGGTTTGTTACTAGTATATGATGATAAGCGTTCCAAAGCATCACATCTCTTATTGATAAAAGAAATAAAACTGAGAGAAATGTTATCTCGCCGCTATATTCTACACCAGTGTGTTGGGACTCTGTCAATTTTCTTGTTTAAAATAGGCATTAACTAAGTACCTTGTTTTTCGGCACCACGTTGAGCACGTAAATACCTTATTACCTCATCAGCTATGTTGGATAAATTACAGAGGCTTTTTGTATTATCAGCTTTCGGAATATATGAAAATGTTCCAATAAAGGAATCTACCACTAAGGATGGTTTGTTGTATCTTTCTTAAAGCTTTTTAAGTGCTTCTACTTGTAGGTGACCTATAGCATCAGCAGGCTCATCATCGAAAAAGGTTTTGAAACCATTAAATTTTCCGTCAAAATCTGGAAATTTTATTTCGACAAACGAACACCAACAGTTGGACGGATACAATTTGGCGTAAACTTGATTGAGTCACTGGCAGTGGATTTACTGGAAGTGCGCGAATTTTCAAAAAAATGACTCCCCCGACTATTGTAACCCGTTTTGATATAGATAGGGCTGCGGGTACACTGTCGGCGGCACTTAAGTCGGCAGCCATATCTTCTGTCAAACCCTCTACCCACAGGGGCAAGCCGAAACCGCTATGGTGGAACCAAGAGATCGACGACCTCTATCGATCCGGTGGCAGGCTCTTTAATAGGGCAAAAACCACTGGTGAATGGTCACTCTAAAAGGCCAAAAATTACGCTGTAAGATGGGCGAACAGGGCTTCGTGGAGGAACTACTGCACGAGCGTGAAATCCTCTGCTGCAACTAGCCGTCTTCGCACGTTTCTAAGTTCGACACATAAACCTTTCGACTGCATCCAACGGCCTGACGGCTGCTACACTGCGTCCAGTTCAGCTTGAACTTCTCCTTGACACTCACTTTCCAGGGTCAAGCTCTCTAAAAAGTTAATCAACCACCGTCTGGAAATTACTCTCCCCTTACTCTTACCCCAGGCCAAGTGCAGTGGGCTGTTAGATACTTTAAACCATTCAAGACCCCAGGGCCCGATGGTGTAATGTAGTATATTAATGAAGTCATGTTGATCATTTATTGAAAACAAAATAAACTAAATTTGAAAATAAGCCAAACAAAGAACAAACAAGAGTCAACAAACTTTAAAAACCAAAGTAAAGGGCTATCCATTTCGTGGTTTCAAAAGTATGGGACTGGAATTCGACATCTGTCAAACTAAGTTGTGAAACCAATTTTTTTCTTTTCAGTTGAAAGTCTGACATTGACGAAAATGAATCGCTTAACTATCACACAACGCATAAAAATTATCAAAACCTACTACAAAAATGGTGATTCTGCCACAGCCACGTATCGTGCTTTTTCGAACAAAATTTTCTTCAGCGATGAAGCACATTTCACACTCGGTGGGTATGTTAATAGACAAAATTGTCGTATTTGGGGTTCTGAGAATCCTCAAGTAATTGAGAGAGGCCATTACATCCAGAAAAAGTCACTGTTTGGTGCGCTCTTTGGTCCGAAGGTGTGATTGGACCTTACTTCTTCGAAAACGACGATGGAACGACTGTCACCGTCAATTCGGAGCGTTATGGTCATATGATAACCGACTTTTTTTGCCTGCTATTGAAGAATTCGACTTGGAGAATATGTGGTTTCAACAAGACGGTGCCACATGCCACACAACTCGAGCGAGTATGGCTTTATTGCAAGAGACATTTCCTGGCCGCGTAATTTCTCGTCGTGGCGATATCAACTGGCCACCAAGATCATGCGATTTGACACCATTAGACTTTTTGTGGAGCTACGCGAAAGACCGTGTTTATGCAGATAAACCTTCAACTCTTGAGCACTTAAAAACCAACATTCGTCAAGTTATGGCTGAGATACCGTTCAATATGTGTCAAAAAGTGGTCGAAAATTACCTCAAAAGAATCAATGCTTGCAACACTTCGCGTGGAAGTCATTTAAATGATGTAGTGTTTCACACATAATGTCAACGTTCAAACTTTAGAATAAAAAAGAAATATCATGAAAAAAAAATATTTTCTATGTCTTTTATTTACGATTACTTTTGAAACCACGAAATGGATAACCCGTATAAATAAACTGTCGTGTTGAGATAGGTCAGTACCGAACTTCGTTCGATATTTTAGCATAATCTGATATCTTAGAAAAACACAATGATTGTTCGCTTGTAATACTTTATAAATTTGATAAAATATGGAACGTATGCAAATTCCAAAGTAATGATATAATATTTTGTAAAGTAAATTGTAAATACGTTTAAATTTAGAAAATAGAAATTCTCATTGTTAGTATTTAAGCGAAGAGTTTTTAATAAATGAACAAGATTATGATATTGAACTTCAAACAGATAAAGATCTTTGTTTGATGTTCACTACCATGGTATTATTCCGGGTGACATCCAACATGGGGAAGATATACATAATTCTTCCTTGGCTGCTTGCCATCTATAACGCTAGTCTCAGGCTCCTTTATATCCCTTTGAGCTGGAAAATATCCAGGGTGAGTTTCATCCACAAGGCTGGGAAACCGTCCCACACTAAAGCAAATGACTATAGACTAATCAGTCTTTGTTCTTTTCTTCTGAAGACACTGAAAAGAGTTCTTGATGTTCATATTAGGGCCTCGAGTGATCCATCACTTCTATCTCCATTCCAATATGCCTACACGAGAGGTAATTCAGTGGAGACTGCGCTACACACTCTTATCTCTCGGGTGAAAAAGTCCCTGCACGTTAAAGAATACACTCTCACCATTTTCCTGGACATCGAAGGTGCATTCAATAACGTCAACCTGGACGCTACAGTTAGGGCTCTTGGTTCTCTCAACCTGGGATAGGATCTGATCAGGTTAATTGAACTCCTTATTAAGTCGAGAATAGTAACCTCCACAGTGGGAGCTACACATTGTCAGAGAATTGTCCGTAGAGGTACACCGCAAGGCGGTGTTCTATCTCCACTTTTCTGGAATTTTGCAGTCAACTCACTCTTGAGAGGGCTGGAATCCTCTGGTAATGATGCCATAGCCTATGCTGACGACATTGCTGCGTCGGGAATATGTCCACAGACGTTGGCTGATAGAGATTGTGATTTGTGGATTTTGGATTGTCTATTAACCCCTCCAAGACCAATACGATTCTTTTCACTAGGAGATACAATATTCCGACCTTCACCCTTTCTAGCATATGCGGGACCAGACTCACGTTGATTCCCGAGGTTAAATATCTGGGTCTGATCCTAGATCCCAAACTTGACTGTGCTGCTTGCTGCTGCAGAAGATCGGTTGGATCCAAATGAGGTCTCCGCCTAAAGATCATGCGCTGGATCTATTCTGAAGTCATCGAATTCAACCTCCTATATGGTGTTGCTTTCTGGTGGACCGCGCTGAACAAACTACACAATGTCAGACTTCTTGACAAGGTCAGAAGGTCTGCGGCAATTTATATAACCGGTGCTCTACGCACCACCCCCTCGAAGGCCTTGTTCGCAATGCTTAACTGGCTTCTCGCTAAGCAGGTAGCTAAGTTTGCTGCGACTAGACTTAATGCCCTGTTTCGTTGGCGCATCATCCCTTCTGGTAACTCCTCTAATTTGGAGGTTGATCCTGCGAACATCGATTATCTCTCTGTGGAATATTATTTTGACAGGGGTTTTCACTTTTTGATTCCGAGCAAGGACGACTTGGAACTTACATGATCAACCCCCCAGAACTCTTGGATATATACACCGATGGCTCTAAACTCGATAATGGAGTTGGTAGCGTCTACTCTGGGAAACTGGACCTGAACATTTCCCTCCGACTGCCGGATTACTGTAGCGTGTTATAGGCGGAAGTAATGGACATCTACCGGGCTGCTCAATGGATCCTCATCAACGGTGCTCCTTTCACCCGCATCTCAATGTTCTATGATAGTCAGGCTGCTATAAGATCTCTGTCGAACGTTATAAATAACTCGAAGATCGTTAGAGAGTGTCGCCGCTGTCTCGACCTTCTTTCTGAGCGCTTCAGTGTCTCACTTGTCTGGGTCCCTGGGCACAATTATATTCCGGGAAACTGGAAAGCCGATGGGCTCGCCAGAGCTGGTGCACTCCTTCCGGAATCCTCGTCAATCGACTTGGGTATGCTACTTACCTCGAGTTGGTTTTCCAGCGTAGGGTAGTAGTGCTTTTAATGTGCAGCCCTTGCGCTGACCAACTTCTTCTCTAGTTTGGTGGAACTCGGTCAGTACACAGTGCGTTTCCCTGTGGCGTCACAACGGGCCGTTATGCCTGCTCAAATGAACTTTTAGTATGAAAGCTACCACTCCAACCTACCTACCTAATACCGATTGACAAGTAACGAAAATGATATTCGATCTACAACTGGATACATTTTTACTGCGCATGCCGCTGGAGAACCAAAAAGATAACAGCCAGGAACACTATCTCTGACTGAAGCCGAATTCAAGTCTACGCAGATTGAAACGTGAACTTATTGATGATCTTCCTGTATCCATGAACTTATACCGTGACAACAAAAATGCTAGCTTTATAGCTCAGAACAACTCATACTCGTCGAAAACAAAGCACGTCGACATAGGTTCGAGGACGTGTACTTGTCAACTGTGACAAGTACAGTACCCGGAGGTCGAATTGACCCATTGTACACGTCGACATAAGAATCAAATTTATACATGAAAAATTGTAGTGGCGAAATTGAGCTTGAATATTTACAGTCTTATGCAAAAAAAAACCTTATTATGACTTTGATGTGAACATTAGTTAACAACGATTTTTAGCTTAATAATCCATTATTAAAAAAGTATATGCAAAAACAGTGTTTTAACTAATATCCATTTTAAGGCTTTTTTTTATTTGATGCTGGCAATACCATTATTTTATTCTGTCAATTTTTCCTTAATGTTGTGTATGAACGATTATTAGTTCATTTGGTATTCGTGTCTAATATTGTTTTTTTAGGATTTTATACATTTAATTGTTTTTATTAATTGTTAATTGTTAATAATTAATTGTTTTTTTATTTATTATTTGTTTTTTTTAATAACAACAATGTACAAATAAAATAAAACAACCAATGTAATTAAAATATTATATTTTGATTAAAGAAAGTATTCGAGTACCGGTTTCTTAAAATTTGTTTTGATAATTTAGACATCACTAAACTAATTTGTAAACAAAATTTTTATTTTGGTGAAAAAGAATAGTTTGAAAAGAATAATTAGAAAAAATATGGAGCAAAAACATGAAAATAAAAGGAAAATATTTGAAAATTGTTTTTTGTGTTTTTAATTTTTTTTTTTTAATTTTATTTTAAAAAATTAGAATATTTTTCACAAAATGTCAAAAATTCTAATAAAATTATGAAATATGACTTTACTGTAGGTTTAAAGTACGGTTGAACCATTGTTAAATTTCATAGATTTAACAATGGTTTACTACACGTGTGTTAAGCTAATTATGGTTTTTGCATACACTTTTATCGAATTTTGCTTAACAACGATTTGTAAGCCTGTTGTAAGTTTTTTTGCATAAGACTGTTAGAAACCAACATGATGACAGGTGACATATTTACAAAGGTCATTCCTGTTGATAAATATGAACTTAATTAAACAGTTTGATATTGTTTAAATTCTGAAATTTTATTTTATGTCTAAGAACTAAATATTTATTCAGGGGAGGTGTTATTCGAATAATCATTTGGCTTATGACAACCCTATGTGGTTTAATAAAAAAAAAAATAAAAATCGTAAGTTTTTTTCTACTTAAAATAAATAATTAAATATTTAATACGCAGAAAATTGAAAATAACAACCAAAGCCCAATTTGAGCGACTTGTGAAGTTGATGGAAAATAATCCAGAAATTTCTAAAGGAAAGCAAAAATTTCGGATGACCAAAAATCAGTGCAAAGAAGCGTGGGAAGGATTTTCTACAGAATTGAATAGCTTGGGTCCACCTACAAGAACCCCTTCCGAATGACAACGTGTAAGTATGCAGCATCTAAGGTGTAATATCCTTTCGTATTCAGGTAAAGGTGCTGAATATTTTTTTGTGGAGACACAATGCGAACGTGCGTACCATCAACACAGCCCAATACGTCGGAAAATTATTCAAAAAACCATACTTTGAAAGCATTCATTTCGTCTTCGCTCATTTGTGTTTTTATCCATTTTCTACAAATGCGATCCTCTAATGCTGCTACCACTTGCTTTAAAATAAGTGACATTGTGGATTGAGCTACTCCAACATTGAAGTCATTTCCACTGCACTTCCGCTTCCGTCGGCCAAAAATCTAAGCACAGCTTTAATATCGGTGGTATAGCTGCCATACGCCATACATAACAAAATGCTTCTTTGTTCAGCAGAAAATAGCTAATAAATCTATAAAAAATCACTTGTTATAAATATTTGTTAATAATTTTGGACATTTCTTACTTTGCAATGGGTAGTTCAAGAGGATTTGAATCATCGCGTCATGATTTTCATCTTCGTAAAATAAATCCACACTTAAATCCATTTTTAATTTACTTTTATTTCTACAAAAACTGATTTTAACTTATTTTTGCGTTTCTTTTCTTCTATTTCCAAATAAATTTCATGGTGTTACCAACATGAAAATGAAATTTCATACCGGCAACACCATAACAATTACAACTAAAAAACGTTGAGTTCCGCAATATCAAAAAATAATTTGGTTGAGTGAAAGTTGGGTTGACTGGCAGACGACCAAACTCAGTTGAGTTGAGAACGGCAATAGGGGCAGTAAATTCAATTTGTCGTATACGCATTTTGTTTAAATGCTTTTTTGTTGATTTTTAGGATATGAAATTTTTGTTTTTCTCTTTAAAATAAAACAATAAGTTCAGCACATTAATGCTACAGTTTGGTATGAATCATTCACTGTCTTTTTGATTTGGTGTGTTTATGATTCCCTACACGCATATGAATGAATGCATAGGATAATGAACACTGTTGTTGGCATACAGTATTCAGAAATATGCCCATATTTTAATTCACATAAAAAGATGCACAATTTTGAGTTTTATTGACATTCTACTGCAAGGTGTTAAACTTAAACTAACGTTGTCAGTTAGCCGAATATTAACATAGTATAAGATAGCATGCTTTTCGAAATGGAAAAACAAACACTTGCGTCACTATAAGACGAGGTCTTGAACGCGGAATAGGGCAAAAACTAAATATTGTTCCGTTAGCAACAGCCGACAGTGTAAGGACATTATAAAAGGATTGAAAATAAATTTCAGAATATAGGCGTACAAATTTAACATCATCGGAAGTTATCGTGTCCTACTCTATGATACAAGTGGATTAAAATCGGCAGATTATCGGGGCTCTACACTTAGGCCAGAACATTATACACGATAAAATTCTCAAACAGAAAATATCCGATGACTATCAGGATATGCAGAAGATATAACTGAGAGGTTTTGATAACTTCCATTCAAAGACAGAATCTTCACATTTTGTATTTTGGTACTTAACCACCGCTTTCATCACTAAAAAATTATAAAGGACTGTTTTGATATCCAAATATAAACTGTTATACATACATAATTGGGCATTACAACCCTTCAGTCAGGATTATTGACCTAGTTTCTCACACCACTTATGTTGTGTGTGTTAATTTTATACATAAGTGGCGGGACCTACAGTTTAAAGTCGACTCCGAACGACAGATTTTTTTTTGAGAAACTTTGCATGGCAATTTTATTTACTCTCAGAGTTTTTGCCAGAAATCTGCTGAGAGGAAATCGCCGAAGAAAATACTTTTTGTATTTTGTTTTGATGTCTGGCCTGGGGCTCGAACCCTGGCTTTACGTCTAATAAGCCAACACACTACCTACTAGACTACGGCGATAAATAAAACTGTTACAAAATATAAATTGTTTAACTTACCCCGAGAGAGTGTTCAATTTTTTTTACAAAAGTAAACAATTCATCCTTATGTTTCTGAATAGTGTGATTTTATTTCAATGCTGTAATTTACTTTTAGATTACTATAAAATTAAATTGCTTATACTAATTTTGTTAATATTGAAACTGTTTTTCCATTTATCCCATCGTAGTTTGGTAAGATTTGTAATTCAGGATAATATACGTAAAATTTGTCAACCGTAGTAACTTCGAGCCAATACGATTTACTCTTTTCCGTTCTTAGCTTCAGCTGAAGATGGAAAAAAACAAAAATAAATAACGTGACAAAATTTGTGTTTACGCTGGAAATAAAAAACGTATAACAGTATACAGGTGTGATTAAAAATATTGTTAAATTAAACAAATACAAATAAATAAAGAGATCATTTTAGTACAATACACTTTAAATGTAATAAATGTTAATAATTTTTGTGAATTAATTTCGGTTTACAAAATTGAACGGGACATACATAGAACTAATACGATTAAGTGTTCGAAAAATAAGGTCTGTTTTCAATTTCTCAGCTTGAGATAAAATTTGTGGAATTATCAAATTTGTAACATTTTTTCGGGTACCCAATTATTCTCTATAGAAAATTCAAATCTAATGTGAATAATACCAGAAATTATTTTTATTATGTCTTTTATTTTCAAAACTAGACTAGTAACAAAAAAAAAAAATATATAAATTTAAATAAACTCATTCGTTTTTACCATTGCAAAAAAAATAGAATAAAATTTGTTATAGACAATTATTGAGTACAAGAAATAAGCTGTAACCCACGTATGTTGACATTCACTTAATTTTGTATTAACTACTTTTTTAAATATTTTTTTCGAAAGGATTATAATTGCCTTGAATATATTTGATTACATGCCCGATTTGTTAAACTAGATTATTATGTCAGTTTGTGCTAATAAATTACTTATATGTTAAATTTTTCTAATTTAAAAAAAAAAAAAATTAATACATTATTTAAATTTAGAACCTTTCTGTGCGAACTATAATATCATTACAAAGAAATAGCTCAACCGATCTGATTATAATGGTGCGTCCGACCAATCATTGTTTAGAATAGCTTTGAAACCGTATTAAGAATGCGAAGAGCAATTCCTAGTATTTCTCTGGTAACATAGCTTATGGTAGATAAAATTTATGATACCAGTCTCCGAAACCTTGTATCATTACCAAAACCTGAATGGGGAATAGACCAGGAGCATACATTAATTGCACTGAATGTTTTTAAATTTTGGGAGATCGGGAATTTGTTCGCCATCCATGTTCTTGTATCTATAATTGTCCTGATTAATGAGAACAAAATTAGATAAGCGAACAATAGCAGGATTGACCCCTTCAATTCCCCTGAAACTGATGAAAACTCGAAAAAAAATCCAGAGCTCCTAATATTAAGACTGAAACTGAAAATTTGTCTGCAATGTTCCTAAATCTCGAATAAATAAACGAGGTATTTGATAACTATTAAACGGCAAAATATAAGTCTGCGCAAATTTAATTTTTACCAGGCTAATGAAATAACCTTGTAGTGATAATAAACTAAATGGAACAATAAAAAAAAAAGTTATGTTAAAGTGTTTTGTTGAAGTAAATTTAAGAGTATATTAAGCAACTAGTTTAAGTATATTAATAATGAACAGATATAAATACGTGTTGAATTTATGAAATATGTATATTAAATATAGACGTTCATTCTCTTTTGAACTATGGTAATTATGAGGTAAACAGACAAAGGTGTCAAGATCGGTAAAAAAAAGTAAAAAGGTAAACATTGAACATTGAATCTTCGTTCATCCTACTTTTCAAAGTTTCTCCGTCGCTCTGATATCGAATATTAAACAATTAAATTGTGAAATAGAGGACAAAAAATTAAAGTTTAAATTGTTATCTTTCAATTTGACAACCATAATCATGCAAACGCAATAAAACAATAGCATCGCTTCAAGATGCGAAACATTTTCACAAAAATTAAAGGTTAACGGCCGTATTCATAAGTCATCATTCAAAAATTACACAAATACCGATACGTCGTATATATGTATATACACACATGAAATTTCATTGCACGGCAGTCTCTAATTCTCTTTATGAATTCTTTCGTTTTCTTACATATGTCATATTTATGTCATATTGCAAGCAATAAAGGAAATAATAATTAAGATAGCGTTGCCAGTGATAATATTGAAATATATTTTTAAGGTAAAATAGCAATTTTTTATGAATTAGACCGTAAAACTTTTTAATATATACATATATGTATATAAATATTAGAACACACAAAGGTTTTGAAATAATATTTACTGACATTCTTTATTATTCTCGTCTGTAATGTTTGGTGGAGCTGTGGCCAATTTAGCTGCAATAGCCGCTTCTTCAGCTTTTCCCAAAACGGGAGGGACAACAGTTCGAAAAACATCAAGTTCCATTTCTACATAAACGGCATATAACAATTTATATATACATATAAAAAACGTAAAGGAAACACTCTTACTTAATATTAAATATTCTATTGTATTCTTATGATTTAAAAATTATTTACATTTATACATAGCACATACTTTTATAGAAAATAAAAAAACTCAAATCAAAGTGATTGATTGAAAATAAGCAATTTTTCTACTCGCAGCAGTTTTTTTTTTCCTTATTTATTGATCCGAAACACTTCTTGCTATTTAGAGAATTAAAAAATATCAGAAGAAATAGACCTGTTAAATACACACCAGCAAATGTTTGTTGGATTTGGTTTAAAAGCAATTACATATCGCCTGTTCAGAATTGTTAATGAAATAAAACTTCAGCTGCTCATAAGAAATTACAGTCCAAAAATAATTTACTCCAACAATTTTAATGAGCTGGAAAGGTTGAAAAATCGGTTGTTGTGCATACTGAAAATATTAGCACTGCGCAGTAGACAAAATTTAAGAACGAACTAAAAATTGTTAACGGTAAGTCAGTTTCCATCTGTACAACAGAAATTAATTCAAAAACTCCAATCAAAAAAATATTGTTGTGTTCACTCACTTGTTTCTAATCCAAATCAAACTATATCTGACAAACTTGAAGAATTCCGACAATACTAGTTTTTTAAGGTCGTAATCAGAACCTCTCAAAAGAGTTCAGATAAAAACACTGAAGAAAGTGGTTATATAGAGGTTAATATCACTATTACAAAACTAGAATTTGCGTTCATCGAATTGAAAACCAAAAGTCGCGATATAAATGTAATCCTATATTCTACGATAAAAATTCTTAATAATGAAACAAGGCCGTGACTAACTATCCTACAAAGCTGTGCGATTACTTAAAAAAATCTGATGAACAAAAAATTTAAAAAAAAATTAATTTAAAAAAAAAAAATAAAAAAAAAAATTTTTTTAAAAATTAAAAAAATTATTTTTGGAAAGATTGAAGAAATAGCTATCTAATATTCTTTGGAAAATTTTTGCTAGGACCAATAGGTGAAAAGTTACACACATTTTAAAAAAACCCTGTATGACCAAAATGTCCAACTTTGACCCCCTCTAACTCCGGCAGTTCTTGACTGATAGAGCTGAAAATTTGTGTCTGGCCAACTATCCAATAGTACTAACCTTGGTGCAAATTTCATCCAAATCGGAAGACATCGATTTTAAAAATTGGGTCACTTGACACGAAATTGCCCATATATATAATAAATTAAACTAAATTAAACCATTTGAACAAAATTTGTCTATTTAGTTATTATAAACCAATTTTAATTTATTCAAATCTGGTAAGTAGTTTTTGAAGTATTGAGCAAATTGTCTTCGGATGCTTGTCATGTTCTTTAAGACACAACAAAGTCATTTTTTTTTAATTTTTGTACGATGGCAAGTCTTCCTGTAGTATTTTCGTTGGGGCGTTTAAGAGGACACGAGAGTTTTTAACTTTTAAGGAAGAGACAAGCAAAATTTTGTCTGGTCATCAAAGGATGCTGCAAAATTGTGGAAACCGGTTTTGCTCTTGACAAAGATGCAATCCTTAACTAATGTGCTTTAACAGAAATTACTTTAATGGTGGATCCGAGTCATTTTGGACTCAAATTTTCAAGAGTTTTTGGATGTCCTACGTTCGTGCATACATACGTATATCAAAAGAGAAACGCGTAAACTAAAGAATGCATACTGATGGGTTATAGTTCTGAAAGCAAAGCCTAACGATTATTCGACGCGGAGAACAAGAGTATAATAATAAGTTGCGATGTAGTGTTCCTGGAGGCTACGAAAGTAGCGTAAACATCTAGAGCGATTTTTAATACCCAGGGAAGGTGTTGAATTAACACCTGAAATTGTGTCGGTCGCCGTAGTCTAGTAGGTAGTGTATTGGCTTATTAGACGTAAGGCCACGGTTCAAACCCCAGGTCAGATATCAAAAAGAAAATGTGAAAAAAATATTTCTTCGGCGACTTCCTCTCAGCAGATTTCTAGCAAAAACTCTGAGAGTTAAATAAATTTGTCAAGTAAAGTACATGACATGTTACATGTTACATACATACATACATAATTGGTCATTACAACCCTTCAGTCAGGATCACGATCTAATTTCTCACATCACTTATGTTCTGAGTGTTAATTTTATACAAGAGTGGCCGGTCCTACAGTTTAAAGTCGACTCCGAAGGACAGATTTTTTGAGATACCAATTATGTATGTATGTATGTAACATGTAACATACATACATAATTCGTCATTACAATCCTTCAGTCAGGATCACGATCTAATTTCTCACATCACTTATGTTCTGAGTGTTAATTTTATACAAGAGTGTCCGGTCCTACAGTTTAAAGTCGACTCCGAACGACAGATTTTTTGAGATACTTTACTTGACAAATTTATTTAACTCTCAGAGTTTTTGCTAGAAATCTGCTGAGAGGAAGTCGCCGAAGAAATTTTTTTCTTCACATTTTCTTTTTGATGTCTGACCTGGGATTATTGACCTAGTTTCTCACACCACTTATGTTGTGTGTGTTAATTTTATACATAAGTGGCGGGACCTACAGTTTAAAGTCGACTCCGAACGACAGATTTTTTGAGAAACTTTTCATGGTAATTTTATTTACTCTCAGAGTTTTTGCCAGAAATCTGCTGAGAGGAAATCGCCGAAGAAATACTTTTTGTATTTTGTTTTGATGTCTGGCCTGGGGCTCGAACCCTGGCTTTACGTTTAATAAGCCAACGCACTACCTACTAGACTACGGCGAATTCATGGTATGTATGTTACTTCTCGAAAACTAAATTTGGTGTTTACTAACCCATTGTTATTAAATTTAAAATTATTTTTTCTTTTTCATTGAATTGTTTATTTTATATATTTTTTTATGTATAATGATTTTGTGAATTTGTCATTACTTTATACTTTATTGTACTTCAACATTTTACCTTTCTAATGTACTTTTTAATCATAGAACTCGTTACATAACTTTCAATATTGGAATATAGTATAAATTTATTTTAGTTTAATAAAATTATTCAACTCAGCAGGTTGCTTTCGCAGACGAAGTTTTATGCGTGTATGGAAAAAATCGTTAAGCCACAATTTTGTTTCATGTCTAAACAGAACTACACACTGTGCAAGGATCAACTAAACGTGCCTGCTTGCATAAAAATGTTGCAGAGGTATACGCTAGGGACACCAATAGAGAAATACCGGGATTTCTTAAAACATGTCCCGGGATTTTAAATTCATATGTACTTTACAAAGTATTTGGCATTGTTTTTATTTAATATTACGTTAAATAATATCAAAGAATATGGATATAAGGAATGCGCATTATGTAGAAGTAAAATTTCTTATGGCGGGTTGTGACATTGCGACCCGCTCTCACCAAATTCTTTTCATCATTACGACCCGCACATTTCATAGCACAATTGTGCAGAGAGAACTCACACGCATTCTTGTGTTCTTTGATTTAGTTGTCGATCAGACTGCGACAAGAACACATGTGTAGCGGATGCGTTATCATATTATTTCAGAATAACACTCAAAAAATATTTTATGTTAAAAATGTTCGATGTCATTAGCTGGTCGTATTTAATTTTTTTTTATTTTGTCGCATAGTACAGTTTTTTTAAATGATTTGGAACGCTCACTTTTTTCTTCTAATAAAAATGGGTCTTTTTATTTATCTAAAAAAAAAACTAGGTATAATTTTTAAGCCAAAGATGGATAGCTTTATGTTCTTTTAATAAAAAAAAAATGGATTTTTTATTTTATCATTATTTATCTAAAATTATTAAACCAAAGATAGATAGCTTTACATATGTATGCTGATGAAATGAAAATCAAAATATCGTATATTTTTGACAGTTTCTATGGCTGTAAATAAATAAATTCTCTCAACTTACTCACTACTCTCTTCTCACTTTCTCTCTCTTACTCACTAATCATAACCAGTGTTGCCGTTTAGCTATTTTTAACCAAAATTTTCGGATTTGGTTATTTATTTTTCTTATAAAAAGAGCTTTTGTTATGTTTGTAGAAATGAATTAATTAGTAAGACTAAAATTTTATTTTGTTATTTTTTGTTTCTTTTCTTACTATGTTGTATTAATTATAATTTATATTTGAAAAAAATAAAATAAAAAAGCTGTTAATTTAATTTTGCTTATATTTGTCTTATTTGGTAATTTTTTCACAAATGTTGGTTACAATATTTTTTTTCGTTGCAACACTGACCAGAATAAGTGATTTCAGAAAAATTAATAAAAAAGTGGTCAAACAACAAAAACGCACGATGAGGACAACGCATTGTTACGCTCTTGATTTCTGTTTCCTTCCCTTCTATCTTTCACCCCGCGCACAGTGGTTGCGACCATATGACAAAAATAAAAAAAAAATTACATATTTCTATATTGGGTTTGTAGCGAAATAAATATTCGCTAATGTCATCAAATTTCTCTCTTCTGAATTTGTTTTGATAGTATCTAACGGTAATTTTTAAATGCAAACAATTAAAGTGCGATTTTATATAGAAGAAGAAAGTTGACTAAGCGACTGTGAAAACAAAGTGAATATCAAATTGTTAAAATACATTTAATTAAAGTGCCCAATTAAAATGGAAATTAATGTGAATGGTATTGACATTATTTTTAAGAAATAATAACTTAATAAATTGTGTTATAGTTTTCGTAAAGTACTGATTTTTAAGAAGTGTTTTTATTAACACCGTTTGAAATTCTTTGTAAAAAATAATTAGAGTTTTAATTAGTTTCCCAATGAAAGCCAATGACCAAATTGGTTTGTAAATATTGATACACATCTATAGTAAAAAATTGTTTTTCTATATATTTTATATACTGGCTTAACCTCTGTGTTTATTGTGTTTTTAAAATTTGTTGTGTATCTCATTTGATTTAATAATACTGACATTTTTGTTGTTATTGATAGTTTTTTTTTTTTTATTCTACATAATAGAAACCCCGTCAATGCATGTTTTCACGAATGACAATTTTCGAGCTTTCGTGCTCTAAAAAGGGTTCAAATTCGGCGAAATCACAGCAAGTTTATGACGAAGTAATCTAATTAATTAATTTTGAATGCGAAGAAGGTGCGTTTTGTGATTTATTGAAATGTGTACAATATTTATGTAAAAGAATTGTTGACATTTGGAAAAAGAATCACCGCTTAAAATCAGACGTTTTAAAAAATCATTCAGACTGGTTAGCTAAAAAAGAGGTTGTTTTTTTAAAACTGAAAAACGTTTCTGTGTCACCTAAAGAACAAGTATTAAAAGCGAATGAACGTGGTCGCCCTTCATCTGATTTCTCAAGTTCTTCAAAAAGAACAAAACAACGAAGAGTAGCAAAGTTGGCAGAAACTGATGCGACTGCAGCGGATGCCTTACATAGTCTATGTTCAGAATCAAAGCAAGCTTGTTCGGAATCAAATGCCGCTGAAGTTCTTGCATTAATAATTGACACAAATTTAACAAAGCAACAGTATTGGCATATTCGAAATTTTGTAAACTCTAAGGTTTCCTTCAGTTTATTCCCTATTACCACGTAAAAAGAAAAGTACGCTACTAAAATCTACAATTGCATTGTTGCAAGAGTAGCTTTTTTTATATGTTTGATATTTTTTTGAAAACAATAAAGTACTGAATTTAATTTGCAGAAAAACACGTATTTGAAAGATTTCTGGAAAACCGAAAATTTATTCTGAATATTTTATCAGGAAAAAATTTAAAAAATGGGCGGTAGGGGCAGGTGACCGCGCCCATTTTTTTAGAATATTGTGGTTATTATATCCGAAATGTACTGGTAAAATTTCAAGACTATATCTTTAATATAATTATTTTTGTCGCTCCTTCCCATACAAGTGCAACCACTGTGCCGCGTCATGAAATATTTTTGAAAAATATTCCAAAATATGTTAAAATGTAAATATGTTAAAATATAAATATAAATCTTTATACTCTATTTTCTTTGATAATATCCATGCAGCTTTTCAAGTATATCTTGCAATAATTATGTAAGTATTCTATATCACTCGACATCGATGATAGCATATCAGATGAGAAATTGAAGAAAAACCCAATTTCCATTGTTAAAAAGTTAAAGTCTGTGATCGAAAAATATAAATGTCCAATAAAATCTGTTAATAGAGCTGATACTTAAATTTCTAAATAGATTTGTTTGTATCAGGAGGTGGTACATGTGAATATATGCAAACATAGTCACCGTTAGTTTTCTTAATGAATTAACAGAACATCTTTATGGTTTTGGAAAAGAGAAAGAGAGAGCAAATGTCAAACGTCGTAGCACAAACGTGCATCTGTCACTGTGATCAGAATCATTTTCGGGAGAAAATTATTATTTAAATAAAATATACTCTGTTCACTTTTTGTTCAAAAACTTTTAACTTAAAATAGGTTAAAATATTTTCAGCTTACCTGCCGCAATACCAGCTATAGCTTCAGAGGCAAAATGCTTTACGTCAACGTCTGTGTCAGCGTTCAGTTTTTCCAAAGTTTTCTTAACTTGCGAATCAATTACACTGCTATCAAGATAAGGTGAAATTTTTTGAAGGGTTTTTGCAACATTAAACCTAACATTAGCCACTGGATCTGAAGCTAATAAAAGAACAGTAGGTAACAACAGTTTTGTAGTTATATCTGTTCCGCAAACTTCAGCTAACATGTTCAAACAGAAAAGACAAGTCATTCCTGTAAATGAAAAAAATATTTAGCTACATTGTAGTCCCTTATTTATAACTAAATCATACTATGAAGGTAATTTTTGTTGCGAGACATCACTAATATCATTGGAATAATAGCCTGTTCTGCCCATTGAGCTCCAAATTGTTCAACCAACTTCTTCATGTTTAACGTAGCAGCTTCGCGTATGGCATAAACGTGGTCATTAAGCCAACCCATACAAAGACCTCTCAGCTTTTGATCAAAAAATTCTTGTCCTAACTGCCCAGCTAGAGCTGGCATATACTCGATAATAGCTAAACGTACACGCCATTTTGAATCTTCAGCAAGTTCAACTATAGCAGGTAACAAAGACTACAAAATATTCTTAATTTGAATTCAGTAATACAACTAAAATAAGAAAGTAATTACTTGAGACAATTGCTGAATTCCGATAACATCATTTACACAATCCAGGTTTGATATAATGTTTAAACGCACTTCTGGACATTCATCTTTCAACTGTACTAGGAATAAAGGCAAAAGATGTTCAACAGTATTGTAAGCGCCAAGCATTGGACTTAATCCCATTATTACTGAAGCCAAGGCAGATTTGACGTGAGGATTGGAATCTGAGACCAAATCTCGAACATATGGTAAGATTGAAGTCATTATAATATGTACTTGGTTTGCTTTATCTAAATTGGCACAAAAGTCTTTAACTTTAGTAGCAACGGCGGCACGAACTTCAGCTTCAGCATCTTTCAGCAAATACTTTATTTTGGAAGACAAAAAATTAAAAAGTGAAAAAACTTAATTTTAAAGATTTTTTGTACTTGAAATGCGGGCACCAAATCAACGCGTGTTATTTCAGGTCCGACTGCTTTCTGCAAGTCTACGAATTTTTCTGCAACCATATATCGAACTCGCCAGGAAGAATCACTAGCGCATTGACGTAATGTAGGCAGTACTAACTAATAAAACAAAAATAACATTATTAACTAAATGCTAACATAAATAATAATATTTCAATTTCTTTTCCTTACATGTTCCACATCTTCTTGCGGCAACAACTGAGCAATGCTTACGCAAGCTTCGACAGCCAAAAGTCGAACGGAATCCTAAAAACAAAAAGGATTACAAATTTTAAACCATAAAAAATAAAAATATTTACCTGATCGTCTTGTGCCAACTGAACGAAGTTAGGAATCAGATCCGACTTCAAGTATTCAATTTCGACGACTTTAGCAAACTCCCCAAGTTTGCTGGCAGCAGCCCTACGAACCATTGGTGTTTCATCCTGACATAATTTTCTAAAATTTGCTCGCAGTTCGGCCTTAACAGCTTGTGAAACCCGGGGGTAGCAAACGGAAAACAATCCACAAGCAGAAGTACGGGAGGTAAACCAATCACCAGAGACTAGACGTTGTAGAGTTGGTACAACATGTATTTCCAGATCTTGTGCACTATGTTCAGCCGCAACAGTACGCAAAGATTCTACGGCCTTATCACGTACAACAGTTTCCTCAACTGTAGCCAAACTTTCTAATGGAGGTATTAAATACATAGCATATTCAGGTCCTCCAACTAGACCTACATCAATCAAAATTTACTTTATACTTCATAGTTATCAAAAATGTTATATATTTCGTTATATTTACTAGTAAAGTTTCCAAGTTGGTCAGCTAATGCCAATAACACTTCGTCTTCATCGTAAATGGTCTCGGTTAAAAATGGAATCAATTCAGAACGAGTACGCTCTTCTCCTAGAGCAAGAGCAATAGTTGAGAGCTTCTTAATGGAGTTAAGCCGCAACTAAAGATATAATTTATATAGATTACTTTTCAATATAAATTTATATTTATTTTCTAATATTAAATAAAAGAATCGTTTTATTCATCAAATTATTGAAGCATTTCTAAAATATATGTCATGTATGTATGTATTGTTACGTTTTTAATTATTGCAAAACGTTTATATTTCCTGAATTCGTAGATTATGGTGAAAGTAAAATAAATTGCATAGAAATTCTTTAATTTATTTAAGGAAATTCTTTAATTAAAGATGCACTTGTGAGCGCGTCCCGAGGTGACGGATAGAGGATAAAGATGGGAGCATTCTCTCTTCCAATCTCTTCAATGTGATCATTCTCTAGCACTCTAAGACTTCCCGCCGATCAAAACCGGCGACGGGGGTTTGGAACAACTAACTAAAGAATGTAAAGCTACGGTACTGTAATCTCCTCGCGAGTCGTGTACCGCCTTTATCCTTCGCTCGTGAGCTAATCGAAACGAATACAAATGCGCTATCAGAAGATTAAGATAAGTTGGAACCCAGGGGGTTTCAAATTCTAAATTTATAGACGAAAGTCAAAATAATACTATAATTTCTTCTAACAAAGCAAAATGATTGATGAGGTCAGTGATAGGGTCTCGAAACACACGACCAAGAAGATGTGACCATCCGGTGCTCATTGTTATTATTATTGTCTTTATTAGAAGTATTTATAATACTCTTAAAATACATTTCATTTTAATTACATTCAACAATTAGGTAAACCTTGATCAAAAATAAACATGTTTTATAAAATCTACTATTCTCTTTCTAAAAATATTTATATTCGGTTCATTTCACATCAGCCGGTATCATGTTGTATAGATTCAATCCTTTACTGAATAAAGATCTCTGCATTGCATTTGTAGGGTTGAACTTCTCCAACATAGCTTATTTTCTCGATCACACTCTGGTGCACATCCCATTTTCATTTTCTGAATAAAAAGTATTGTATTTATCTACAGTCTTTGTTTTACATTTAATCGATGTAAACCGGTTACATTTTAAAATTGAGCGCATAGCCTTATTTTGTAATTTTTGTAGTCTATTTATTTGATGGTCTGAACACCAGGTAAATAATATCGTTGAACCATATTCAAAGTATGGTTTTATCATTGTGTTATTGTTTCTTACTCGCTTAAAAAAAACCCAATTTTTTTTTAGATATATTCAATGTGTTCCTTAAAATTTAAACATTTATCTATTAAGAAACTCAGATATTTAATTGCGTTCACTTTTTCTACAATCACATTATTTATCATTAGGTGAAGTCCAGAAGCTCCAAAAGGAACTGGAATCTTTAGCCACCTCATCTGAGGCGGCAAACAGAGTACAGTCTCCCGAGGAAAAGAATTCCGGTAAAACACCGAAAAAGAAAAAAGATCCGCGCGAAATCTTCTGCTATGAAGAGGCTAAAGGTGAGTAGAGGGAAACAGCCATCATCTTACGGAAAACTGGGCAGAAGATTATACAGGGACGATCTCTGATAAGATTCCTGATGACCAGGATGAAAAGATAGAAGATCTGGTGAACAATAAAATATTGGACTACGTAATGACATCCGCCCAGAGCATTCCAATAGAAGTCATGAGCTTTGAGTTCAAGAGGGGTGTCTAAATGGTGAAGTTAGCACCACAATCGTGAGCAAGCACCCTCAAAGAGGTCATTAAAGTCCTGAAACTGGATGATGGCAATTTGTACCTTTTGCCAGCTTATTTGTCGCTCGACTCCACGGCATTATCATCAGGATGTGGACCTAGTTTCTTACCCCATTTATGTCGTATATTTTAATTTTATACAACAGTGGCGCAACCGATTTTTGAGGAATTTTATCATGGCAATTTTATTTTATCTCAAAGTTTTTACCAGAAATCTGTTGGAAGCATCCGAATGAATAAATTTTCATATTGCGCTTTGTTGGAGATGTCTGACCTGGGGTTTGAATCGTGGCCTCATGTCTAGTAAGCCAACACACTACCTACTAGACTACGACGACTTCTATGACCTAACTATACTTAATATATGTATGTAGCAAAGCAACTTTTGTTAAAAACTTAAGGAAGGAGTGCTAGACATAACAATCTGCTCCGAGAAACTTATAGACGTCATCTAAGAATGGAGGGTCCTAGATGAATACTCATTATAGAACCTTCGATATATAGCGTTCAAACGACCTACCAACGCCCGATTGTATAAAATTCCTGAATAAAATGAAGACCAATTGAACAAAATTCTAGTGAAAATCTAATCTAGGGCGATGTATTTCTGATTACGCTAGCATAGGATAGAATCCAACTAATTATTTATGCTCTATTTTAGCCTTTCGAAGACAGTTGTGTCCTTCGGGAAAGGTAATCTTCACAGGAGAAACCCTGGGTAACAAAAGAAATTCGAAGAAATGAGAAAGAGGTCTGAAGACTTTTTAATACAGCGAAATGTAAAGACTCACAGGCAAGTATGACTCGACTCGCATTGAGTACAATAAAATGATACTAGCTCTAACGGATATAAGATATAAAATTGAATTGAATTGAGCTGCTTTAGTTTTTGACAACTAAATTTTAAACACTTTAATTTTTCTTTTATTTTCTTCAAAAATTTCGATTTAAATTTAAAAAAATTAATTAAAATTTTTTTTTAAATAATTGTTTTCGTTTTAATAAATTAACAAGACCTCAAAGATTTGTAATAGCTATCTTTACAAATCCTCAGGTCACTAGATATCTTTAGAAATTGGTATGCCTATGTCTGCCCCTAGTGAACATGCTGCAATGAATCACAATTGAATTGAATCACATAATTTTGTAAACTTGCTGAGAAAAACAAAACAAAGTGATGTATTTTTTATTTTGCCGAAATTGATTTTATCCAGGCATTCCAACGACGAAAAGGCTCAATGACTTCTTGACTCAGTACCTCAGGATCTAAAAGTGCTTTAAAGGCAAATGAAAAAAATAAAAATGAAATAAACGGCAAAAAATCCATCATTTCATTCCAGTCACTGCCATACTTTATTTGAAAAGCAGCAATTTTATAATTTTTGGAAATGAACAAAATCGTTCGAAATCTGAAGAACCTAAAACAAAATCGATCGGAATTGCATATACGGAATCAAAACCATTCCGATCGGAATCTGTGACATGCCTGATATATACACATTGACAAATTGATGTTAAAAATTTTTATCAGCTGACAATTTTTGAATGTACGGTTCGTTTCCACGTCGAATTTATAATAGGAATTTTCAAGTGAAAGGGAATTGAATTATCTCGTAGTCACAAATTTCATTGATTAATCGCATACATATTTTTTAAAGGATGTTAACCTAATGTTAATATGTGCAAAAAGTTTGCATTGTAAAATAATTCGTTGTTAATCAAAATGTAGTGAAATTAGAGAAAGCTGTTTTTTCTCGAATGTATAAAAACTTTACGATGAAGGAATTCCATCCACCGCAATTTTTTTATATTTAATTGATGTTTGAAATAAAATGTTAATGTTCTAAAATGTACATTCAACAAAAATGACTATTCAAATAATTGTAGAAAATCAGAACCATTGAAATTTAGTGAAATTAAGCCAAGAAATGGAAAACATAACAGCTTACCAGATTTAAATAAGACGTTAATGTAGGACACTATTTAAAAATAAGAAATAGGAGATTCGAGAAAAATCATTCAACGCCAGTTTGCAATGGTTAGAATTCGTTTAAGTATAAATGGACAATATAATAGAACTTTAATAGCTTTTTGGAAATAGGGACGCTTTAGTTTGGGTACAATTAGTGTATATACTATCAGAATATAATTATTAGAAGTTTATAGTAAACTCAAGAATATTTGATATCTTATAATCGTACCCTATATAAACCAATGTCATGTAAGGCTCACTAAAGATGAAAGTTAAATTAATATTAAAGGTTATCAATACAAATAACTTTAAAATTAAACAACTTTTAAAATATATCAATTTTTACTAATAAAAATAATAATAACAATAATAATATTATTTGAAGTTTTTTTTTTTTATATCAACTCACTGCTGATGCCAAAAATAAAAATGTATGTAGTTGCGTTGGTGAGGGAGCAAAGAGCACTGTTCGAAAAGTTGGTTAAATTAAAAGATTTCTGCCTCTATTTTAGAGTACCAAAAATATAATTTTATTTGACTTTCGATATCTTCCATGACTGTTTCACAACATAAAAAAATATGAACGAGAAGTAATGCAAATGTGTTTAACTTTAGTTAAAAAAAAATTTTGTCGCATACCAAATTCAATTTCTTTCGGTGCAGCTGAAGAATATAATAATAAAGGAGCATAACAAACCTGAGTTCTTTCTGAACAATTGTGCTATGGCTTGGAAATCATTACTCTCCTTTTATAGAACTATATGTGAATTAAGGTCTAATAAACTCAGCTTGTGTAGAACTATATGTAGGCTGTGGCCTAGCGGCTTTCGAAAGTTTTTTTGTTGTTGGAATTTCTCATCAGGAAAAAAAAATTCTGATTGTACAAATGTTGCCGAGTTGACTGTTCTTGGAACGACTAGTTGTAGGGTCAACGTAGATCCGATTGCTGTTTCTTGTAGTTATTGTTTTATTCATTTATTATTTTTAAATAATCTTCCCGAATTTTAAACTGTGGTAGAAAATTGTTCTTTAAGATACTAGTAAATTTTAATTTTACTTAGTATATAGAGCTTATAGTCATAGTCCTGCACTATATGTAGTATGTACATACTTCACGTTCAGTTCAAATGCGTTAAAAAAATGTCAACAATTAAAAATTTATTTATGATCCTAATTTATCTGGCATATATGGCTCAATTTTACTAAAATGTATAATTAAAACCGTATTAGCTGAATTATGTCAAATTCACATGTAAATTGTAGGATTGAAATTTAATATCACAAAAGCGAATATATACATTTTTATGTAAATAACGTGAACGCATGAATGAATTAAAGGTTAAAAAATAAAAAGATATTAATAGTAAATAACACCACCACTTACTTGAACATCTTCGTTTTTAAGTTCATCAATTAGAACTGCAATAGGGTAAAGCGAATCATCGACAGATTTGTCACTCGTTGCCATTTTCAGTTTATCAAAACTAAATAAAACTTTTTACTTTAGGTTATAAAACTCAAATTCTTTGTTTTGTGAATGATCAAATATACAATTTGTGAAAAGATTTTTCTTAAAATTATAATTTTTTTTCTCGATAATATCTTATTAATGCATATAACAGCTTGTGAAAATTGCTATTAACGATTAAATTTTCGGGTTATTCTCGTTGAGGCTTCTAAATCACAGAGTTGCCAGACTTCCAATAAAACTTTATATGGGAACTGCGTTAGTAGTAAAACAACAAACTACACTTTAAGAAATACTATACTTTAACAGTGACCAACACTGACATTACAATTATTTGTTTAAAAGTGAAATTTCGGAAACTCTAAAGCTTCATTTTCAATTTTCTATTTCAATTTTTCACATATACTGCTTGCTAAAGTTCAGTGAAATAGATACCTATCACGCAATTTGATATCAATTTGTTTTCCACATACTTCCTCGAGGAAGTAATAAAAAATTTTAGCGAAGGATTTTTTAAAAACAATTCGGTTTATGTACATCAGTTGTTTTGAAAAGGAAACTTGAAGTCCTAGATTGAAAGCAAAATTATCGATTTCGTTTAATTTTTAAATTTGTAAAGGTTTAATAAAAAATTGTTACAAAAGTGTTACACATTTAACGACAGAAATTGTACAAGAACATCGGTGTAACTTATGGTGAAATAATTTATAAAGGTGTGAGCAATTCTACAACAAACTAAAGACAACAGGCCAATTTGTTGTTTTTCTGGTTGGCTGAGATTGTCAAAATCACCTGATTGAAAATTCACCATGAAGGCAAATTTTTAAAAAATAAATAAAAACAAACAAATTGATTTCTAAACTAAATATTCAAATAAATATAATTACAACGATGAGAATCTTTTTTTTTTACTAAAATCCTTTTAAATTTAAGCCCTAGCCTTTGCTGCGATCTAATGTTAGACCTTTAATAATAGCTCCAACTCGTTTGCAATGTAAAACGACAGTCCCGAAGAGGTTATTGCGATTGCAGAAGTTGTTCCAACAAAACTATGATTTGCCGGTATATCTTCAAGGTGGCCAAAGCGTCAAGATCTTGTATTTGACCACATTAGGCTTATGAAGTCGCCGTAGTCTAGTAGGTAGTGTGTTGGTTTATTAGACGTAAAGCCAGGGTTCGAGCCACAGGCCAGACATCAAAACAAAATACAAAAAGTATTTTCTTCGGCGATTTCCTCTCAGCAGATTTCTGGCAAAAACTCTGAGAGTAATTAAAATTGCCATGAAAAGTTTCTCAAAAAAAAAAATAAATCTGTCGTTCGGAGTCGACTTTAAACTGTAGGTCCCGCCACTTATGTATAAAATTAACACACACAACATAAGTGGTGTGAGATACTAGGTCAATAATCCTGACTGAAGGGTTGTAATGACCAATTATGTATGTATGTATGTAGGCTTATGTGGTTTGGGGTTAGTGATGCAATTATGGTTTTTTGCTACTATAAGTGTATAAATCAGATATCAATCAGGATATTATGATGAACTTTACTTAAAAAATATTATATCAACATTTTATTTTTGATAATAAAACAATTTCACATTTGAATTTAATATTAAACATCAATTAACTGTTATCAACTACGATATTTTTGGAGGATGGCCATCTTCATCCATTTTATCAACAACGAGTTTCAGGCAATCCTTAGTGGAAACCTTTTCTAAATTATACATCTTGCTGAGATCCATGGTAGAGATATGTTCAATCATTTCTTTAAAACGTTCCTGTTTGATAATGGCTTTAACGAATTATCTGGTTGACAACGGTGATCTTGTGGGTGCTGTTTTCCTCTCTTGCGTTTCTTTGGAATCATTTTTTCTATGATTTTACGTATTATTAATTTCGTAGCTATCAGCGGGAAGATCTTCTTATTGCTTTTCGTTAAGTTTGTCTGTAGTTTCTTTTGAATGTTGCTTATCTTCTTTACTATAAAATTTTTTAAATTTAAATTTAAAAATTTGAACTGTCAAAATGAAAACATAAACAAATAATAATTTGACAGTCTCTACCTCTATACAACAACATAATCACCTGACGACCTAACCACACCTATAAGTAATTTCACCATGGGTGTAACTATTTTCTCTAACAATTTTACAAACACACTTAATATAACAATGTCACAAACATAAGTGACAAGTAATCTGGAAGGGTAATATGAGTGAAACTTGTAACCAATCATTCCGCCAGTAAACGGCTATCGTTAATGACGTGGTTCTAAGAGAATCTGTTATCATTCTCACTACCATCCCCATATCATCTCAAACCAGGTTTGACGATTCCTTAGTTACAAACTCGTATAACCAGTATACATTTATAGGGGTTTTAGCACAGTTTAGACATATTTATCTGTTACAGCAATAAAAAGTAATTGCCGTCTTATTGGTTTCACATTCTTTGTTCGTTGTACAATTCCGATCAAGGCATATCCAATAGGTAAACTTATGTCAACAGCTGACGCGTTTTTAAATGTCAAAATTTTGTTGTTTTTTTGTTTGTTTTGTTTCGATAATCATTTTCGCATTTATAAACCCTCATATGTACCGGATGTATCCTTAACGATACGCACTTTAGAAATTCTTCAGGATTATTATTTCAAAGCCAATTTTATTAAAATTTTTGCAAGATGATTAATAATATTTAAGCCTTTAACACTAAATCCATATATCTTTTAAACTACAACCTAGATTTACTATATTTATATTTATTTAGACGAGGCTGATGAATTACCCAAAAAAAGATTTCGGTCTCTCCAACTAGGTGCCAAAGCTATGACCAATAACAAATAACGTTTGCATCTGCCATTTTTATCGATGGCCATATAAAAACATGTTCTTTAGATAAAGTGGAAATGTTATTGACTGCATGGAATAATTTTTTTTTAATTTATAGGTGCCCCACTATTGCGTAATTAAGCATGACATAAAAATCAAAAGAAATTTCAATATATAAAATGTATTTAGTTTTTTTAATTGCTTTTATTAATTTCCTAGAGGTTTGAGGGTTAATTTTTTTGACATACCGCGTACTCTTTAACAAAAACAAAATGCCTGTTGTTTTTGCATTGTTGTACTTGTTGTACACTTAAGGTTACCTATTAGATGTGCCTTGATTCCGATAGTAATCTTTAGTCGCTGTTACCGATAGGTCACATAGGCGATAGTCATGTAACATGCTCTTTCCGGGGCTTTCAGTATTACTCTACTGAATTGCCATAGCAAAGGCGAGAGTACTCCTCTTAGTGGTGTGTCATGTACCGTAACTTTAGGAACACGTGAAACACGCAAAGTAGATGACCGCAGGGTTAATATCCAGTTGTCTCATGTAACCTACTCAATTTAAAAATCGACATCGGTTCAGTGTTATTGAAATCACCCTTAATTAAAAATAGAATATTTGAACGAGTAAGTTTTTAAATTATTATAACTTTTTCTTTTTTTCTAACTCATAATTCAAATCTTTTCGATATATAGAAAATATTATTTAAGCTGAAAAATACGGTGAGCAGTGTGAACATTTCGCCCATTTTACAACATTACATCCAGTGGAATGAGAATTCATCTGACTAGGGAAAACAAATTTACTATGTAGAATAAAATGACATAATACCTATTATTTGCTGGCACTGAGGTTTTAACTAGAGTTTGGTTGTGGGTTGCGCTCTTCTTTTGTAGATGGAGTCAACAAAAATCAACGTAAAAGCTGTCGTTAGTTGGGCGTTCTACAAAAAAAGCGTATGGAGTATAAGCTCATCTGTAGGTTAGGTTAGAGAACGTTTACTTGTCAACTGTAACAAGTACAGTACCCGGAGGTCGAATTGACCTATTGTACAACGTCCTGGCTTCTCACACCACTTGTGTTGTGTGCGTTAATTTTATAAATGACTGGCGGGACCTACAGTTTAAAGTCGACTCCGAACGACAGACTTTTTTGAGAAGCTTTTCATGGCAATTTTTACTCTCAGAGTTTTTGCCAAAAATCTGCTGAGGGAAGTCGCCGAAGAAATATTTTCATATTTTCGTTTTGATGTCTGACCTAGGATACGAACTCGGGGCTTTCGTCTAATAAGCCAACACACTACCTACTAGACCACGGCGACTTCAAGCTCATCTGTAATTAAAAACAGAAAGCACACAACAGATAAAAAGAGAACGAATTAGTTTTGCTCTTGATTAGGGAGTAGAACGAGCTTCACAATTGTCCATATAAGAACGCCATTGGCGGTATGAAAATCGTACATCGTAAGCATCTTCGAATCAAGGGCAAAATAAACCCGTTTGATTCGACATAGCTTCCATTCACTAGGAGTAAATTATCAAGACGAGTGACAGTAAGTGTTAAAGAGTGCCTAGAACGGCCATTGAAGGCCATTCGTTGTAGGTCAACGTATGTAGGGTTATACATACATAATTGGCCATTACAACCCTTCAGTCAGGATTACGGCCTAGATTCTCACACCACTTATGTTGTGTGCGTTAATTATATACATGAGTGGCGGGACCTACAGTTTAAAGTCAACTCCGAATGACAGATTTTTGAGAAGCTTTTCATGGCAATTTTAATTACTCTCAGAGAAATATTTTCATATTCTCGTTTTGATGTCTGACCTGGGATTTGAACTCGGACCTTACGTCTAATAAGCCAACACACTACCTACTAGAATACGGCGACTTCATGTAGAGTTATAAAGAGATTAAAAATGAGTAATGTTTTTAATGGGCGAAAGTGGAACCATCCTTCAGTAAAGAAAGTTCAGGGAAATGTGAAATTTCATACAAAATGGTCTAACGTTACATTGCAAATTAAATCTCACTTTGATTGAACTCACAGACAGAGTGTCTTGAGACGACTTTTCTTTTGGGTGTACAGAGTAATAGAAACGAAAGAATGCTCCGAAAATCTCAGTTTGTGTAATTTTGACCTGTATTAAACGCTTTTCAAGTTAAGTATTCGGCTTACAAAACGACAGCTCTTCATTACCTTTCCGCCAAATATCAGAAGTAGAAAGCTCATTAGCGCTAACACCACGACTAGCCAAATCACAGGTCTGTGATAAGATTCCAAAATTTTTGTTCTGGAAACGAGGAAATGAGAAATTAATTCACGAGACGGAATTAGGACTCTATTATACAGAGTGGCAGCATATGCTTTCTCAGAAGTGTCGCAAAATGCATGAAGATGTACTTCATAGTGAGTGTTAAAATTAACCCAAAATGGGATGTTAATACTTTCGATGTAATCATCGACAAACTTACGTCAACTGTTCAACGTCATGGGTTTCAAACATTCGTCCGAATCAGCTCTGCTCCAAATTTGTTGGATAAGAATCTTATGGCGATTTCTTTTCTGGCATGAATGTTGCCTTTATTCTGCCTTTTTGCCCTTTTGCTGTTCTTTTCTGAAAAAAATGCAATTTTGTAAATTAGTAACGTGTTCTTTTCTAAAAATTTTGCCATAAAACCCAGAAAATATGCTGCATGTTTGACCCTAAATTTAATCAAAGGGTTGTAAGGGCAGCACTTTTAAAACAGCTGTTCTTGTTATTGTTTTGAAAAAAATAACAAAAATTATTTGTTTTAAAAGTGGTGAAATGAAAGCAAAAAATATTATTTTGGAAAATTTGTTGGAATCCTCTTCATCGTCAGATATGGAGGACATGTATCCATTATTATTAAAACGAAACTCTTGCCGCGAGTTTAAAATTTTGCTGAAAATGTTATTTATCAGTATTGCGCCAGGTTCTAGTAACAAATTTATAAACAAACAACAGCTGACTAAAGGTGTTGATAATTTTATTTTTGTAAAACCAGAATGAGCTTCAAAATCGCTAAAAAAATTTTATTTTATTTTAGCGATATGAAATTTACTAGTCGAGGACTACAAAGAAACATATGCATATGCATTATTATCCCAACAAAAAAGGTTTGAGATGAGTTAACTTAAAAATTAAAATTTTTTTAAAATTGTAATAAGATTATTTATAAATACTTTTGAATGGAATTTGGTTATTATCTTTTGTAATAAAAATATTTCCCAAAAAATTCCAAAAATTTGATTTTTAGTTTTTATATAGAAATTCGAAAAAAATTACTAAATAATTAATAACATATTGTGCCAACTAAAGAGATTTGAAAACATTGGCCCTAAAGTTGATTTTAAATAAAAATAAAAGTTTTAACTTGTATGACCCCGGAGCGCTCGGTAAAAATATTATTATATTTTTTATTTAAAACATTTTATGTAATGTTAGCTTTCCGAAAATAAAAAAATAATTTAATTGGAAATTATTTGGATAATTAAAAAAAATATTTTTTCATTTTCTATACAATGATTAGTTTTAAAATCGTTAACTAAGTAAAAAAACACTAAATTGGTATTAAACTACAAAAATAATTGCGTAAAGGGCAATGATTTTTGTTCTTTTGTAATCGTTTAATATGCAACACATTATGAGGGTTCGTGCAACCTTCAATAAGTGCTACAAAATATGTAGGCAACATTTTTTGCCAGAAAAGAAATCACCATTAGTAATCTAAGAATGTTTGCCCTCACCTGGGTAACAACCTTGTCGCGATGTGGGGGCTTAAGTGTACCTGTTTGGGGATGGGGTGCATAACTAAAGGTTACCGTAATATCGTGAGAGGACTGTTTTCGAATTGATGTCTCTTAGGTGATCTTACTATGCGTCATCACTGCCTCACTAATGACCCTGCGCCACCTTAAAGTTGACATCGCTCTTATCCAGGAACCTTGGAGCCTTAGGGATAGAATTCTGGTTATAGATTACTTATTTCCAATGCAAGTGATAAAGTAAGAACCTGTATTTTAGTTAGTAGTAAGCTGAATTTGTTAATCAATCTTCCCTTTTGTACAGATGACGTAACAACTGTGGCGAACAGATACCTGATGACCTTGGGATCGAATTGCTGCTGTCATCTGTGTACACGCCGTATGAGGCTGCAGCTCCTCCTGATGACATAATTGCAATCCTGGTGGAGCATGCGAAGAGGAAAAGATGTCGTCTTGTCTTGGGTTGCCAATGCTTATCACACCCATTGGGTTAGTGCCGACATAAATAATAGGGGTAAGTCGATTTTGAATTTTATTATTCTTAATGGGCTTAATGTATGTAATGGCAGTAATACGCCAACTTTTAAAAATTGTTCTATGATTAGGGACTGGAGGATTTCAGATAAGTGTTCTTTCTCGGATCACGAACTTGTAACTTTCAGTATTAATCTATCTAGTGGCTTTCACAAGCTTTTTAGGAATCCAAGAAGAATCAACTGATTCAAATTTGAAGAATATCGAGGAACTTAGGGCCCTTAGGCCCACTCCTAGCATCAATGGTCGAGTTGGATCTTTGACGGACATTTAGTTGTCTTGTTACAGAGAAGCTTGTCCTCTTACTTACCCTGGTAAGAGAAGCCAGCCACCCTGGTGGAATGCGGAACTTCAAAGCGCGAGGATGTTGACTGGTCTGCACATAGATCCAGTTTTAATGATTATAAGAGGGCAATTGAGTGCTCAAAAAGAACCACCTGGATGAGTTTCTGTGAAAGTATCGAGGGTGTTTATGCTGTGCCTCGTTTCCGTAGAATGTTGTCTAAGGACCCCAAACTCCTAGGCTTCATCCAAAAGAACGATGGCGCATGGACAGCTTCGAGAAAAGAAAACTTAGAGGTTCTATTGGACACTCATTTGGGTATAGCTGATCCCTTCTGTAATGCTGGCATGACACCCAACTTGGAGAAAATCATTACCTGGGATATGGCCAAATGGGCTGTAAGTAGCCTTGAGCCCTTTAAGTCGCCTGTCGCTCCTAAGGATTATAGACCGATATCGATCTCATCCTTTCTTTTGAAAGCTTTGGAGAGACTTATCGACCTAAATTTGAGGTCAAACATCGACCGGTCTCTGTTGAGTACGTTGCAACATGCTTACGTTAGGGGTAAGTAAGTTGAGAGCGCCTTTCATGATGTGACAAGCTTTTTTGAGGCGAATTTACCTAGGTGTGAGTACACTTTGTCTGCCTTCTTAGATATTGAGGGGGCCTTTAACAATGTTACCACTTCTTCAACTGAGGATTTACTTAGGGATATAAATGCCCCAGATTTTCTGGTGCGGTTATCACTCACATGCTGGGTACTGGATCGGACAAATCCGATCGAATCTGGGTGGATGTTCTATCGTTAAGCGTGGAACCGTAACAACTCGATTAACGGATTTCGGCCTGCCGCAACACATCCTTCCAGGCGCCTCTGCTTCTTGCGCGCCTACGCCAGTTGGTCACACCAATCGATGACAGAGCTTCCTCGATTTTGTTCTTCCAACGAATACAAGGTTGTCCTCTTCGCCGACTTCTGTAGATCCCCGCATCAAATACCCGTCTCGCCGGAGCATCCTCCTCCATACGAAAGACATGGCCGAGCCAGCGCAGCCGCTGAATATTAATACGCTGCACAACGTCTATGTCGTTGAGGATCTCATACAGCTCACTGCTGAATCGGATGCGGAAATCATCGCTAACTCGCACTGGACCGAAGATCTTACGTAGGAATTTTCTCTCGAATACTCTCAAGGCTGCTGCATCAGTGCTTAATAGGGTCCATGCCTCTGCGCCATAAAGAAGCGCGGGTAGGATGAGCGTCTAGTAGAGTATTAGTTTTGTCGTACGAGAGAGGTCTCTGTTACTCAATTGCCCATTGAGACCATAGTAGCACCTGTTGGCAAGAGTGATCTTGCGTTTTATCTCCCGACTGACATCATTTTTGGTGGGAACGGCGGAGCCAAGATAAATAAATTCCTTGACTGTATCAAAAGTATAGTTATCGGCCGTAATCTGAGAATCAATACGCCGCAAGTCTCTACTTGTCGATAACATACACTTTGTTTTGCCCTCATTTACTGCCGGATCCATCTTAGTAGACTCCCGTTCAATAGCACTAAAGGCAGCAGTTACATCTCGCTTGGTACGTCTTATGATGTCGATGTCGTCAGCGAACGCAAGCAACTGGACACTTTTTTGAAAAATAGTGCCATTGCGATGCACTCCCGCCTTTCGCAGAACACTCTCCATGACGAAGTTGAAGAGGTCGCATGATAAGGGGTCCCCTTGTCTGAAACCCCGCACGGTATCAAAAGGTTCGGAGAGGTCCTTTCCTACCTTGACGGAGCTGCAGGAATTGCTCAACGTCATTCTGCATAGCCTTATCAGCTTCGCAGGTATACCGAGCTCAGACATTGCGACAAAAACACGATCCCTTATGGGGCTATCGAAGGCAGCCTTATAGTCGACAAAAAGATGGTGTGTCGACTTGTTTTTCGTGGGTCTTTTCCAGGATTTGGCGTAGTGTGAAGATTTGGTCGATGGTGGACTTCCCAGGTCCGATTTAATTTATAATTGTTTTTAAGACGCATAATCGCGACTTTGACCTCTTAATGGCTAGGCAGCGGAATCTCCAAGCCGTCATCATCGATCGGGTTCGGAACAACATCTCTAGAGGCGGTATTGGTGTCGTCATCGCTTTGTAGCAGAGTAGAGAAGTGTTTCCTTCACAACCTCAGCACCCCCTGCGGATCTGTTACCAAGTTTCCACTCTCATCTTTGCAGGAAGACTCTCCGGGCTTATAACCCTCGGTTAGACGCTTAACCTTTTGATAGAATTTTCGAGTGTCGTTCCTACATCGACTTCCTCACGCTCACGCCTTTCCTGCTTGCTCTTCTTGCGTCTGAAAAGGCACTTATCATATACGTCCTCGAGTTTTGTGTAGAATGCATCTTTAACACATCGTCCTTTTCTCCGTCGGGGCGTGAGCACAAATTAGGCTGATGTTGTAGAAATTTGCCCTGATGCGGATTATGACTATTCTTTCGTTCACAGGCGTGAACCCAGAGACAAGGTGACGAAGTCTCTTATTAACCACAAATCCGCATCCGAATTCGTGCTTTTCAACATGGCAGCTGTAATACACATCACAAGATGCAAAACTTTTGAATCCTTGTCCTATACATCGCATTTCCTTAATGGCAGTGATGTCCGTCCTTCATTTAATAAGGGCATCCGCCAGCTGGGCGGAAGCGTCTACCCTGTTAAGGGTGCGGACGTTCCATGTGCCTATTCTTAAATCGTTGTCCTTGAAACGTTTGCCGTGGTCGTCAACTTTTGAGGGGATCTATATAGAGGCTATTGTTGGGGTTTTCATTGGATGGAATTTTCACGTGGTGGGTTCCAAGCCCTACGCAGAACCCGAATTTAACGTCAAGGGGATTGGAATTCGCTGCACGCATTAGTTAACATCTAGCTACCACTTCCACTTTTTTGTCTTTTGTTACAAATAGCACAAACTTTCATTTTCAAAAAAGTTTTAAAATTATTACAATAATCACTCACAATGAAAATAAACAAATAAATTAACTGTCAAAACGAAAACATAATAATTTGACAGTCTCAACCTCTATACAACAACATAATCACCTGACGACCTAACCACAACTGATAAGTAATTTCACCATGGACTTTAGTTAGTTTAGTGTTGTTTTGCGCATATAAAATCAAATAACAATTATTGTGTACACTGTAAATTGCTTTGTGACTTTTATTTTTTTGAGATTATTGTTTGCTATTGTTAATTAATAGACAGATTTTGATATAAAATCAATTGTTTAAAAACTTTAATTAAAATTCACAACGTTAATTCAGATCTCAAAAATAAATAATAAAGTCAATTGAAACAAATCATAAAATCACAAATTTAGCGGAGCACAACTATGAACACGTCTATTCAGCACAAGAGCATAAATAATAAATAAATTAATAAATAAAAAAATAATCAAATAAAATAGGGCCATCCATTCTAGGCGAAAATTTCACACGATGCCATCTACTACTGTCTCTAACTCTTTTGACATGATTATCGATATTTGGTTTTTCTCATCATATCCCTGTTGTCTCTGGTCTGCGAGGTGGAGTATTCGAGAAAAAGCCTGCAGAACTGTATTGCACATTTTTTGACATCCGTATATTTGCTAACGTTCACAGCTTTCTGGAGACTGGTGTACATTGGTGCAGATGGGCTTACCTTGTATTAAGACGGTGTTCATTCTATAATTCTACCATGCTGTATTGGCTGGATTCTTAGCTCTAATATCGCGATTGTCAGCGTAGCGTGCCGCTTCTATTACACAATTAGGTCTTATATTGGAAATCCTTCCAGCCGAAATAAAGTACTTTGCTTCTTTGACTACAATTGTCCCAACCGCCTCCTCACCGTTTCTGGAAAATGTGGGGATGACAGCCGATGAATGGGATCCTGAAGCCGTGCCAGTTGGCTTTGTTGAAATTGGCTCAATTGAAATTGTTTTGAAATTATCTGTAGTTAAAGTTTAAGGCCGTGAAAGTATGCCAGGAGAAATGTCGTGATGCACATCCGCCTAACATAATTAGGATATATTAGAGTGGTTTCTGGCTCAAAAGGGGAATAAACAAATTAACGATTTCAAGGTCGGTATCTCCGTCATGCTCATCACTTCTAGGATATTATCAGGTGTAGGAGAAATGAGTAGGATTGTCACTAATAGATGACATTACTTTCAACAATTGTCGGGAGCTCGTCACCATTGTCTGTCTTTTTCTAATGATTTCATAATTCCCAAATGGTTATTTTGAGTATGTTACTGGTCCAAAATGAAACTCTCGCATTAGTTCTTCCTACAATAATTTCTGGGGAGGAGGAATTTATGGTTCAGTACATAAAGTTGGGAGACCATCTCCGATTGCTGTTTAGACCGTGAAATCTCAAGTTTCACCGGTTTTTCCGGATATTACATTTAACAAAGGTGGTGTTGTATCTAATCCTAGTTTGGATTCTGAGCAAATCCACTCGTTGTGTCTTGGATTTTGTTCAATTCCAGTTCTAATTAATAAAGAGCAAAACTGCTGACACACTTTACCTACCTGAGCAAAAAAAATACGAAATGTACTACTTTCCAATTGTCATGGGATATTCCCATATATGGGGCGGCAGTGTATCGAAATCGAGGTGTTATCGAGTCCACAAAAGTAAAAAAAGATGGCTACTAAAGATGGAAATAAGAATAAACTTTATTATTAAATTGTTCTTTTGTAATTTATTTTTTTAGTTTTTATATTAATTTTCTAAAAATGATACAAATTCCGTCAACTTCGAAAGTTGATATTCAGACTCTGCTTTGTTGTACATGGTAAGAGCAGGTCTTTTAGGATGTACTACAAAATGTTCTCCATCGCTTTCAAAAGTCCAGTCAAGTTCCAAGTATAGATTTTTTAATTCATCTTCATCAAGGTTTGTTAGTTTAACTAAATCTTCCTTCAAAATTGATGTATAAGCATTGCCAATTAGCTGTAGTACCTTCTCCTTTGTGAATTCTGAAAAAATATATAAAAAATTGATAATAAATCACGTACCAATTTACAATAACAAATACACATAAGGTCAAAGCGCATGCTCTTCTATATATTTGGACCGGTTTTTTCTCCCCAAATTTACTTTCACAGTTAAAATTCTTTTTTTTTTAACGTAACGTACCGTAGTGAACATTGTTTTTAGCATATAGAGAACCGTTTACATTGTTCGTAAACGGAACGAAACGTTCTCTCTCGTTAGCAAAACGGAACGATCTGTATAAAACAGAATAGTCCCGCGTTTTTACGTGACATTTGAACATGAGTGATGATGAGCAGTGTTGCCACGAAAAAAAATATTGTAACCAACATTTGTGAAAAAATCACCAAACAAGGAAAAATATAACCAAAATTAAATTCGCAGTTTTTTTATTTTATTTTTTTTTACATTTAAATTATAATTGAAACAAAACAAAAAATAACAAAATAAAATTATAATCTTATTAATTAATTAATTTTAACAAACAAAACAGAAGCTATTTTTATAAGAAAAATATGCCCCTATTGCGGTTGACAACTTTTTCAGTAGTTTGGTCGTCTTTCAGAAATCGGTATTGCCATTCTCAACTTAAATGCGGTTGACTTTTTGGTTGTACGGTTGATTTTTTAGTTGTATTTTATGGTATTGCGGTTCACCACTTTGTACGAGTTTGGTTGACAAAAACGTTAAATATAGACAACTGCATATTAGCAGTTGAGTCTCTGTCAGTTATAGAGTTCACTTACATATATTTAATACATTTTCTTTTTAAAAATAATAGAAAAAAAATTGAAAAATCTTAAGGTTTTTCTGCTTAAAATAAATAATTAAATATTTAATACACAGGAAATTGAAAATAACAACCAAAGCCCAATTTGAGCGACTTGTGAAGTTGATGGAAAATAATCCTGAAATTTCTAAAGGAGAGCAAAAATTTCGGATGACCAAAAATCAGTGCAAGGAAGCGTGGGAAGGATTTTCTACAGAATTGAAGAGCTTGGGTCCACCTACAAGAACCCCTTCGAATGACAACGTGTAAGTATGCAGCATCTAAGGTGTAGTATCCTTTCGAATTCAGGTAAAGGTGCTGAATATTTTTTTGTGGAGACACAATGCGAACGTGCGTACCATCAACACAGCCCAATACGCCGGAAAATTATTCAAAAAACCATACTTTGGAAGCATTCATTTCGTCTTCGCTCGTTTGTGTTTTATCCATTTTCTACAAATGCGATCCTCTAATGGTGGTACCATTTCCTTTAAAATAAGTGACATTGTGGATGGAGCTACTCCATCATTGAAGTCATTTCCACTGCACTTTTGATAGCTTCTGTCGGCCAAAAATCGAAGGACAGCGCACAGCTTTAATATCGGTGGTATAGCTGCCATACGCCATAAAGCCACAAAAAGCTTCTTTGTTCAGCAGAAAATAGCTAATAAATCTATAAAAAATCACTTGTTATAAATATTTGTTAATAATTTTGGACATTTCTTACTTCGCACTGGGTAGTTCAAGAGGATTTGAATCATCGCATCATGATTTTCATTTTCGTAAAATAAATCCACACTTAAACCCATTTTTAATTTACTTTTATTTCTACAAAAACTTGATTTTAACTTATTTTTGCGTTTCTTTTCTTCTATTTCCAAATAAATTTCATGGTGTTACCAACATGAAAATGAAATTTCATACCGGCAACACCATAACAATTACAACTAAAAAACGTTGAGTTTCGCAATATCAAAAAATAATTTGGTTGAGTGAAAGTTGGGTTGACTGGCAGACGACCAAACTCAGTTGAGTTGAGAACGGCAATAGGGGCAATAATAACTAAATCCGGAAAAATCTACACATTGAACCAAAAAATAACGAAAAACGGCAACACTGATGATGAGTGCAAATGTCTGTATACCAATTTCTTTGCATTGTGTTGTGTTCGTTTGTGTGTTGCTTTGTGTTTTGTTTCGTTTTTATTTACATTCTTCGTTGACATACATATGTCCCGTTTTTAACGTTTCTATAACTACACAAACGTCAGTTACTCTACCGTAACGGAATGTAATCGCAACAGTAAGAAACGTCTACTGAACGTAAAAATGTAAGAGCAATTATAGAGGACGTAAAAACGTGCCATATGTTTTTAGGTAAACAAAACAATAAAAGAAATAAACAAAATTGCAAAACCTAAAAGATAAAAATTCAGATATGGATATAGAAGACATGTTTTTGGGTTTGAATTTTTATTTTATTATTGTTTTTTAAACAAATTTAATATTAATTCCAGATTTGAAAAACTTCGTTTTCACTCTTTTTATCACTTTAATATGGCGCCTTTTATTTTTCTTTAACTCAGCTGTTAACCAGTGTTATCACTACAGCGTTTTTAGATTTATTTCAACGACTTTATATTTATTTAAAGGTACTTATTAAAAGTCTTATGTACTGTTTCTTTAAGCCAACAATTTCACTTTCACTCAAACAAAAACACTCAATTTAGATTGTGTTTGTTTGTTGAGGAAAACACAAACACAAAATTGAGTGCTTTTGATTGTATTATCCATATAAATAGACAAGCAAGTGAAATACTTTATCATACAGAAACGGGTCAGGTATTTAGGAAACCAAATTTGTACGAATGTTAAAACGTTTTTATCTTCTCTAACAAAAGTAAAATGCAAACTGAAATGCTTGTCTAACGCTTTAATAAGTTAAAAATCGATGACTATATTTTTCTAATTAAAAATAAAAATAAACACTACCTACATATTGTAGTAGTAAAATAGTGTTTATTTTTATTTTAAACTAGCTGTACCCTGCGCGCGTTGCTACGCCTCCAACTAAAACAAATTTGAATCATTTTTATTGATTTTTCCATTTAAAAAAAAAATTGACATAAACTTTAAAAATGTAGAGGTTTTCGATTATGAACATTTATGGAAGTGCTGCCGGAAATTGGTCATACCAACTTATAAGCCTTCGTTGGCTCATGCGCAATAACTTTGCTAAAGATCATAACATAATTAAATGCACAGTTTACGATTTAATTCATTTTTAGTAATTTTCAGTGGCTCCACTTGTCGAAAATTGGTCATACCAACTTAGAAACCTTCCCCGGCTCATGCGCAACAACTTTGCTAAAGATCATAACATAATCAAATGCACAGTTAACGATTTAATTCATTTTTAGTAATTTTCAGTGGCTCCACCTGTCGAAAATTGGTCATACCAACTTAGAAACCTTCGTCGACTCATGTGCAACAACTTTGCTAAAGATCATGAAATGATCAAATACACAGTTTACGACTTAATTCATGTTTATTAATTTTTAGTGGCGCCACCTGTCGGAAATTGGTCATACCAACCTAGAAACCTTCCCCGGCTCATGCGCAACAACTTTGCTAAAGATCATAACATGATCAAATGCATAGTTAACGAGTTAATTCATTTTTAGCAATTTTCAGTGGCTCCACCTGTCGAAAATTGGTCATACCAACTTAGAAACCTTCGTCGACTCATGCGCAACAACTTTGCTAAAGATCATGAAATGATCAATTTAACGATTTAATTCATTTTCAGTGGCGCCACCTGTCGGAAATTGGTCATACCAACCTAGAAACCTTCCCCGGCTCATGCGCAACAACTTTGCTAAAGATCATAACATGATCAAATGCATAGTTTACGATTCTATAAGATACATACAAACATACATTCATTTTTATATATATAGAAGAAGAAGATTATAAAAATTAATAATGAAATAAATTATAATTTGGCTTTTTAGAATATGTGGAGTTTTATTTAAAGAGAATTCCACATACAGACAAACATAACATACGTACCAAATGTAAATTCTGTTTATAATTTCAATTTTCAGTTTTGGTGAACATAACAGGTGTCACGTAAAATGTAAGAAAGTTCTATTTTTTACAGATTCTTACGTTCCGGTTACGTTACATTACATTTCTATAACCATTCGTATTGCTTTATACATAACAAAAACGATCAGCTGTTTCTTACTGTTGCGGTTACATTCCGTTACGGTAGAGTAACTGAGGCTTAAGGCTACGTACATTACGATTTTACGTTTCTTACGCATGCATAACCAGCCCTTTAGCACACTGTCAAATGGTGCGAGAATGATTGCTTGGTGATCTTTCCTAAGTTTTTACAAAAAGTCAGTAAATTCTACGCCTTGATGATTGGATTTTTTTTTATCAAAGTAAAACATAAGGTAACTTCTAAAACATTTTATCTTTTAGGAATCACTTTTACACTTCTTTGACGAATAAACTATAGAACAATGTTTGTTTTTATATTATAACTCTTGTTGTCTTTAAAAATTTTGTAAATTAACTAAATGTATGGATATAAATAAAGCAGGTATACATTTGTGCACTTTGGGGCAATACCCTAATTTGGGTTACTTTATAGACGTGCTGACTCTTACACATTACCAAGCAATGATACAATTTGATAATTGGGACTACTTATGGAAGGTTTGTGGGAAGCTGATACATATTAGACTTAAAATGTTGAAGTTATCTACTTTCTGCGTAAATATTATCAAAATCCTGGACAATCCTAATGAGTGTCTCTTCAGCAATACATAGTTTTATAATTGATACAATAATACTAGACCGACTACTATTGATTTTCCGGTTAAATTTATCAAAAGGAAATATATTTGATTTGTATTTTTTAAAAAGGGCAATTAATATTCTCTATAAAATTTAGTCAATGGTAGAAATCAAACTCATTTTACGTCCACTTCGAGTACTCTACTGGATATTTGTTTTATTAATAAGACTTTTCATTTGCTAAATTTCGAACAACTATCTGCATCTATGCTTTCGCACTATGATATGTTATTCATATCATACGATTACCAGATCAAGAAATCCCAAAAAAGTCAAATGTTTGAATACAGGGACTTCAAAAATATAGATTACCATTCCCTTGATGTTGACCTATCATCCTTGAAATGGAGTCTATTTTAACCATAGCCTAAAATATTTCTATGAGAAATATATTCGTGTTAGAACAAAATTAGTTAAGACTGATAGACCATTGTTCACCTCTGAGATTAAAGATCTGATTAACATTCGAAAACGTGAATGTGCTAGGTGGAAACGTTTTAGGACTTTGTTACTTTACGAGACTTTTAAAGCAGCAAGGGCTGCTGTTAATGCGAAAATTAGGAAACATATATAGACGCACGATGGAACATACATACATACAGTATTGGGCAAAACCTAAGAAACGCTGCTTGATTTTAGTTTCTGAGTCAAATTATATTTAAATGAACATATTTCAATTCAATGTTTTAATGCAGTTTTATTAGTTACTGTGTCATACAAAATTACAAAAAAAAAAAATAGTAATTATCTCTCACCTAACTTTTCTTTTAATACAACAACAAAAAATACTGAAAAATTCATTGGGCAAAACCTAAGAAACTTTTAATATTTGGTATAATAACCCTTATTTTTTATTACTGCGGCGCACCGACGCGGCATAGATTTGATTAAATTATCAATTATTTTTGGATCTATGCGTATCCATTCATCCTCCAGACACGAAAATAAATCATCTCTGTTGGAAAATCGTTTCGATCCAACATTCCTCTTCAATATGGAAAATAAATTTTCGATTGGGTTCAAATCGGGCGATTGGGACGGCCAATCAAGCACTTGAATCCCTTTCGATTGTATTCAGTCCAGTATCATGTTGAAACACCCATCGAAGTGGCATATTCCACTCGGCATATGGCAACATCTTATTTTCTAAAATGTCCTTATACACAAATCTGTCCATTTTGGTAGAAATTCTGTGGAACGGCCCTAGACCATGACCTGAAAAACACGCCCACACCATTACATTGCCACCCCCATGCTTGACAGTATTTTTACAATATCGGGGTTTAAGCCTTTCACCCTGTATTGCGTCTCACACGACAAAAAAACCAAAAAACCTCTTCTTACAAAACGTCACAAAAAAAAAAACAAGTCAACCATTGATGCCTGATTTTTTTTAGGCTCGAATTTGCAAAAAAATATCTTGGTTGGTCAGTTACAAAGTGGAAAAGTGTGCTATTTAGCGACGAGAGCAAATTTAATTTGTTCAACTCCGATGGCATATGTCGTGTGAGACGCAATACAGGTGAAAGGCTTAAACCCCGATATTGTAAAGAAACTGTCAAGCATGGGGGTGGCAATGTGATGGTGTGGGCGTGTTTTTCAGGTCATGGTCTAGGGCCGTTCCACAGAATTTCTACCAAAATGGACAGATTTGTGTATAAGGACATTTTAGAAAATAAGATGTTGCCATATGCCGAGTGGAATATGCCACTTCGATGGGTGTTTCAACATGATAACGATCCGAAACACTCATCGAAGTTGGTGAAGGACTGGATACAATCGAAAGGGATTTAAGTGCTTGATTGGCCGTCCCAATCGCCCGATTTGAACCCGATCGAAAATTTATTTTCCATATTGAAGAGGAATGTTGGATCGAAACGATTTTCCAACAGAGATGATTTATTTTCGTGTCTGGAGGATGAATGGATACGCATAGATCCAAAAATAATTGATAATTTAATCAAATCTATGCCGCGTCGGTGCGCCGCAGTAATAAAAAATAAGGGTTATTATACCAAATATTAAAAGTTTCTTAGGTTTTGCCCAATGAATTTTTGAGTATTTTTTGTTGTTGTATTAAAAGAACCGTTAGGTGAGAGATAATTACTAGTTTTTTTTTTTTGTAATTTTGTATGACACAGTAACTAATAAAACTGCATTAAAACATTGAATTGAAATATGTTCATTTAAATATAATTTGACTCAGAAGCTAAAATCAAGCAGCGTTTCTTAGGTTTTGCCCAATACTGTACATAATTGGTCAGGATTACGACCTAGCTTCTCACACCACTTATGTTGTGTGCGTTAATTTTTATACATGAGTGGCGGGACCTACAGTTTAAAGTCGACTCCGAACGACAGATTTTTGAGAAGCTTTTCATGGCAATTTTATTAACTCTCATAGTTCTTGCCAGAAATCTGCTGAGAGGAAATCACCAAAGAAATATTTTATCATATTTCATTTAGTTGGCGACGTCAATTAATGAATCCATTCTGATTTAATATTTTGTATGTATTTATACTGAGTTCCAAGCTGCAATACAAGACTTAAGTCTTGTTTATGGGACATATGTATATAATAAATAAATAAAAATAAAAATGATCGAGAATTCTTTATGGATTATCATATGTTGGCATAATTTAGATATTACTGGCCTTCAGATATAGATATGCGTTACCTTGTGCATGAAAAGTTATGTCAAGTCCTCGGTTTGAAGACAGAGTAGAAACCTTCATTTTTACATCAATGAGATGTTCAAGATGCTTTCGTAAGCATCAAACAATAATCTATCGATGGGCACATGATAAAATTTAAGGGACACAATGTGATGAGTACTGGTTACCTTCTGAATTTGTATACAGAAGAACAAACCATAGAAAGACACTTAAATTTTAAAATATCATTAGTTTATTAAGAAAACGTTTAAATTTTTTAAAAAATAGTTATTGGTATCTAAAATACTAGAATCAAAGTAATTGCTCTCTTGTGGCGCAACACAGCAAAATTGAACCTTCAAACTTAATTGTATTGTTGTTGTGAAGGAAAGAACACATGATTTATGCAACACAGGTACTAAAAATCAAAAGTATTTTAATATTCTTCAAACTCACCCTGGCCTAAACGTGTGAATATTTTTTACCAACACAATAACAAAAAAGGTGAGTTTGATCCATTATTTGATGTGTGGCCGGCCTACTTTACGTTTAACTAATGAAAAAACATATAAATTGTATCTCTTAACGACCATAGGGACATATGTATATGTCCCAAGAAAAAACGGACAGGCCACTATTGGTTTTAATATATGTCTTTTGGACATCTAATGAATCATCACAGATAGACAAAATGTTGACTCTGCATCTCATAACCTTATGGTCGTGAAAAGATTAAATACAAATATATCCAAACGAAAAATCCGACATTCTGACACCAGCATCGCTATCAAATTAGAACCAGACCATATACACGTATCTTACGATTTAAAAGTCAATGCTTGAATATTTTTTAACATTTCTGTAAAATTTACTCCATTGCCACATCTCTGATTGATATGTATTTTGCTATAATTGACTTAACCGAAACTATAAGGAATTAGAAAATTACTAGACTACTGTCCACAATTAAGGCATCATTCAGTCATTTAAAAACTGAGCTGTCTATATACCTACACAATTAATTTTATGATAAAATGAACGAACCGAATTGAATGTATCAAAAATAGAACCCTAATTTTAAACATTAAATTTTAAATGAACATGTATTTTTTATAGGTAAATAGTTGAACTTACTTTTTAAGCCATCCATAACTGTTTTAATATCATTCGACCAATCATTTGTCGAAATATTTTTAAAAAATAAATTCAGATTGTTGGTTGATAAAGCATGTTGTAAAATATTCAATTGTTGCAACTGGTTATCAGTTTTTAAATTAGGAGGAATACGACACCAAAGAAATCTCGCATCATTTCTTTAAAAGAAGATTATAATACTATGTAGTTTTCTTTAACATATATAAATAACCACATTAAATCTATTCTTACAATTTATTCTGTACCAAATAGTAGGCCATCAGCCTAGTATACAAAGCAACATCAGACCTGGACTGAAAAAACATATTTTACAATATATTTATTTATACCCATTCAGCATAATACGCATATCTACCTTCAATTCCTCCTTTTCTAACATTTCAATCTCTTCATCGTAACGATCCATTTTATTAATAAATATTTCTCTTTTATTGGTAACAGATTATAGTTTTATATGTTATTCGATGTTTTATACACTAATCCTCTGCGTTATTAGCACAGATACATAGTTATTAGGCCTGTAAATTTGTTGCAAATAAACAGTCAATGATGACAACTCTTTTATTTTAAAAAGTAATTAATCGTAACATAAACCGGCCGACAAAAAAATTTACTGCAGGGTGCCTCAAAAGAAATATTATAGTGCATAGATTAAGTCAGATAACCATACATCAAATAACTGATCAATTTTATGTAGGTTAGGTTTGGTTATTATATTAGATTTTATGTATGTTTAGTAAAATTTTATTTTGCTTAACACAGCAACACATCGCATTTATGCCATCATACTTCATTTTGCAGTTGTTATTATTTCTGTAAAGCTAGTAGTGAAAATCAAACATATTAAAAATCATCACGATCTATGCGTGTTAGTGTTTTTTTTACCAAACAATCGCCAAAATGACAGTATTCATCAGTTAGTAGTGTTTTCACAACCATAATTAAAAGCTAGTTTTACCATACACAATTATTGCGTTAAAATCATCTTAAAATCTTTTTGGAGCTGCTTTTAAGTAGGTTTTATAAAACACAACATTGTTTTCGATGTACTAAATCAGAGCTACCAACATTGAAATGTTGAAAACAGCTGACAAAAACAAAATAAAAACAAAACCAATATAAAAATACAAAAAAAAAATACTTGATTTCCAAGCACTTCTTCACTTTTTATAAATAGATCCACTATTTTAAAGTATTCTTTTACAATATTTAGAAGAATTTTCAATTTATTGTTCATTTCTTAATTTTTTTTTATTTTTTATTTTTTCTTATAGTTAAAACCTGCTTTTTAACATTAAAACCAAAGTCAGCTGATTTTGCTTTCACGCTATAAGTTTTCTTAAATCTAGTTTTAACATTCATAACATTTATGACTGTGCAACAGATGTTTTTGTTTAAGAAAAAATAAAAAATAAGAAAAATTAAGAAATGAACAACTTGCTTCCTAGTTTCTGAAGTTACACTTTTATATTTTGTTTCTTAATCATTAATCATTTTGTTCATAAGTTTTCAATTTTAAAAAGGCAAGATTTAAGCCTCAGTTACTCTACCGTAAGGGAATGTAACCGCAACAGTAAGAAACGTCTACTGAACGTAAAAATGTAAGAACAATTATAGAGAACGTAAAAACGTGCCAAATCTTTTTAGGTAAACAAAACAATAAAAGAAATAAACAAAAACAAAATTGCAAAAACTAAAAGATAAAAATTCAGATATGGATATAGAAGACATGTTTTTGGGTTTGAATTTTTATTTTATTATTTTTATTACTGTTTTTTAAACAAATTTAATATTAATTCCAGATTTAAAAAACTTCGTTTTTATTATTTTCATCACTTTTAATATGGCGCCTTTTGTTTTTCTTTAACTCAGTTGTTAACCAGTGTTATCACTACAGAGTTTTTAGATTTATTTCAACGATTTTATATTTATTTAATAGTGTTTTCACACCAAAATTTAAAACCTGATTTTAGCATTAAAACCATAATCAGCTGATTTTGCGTTCAAACTGCAAGTTTTCTTAATTCTGATTTTAAATTCATGACATTTATGACTGCGCAACAGCTGTTTTTGTTTTGATTTTGTCTTTTTTGTTTATTTATGTTTTGTTAGTTTTCTGGGTGGGTTTTTATTATTTTATTTTGGTAGAAATTGATGATATTTTGGTAGAATAATAGAATAATTTTAAAAGGAGATGAACCATTTTATTACGGAAACGTAATTCGGAACTATTGTATTTGGTGACACTTTTCATCGATCGTCACTAACTTAGTATTTAACTAATTTAGAGGTATATTCACAAATTCCTGAAACAAAAAGTTATGAGTATATATTTTGTTATATTTTTCTTTTTACTTACCTTTTGCACACGGAACATTTTTCATTGTGAAGGGCAATTGCTTATAGTTCGATTTATGAGCAATATGTCTTATTTCATCTTGATATATTTAGCTTCTTACTTACCTTTTCTACAAGAAACTATATTCATTGCGACCAAAAACTACATACATTTCAATTAATAATTAAATATTTACAAATTTTTAAAGTTTTCATTGAAGAAATTAAAAAATATTTCAAATTTTCCCTTTTTTAACACAAAATAAATGTTTATTTACATTTATTTATTTATTTACAGCTGTTGCTGTTTTTATTTTGTTTTTCAACCGTTTTCAATATTTCTCTGTTGGTAGCTCTGATTTAATACATCGAAAACAGGGTTGTATTTCATAAAACCTACTTAAAACCAATTCAAAAGAGGTTTTAAGATAGTTTTAACTCAATAATTTTGTATGATAAAACCAGGTTTTATTTTAAACCACTCGGTGTGAAAACACTATAAAGGTACTTATTAAAAGTCTTATGTACTGTTTCTGTAAGCCAACAATTTCACTTTCACTCAAACAAAAACACTCAATTTAGATTGTTTGTTTGTTGAAGAAAACACAAAATTGAGTGCTTTTGATTGTAAATATTATCCATATAAATAGATAAGCAAGTGAAATCCTTTCTCATACAGAAACGGGTCAGGTATTACGGAAACCAAATTTGTACGAAAGTTAAAACGTTTTTATCTTCTCTAATAAAAGTAAAATGCAAATTAAAATGCTTGTCGAACACTGTAATTAGTTAAAAATCGATAACTATATTTTTCTAATTAAAAATAATCATAAACACTACCTGCATATTGTAATAGTAAACTAGTGTTTATTTTTATTTTAAATTATAAAAATTAATAATAAAATAAATTATAATTTGGGTTTTTAGAATATGTGGAGTTTTATTTAAAGAGAATTTCACATACAGACAAACATAACATACGTACCAAATGTAAATTCTGTTTATAATTTCAATTTCAGGTTTGGTGGTTTTTAATATTGACATGTTGTTAAACTGCTAAACAGATGTCACGTAAAAATGTAAGAAAATACTATTTTTACAGATTTTTACGTTCCGGTTACGTTACATTACATTTCTATAACCATTCGTATTGCTTTATACATAACAAAAACGATCAGCTCTTTCTTACTGTTGCGGTTACATTCCGTTACGGTAGCGTAACTGAGGCTTTATACTTTTTTAGGAAAAATCGTCATTATTTTTGTTACTTTGAAGGTGCTATAAAAAACGCCAAAAAATATTCAAAACGTTAAGTCGACATTACAGCTTAATTGTAACTTTCACAGCTAAAGTAACTTTATACCGTATATTGAGCTTAACGCTTGTGTTGTACTGAAATTATAATTTTTGCTGGTGTTTACTTAATTTTATATATATTTACAAATAGTTTTTGCTTAAAAAAATCAAAATGAAGATGAAACTAGTTGATCATGTAGTGCGCAGCTTTAAAGTTGCTAAGGTATTTAGAGAAAACACAGATAAAATCAACGCTATAGACTTTTCACCGAACGGAGAACATCTAATTTCTTGCAGTGAAGATGATCAAATTGTTATATACGATTGCGAAAAAGGCACGCAATCCCGGACAGTCAATTCAAAAAAATACGGCGTTGATCTGATTCATTTTACACATGCAAATAACACCGCTATACACAGTTCAACTAAGGTTGATGATACGATAAGGTACCTAAGTTTACATGACAATAAATATTTGCGGTATTTTCCCGGACATACTAAAAAAGTTATATCGTTATGTATTTCTCCGGTCGAAGACACATTTCTCTCTGGATCACTAGACAAAACATTACGTTTGTGGGATTTAAGATCTCCAAATTGCCAGGGCTTAATGCACTTGTCTGGGAGACCTGTAGCTGCTTACGATCCTGAGGGATTGATATTTGCAGCAGGTGTTAACTCCGAGAGTATCAAATTATATGATTTACGCTCATTTGATAAAGGTCCTTTCGTTACTTTTAAACTGAATCAGGAAAAAGAGTGTGATTGGACTGGACTAAAGTTTTCTCGAGATGGTAAAACAATTCTTATCAGTACGAACGGATCGATAATACGGCTTGTGGATGCATTTCATGGGACACCATTGCAAACGTTTACAGGCTATCCAAACACGAAAGGAATTCCAATCGAAGCTAGTTTCAGTCCGGATTCTCAATTTATATTTTCGGGAAGTACTGACGGTCGTGTTCACGTATGGAATGCTGATACTGGTTATAAAGTCTGCGTTTTAAATGGAGACCACCCCGGACCAGTACAGTGTGTTCAATTTAATCCAAAGTATATGTTGCTAGCATCCGCCTGCACTAATATGGCATTTTGGCTACCTACATCAGACGAAAGTATTTAAATTCCTAATAAATCATAGTATAAATATATTATTTCAAACGAACATAGGTTTATGTCAAACAATGAATATATTCAGAAAAAATTAACATTTTAATTATAAACTAATGGTACAATATTAAATATTTTTTATTTTTTTTTAATAAAAGAGCGTTAAAACCATACACAAAAACAAAGGTTCTTGTCTTTCAAAATGTTTCGTGCTTGTATGTATGTATTCAGGTTATTGGTCGACTCATATGAATGGTATAAACTAAGCTGCCTGGATTTAAAAATTAGGTAGGGTGGATTTTACAATGAACAGAAAATGGTGATACAATTACGGATGACAACTGAAACTCAGTTGCATTTGTAATGTGATCTATAAGCAAAGTTCAATGTGTTTGAAATTTATTTCCAATTGAAAAAAATCACGCATAATCAAAATTTAATGTGATTTTATATCCGTTAAGTTTCAGAATATTCACCCTTATCGTGAGAAAAATTTCGCCCGAATTTTGTTCACTATTTACACAATTTGTATCATGAATTTTCTTCACCCGAACATAAGTGAACTTCGAAAAAAATTCCTCCTATTGTGTATAATTTTTCACGGGAATTTGTTTGAAATTTTATCAGAATTTGTTCACTTTGTTTTTTAGAGGCGAATAGTTAAAAAGAAATGTAAGTTGTGTTGGAAATCTTTGGTTTTAATAATAATTATTATTCTTGAGAACTCCAATTGTTCTCTCTATAATAATTCGGTATTTACTATGTATTTCATAAAGTTTTCTTTTAAAATGAGGCTCAATAACTGAACCTCTGTAAGAAGTCAAAAGCCAAGGTCCTAGTGGATAACCTGCATATCCTAAGGAATAAAAGAAATAAATTTTATTATCATTCTGTATGTATGTATAAAAATAAATATGTATATTCCAACCTAACAGCCACATGTTACATCCAGTTTCTAAATATTCTTTCTCCAAAGCACTTCTAAATTTCCTCATATTCCAAACAAAGGACTCATGGCAGGATCCAGGATGGGTAACGTCAATAAATATGATATTCATTTCGTGGTCGCATATCTACAATTACAATTTACATACTTTCTTTTTATATTTTAATTTATCTGCCTACTTACAAGTGTTAGGTTTAGACTAAATCGTCCCTTTCGATTATAGGTTAGGTTAGTGTGGTAGCTTTATACCAAAAGCTCACTTGAGCACGCATAGCGGCCCGTTGTGGCGCCACAGGTGAACGCAGTCCCTGTACTGACCAAGTTCCACCGAGCCAATGAGTGAGAAGTTGGTCAGCGCAAGGGCTGCACATTTAAAGCACGACTACCCCACGCTGGAAAACCAGCCAGAAAGTTTGATAAACGAGGCTATGTCCTTGACGTCAATGGACGATAGCTCCGTCAAGCTAACAAGGGTTGGAGAGCCAAATAACCTATATCTTCATCCCTCAAGAGATGGGCATTGACATAGAAAGTGGATAACAGTCTCCTCTTCCTCAGCGGATCTGCATCCACGGCAGAAATCGTTAAATGGGAGTCGCATTCTTTCCACGTGTCTACCCATAACACAGTGACCTGTAAGCATGGCCACTGTGATCGAGATGATGTTACGACCAAGTCCAAGTAACTGGTTGGTGCGCCTTCTATCCATTGAAGGCCAAGTGAGCCTAGCGGTGGAGCAGGTCTCCTCATTGATCCAGGAGAATTTCCGCGCGATGGCCAGTTTGAACGAGGTAAGTGGCATTCCAGTTTCCCGGAATGTCGCAGTGTCCGGGGACCCAGATAAGTGTCACACTGAATCGCCCAGAATGAAGGTTGAGGAAGCGGCGGCATTCCCTGACGATCCTAGAATTATCCGCAACGTTCGATAGAGACTTTATCGCAGCCTGGCTATCAGAAAAGATTGAGATCGGGTGAAAGGAACTCCGTGTGCGAGGATCCACTGTGCGGCCCGGTAGATGGCCATTACCTCCGCCTGGAACACGCTGCAATAGTCCGGCAGCCGGAGTGAAATATTCAAGTCCAATCTCCCAGAGTAGACTCCGCTGCCCACCCCGCAATCGAATTTGGAGCCGTCGGTGTATACATCTAGGAGTTCCGGGGGGACGGTCATATCATGGGTCCAATCGCTTCTGCTCGGGATCAGGAAGTTGAAACCCCTGTCAAAACAGTATTCCACAGGGAGATAATCGATATCCGGTGGGGCCACCGGGTCAATCTCCAAAATAGAGGAGTGACCAGAGGGGACGACGCGCCAACGAGACAGGGCGTTAAGTCTTGTCGCAGTGAACTTAGCCACCTGCTTAGCGAGGAGCTCAGTAGGAAGCCAGTTAAGCATAGCGAACAGGGCCTTTGTGGGGGTGGTGCGTAGAGCACCAGTGATGCGAATAGCCGCGGACCTTCTGACTCCGTCCAGGAGTCTGACATTGTGCCGCTTGTCCAGAGCAGTCCACCAGAAGGCAACACCGTATAGGAGGTTGGGTTCGATGACTGCAGAGTAGATCCAGCGCATGACCCTTGGGCCAAGACCCCATCTAGATCCGACTGTTCTGCCGCAATAGTAGGGAGCACAGGCCGCTTTTCGAGCCCTGGCAGCCAGATTTGCCCTCCAGCTAAGTTTGGGATCGAGGATCAGGCCCAGATATTTAACCTCGGGACTCAGCGTGAGCCTGGTCCCGTTTATACTAGGGAGGGTGAAGGCCGGGACGTTGTATCTCCTAGTAAAAAGAATTGTATCTGTCTTGGAGGGATTAACGGATAATCCAAAAACTCCGCACCAGTCCAGTATAATTGATAGCGCCAAGTTTAGTTTGTCAGACAGAGTCTGCGGACATATTCTCGACGCAGTTATGGCAATATCGTCAGCGTAGGCTATGGCGTTATTACCAGAGGATTCAAGTCTTCTCAGGAGTGAGTTGACTGCGAGATTCCAGAGAAGGGGAGATAGAACACCGCCTTGTGGTGTTCCTCTGCAGACAATTCTCTGACACTGGGGCCCCCACTATGGAGGTTATTATTCTTGATTTGAGGAGGAGCTCAGTAAACCTGACCAGATTCTGATCCAGGTTGAGAGAATTAAGAGCCCTAACTATAGCGTCCGTGGCCAGAGTGTATTCTTTAACGTGCAAGGACTTTTCCACCCGAGAGATAAGGGAGTGCAGTGCAGTCTCCACTGATTTACCCCTCGTGTAGGCATGTTGGGATGGGGATAGAAGTAGTGGATCAATCGAGGCCCTAATGTGAACATCAAGGACTCTTTCCAGTATCTTCAGAAGAAAGGAACAAAGGCTGATTGGTCTATAGTCACCCGCCTTAGTGTGGGATGGTTTCCCAGCCTTGGGAATAAAGATAACCCTAGATATTCTCCAGCTCCACGGGATATAGAGGAGCCTAAGACTAGCGTCATAGATGGCAAGCAGCCAGGGGAGAACAATTTCCTCTCCATGCTGAATGTCACCTGGAATAAAGTACAAGAAACTCCATCCTTGAGCAACTCATCTGTTCCTAATGTAATTAACTCCGTAATGTTCATAGATCCTAATTCTGTACCTTCTACGTCTTCAACATGTTCTCGGCATTTGAGTATTCCATCAATCGATATTGGCAGTGGATCGAATAATGATTCACAAAATTCACCATTATTAACCAATACAGGAACAATAGATGCCCAATTGGTTCCTAAACCTCTTCAGGCTGTTCCACCTAGGAAAACTGTGTTTGTTTCGCGATTAGCTAGTGACACTACGCCGGATGATATTGATCATTACATTAAATCGAAATTGGGAGCTAATACGGACTTATGGATACAAAAATTCAAATTTTCTGCACCTAGGTCAATCTCTTCAGTTAAAATTTCGATCGCTGATGATAACTTCGACCTCATTATTAATCCGAACTTCTGGCCTGTGAATACATATGTTCGAGAATATTCTTTTAGACAGAAAACCAGAAACAACTTTGAATCGAATATTGCTCGTTTGCCGTCAACTAACGTACCTGCATCAAAAAACTAATAACTAACAATAGTGTTCTGAATGGCACTAACAATAGTGTTGGGAGGGATGGAATGCATGCAAACAAGGTAAAGTTTCTGACTGTGGCCAACATGGCGACCACCAGGACGATCCTTGTTTTTGCTGTATTCAAGTTGACACGCAGCCTCCTCGTGGCCCCTCCTGGATGGCATCCTAGCACCCGCTAGATGTTAACTAATGCGTGCAGCGACGTCTAATCCCCTGGACGTTAAATTCGGGTTGTGCGTAGGGCTTGGAACCCACCACGTAAAAATCCCATCCAATGAAAACCCCAACAATAGCCTCTATAAAGATCCCCTCTAAAGTTGACGACCACGGCAAACGTTTCAAGGACAACGATTTAAGAATAGGCACATGGAACGTCCGCACCCTTTACAGGGTAGGCGCTTCCGCCCAACTGGCGGATGCTCTCATGAAATGTAGGACGGACATCACTGCCATACAGGAAATGCGATGGATAGGACAAGGATGCAAAAGGTTAGCATCTTGCGATGTGTATTACAGCTGCCATGTTGATAAGCACGAATTCGGGTGCGGATTTGTGGTTAATAAGAGACTTCGTCACCTCGTCTCTGGGTTCACGCCAGTGAACGAAAGAATAGCCACAATCCGCATCAGGGCAAAATTCTACAACATCAGCCTAATTTGTGCTCACGCCCCGACGGAAGAAAAGGACGATGTGGTTAAAGATGCCTTCTACGCTAAGCTCGAGGACGTATACGATAAGTGCCCGGCCCACGACGCCAAAATCGTCCTCGGGGATTTTAATGCGAAGGTCGGGCGGGAAGGTATCTTTGGCCCCACTGTCGGACAGTTCAGCCTCCACGCGAACACTACCTCCAATGGTATGAGGCTGATCGATTTCGCCGCGGCGCGTAACATGGTAGTATGTAGCACCAGGTTTCAACATCTCGACATTCACAAGGCCACTTGGATGTCCCCCGATCGATCAACATCCAACCAGATCGATCATATTGTGATTGACGGAAGGCATGTATCCAGTGTACTAGATGTGCGCACATTTAGAGGTCCAAACATCGACTCGGACCACTACCTTGTCGCAGCCAAGTTTCGATTGCGCATTTGCGCTTCGAGGACTGCGCGCTCTAGTGCATTGCGAAAGCTGGACGTTAAGAAGCTGCGATCACAAAGGACAGCTGAGGCGTTCTCCGCTCAACTCTCTGATAAGCTCCGTCGTTCCCCATCTAATCTCAACGACATTGGCGGATTGTGGGCTAACATCTCCCACTCCTTGCGCAATACTGCGGAAACAGTCCTTGGTTTCGAGCGCCCACCCCAACGAAATCAATGGTACGATGAGGAGTGTCGCGAGGCAGCTGCAGCGAAAAACGCCGCATACAGAAAAACGTTGCAGTCTGCCGCTACGCGAGCCATTGTCGAAAATTACAGAGAGAGGAGAAGGGATGAGAGACGCCTTTTCAGACGCAAGAAGAGGGAGCAGGAAAGGCGTGAGCGTGAGGAAGTCGAGATGTACAGATGTAGGAATGACGCTCGAAAATTCTATCAAAAGGTTAAGCGTCTGACCGAGGGGTATAAGCCCGGAGCGTCTTCCTGCAAGGATGAGAATGGAAACCTGGTTACAGATCCGCAGGGGGTGCTGAGGTTGTGGAGGAAACACTTCTCTACTCTGCTGCAAGGCGATGACGACATCAATACCGCCTCTAGAGATGATGTTCCGAACCCGATCGATGATGACGGCGTGGAGATCCCGGCACCTAGCCATGATGAGGTTAAAGTCGCAATTATGCGTCTTAAAAACAATAAAGCGGCAGGTCCTGACGGCCTCCCCGCTGAATTGTTTAAGACCGGATGTAATGAGTTGGTAGGGCGCATGCACCAGCTCATCTACAAAATATGGCTAGAGGAAAGTATGCCCAACGATTGGAACCTCAGTGTCCTCTGTCCTGTCCTGAAAAAGGGAGACCCTACGATATGCGCCAACTATAGGGGTATAAGACTTCTCCCTATCGCATATAAGGTTCTTACAGGCGTATTGTGTGAACGACTGAAGCCACTCGTCAAAACACTGATTGGACCTTATCAGTGCGGCTTCAGACCTGGCAAGTCCACCATCGACCAGATCTTCACACTACGCCAAATACTGGAAAAGACCCACGAAAATCAAGTCGACACACACCATCTTTTTGTCGACTATAAGGCTGCTTTCGATAGCCCCATAAGGGATCGTGTTTTTGCCGCAATGTCTGAGCTCGGTATACCTGCGAAGCTGATAAGGCTATGCAGAATGACGTTGAGCAATTCCTGCAGCTCCGTCAAGGTAGGAATTGACCTCTCCGAACCTTTTGATACCGTGCGAGGTTTCAGACAAGGCGATCCCTTATTATCATGCGACCTCTTCAACTTCGTCATGGAGAGTGTTCTGCGGAAGGCGGGAGTGCATCGCAATGGCACTATTTTTCAAAAAAGTGTCCAGTTGCTTGCGTACGCTGACGACATCGACATCATAGGGCGTACCAAGCGAGATGTCACTGCTGCCTTTAGTGCTATTGAACGCGAGTCTAAGAAGATGGGTCTGGCAGTAAATGAGGGCAAAACAAAGTATATGTTATCGACATGTAGAGACGTGCGGCGTATTGATTCTCAAATTACGGCCGATAACTATACTTTTGATACAGTCAAGGAATTCATTTATCTTGGCTCCGCCGTTACCACCGATAATGATGTCAGTCTGGAGATCAAGCACAGGATTACTCTTGCCAACAGGTGCTACTATGGTCTCAATAGGCAATTGAGTAGCAGAGACCTCTCTCGTAAGACGAAACTAATACTCTACAAGACGCTCATCCTACCCGTGCTTCTTTATGGCGCAGAAGCATGGACCCTATTAAGAACTGATGCAGCTGCCTTGAGAGTGTTCGAGAGAAAAGTCCTACGTAAGATCTTCGGTCCAGTGCGAGTTGATGATTTCCGCATCCGATTCAACAGTGAGCTGTATGAGCTCCTCAACGACATAGACGTTGTACAGCGTATTAACATCCAGCGGCTGCGCTGGCTTGACCATGTCGTCCGAATGGAGGAGGATGCTCCGGCGAGACGGGTATTTGATGCGGGGATCTGCGGAAGTCGGCGAAGAGGACGACCTTGTATCCGTTGGAAGGACCAAATCGAGGAAGCCCTGTCATCGATTGGTGTGACCAACTGGCGTAGGCGCGCAAGAAGCAGAGGCGCCTGGAAGGATGTGTTGCGGCAGGCCGGAATCCGTTAATCGGGTTGTTATGGCCAATTAAGTAAGTAAGTAAGTGTTCTGAATATTGTATACCAAAATGTATGTACGAGGCTTAAATACTAAATTAACTGACCTCTTAATTAATAGCTATGATCTTACATATGATGTTATTACCTTCACTGAAACCTGGCTCACTGACGATATTTTTAATGCTGAAATTTTGTCTGACAATTATCAGATATATCGATTCAACCGCAAGTCGCGTAGAGGAGGGGGTGTTCTAATTGCAGTCTCTTCTTCACATCCATCTGAAATTATTGCAACTCATTCTGAAGATATTGAATTCGTCGCTGTGGTTGTCAAACTGAGGAGATCAAAAGTTTACATAACTTGTTCTTATGTTCCTCCGAATTCTAACTATACTATTTATTCTAAACATTTTGATGCTATAAAGTTGGTTTCCAATCTTGCAGGTCGGAGTGATTCTGTTTTTGTAGTTGGTGACTTCAATCTTTCTTCAATTTCATGGATAGATTCATCTAACGACCCTAACTTAATTCCAATTGAGAATAATGATTTTTTGAACAATATTCTTGGCCTATCCCTTTATCAAATTAATTCCATTTGTAATGACTTTGGGAAAACGCTTGACTTGGTATTTGTGAGTGATGTTAATAAGTGCACCGTTATACGATCGGAACCTGTAACTTCCCCTGAGGATCGTTATCATCCTACGCTGAAAATTATTATGGATTTATCTGCAGCACTTACTTCGGCTAACCAACTCATTATAAATCAGAATAAATATTATTGCTTTCCTCGTACTAACTACACTGCACTTAATGGTATACTATCTAATGTCAACTGGGATTCGGTACTCGCTATTAATAACTTTGATAATATGGTATTGAATTTCTACGCCATTTTACACAATGCTATTAGTTTAACTGTTCCGAGAATTAAATTATGCTGCAATAGAGATCCACCATGGAATAATCGGCACTTAATAAATATTAAAAATAAAAAAAATAAATATTATACGAAATGTAAGAGATCGGGCTTATCTGTAGACTATAGAAATTATGCTTTGGCAAGATCTGAATATAATATCACTAACAAAATTGCCTATAAAAATTATATAAATCGGATAAAATCTACTTTAAAGTCTAATCCAAAATATTTTTAAAAGTTTGTAAATTCTAAGCGTCGTTCTTCTGGTTACCCCAAACTTCTAAAATATGGTGTTATAGTATATCCGTATTGCTACAGATATACTATTTGTTTTATAGTAACCCTGGAGGATCCCGTAGGATGCGCAGGGCTCTATTAATGACAGTTATACAGCCTATAGTACACCAATCCTCGAGGGTCCCGTAGGAATCGTAGGAGGTGCCAATAAATAGACTGTGGTTTACTTGGTTATTATATTCTTTATTTACTAACCTGGAGGGTCCCGTAGGAATCTCAGGCCGATCTTTTATAAAGTGTATATTTAATACAATAATAATAACTGTTTAAACCAAACTGTGTCTTATTCTAAAACTTATTAACTATTTATATTAAAAACCTATAGACAATACTGCTGACTGGGAAAATCAATCATTGGTTACAAACCAATGATTGCGTAACTGCCAGTCAGCACTATTGCCGGTTCATTCTTATTTCTTAATCATTTTGCTGACCAGCGGAAGTCTGCAGGTGTAGCACAACCGCTAGTCAGCATTTTGATGTTATTAACTTATGACCTACTTAAAGTAAATTTAAATTTGAAGTTGCGAGGGTGACTCACAACAATGGATCTATGGTTGCTGATGATGATATTTCAATAAGTAATGCATTTGCTGATTTCTTCTCAACCACTTATTCTTCTAAGTATGTCTTACGATACTGGAATCATGTGGGATATCCTTTCCGTTTATTAATATTGACAGTGTTTTTTCGAATTTACTATCTCTAAAAAGCTCATTTAGTCCAGGTCCTGATGATATACCGAGTTGTATACTAAAAAATTGTGCATCATATCTAGCCGCGCCTCTTACTGCAATGTTCAACATGTCTCTTAAATCGTGTCATTTGCCATTAATCTGGAAGAAATTATATATCATTCCTTTATTTAAATGTGGCAGTAGATCGGATGTAACAAACTACAGAGGTATTGCCAAAATTAATGCTATTCCAAAACTTCTTGAGAAAATTATAACTGATCTCCTATACCATCAAATTTCACCTCTGCTATCGCCATGTCAACACGGCTTTCGTAAATCTCGATCTTCAACAACTAATATCTTGGAACTCACTACAATTGTCAATGAAGGATTTTCAAATAAAATGCAGACTGATGTGATATACACTGATTTCAGTAAAGCTTTTGATAAAGTGAATCATAAGCTTTTATTGCACAAATTATCACTTATGGGCTTTAGTGATTCTGCTCTAAAATGGTTAACATCGTATCTGTCACAAAGAACTCAACAAGTCAAATTTAGAAATGTCACATCTAAAATTATAAATGTGCAATCTGGAGTACCTCAGGGCTGTCATTTGGGCCCAATCTTATTCACTTTGTTTATTAATGACCTTCCCTCAGTTGTTTTGCATTCTAAGGTACTGATGTACGATGACGACGTTAAAATATTTAACACTTTTAATAATGTTTATGGATTTGATCTACTTAGTACTGATTTTTGCTGTTTTTATAAGTGGTGCAAATTGAATTTGTTGGAATTAAATATTAAAAAGTGTAAGCACATGCCGTTTTTTAGACATTCAAAGATTGATACCTTCTATTGCATTGATAACGCTGTGTTGGATAAAGTTAAAAGTATTTTGGACCTTGGTATTCTATTGGATCATAGACTCAACTTTCAGGATAACATATCAATGATCGTGAATAAAGCTTATGGCATACTTGGTTATATGAAACGCTGGTCTAAGGAATTTGTTGATCCTTATTTAACTAAAACGTTATTTACATCTCTTGTCCGGCCTATCCTGGGGTATGGTTCTATCATATGGGACCCTTGTTATGCAGTCCATATAAATAGCATTGAGTCAGTGCAAAAACAGTTTTTAAATTTCTGTTTACGAGGTCTTGGTTGGAACTCCTATGAATTACCGCCATATCAGAGTAGACTTGCTTTGATTAAACTGCCAACTCTTAAAAGTCGTCGTTCCATGTTAAGTACTCTTTTTATTCTGGGTTTAATACGTGGAGATGTTGATTCAGAGTTCCTGCTCAGTCGATTGAAATTCAATGTTCCTGTGCGACCTACACGTAATTTTGAATTGCTTTCACTGACTTACTACAGATCAGACTACGAAAAAAATGATTCCTTCAGACGTGCCTATAAAACATTCAATGAATGCTACCAAATAGTTGATTTCTCTATGCGCAAAAATGTTTTAAAGAAAACCCTAACAATATTTTTGAACTGTTAATTTAAAGTTGTAGTTGAATTAATATAAACTGTTTTGAATATGTCTCATTTAGTCAGTAAGGATATATTGTATCTATTGACGTTAAATAAATAAATAAATAATACCATCCGGTCCTGGGGACTTGAATGGTTTAAAGGATCTAATGGCCCACTGCACTTGGCCTGGGTTAAGAGTCAGGGGAGAGTAGTCCCTAGACGGCGGTGCCGTAACCTGATAGAGAGCCTGACCTCCAAGGGTGACACTCCCCGGAAAATGCGTGTCAAGGAGAAGTTCAAGCGTCTCTGAACTAGACTCGGTCCAACTGCCGTCAGGCCGTTGGATGCATTCTAGAGACCTATGTGTGGAACTCAGAATTTTGCGCAGACGGCTCGTCTCGGCAGAGGTTTCTACGCTACCGCAGTTGTTCCTCCGTGAAGCCCTCTTCGCCCGCCTTACAGCGTATTTAAGTTCCCTCTTTTTGGCTTTGTAAAGTGCCCATTCACCGGTGGCCTTTGCTCTATTGAAGAGTTTGCCACTGGATCGACGGAGATCCTCGATCTCCTGGTTCCACCAGGGCGGTTTGGGTATTGACGGAAGATACGGCCGCCGACTTAAGTGCTGCGGTCAGTGCGTCCATATCAAAACGGGTGGCAATGATCGGAGGGGTTGCAGGAAGGCAGTCACGCAAGCTCTCCTTAAAAGTGGTCCAGTTGGTCTTTCTTCTATTGACCGAAAGGGTCTCTCTATGTGAAGACTCTACCGTGTCAATGTTGAATGTGATATACCTGTGGTCCGAAAAGGAGCATTCCCCAGATACATACCAGTCCCTAATGTAATCCAACACCTCCTTCCTGTTCGATGTAAGGAAGGTTGGTTCATCACCCCGATTGGCTATAACTAACTTATTACTAATAATAAAGTCAAGTAGGCACTCACGACGATCATTGATATCGGTGCTTCCCCATATCGATCATGTTGGTGGGCCTTAGCCCACGCCAAGCGACTCTTGTCGTCTTCCGATAGAAGAGCTGGGTCGACAGAGCCTAATACGCCCTGATGCTTGCGCTCTTGACACCAGAAGGTGGATTGGTGTCGAGGGGCTGCACGCCAGACTTGTGTACCAATGTCTTAGCGGCATCCGAAGGGTCCACGGCGCATTCACTTCGGATTTCGAGGTGGAAGGCGCTGCGGCGACCAAGGTGGAGGATGTGGCGACACCCGAGACCAGCTTTGCTACTGGTTCCTTATGTGCCAGCCGGGGTGTAGCCAACGTCGTAGGGACTTTGACAACTCTGGTGGGTACAACTGATTTTTTAGCAGGAGCCTGCCTGGGCAGTGTTGAGCGTCCGGCAAGAGCGGATGCTCTGGGTTTCTGTCCGATCGTCTGTTTGTCTGTTTGTTGTAGTTTGTTGTTGTTGCTGTTCATGTTAAAAGGGTCCCCACTCAAAGCCGCTATCCCTGCCCGCAATGTGTAGTTACCCATAAACGGTCCCGTGGTTATCTTTGCATGCAGGGAGGCCACGCGAGGGTTGGCACCAGCCCTTATGGGGACAGGTGCTCAGAGCCAGACCGGGTACTAATCGGGAGTCCTCTCAACCGAACCTACACCACCAACTTAACGGCGACGGGCAAGGAACGTACTTTGAGGCCTACCAGGGTTTTAACGGGACGGGGGCGGTTGCAGCCCTAGCCTGGAGCCGTTCACACTGCGGGTTTCACCCCGGTGCTACCGTGCATACACAACTTGGTCCAGAAAGCTACAACCACCAGCTCGGAGCAGTCGGTTCAAAAAAGTGAGGGTAAGATGGTCCGTGGAAAACAGAAAAAATGGGTCCGTGCCAAAGGGACCAGCTGGTAAACAAAACAGCTGATTGCTTCAACAACATTGCTTTTAATTTAATCGCGAAAATTAGTGCCAAAAATTTTTTTAGAAAAAATGGAAAACAATTTAACATTTAAAAAGGTATTGCTAATGATTAACCGCAACGCCGAGCTGTTGCGGTTAATAGGGACTACTTTTGACTCCAAAAAATTTGATAATATTGGATAGCTTGCAGAAAAGAAAGCTTTTGCTTATGGCACTGTTAGAGGAAAATGAAACTCAAAATAAAATACAAACCTTTCTGCTGACCTTCCATTTTTTGTTTGCCGTTGTTTACATTTGAGTTGTCAAATATTAATAGAAAGCGTTCGGAAAAATGTAATCTGCTCACTGAACGTACTTATGACAGTGTTGTATTTAAAGTTTTTATCAATATTATAACAATTTATGAATTTATTGACCAATAATTAATTGAAATTTTATATGAAATATTGAGATCAATAATGCGGTTTATTGCGATTTAGGCAATAAAGGTGCATGTCTGAACCCAGTATTACCAAAGAAAATAAAGTATAAAGAATGTGCATCTTAACATTTTTTGGAATATTTTTCAAAAATATTTCATGACGCGGGGGGAAAGATAGAAGGGAAGGAAACGAAGAGCGTAACAATGCGTTGCTCTCATCGTGCGTTTTTGTTGTTTGACCACTTTTTTATTAAATTTTCTGAAATCACTTATTCTGGTCAGTGTTGCCACGAAAAAAAATATTGCAACCAACATTTGTGAAAAAAATTACCAAATAAGAAAAAATTAAATTCACAGTTTTTTATTTTATTTTTTCAAATATATTTTATAATTAATACAACATAGTAAGAAAAGAAACAAAAAATAACAAATTAAAATTTTACAGTCTTATGCAAAAAAAAACCTTATTATGACTTTGATGTGAACATTAGTTATCAACGATTTTTAGCTTAATAATCCATTATTAAAAAAGTATATGCAAAAACAGTGTTTTAACTAATATCCATTTTAAGGCTTTTTTTTATTTGATGCTGGCAATACCATTATTTTATTCTGTCAATTTTTCCTTAATGTTGTGTATGAACGATTATTAGTTCATTTGGTATTCGTGTCTAATATTGTTTTTTTATGATTTTATACATTTAATTGTTTTTATTAATTGTTAATTGTTAATAATTAATTGTTTTTTTATTTATTATTTGTTTTTTTAAATAACAACAATGTACAAATAAAATAAAACAACCAATGTAATTAAAATATTATATTTTGATTAAAGAAAGTATTCGAGTACCGGTTTCTTAAAATTTGTTTTGATAATTTAGACATCACTAAACTAATTTGTAAACAAAATTTTTATTTTGGTGAAAAAGAATAGTTTGAAAAGAATAATTAGAAAAAATATGGAGCAAAAACATGAAAATAAAAGGAAAATATTTGAAAATTGTTTTTTGTGTTTTTAAATTTTTTTTAAATTTATTTTTAAAAAATTAGAATATTTTTCACAAAATGTCTAAAATTCTAATAAAATTATGACATATGACTTTACTGTAGGTTTAAAGTACGGTTGAACCATTGTTAAATTTCATAGATTTAACAATGGTTTACTACACGTGTGTTAAGCTAATTATCGTTTTTGCATATACTTTTATCGAATTTTGCTTAACAACGGTTTGTAAGCCTGTTGTAAGTTTTTTTGCATAAGACTGTTAGTCTTACAAATTAATTCATTTCTACAAACAAAAGCTCTTTTTGTAAGAAAAATAAATAACCAAATCCGGAAATTTTGGTTAAAAATAGTTAAACGGCAACACTGGTTGTGATTAGTGAGCAAGAGAGAGAAAATAAGTTGAGAGAATTTATTTATTTACAGCCATAGAAAACTGTCAATAATATACGATACTTGATTTTCATTTCATCAACATACATATGTAAAGCTATCTATCTTAATAATTTTAGATAAATAAAGATAAAATAAAAAATCCATTTTTTTTTATTAAAAGAACATAAAGCTATCCATCTTTGGCTTAAAAATTATACCTAGTTTTTTTAGATAAACAAAAATAAAAAAACCCATTTTTTATTAGAAGAAAAAATAAAAAAATTAAATACGGCCAGCTAATGACATAGAACATTTTTAACATAAAATATTTTTTGAGTGTTATTCTGAAATAAAATGATAACGCATCCGCTACACATGTGTTCTTGTCGCAGTCTGATCGACAACTAAATCAAATAACACAAGAATGCGTGTGAGTTCTCTCTGCACAATTGTGCGGGTAGTAATTTTAAACAAATTTTGGTGAGAGCGGGCCGTACGCCTACAACCCGCCATAAGAAATTTTACTTCTACATGATACGCATTCTTTATATCCATATTCTTTGGTATTACCAAAGAAAATAAAGTATAAAGAATGTGCATCTTAACATATTTTGGAATATTTTTCAAAAATATTTCATGACGCGGGGGGAAAAAGATAGGAGGGAAGTAAACAGAAACGAAGAGCGTAACAATGCGTTGCTCTCATTCTTTGCTCTCATCGCGATGAGATCAAAGACTATAAATATATGAAGATATTGCACTGCCAGTGCCAAATTTGTCGATGGCAGTACGGCTACTGCCACTTATTGTACTCAGAGAATTTATTATACTCAGAGAACGTATTGTTCTCTTCTCTAATTTATTCTCATATGCGTGTATACGTGTGTGCTTGTACATTGCCAAATAAAATAATAAACAAACTGAAAGATGTCTTGTTTTCACAAAATGTATGTGCAAATAGCCTGTGGAAAAGAAATATTACCGTTTGTTTTATTGTAGGGTAAGAATATGTGTTTTATTGTTGTAGAAATGAAACTATATCGATTCGCACCGAAATAAAAAAATCCACATTTTGTGTTGACATTTGAAACTGAAAAATTGTTTTATAAAAAGTGTGAATTTAAAAATTGTAGTGCATGCTCAAACAAAACGTTTAATAAATATAATATATAATTAAAATCATAAATCATATTTTTAGAAGATATTGATAGGATTGGAAATATATCAGAAAGTACCCATACCCTGATATAGATGTCGCCATACGATAGATGATATACGATGAAAATAAAGAATATTTTAATGAAGGCACCGATTGTTTTACGTCCAACAATGTGTCAATTGAATTAACATCAAGTCGATATTTTGTTGGTTACATAACTCAACGAATATCTTGCGATAAATGTCGTGTGGATATAATCAAACCAGCGCAAATTTGTCATATCCTTCAGAAATGTTCGTTAATGCAAAAAATTATATAAAAGATTCCGACTTTGGAAGTTTGTGCGCTCCATCTGATTTATTTTTTGAAGTTTGCAAAATTCATATAAGTCTTCGAAAAAATTTTTTTAGAAAATAAATCTATAAAAAACAAAAAAACATTTGTAGTTGGCCAAAAAATACAAAAAATGCACAAAAAATACAATTTATTCCTTGGTTTGATGAAAATAACGAATGTTATAAACACAGAATGGAGATGCTTAATTTACTAATTGTTGTTTTACTACTACTACTACATTCCACATGGGAAACATACAAATTCAAATTATCCAGTATGGAAAAAGTTAAAATTTTGAACCATTAAAATGATAAATAAATTTAATAAATACTAAACAAAAAAAAGCATTCGTTTTATTACAACTTCATTCTATACAAAAATAGACACATATGGTAAATACATACATACATAATTGAATAGTAATATATAATTCGGTGCGAATCGATATAATTTCATTTCTACAACAATAAAACACATATTCTTACCCTACAATAAAACAAACGGTAATATTTGTTTTCCACAGGCTATTTGCACATACATTTTGTGAAAACAAAAAATCTTTCAGTTTGTTTATTATTTTATTTGGCAATGAATGTATACACACACGTATACACGCATATGAGAATAAATTGCTTAGAGAAAAAAACAATACGTTCACTAAGTATAATAAGTTCTCTGAGTACAATAAGTGTACTGAGTCTTTTTTGTTTTCTTTCTCTCAGTTAACATGAGAGTGAGAACGACGATTCAGCTTTCATAAGAAAGAAGCACAAAATTTTGTCAATTTTAAATACACTGTGTGCAACATCTTTACATATTTATAGTCTTTGGTCAAACAATAACAACGATCATACATACATAATAGTACTTACGCATATACATACGTACGATGAGAGCAACACATTGTTACGCTCTTTGTTTGTGTTTATTTTTCTCCTGTCTTCCCTCCCTCATCGAGAAATGATTTTTAAAAGAGATTTTGGTGAGAGCGGGTCTTACTGGTACATCCCGCCATAAGAAATTTTACTTCTACATGATGCGCATTCTTTATATCCATATTCTTTGGTATTACCCAACATTTCGACTACATAAGTATTACAAAGAATATACCATTAACGAAGTCATCAGTAAATTAACAAGAAGCTTTGAGGATCGAAACAGATCATCTAACTATAATTTAATAAGAAATTTGTAAGTGTATATTATTTTCTTAACCTTTTTCCACGAAGGAGAAGAAGAAGTTTATAACACGAAAATTTCTTTAAAATTCAATAGGTTTTTACTATCTTTTTTCCTATAAATGTGAACATATAATAGAAAAGCACCATTTATGGTACAAAAATAAGATTTCAATTGTTGCATTACTTTATGTAAAAACTCAATATATGTAAATAATAACATTTTTAATTTGATAGTAAAATAAATAAAAAAAAAAATAATTTAGTTTTGACAAATTTATTTTCTTTTTTTTCTTTCTTTCTTTCTTTTTTTCCGGGCGAAAAAATGTTCACATTTTTTTTTCACGATAAGGGTGATTATTTTCTATTCTAAACAGATTAACTACAAACATAGCCGTTTTTATTGTTATTTTTAATTTTATCTTTGATAATTGTATCATGTCATTTGTATAATATACATACATACATGAAATCAAGAGTGAATTAAAATCAGTTGTATTTTGATAGAAATATTATTTTATTTTGATGTTTATAATAATATATTGTAAACATATATACAATTTTTAAATAGCTGTGCTCCGCAAAGTTCAACATTACATACATAATTAGTCATTACAACCCTTCAGTTAGGATTACGACCTAGCTTCTCACACCACTTGTTCAGACCTTCACAATGAATTTCTTTCATATGTGCGCATGTACGTTTGTATAAATACACAAACATACCTGCGTACATATGCTTGCACGAATTTAGTCGAACAACCTTGTATTGCTGAGTTCATGTAATTTTTTTATTTGTTTGGATTTATGCATTTTTCCTTATTTTTGATTTTTAACGTTAATTCAAATTATGATAAAAGAAAAACCTTGAAAATTCTGATTAAGTTTCAAGTTTTGCTATAGTTTTTGTTTTCATTAAATTCTTTTACTTTAACAACAACCTTGAACCACTTTCAAGTTTATTTGCATTGAATTTGTCTGGGGTTTCATGTTTCCTGGAATTTCTTACACGCGCGACAAAATGCATAAGTCCAAAGCATAATTATTACTAAATACATTTAGAAAAATTTATTGCAATTCAGCAAATAAATATAAATATATAAAATATAAATATAAATATATATATCTATATATATAAATACAAATGTAATTATTAAAATTTATTGCAATTTGGCAATAAAATAGTATTTAAGGTTATACTTGATTAAAATAAAGAGGATTGACAATTGTTTAAGCTAACTATACAGTTGTTTCATTCTAAATTTCTCAGCAATAACCAAGTTTAAGTGCTTGTGTTATTCAAATCACTATAACCAAGTTTAAGTGCTTGAGTTATATGTAAAATTGTTCCGGTGATTCTGCTCGGACAAAACAATAAACAATTTAATTATCCCGGTGATTCCGCCCGGATAATTCATAACCGACCAGCAAAAGAGCTGAGTCAAAACACCACCTATGTTGTGTGCGTTAATTTTATACATGAGTGGCAGGACCTACAGTTTAAAGTCGAATCCGAATGACAGATTTTTGAGAATCTTTTCATGGCAATTTTATTTACTCTGAGAGTTTTTGCCAGAAATCTGCTGATAGGAAGTCTCCGAAGAAATATTTACATATTTTCGTTTTGATGTCTGACCTGGAGTTTGAACTCGGGCCTTTCGTCTAATAAGCCAACACACTACCTACTAGACTACGGCGACTTCTGAAGTTCAACATTATGTTTACTTATTAATTTGCACATTCTTAAATGGATAGGTTGAAAATAAATATATTGTTACGCATATCGAAACGACCTAATATCGTTTAACATTAACGATAAACAAAAGCTACAAATATATACAAAGACCATGAGGCAATGCGTACACAATACACACGACACAAATACACACTAACACATATGTGCACCGAACCATACATAAAGCAACAATAACATCAGTATGTGTATGAGAGAGATCGATAACCCAAATGCAACATAAGCGAACACAACAAGAAGCAATGTGTACACAATACACATTAACAAATACATCGAACATCTTCTAAATAAACCAGCAACAATAAACAATGTAGTCGCAAAAGAATTCTCGAGAAGACGAGAACGCGAACCTTCCACTTCGAGAACCATCATCAGACTGAAGAGGTTCGCATATAAAAGGGCAAGACAAGGCAGGCAACCAGTCAGTTGTAATTGAGTCAGTCTTGAGTGAAGTTGCGTGTGAACAATAAATAGTCGTGAGCAATAGTTGTGTGTGAATAATAGCAAGCAATAAATTGTAGTAATTATTGTTGTATCGGTTAAGTGCGAACAGTGGCATATAAGAAAGTGTGGACAATAAAGAGAGTTTAATTAAAATAAGACACATATTTGTTTTTACTTGGTTTGCAATTAACGAACTCATATTTAAACGTTTTTAAAAAGGTAAAAACGTAACAATATTATAGAAAAATTTAAGCTTTTTGTGATGTAGTTTACTTAAACTTTTATATTTTTATTTTTTACTTTATAACTAGAATGCTATTATAAGTTATATTATACATATCTAGCAAATTTTGGTTTAATTGATTTTGAGTCTATTCTTACTTACTAAGTCACAACTAAAAAAGACAACAACTGCCACCAGAAGGCAACACCGTATAGGAGGCTGGGTTCCATGACTGCAGAGTAGATCCAGCGCATGACTCTTGGGCCGAGACCCCATCTGGATCCAACTGCCCTGCCGCTGCAGTAGGCAGTACAGGCCGCTTTTCGAGCCCTGGCAGCCAGATTTGCCCTCCAGCTGAGTTTGGGATGGAGGATCAGGCCCAGATATTTAACCTCGGGACTTAACCTGAGCCTGGTCCCGTTTATACTAGGGAGGGTGAAGGTCGGGACCTTGTATCTCCTAGTGAAAAGAATTGTATCTGTCTTGGAGGGATTAAGGGATAATCCAAAAACCCCGCACCAGTCCAGTACAATTGATAGCGCCAAGTTTAGCCTATCAGACAGAGTCTGCGGACATATTCCCGACGCTGTTTGGGCAATATCGTCAGCGAAGGCTATGGCGTTATTACCAGAGGATTCAAATCTTCTCAGGAGTGAGTTGACTGCGAGATTCCAGAGAAGTGGAAATAGAACACCGCCTTGTGGTGTACCTCTGCAGACAATTCTCTGAAACTGTGAGGATATTATTCTTCTTCACTGTGGATGTTATTATTCTTGATTTGATGAGGAGCTCAGTAAACCTGACCAGATTCTGATCTAGGTTGAGAGAATTAAGAGCCGTAACTCTAGCGTCCGGGTTGACGTTAAATGCACCCTCAATGTCCAGGAAAATGGCCAGAGTGTATTCTTTAACGTGCAAGGACTTTTCCACCCGAGAGATAAAAGAGTACAGTGCAGTTTCCACTGATTTACCCCTCGTGTAGGCATGTTGGGATGAGGATAGAAGTAATGGATCAATCGAGGCCCTAATATGAACATCAAGGACTCTTTCCAGTATCTTCAGAAGAAAGGAACAAAGGCTGATTGGTCTATAGTCACCCGCCTTAGTGTGGGACGGTTTCCCAGCCTTGGGAATGAAGATAACCCTAGATATTCTCCAGCTCCACGGGATATAAAGGAGCTTAAGACTAGCGTCATAGATGGCAAGCAGCCAGGGGAGAATAATTTCCTCCCCATGCCGAATGTCACCTGGAATAACACCATCTGGTTCTGGGGACTTGAATAGTTTAAAGGATCTAATAGCCCACTGCACTTGGCCTGGGTTAAGAGTCAGAGGAGAGTAGTCCCCAGACGGCGGTGCCGTAACCTGATAGAGAGCCTGACCTCCAAGGGTGACACTCCCCGGAAAAAGTATGTTAAGAAGTGAGGTACGTTTTTGCGAATAGAATACGAATATTAAATGGCGTAAAGTATTGTGTGCCAAAGATTTCGCAGCATTGCAAGCGTTTTACCACAAACATTACAGAACTTCAACTTAGATGGCAGATCATTAGAGTAAATTGTGTATAATAGTAGACCAAGTATCGAGCCTTGTGGCACACCTATATATGTATATGAAAAAACTATTTGATTTATGTATTACAATAATGATACACAAATTGAATTCTATCCTGTAATTACGACGAAATTAGCTTAACAGCAGTGTTGGAAAAATACCACATATGTTTTAACTTTTGGCACAGAATAGTATCATTAATAAAAAATGGTGTTAATAATTGCTATCCGCCCTTAATCGCAACTCTTCTGAAACATCAGTAAGCGCTATTGGGCGGCAGGTTTTATTTTGTTTAGGCACTGGTATTATCTTGGCACTTTTCCACATTGCAGGAAAAATATTAGATGTAATTATCGTACTTAATAAATGGGCTATGTTCGAACGAAGATATGGCAAAATTAATTTTATAAATTTAGGATTAATTTCATCTCTACCGATGGAATTGGACTTAATGGTAACAATGCTTTTTCCTGGGTAAAGTTAAGTAATTCAAAATTTTATTGAATCATCTGACAATGTGTGGACAACAAGATGAATTGGAAACGAAACACCGAGGAAAGAATGAAGAAGGGACTGAATGCTCTCTATCAGTGTAGGAACTCCATAGGTAAGAGCTGGGGTCTTCCGCCTGGTTATATCTGGCGATTGTTAGACCGGTTATTACTTATGGTTACGTTGTGTGCCTTAGATAAAAGTTTTCAACGGAAAATCTTAGATAAGGTTCAGCGGATACCCTCTTTTAGTATCACTGGAGTGAGGAAGGGTTGTCCTCAGGCTACTCTTGACACTATGTTCTACCTGACTCCGCTTGATTTGTATGTCAAGCGGTGTGCGGCGTGAAGTGCCATACGTCTGAGGGATTGGTCGATAGGTCACTCCAGAGTTCTGAAAGTCGTCTTTCCTGATAGGAGGTATGGACTTTCGGAAAAAGCCACCGATTATATTGTGCCTGAGGCTATGTTCTGCCTGGTTTAAGAATACTTATATCGGAAAGGGCACAATGGAATGGTGGGGTACTCCAGGGGCAGAGAGGTATACTGACCTCTACAGATAGATCTAAGGTAGGTGGAAGTACAGGTGCTGGGGTTTTCTGTAGGGAACTCGGTCTTGAACTTCACTTCAGGTTAAATGATGACTGCAGCGTATTTCAGGAGGAAATTTTCGCAATCTTGAAGGCTATTGAAACCATAGCTGGTGGCGACGCTTCGGATTCGAAATCTTACATGATCTTCGTTAACAGTCAGGCTGCCCTAAAGGCCATTACGTCGGCAAATCACGACTCGTTTGCGAGCGCAAGGAGTCGTTAAGGACTTTTGGACCAGACCGTATCCGTCTATGCTGGGTTCCGGGATGCTCTCGCTAGGTTAGGTTCGCTTTCTGAGGGCGATTTAATGGTTGGTCCTGACCCCCCAATCTGCCACCTCTACGGTCTCATCAATGGATGGGTCAGGGGGAAGAGCAGAGGCGTTGGGGGAACGGATCGGGTTGTTATGTTTCTAGATGTCTATGGCCTGCAGGGGCTTCTTTGAGGGTTTGAATTCTGTGTCGAAAGTCGACATCAAGGCTCTCCATAGATTCATTATTAGCTTGAGCTGGTTCAGAAGTGCTAGGGCTTCATCAGTATAGTCGCACTCTCCCTTTTTGTTTTGTTTGGTCTGTGTAATTCCTCCGCTTTCCCTTCTCCCTTTCCTACTTCCTCTCCTTTTTCCTATCCCCTCTATTATCCTTCCATTTTAAGGACGTTCCGTACAATGGGTCAACTCGACTTCCGGGTACTGTACTTGTCTCAATTGACAAGTACACGTCCTCTAACATAAAACATAGTATCTACGTATCCGAAATTTCATAAATAATGAACTTTCCTCTTGCATTTTTTCTGGTTAAGAAAATGTGTTGAAGGAAAAGAATAAAAGTTATCCAGATTTCCGTTAGTGAATCAAAAGCTGAAGTGAAGTCACGGAGTTTACTTGATGACACTGCTTCACATATTTCGCATTACTCCAGATCAATTATATTGCAATTTAGTGAAGCGAGAAGGGAACATTTCAAACAAACAAAAAAAATTAAACCTGAAATATACGGATTCCTATCGGAAAATATGTGTAGAACACCAATTGCAATTAACTCCGGTTGATGGCAAGATATCTAACGCATAACCCAAAAATTTTCCGCGAAATGTATTATATTTGCAAAGCCAGACCTACAGAGATAAACGACATATAAACCTGTCTGCAGAAAGTTAATAAAGAAAGTTACGAGTTTGGGTTGTCTTCATTGCACCTTACACCAGTGATGCCAAATGTAGGGTTTTATCCCTTTTGTAGGTTTTTTTTCCAAAAAATTTGAGGCGTAGGGAAAAAAGGACAGTTTTTTTTTAAAGCGATTTGTAGGGTTTTTTTCTGTTTGCCAATTTTTTTGTACAAACATTATTAAAGTTTGTTTAGTAAACCAAATGCTTAAGCAGAAACCCTATATTTAAATTTAAAAAAAATTAAAATTGACACATTTTCCGATAAACAACCAAGATCCATCAAAAATTCTAAAAATTTCTGAACTAAAAGTTCATTTGAAAAAATATATATGTATATGAAAAATATAACTCGACTGTTAGACTCTTTAAATAATAACTACGGTAATTTTTGTCCGATTTAATCAAACGAAGTGCCAATCTCTTCACAAGATAATGCACTTTCAGAGTGTTATCACTTATTTCATATTTTTTAAGTAAGGTTTGAATGAATGGACAAACTTGAAAAAATATGAAAAAAATTCGAATTTTCCAAATTTACCTCATCAAATCTCATAGCATATGAAGTCGGATAATAGATATATGTATACAACTTTAAAGGTCCATCTCTCCCCTTTCCAACAAGATTTAAATTTTGGAAATCGGGTCAGAAATGTTTGAGTAATAAAGAAATTTGTACGTAAAGTAAAAAAAAACAGTTTTTGTCAAATAAAACAAGTTTGGAGGGTTCGAGAAAATAAAAAAGGTATTTTTGAGTTCTACTCAACTAACTGAATAACGTGGACTATGTAGTTACTCGGGTGTATTTTCACTGTCGCAACGTGTAATTTTTTTTTAATTTATAATATTTGTTATTTTTATTTGTTTTTATATTATTTTTGTATAATAAATGTGTGTACCTGAATTGAAAATGTACAAATTTAAAATAAACATTTATTTTTTGAAAAAAAAAACGGAAAAAGTGGCGTAGGTAATTTTGTAGGGAAAATTAAAAGTGGGTGTAGGGAAAAAAGGGATTTTTTTTCATTGACGTAGGGATTTTTGGAAAAAATCTGGCATCACTGTTATCACATAGTTTACCGTTGTGTCACACGAGTATTTTTTACGAAATCCCGGTTGGACCTTTTACCACTTTTTCAAAGATTTTCGCGCCTCTTTAAAATATTAATTGGCCTATATTCTACACATTTTACCACTTTTTCCAAGATTTTTTCGCACTTTTTTAAAGTATTAGTTATTCTACATATTTTTTACGCTTTTTTCATAGGTGTTACCATTGTTTCCTGTCAGTTTTCAGAAAAAATACCCCCCCCCCCCCCCTCTCTCCATCGAATTCGAAAACCGGTTTTTTCCATTAATAAAAATATATACAATATGTATATAATTTTTTAGTTTTGGTTTTTATTACTATTTAAACTTAAAAAAACAAATTCATATTCACATTTCAGACTTAACATTAATCTGAAATAAATTTCAAATTTAAAGCAGTATAGAAAAGTACATATAAAGGGTGATTTTTTAGCTATTATCTTTTTGGCAACACTGGTTTAAACAGCTCACGCACGTTTCCTGTTTTGTTTCACTGTCAAACATCTTCAGTTTGGTCCAGTGATGCCAAGTGTAGGGATTTTTCCCTTTTTGTAGGGATTTTTTTCAAAAATTTCACGTGTAGGGAAAAACGGAAAGATTTCTTAGTTTTTTGGAATTGTAGGGAATTTTTTCAATTACAAATTTTTAGCTTCTAAAAACTATTTTTCTTCAAATATAAATTAAAAAATGTATTTTATCATACAATATTCCCTTTGATAACATCATTGGACTGTGTTGCAATGGCGCTAATGTTATGGTCGGACAAAACAATTCGTTCGCATCCAGACTTTTGCTGGATAATCCCGACGTAATAACAATCAAATGTATTTGCCACACTGCCGCCATCATAGCAAACAAATCTTGCCTAATGTTGCCAAGAGCCGCAGAGGATTTGGTAAGACAAATAGGAACGTACATTTCCGGCAGTTTTAAAAGATGTTCTCAGTTGGAGGAGTTCCAAGAACAGAACGAAAAAAAAGGAAAATATTAAGAACATCAACAACCAGGTGGCTGTCTCATCAAAAATGCATCGAAAGAATATTGGATAATTGGCAAGCTCTAGTTGAATATTTTAAATTTGCAATTAAACAGGACAAGTTGAAATCTGCAGATGTTATACTGACTGAACTTACAAATGAGTGTAATAAAGCTTACTTACTTTTTTTGAGATATGTGTTAAATTATTTTAACTCGTTAAATGCACTTTTTCATTCGAAAAAAATGTTGGTTCATGTTTTGCATTCAGAGTCAACAAAATGTTTTTATAAACTTGGCCAAAATTTTATTAAAAAAGAATGTTTGAAAATTTATTATGTCATAAGGTCACCTCATATTTTGATGTCTATGTCGGCAGTGAATGTGAAGAATTGTTGAAAACATTTCCAAAAGCCAGTGCTCATCAGGTAAAACCTGATTGTCTACAATTCTACATAACTGCACTTGAAGAAACGCAAAGAAGACTGCCACTTAATGACAAATCAATTTTCAAAGAAATGGAATTTTTAAACCCCGTAGTGGCCATTGGAAAAAGTAACAAAAGTGTCTATCAATTTAAATTGATATGTTATAAGTATAAAGTTGACTTAAATTTACTTACACATGAACGGAATGAACTTTAGAATATAGTTTTTCTGAATATGAGAAACAAACATTGTCTAAATTAGATGTTGAAGCATTTTGGTCCAAAATCTGCAAATCAAAAAATTTTAATGACAATTTGATCTTTCCAAATTATGCAAAAATTATAAAAATTTTATTAAGTTTGCCACATGCCAACGCTGACGCTGAAAGAATTTTTTCTGTTGTAACTGACGTACGTACGAAAAAAAGGAACAAATTAAGCCATGAGTTATTAAATTCTATTTGCATTATAAGATCTCATTTACAAGCTAATTTAATTAATTGTGTAAATTTTAAATACACATCGAGTCATTTAAAAAAAATTAATTATACAGAATTGTACAAATAATATTTTTTATTAATTTATAATATTTGTTATTTTTATGTTATTTTTGTATAATAAATGTATGTACCTGAATTGAAAATGTACAAATTTAAAATAAATATTTATTAAAAAAAAAAACGGAAAAAGTGGCGTAGGGAATTTTGTAGGGAAAATTAAATGTGGGTGTAGGGAAAAAAAGGGATTGTTTTTCATTGACGTAGGGATTTTTGGAAAAAATCTCCTGGCATCACTGGTTTGGTCTATAATTTAACCATGAATCGTCTTACAAACGAACAACGCTTGTAAATCATTGAATTTGGCATCATTGGACCGTACTTCTTCAAAGATGCTGCGAATCGTAACGTAACTGTGAATGGTGAGCGCTACCGTGAGATGATATCCAACTTTTTTTTGCCCAAAATGCAAGAGCTTGACTTGCATGACATGTGGTTTCAACAAGACGGTGCCACATTCCACACAGCACGCGTAACAATGCACTTATTGAGAGGCGAGTTCGGTGAACATTTTATTTCACGTTCGGGACCGGTCAATTGGCCGCCTAGATCGTGCGATTTAACGCCTTTAGACTAATTTTTGTGAGGCTATGTTAAAGCTCATGTCTATACAGACAAGCCCGCTTCAATTAACGCATTGGAAGACAACATTGAAGCATTTATTCGTGAGATACCGGCCGAAATGTTGGAAAGAGTATACCAAAATCGGACTAAGCGGATGGACCGTACTATCGATTCAAATAAAGATTTCATGCATTTTTCTGAATTTTATGTGTTTTTTTTTTTGAAAAATTTTCCTATAGCTCTTAAAAAATCACCCTATATATTTATATATATATATCATGGTATAAGAAATATAGAAGGTAGTTTCATTCTCTCTTTATTTTTTAAAATAAGGTTTTTTGAAGTTTTATTTTCTCACAAACTACACATATAGCGTTGCCACATTTATAATTTTGTTGTATATTCCCAATAAATTATTTCTAACAAATGTGTAATTTGGGCTAGTATTTAAAGAATTTCAATTAATTTTTAAAAAAATTGAGTTTAAATGTTCCAACAGTTTCAAAAAATCGGTATTAGGCTTATGTAATCAAAATATTTTTCAATTGAATTGAATTTATTATTTTCATGTGACTTCAAAGAAAATGTGGGAAATTTAAAATTAATATGGTAGCATTATTTTAACGAAAACGTCATAATCCTTAAGCATGTCAGATAGTGAATTTTAAAAAATAAAGAGAGAATGAAACTACCTTCTATATTTCTTATACCATGATATATATATAGAAAAACATATATAATGACAAAAAATAATTATTCAAAATTTAAATATTTTTATTATTTTTGTTACAATAATATTTCAAAAATAGGACGCAGTTAGAGTTTGGGAATTCCCGGACTTTTTCATTTCCCGGGAAACGGGAATGAAAAATTCGATTTCCCGGGATTCCCGGGAAATCTTTTAAAATTCACAATACTAGTAAAATGCTTAAGATTTTTATTAAAATGTTATTTTATTAACAAAAAAGAAAACAATACATCTAAATTCATACTGTATAAACAGAAACCAACAGATTAATGATAACATTTTGAGATCAGTTACTATTAAGTATTGATTAAAAATATTATTTAAAAATAAAAATATTAAAAATTTTCGAAGAACTAAGTTTTCAAAAAATGAGTTTTTAAAATTATTAGTGCATTTAATAACTCATCCGACATTCTATTTCGTAAATTTGTTGAAAATTTACCAGCTAACGAAAAAACACATTCGCTTTCTACAGAAGTGGGCTTAAGCGTTAACAATTCATTAAAAAGTATGTCTAAATTTTTGGTTCTGTTTGTACTAGCTTCATATAAAGCTCTCTTTTAAATAAGTTGTCTGTTTTTAATTTCAGTTTTCTTGTTTTTTCTTTAGCCCCATTAATGGCGTTTCCAACTTTTCTTTAAAACATTGACATACTTGTGCAACGGAAACATCTTCATCACTTTCAGCCGATGTTATTTCAGTACCTTGGAATAGGCGTTTGTACATTTGCTCTGCATAGGATTTTAACATTGTCTTTGTTATGTTAATATTATTTTGTTGTGAAGTGTTTAGATAATTTACTAATGACATCGATTTGTCATTATATCTTTCATTTACTTTACTTTTAATTGTGTGAACCATTTTTTCCGAAAGTATTGAATCAACAGATAATAAATGTTCATAAAGTGTATTCATAATAGCATCACCTATTATCAAATTGGTTTCACGCCTGCCTAATGCTTCCACTGCATCTTTTATGGGGTTCAAAACGTTTACCAATGTTTCCAAGCGTGGGACATAATCTTCAACAAACAATGATGATAAATGTAAATCTATTAAAGCCTTTTTTATTGCATTTTTAATTTTTAGAAATGATTGTATCATTCCAACCATGCTGTTCCACCTAGTTCGTACATCTAGGATTAGATGATACTCTTTATTGAATTCTTCCTTTTCATATTTTTGAAGAGTAGCATTTTTTAAAAGACTTTTTTTTTTTGAAAGTTTGATTATTTTCCTTATGTTGGCAATAGCTTCATTATAATTCTCTGAAATAAAGAAAATAATTCTATTTATACAAAGAATTATTTTTCTGCTTTATTTTTTCAATACAACTTTTTTAAATGATTTTAGTCCATAAACAAGTCAAAAGAGTAGTTAGTGATTAGTCTGTACACTTGCCTACAGACCAATCTATTTACTAGTCTTCAGAACAGTCTATTTACTAGTCTACAGACCTTTTTTTCCAAAAAAGTGTACAAGAATACGTTAATTTAAAATTTCCCGTATTTCCCAGGAATATTTAAAAAATTTCCCGGGAATTCCCGACAAAAATTTCCCGGGAAATACCGGGAATTCCCGTCCGGGAATTCCCGAACCCCAAACTCTAGACGCAGTTTAAATGTTTAGATGACATACGGTTTCTTAGCTATGTTTCTTTTGTTGAGATTACTGAAAAGACACGTTCACTTATTGTAGAAGTTGGGTTAATTGTGAGTAGCGCTGTATATAATTGATTTAATTTTTTAGATCTTTTAGAAAATTTGTCTAAAGAATCAAAGTCTTCATTTAAATCACTATTATCAAGTAATTTGTTTCTTTTTGGTGGATTTTGCAATTCATTTAAAGTAATATTGAGTTCCTCTTCTAAATTTCGGAATTCGCTTTCTACATATTCTAAATCCGACCTTAAACTGTCTATTACGTAATGTAATTTAAATTTGTTAGAAAAAAAGAGCCGTAAAATAGAATATACCTAAAAATGAAAAATATTCGAAAATGTCGAATAGTTCGACACTAAAAAACCGGTTTTTCGAATAACTCGAAAACCGTCACTTTTTTAAAACCGGTTGAAAAAAACCGAGAAACCCGCATATAAGAGTTACCTTTGAATGATCCGAAATTTATTGGAAAAATCCTCGGCACTCATGGACAAGGACGGACGTTGAAACTATGTTCGCAAAGATCTTAATCGCAACTTTTCTATCCGAGTAAATCAAGAGATTTTTAGTGAAAATCCCGCCACTCAACAAACATTGCGCCGCCTGAAAATTGCACGTTTAATATCAAGACCCTTAATAAAAATACCGCAGCCCCACTCAGTCACCCATCTTTGAGTCATTCGTATAAATTTCAAGAGTCCCACTGAACCAAATTTCCCTAGACGAAATTCTAAAATCGAATGTTATTTCAGAAAATTATAAAGAATCATATAATCGACTCTAGAGCGTCTACGTCTTCCATAGTCCAAATTGTACCGGAATTTAACTGCATTGAATCTTACCGTCTTAATTGGAGGTCAGAGGGTAGCCAGATCATCCGCATAACCTTAAAACCATGTTGTTGAAGTTCCCCAAGGTTGCCTCTGTGGTGTGCCATCTTCTCGTATCTCTTAGCGATACATAGTGCGTTGTTCTCGGTTGTTTGCAACGATCACCATTGGGTATCGCTTAAGAATGAGGTCCACAACGGTGTGGTTTAGTTAAAAATGGGGCGGCCAATTGCCTTGTAGGTAGTAATAATCGCCTCTTTATCCATGCCCCACATTGTTAATGCTATCACCTCTAGGACCTATTTCTCGTCCTCACTTTGTTATTGATGTTAGTAGCGTGAGAGGATAAGTGAAGGAGACTATCTAACCCTGTTAACCCCTAGGATCTTGGGATAGCGTTTCATTGGCATGATGTTGCCTTCGACCTAGATGTCAAGTTGTCTCCTTATTTCTTTTGTCCACGTAGTGAAGAGAAATACCGAGGACTTAGGAGCGGATAGCTTCAAAGTCCACAATGGTGGTCAGAAAGTTCGTTATTCTCGCGCTTATGTCATCTATGTTTACTCCTAATGATTCTAACCATTTACTACGTCGATGTTCATTCGACAGTCTATTTATCTGTGAGGTCAGTGGTTCTAGCCAATCGTCTGCTGGGTTTTCGACTCTAATATTGTCCCGCTGTTGAGCTAAGCGTGCCGCTTCGGAAGGTTAATTCGTTCTTATATTAGGTACCCTTTCAGCCAGGATGAAGGGCTTTGCCGCTCCCAGGACAATTGTCCTGAACGCCTTTTCTCCTCTTCTGACGCATGTGAGAGTGGGCAGTTGGCTGATCGCATTCTCAATAAAGGCACTGAAGCCAGCCCAGTTGGCTTTGTTATAGTTGACGTAAGTAGTAAAGTTTGTATGCCAGAGCTATCTCAAAGTTCCCCACCAAAGAACTTAGTACATTCTCAGTGGATTTGCCCATAGTGCAGGCGTGTTGAGCACTACTGACAAGTGTAGAAAAGTGGTTGGACCCTGAGTTCCAGAAGCCTTTCCATTGTTTTGAAAGCGATTGAGGTTAGACTGATAGGTCTAAGACCATTCGATGGTCTCACTGCTTTAGGGATGAAAACGACCTTTGCCTCTCACCACTTTGCAGGTGCATATGGATACTCCAGACAGGAAGGGCTTTGAGAAGGGGAAGGGATTCCTCATTGAGGATTAAGATCGTCTCCCTGAACCCACTATTGAGTTCTCCGACATTGACCACACGCCAATTGTCTACCGTCAGGCCATCGTTAGACATCTTGATGAGGTCCATGATCACATCAGGTTCTGTGATATCTGCCGGAAACATGACACATGACCTAGGTCCATGTGTGACTTGATCCTTGGCGATGAAACAAATTTGTGAGTCTGTCCACAATTTATCAGGTCCTTCAATGGCGAGTAGGTGTCCCATGATACCATGGCATGGACACGTGGGGAGGGACCAAGGTTGTCGGTAATGATCTTCTTAAAATACATAGTAAAGCCGATTCGACCATCATCCAATTGGCTGAGTGGTGGTTTCCTCGGTATGGTTTTGATCCACATAACCCAAATCAAGGCGTTCTAGATGACAGCTTTAAATGACCTTGTTGCGCCAGTATTAGGCAAAACCCTGGGTTTCTTGAGAGCTTGTCTCGAAACCGTCTGGCTCTCTACTGACCATTGCCCTTTAAGCGCAGGTTTAGGAGTGCCCTCGGGTTTGGCGCTAACTTTCACTTTCACAGGTACCTTAGTACCCTTTTCCAGTGGTGCGTTCTGCCCATTCTAGTATCCTCTTAAGAGAGTTGTTTGGGTGGAGTTGTCTGCAGTTTGTAAAGAATGCGGAGCTCTCAGAGTTTAGTGAAGCTCTGTTCGTGGCTAGAATATTTCTGAAGGGGGTTCTAGTCAGACTGATAGTTGGCACCGGTCGCATTACACGGTGATCCAGCCTCCTATATCGTTTTTTGCTTTGACCGTGAACAAAAATAGATCCTGAGAACGAATCACATTTCCCACATCGGATAACTCCCGTCGTGGTATAATGATAGTGATCCTGAAATGAATTATATTATGATTGCTGCGTAGTGAAGGCAGAAATTAACAATTTGAAAAAATAGGGTTTACAAAAGTTTGGTACAAGTGCAGATATAGAATGGGTATTGCCTGGAGATACAGTGAAGTGAATTTTGGCGACCCCAGTTAGAGGGGCTTCCCCTCCGAAAACGTTATGAATGAAAAAATTTACGCAGGAACTACAAATTCTTAGTTTCCAAATTTGGCCACAGTGTTGCCAGCGGTCAGTCGCCAGTGGCCAAATATAATATCAATTTTGGCAAATGACAACCGAACCTTGTTAAAAAAAATTGAAGACAAATAAAAATTCAAATAAAATTTTTTAATTAAGAATTTATTTTACTCAAAATTAGCAATAAATACCATAAGAGCTACTCCGGTCAATAGCGCTGCTATTTCCTTAATGGACTGACCTAATTTGGTTGAACCCTCTAACAATTCTGGAATAACACTTACAGTTGCAATATAAATAAAACCGCCAGCGGTAAATGGTAAAATCCATGGAGCGGTGTTACTTTCCGCGGAGTTTCCTCCTATTAATGCCAAAGCATTTCCCGATAAAGCACCTACTGCTGTAACAAGTTGTAAAAGCATAGCTTTTCGACGGGAACAACCAGATTTGATTAAAATAGCAAAATCACCAATTTCATGAGGCACCTCGTGTAAAAGTATGGTTATGGTAGTTACAATACCAATACTATTTCCAGCTAAATAAGATGCTCCAATTGCAAGACCATCTGTAAAATTATGCGCAAAGTCAGCTGCTAGATTTAAGTACCCAGATATTTCCACACATTCTTCTTTATTTTTCGCCGAAGTTTCTTTTTGTTTTTTATTTTTAACTTTCTTATCTTCATTTTCTTTTTGTTTTTCTTCTTGAAGTTTTTTACTGGTAGTGCCATGGCAATGACCATGATTATCTCCTTTTAAAAGACGAACTAATTTCTCAACAGTTAGAAATGCTATAATTCCACATAAAACCCAAATTCCAATTGCAATGTCTTTACTGTGATCGTGAAGATGGCTATGAGGACTTTCATGCATATGGCCGCTTTCATGGGAGTGATCATGACCATGATCATGATGCGGATTTGTGGCATGTGGAATCAAGTGTAAAAAGGCGTCACCTAAAAGACCACCAGATGCAAAAGCCAAAAGAACTTTCAGCCGCGGCCTTCTTTCATTACTATTGTCAATGGGAATGACAAACAAAAGTAAGAAAGGAGCAGCACTTATCAGACATGTTGATACCATTGAATACAGCCAAATTTGACTCATGTTTACTATGAAGAAATTATGAAAACAAATGTAATTGTTTTATAAAGTAAAGTATAAATATTTTACTTTTTTTGCTTTGGTCTTACCGTGTGTGTAACTATGTTCATGAGTTCCAAGAGCATCTCCGTGGCTATGACCCATGTTACCAACATTGGCGTTTGCTTCTCTAGAGTATTTAAAACTTGGGTTTTCATCATTATGGCTATGAGTATGACTATAAGAAATTGTTGGTAATGTGAATAGTACCACGCAAAGAAATGCTATATTCTTTAACGAAATTATACTATGACAATTGACTTTATTTAATACATATTTCATCCTGCTTATAGTTTACAAAACAACACGTCATTAAATACACGTATACTTCGCAATTAAATATCAAACAGTGTTGCCCATATAACAATCGGAAGATTACCAAGTTGAAAAATGCTACTTATGCTATGTTCGCACGGCAGAAATTATTCGTAATTCGCTCTCTCAATCGTAATTCAACATCCAATTATGCGCTGAATTACGTTATTCACCATACAAAATTTTGTGAGCGAATTACCCAAATTGTAATTCAATTTCTATTACCCTGTGAATTACTTAAAAATCAATGTAATCTCTAAATTTTATCGTATTTTTGCCATCACCAGCTGTCAAAGCACAAAAAATATAAACAAGTAAATATTGTAAACAATACACAATAATGGAATAAAAAAAAAACATTTTAAAAAATGTATTATTTATTAGAAAGTTATTAGAAAAATTAGCGGAGGAAGCCACTATATGTTTGGAAACCTGTTGAATCTACAGAAAAAGTATTTGTAGCTTTTTTTTTTTTCATTATTAACACAATTTTACACAAATAATTTAGCAATAAAAAGAAGAAGAAAAGAAGAACTGTCAAAATGAATTACAAGGCTGCCGTGTGAACATGATAATTCATATAAGTAATTCAAAACAGATAGCGAAGTAATTCGAAGGCTCGTGGGAACATAGCATTAAAAAACAATAGCTGCGTTCAGTGTTCAGTGCAAATGGCATTGTAAAACTGCAAATGCAAAACATCATAGCTTTTAATACACACAATTGCATTTGTCAAAATATTGCGTTCACGCAATACTAAAATGGTATAGTTTTTTCGTTGTGTGTATTGCGTTTGCAACTCTGACATTTAAACAGCTGACAGATGTAAACACTAATAAAATAAATAAAATTAAAATAAAAAATTAAAAGAGAAAAACCAAACAAAAAGTGGACGCCTGAAGAAATAAAAATAGTTTTAGATTATTTGGAGGTATTTTTAAAATACTTTTAGAAATTGTTTATGTATATCAGCTGTTTTAGTGCATAAATTGCATTAGTATTGCGAAGTACGAAATAAATAGAGCGCTCACAGTCAATGTCAAAACATTTGCAAGTGCAAACTTTTGCAATACAAAACGCATCGAACATCGAATACCACTAATGTGAAGCATGTTTTAAATCCGACACTGCTAATTTTACATTTTTGATTTTTCTTAGTAGAAAACAGTGTTTTCTATTTCTGCAAAAATATCAATTTTTAGTTGCGACACTTTTGAACCAGACGTACGATATAAGAATTGCATATAAAATATATATTTTTTAAAGAATTTATATTTTTATTGATCTTGTAGTTTTATTTTCTTTTAGGAAAATTAAATGAATGAAAATCCCTAAAATTTGAAACGAAACTGTACGACTTTCAAATTTTCATTTGTACTATGCAATGTTTCCTAAACAATAACTTGACAGTTGTACGTAACGTTTGAAGCAAGATGTGTTGAACAAAATCAAATAAAATCATCAACGCCTTATATGTGTGCGTGTTTTCGTTATATACGTATACGTCATCGGCTTTGATTGATGAAAATCAAAAAATTTTGATTTTATCATTTGATGAATTTTTATTTGATCGTCTCCAATTCTGATTGACGAGCATTATTTCATTTGCTTCAATATTGTCGTAATGAACACATCCGCATGCGCTGATAAACAAAGAAATATTTTTTTCATTGTGAATCTATATTTTATATTTTTGTGTATATATTTTATATTTTGTGTGTGTATATTTTATTTGTTATTATATTTTTAAGAAGTTAAATTGTGTTTGGTAAACGTTCTTGCCATCATGGAGAAGTACAAAGATGAAAAAAAATAATAATATAATTGCACACGATGTCAAAAGCAACAAATCGTCATCCGATGAAGACATTTTACGAAACGAACACTGCAAAATTAAAATGCAAATGCTGATTGACGAATTTATTTGAACGTCTCCTTTTAAACTTCAATCACACGACACTCACACATATGTATTATTTGATTAATTTATTTATGGAAAACACAGACAAAAGTAACTGACTTTGTTTACACAGTGTTGTATTATTTTGACGCATAGTTAAAGTGTTATTACAGTGTTGTATTCGTTTTCAAAATAAGCTCACCTTGTTAAATACTCCTTGGTTTTAAGACTTAACTATAATTTGGCTCACAAACTTAACGAACTCTGTGAATACATAAAACCAAAACTGCCAAACATCAACGTACTCAATTAAGTTTTTGTAGGTTATAAAAAAATAATTTCTTTAAGGAAATAACAACGTTGATCGCAATTTACTTAAAGAATCAGTTGTTTATGTGTGTACTATAATCAAAACCAACAACTAGTTGTAATAGTTGTAATTTATATACATACACATAAGAACAAAGTTGACTAGTAAACGAGACTAAATCAGGAGAACCGCAATGAATGTAAAATATTTTTTATGAAAAAAATTTAACATAAAATGAAGTAGCGTAGTGCTCAATTTATGAACATGACTGACATTGGGCTGTCAGGCGGGGTTAAAAATAATTTTCGGTAAGGAGATTTTATTGTGGACAACCAAATTATAGTGTTTTCACACCAAAAGTCAAAACCTGCTTTTGAAATTAAAACCATAATCAGCTGATTTTGCGTTCACACTATAGGTTTTCTTAAATCTGGTTTAAAATTCATGACATTTATGACTGCGCAACAGCTGTTTTTGTTTTTATTTTGATTTTTTTCAGCTGATTTTGCGGTCACACTATAGGTTTCCTTAAATTTGGTTTTAACATTCATGACATTTATGACTGTGCAACAGCTGTTTTCATTTTTTTTTTTCAGCTGTTTTCAACATTTCAATGTTGGTAGCTCTGATTTAGTACATCAAAAACCAGGTTGTATTTTATACAACCTACTTAAAACCAATTCCAAAAAGGTTTTAAGATGGTTTTAACACAAAAATTTTGTATGGTAAAACGTTTAACGTTAAAACCAACTTTTGCATTAAAACCACTCAGTGTGATAATACTATTACTTAGGGATAATTGAGATATTTGTTGGGAATTTTTTAAATCAAGAAGTTTTTTTGTTTTTATTTATTTATTTTTTCCAGCATAAAAGCCTATAAACATATTCAAAAAACGACGACTCTAATTTAATTGCTATTATACTTACCTTGTATTTTTTACACGTATTCTGTTCAGGAGAATAAAAATTATTTTCTCCGGAGGTAGAAATTTAGGTGATAGAAATCTATTACTACTTTATCTAAAGTTCTCTACAAACAACAAAAATAAAAACGCAAATAATATTGAGATATATTTTATCCCCCTACTGAATTAGTAGATCTTTTTTACATAACAATCGTTTAGAAGAACAAGATTAAAAGTTAAAAACAAAAATAATTTTTTTTTTAAGAAAATGTATATACACTTTTAAATACATACAACGTGTGCAAATAAAATTAACAATGTTTACCACCGTTGTGGAATGTAAAACTGGAAGAAACAGTAATAGAGAAGAAAAAAGAAAACAATATGAAATTTTTCATCCATTCTTTTTTTTCATATTTTCCTTTTTTTTCTTAATAAAATTGCACAAGGTGTTAAAGCTATAAATAAATCGTCATCCGATGAAGACATTTTGCGAAGCGCACACTACAAAATCAAAATGCAAATGATGATTGGCGAATTTATTTCAACGTCTCCGTTTATACGTCAATCACACGACACTCACACTTATGCATTATTTGATGAAATTATTTAATCGTCTCCAGGCTCCTTTACATACTTTTTTATTTATTTTTTTTATTTATTTATTATTTAGTAGTATATATTAAAATACTTTTTAAAAAATTTACAAATTTAATATATAATTATCATTACAACATATCTCCTATTGCTTCTTTTTTTTAAATACTGTTATTAATTCTTACAAATTTTACAATTTCTCTCTTTACAATATTTATATTTGTTTCATTTTTAATACAATTGGGCAGCATATTATATAATTGTAGTCCTTTAAAAAAGAGCGACCTTTGCATTAATGTTGTTGTGGCCCTTTGTAATCTGAAATTTTCAACATTCCTCAGGCTATACGGTTGCGCATCCCCAACATACTGCATCTGTTCAGTTAAGTAGGCAGGTGCATTTCCAATTTTCATTTTTAATATAAAATTTAGAGTGTTCAGTGCCAATCTTTTCTTTATGTTCAGCCATTTGAGACAATCCAACATTCGTTGTATTCCAGCGTATCTATTACATCTTAGAATTATGCGCATAGCTTTGTTCTGTAATTTCTGCAATCTATTTATTTGAGTGTCCGTGCAGCAAGTGTACAAAATTGTTGACCCGAATTCGAAATGCGGTTTTATTATTATGTTATAAATATTTATCGCCGTTAGTATCGATAATTTGCTTCTTATTCTTCTGAAAAAACCTATTTTTTATGCCTATTTTTTTTACATATGTATTCAATGTGTTGTTTCAGTTTTATGTCCTTATCAATTATAAAGCCAAGATAATTAATTTCCTGTACCTTTTCTATTATTTCATTGTTGATTTTAAATGTTTTATCACTGCTCATATTGATTTCCATAATTTTTGTCTTTTTTTTCATTCAATTTTGATTTATTCATTTTTAACCAATGATTAACATTATTTATATCGTGTATTAATTTATCATAACACTCTTCAACCGAAGCTTCTTCAGCAAATATTAAAGTGTCATCTGCATATAGTACTATCTTGCATTTTTCCAAAATATTCGGTATATCGTTTATATATATTATAAACAATAATGCTCCAAGTATTGAGCCTTGAGGTACTCCATATTCTACGTTAATTTTCTGCGATATCTTATCATTTACTTTAGTCATTTGTTTTCTTCCTGTGAAATAAGAATGAAACCACTTTAATTCAATGTCGCGAATGCCATACATGTATAGTTTTTTCATCATAATCTCCTTGTCTATAGTCTCAAAAGCTCTCTTAAAATCTAAAAATATTGACAAGATTTTCCTATTTTTATATACATATTTCCATTTATTTATCACATAATTTATTGCCGTTTCACACAAAAATTTTTCGCGGAAGCCTGATTGATAAATCGAAAACAGGTTTGAATGCTCCATATATCTCTCAAGTTGTTCTTTAACTACTTTCTCCAAAATTTTCTCACAAGTCTCTAAAGAATTGATTGGGCGAAATTCTTCACATTTTTTTGTCTTCGTTACTTGTTCTATTGGAGTAACCATTGAATATTTCCAATTTTCAGGAAAAACTCCGTTTCTAAAGACTTATTTATAATCTTTAACATAGCTGGGCCTAATACGTTCCAGTTGTCCAGGATCATTTTAACCGATACTCTTTTAAAATCATTCTTATTTTTCAAATTCTTACATATGTTTTTAAGTTCTCGTTTACATACAAAATAAAACAATTTTTTTGTGGGAGTTTTTAAGGACAAACTAAATAACAGTTTGGGACTGAGAACTTTGAAATGGGCGTAAAACTTAAAAGCAAAGTAACAACACTGTAACTAATTTTTTTACCGGCGGAGACTAATTGACTTTGTAATTAATATAGAATTTGTTAACTTACCGGCTTTGTGTTTTCTAAAGAAGTTATGTCTTTGAGGGCAATATTTTTAATTTATAAAAATCAGTGTAGGTTCTACAAAAGTAGGTCTGCTGGAGTTAGCATTCCTGAAAATTTAACAACTGCTTTGAGGCCAATAAAATCTAAAGTTAGCAGAGAGAACCAGGTAGTTGTTTCTTATAATATTATGGATATAAAAATAACAGTTTGCCGAATATTTTGTAGATAAATTACTTTGCTGATACGAAAACAATTAGAACGGTAGGAGGAAAAGGTGGAAGCGGTTGCATATCTTTTTTGCAACTTTGGTGCAATGAACGTGCAGGGCCGGATGGAGGCGATGGCGGCAATGGTGGTCATATTATTTTCGAAGCTTCAAAGGACGTAAAAAATTTGAACCATATATCTACTTCCATTTACGGGGAAGATGGTCAGTGCGGAAGGCCCAAAGACTGCAATGGGAAAAATGCAAATCATACAGTTGTAAAAGTTCCTGTAGGTACTGTGATACGTAATAAGCAAGGTTTTATTATTGGTGACCTTGATCGTGAACATTTGATGTTCGTGGCTTCAAGAGGTGGAGTTGGAGGTAAAGGAAATAGATTTTTTACTACAGAGAAGCAAAACAGTCCAAAAGTATGTGAACATGGCCCTCCGGGCGAAGATATGACGTACATTTTGGAAATGCGAAGTATGGCAGATATTGGACTTATTGGGTTTCCAAATGCTGGAAAAAGTACTTTACTAAATGCTATAAGTCGTGCTCGATCTAAAGTCGCACCGTACGCTTTCTCAACACTGCACCCCCATATAGGAATGGTTCAATATTCCGACTATTTTCAGTTGGCAATTGCTGACATGCCAGGAATTATACCAGGAGCACATTGCAGTAAGGGTTTGGGATTACAATTTTTAAAGCATGTTGAACGTTGTTCAGCATTAGTCTATCTTTTAGACGCAAGTGCTGAAGCTCCGTGGTTACATTACGAAAGTCTGGTTTATGAATTGACGAAGTTTAATAAAATGTTAGCAAAATATCCGAAAATAGTTGTGGCAAATAAAATAGACCACGAAAACGCAAAAAAAAATTTAGTCGAATTGGAAAGAAGAATTGACGAAAATGTTTTACCCATCAGTGCCCGAGATGGAACAAATCTGGAATCGTTTCTTTATAATTTAAGGCTTATTTACGAAAAAGAAAAAAAAGTTGAAAAGTTTTGATTAAAATTGAATACTTCATAAACATTGATAATTTGTGAACTAAAAACTGAGTAATCACTCCTGTAATATTTCTTGAATATATCAATAGACTGCAAGTAAATACTTGTATTATTAATAACTCTCTAAATTCTGGGCTCAGTAAATATGTCAACCCTCAAATACACGAGCGCTAATTTCATTCTTTTCAACATTCAATAATCAGATGGATAAAAAATATTAGTACAATGTGGATGTGAGGATTTAAAAGAAGTCATTTTTATGTGTATCATTACATTTAACAAAATTCAAGAAACCTATGGCCTTGTGCAGTATATTGTTAAAAAGTGAGGGATATTAATGGGTGCTGTAGGAGACCGTAGATGAGAATATATTACAAATATTGCATGTAAGTTTTTATTTGCCAAAGTTTTCAAATCTAATGGAATAACAATTGCAACTGTTTTCGAATCTATTAGATTTTTTAGAACAACATTTTGTACACAATTTTAAGAAGGACATGTATTATCAATATTTCATTTATTATTAAAGATTGAATTTATTGTAGTGTACCATAATTTCTGGAAATTACTTTCCTTAATTTTTTTTGGTGTAAAAATGGGTTTTTGTATTGAGGGGGGCTCCCTGGTCACTAAATAAATCCGTTGTTTTCTATGACTAGATTTCGCTGACAATCGCATAGGGAATATGATCCTCATATTTGAAGAAAATGCTATTGTTTTTTTTTGAGATCGCGTGAAGAAATTTAAAAATGAATAAAAAAAGTGGTTTAAGAAAATAAATAGAACTATTATAAACCAACAAAATCAAAAAATTTTGTATTTTTTTATAGTGGAGTGTGAAAATATGATAGAAATATACATACACTCAAACCTCGTCTTAAGCGATTAATTCGTTTCGCAAAAAATCGCAAAATTCAAATTCGCATAAAACGACACACTAGCTTAAATAAAAAAGCGCATAAATTCAAATTTAACCCTTAAAATTCAAACAAAATCTCATATAAAAAATCAACAAAAAATGAATCCCTTGCTGAGACCATACAAAATAAGGAAAAAGATAGGAAATAAACAACATCTAATACAAAATTCCAAATAATGAAGAAAATACATAATTTTTCAATAAAATAAAAATATAATATTACACCACGTCCATAGCATTTGAATAATACTTCATACATCAGAACCGGAAATGCCGAAAAAATTTAATGATAGTAGTAACTTTGTTACGAACAACACATTTTTTTGGATTTTAACATTCAATATTTCCTTAAAATCGTTTTTGCAAAGAAAAAATTTGAGAATTTTGAAACCGCATAAATTTGAATTCGTATAAAACGAGGTTTGAGTGTACATAATTTGAATATCTACATATAAAAATAATTGGTATATCATTTGATCACGAAGAAAGTGAAAAAATAAACTCCAAATTTGTCAAATGCTAATTTAAAGTTTATTGAAAAATAGAAAACGCTATACAACGTGAAATTGAAAACTGATAATGAAGCATATCGGAAAATTATTGAAGAGGCAAAGGTAAATATTGGATGGGAAAGGTGCAAAGTTTATGATGGAACGGAAATAATTTATATCAAAAAAAAAAAGAGGATGTAATTATTTTTCATTTATTAATATTATTACAGTGGACGTTCGCTAGTACGAATTATATATTGTCAGCAGTGTTGCCACGAAAAAAAAATATTGTAACCAACATTTGTGAAAAAAATCACCAAATTAGAAAAAATATAACCAAAATTAAATTCGCAGTTTTTTATTTTATTTTTTTCAAATTTGAATTACAATTAATACAACAGAGTAAAAAAAGAAACAAAAAATAACAAAATAAAATTTTAGTCTTACTAATTAATTCATTTCTATAAACAAAACAAAAGCTCTTTTTATAAGAAAAATAAATAACCAAAACCGGAAAAATCTACACATTGAACAAAAAAATAACCAAGTTTGGTTAGAAATAACCAAAAACGGCAACACTGATTGTCAGGCCCTTTCGTAGTACCGAAAAATTCGTATTATTGAACAACGTATTTTTATGTTCCAATTCAAATAATTCACATAAAATATTTAGATTTTATTAATATATCGTCGTCGAAAATCCAAAAGTACGTAACATCACTTTTTCTAATTTTACAGGAGAAGCAAAAAACGTTATAAAATAACAAGTACTTCATATATAGATATGAAAACGTTATTTTTGGTCGCAAAAATCTAAAAATTGGTAGGGATATGTTCATAGCTGCCAGATTTGACGATTTATCGTCATTTTGACGATTTTGTGCTCCAAAAATATCTGTTGGATTACGGCGGGCAAAAAATAATTTTAAGAGGGCTTTTCTTTTACTTTATAAATTCTTTTCTTTATTTATCAATAAATTTACCAAAAAATTAAAGAACACTGAGCTTTAAAATTTTATTAATTTTTGCCTCGTCTTTTTAAGTTGAAATGCAACTCGATAATAATTTACCTTTTCTTTAATTTACTTCGAATTTTCTTAATTTCTTACGTGAGGGGTGCAAAAGTAACCGTTACTTCGAATTGGAGTATATTTTCTTAATTTCTTACGTAACGAGTGCAAAAGTAACCGTTAATGTTTTTTTAACATAAGTACATACGTGCATTTAAAAAGAATATTCGTAAATATCTACGCATGTACATATGTGTAATAATAATACAATGTGAAATGTACAAAAGTATGTAACTAACTTTAAATTTAACATTAAAAGAGAAACATTAATAAAATAAGTATGCAAAGAGATGATTGAAACAAAATTTAAGCATAAAGAAATAAATTTTTAACCCGCTGTGGGCGGCGGCAAAAATATCATATTGACGATGTGACGATTTATAACTTCATAAGAGTCCCTAATCTTTGCCCATAATGACTTTAACACTTTTTTCTGAATTTCTGTGGAGATGGCTGTATTATCTTCCTGAGGAGTATCGTTAAATTTTCTTTCAAAGTCCAGGAATATTTGGGCAAACCTCTCAAAAGTCAATAATTTCCATGACTTCGGCATATTAATCAGGCTTAAATTTAAATTAGTTAACAATAAGAATAAAAACCGAGAAAAAAACGAAATAAGAAAATAGTTGAGAATCTGTTCCACATTATCCAACGTCCAGTTTTCTTATAGAAATTATTAAATAAATAATAAATTGCCGAATAAAATCGATATGTATTCGCGTCCCGATCGTTATCAATTGCGCGAAACACAACTAAACGAAAATATTTCGAAAAATAAACTAGAGTTTACCTCGACCACCCTGATAATAACACCGCGCTGCCGCGACCACCTTTCAATACATCAAATACTATTTAATTTTAATTTAATTTCAAATTCTTATTTCAATCCAAAATTTTTTTTATCTATAATTTATTAAATTTTCTTTAATTTCTTTTTCTTTTTTGTTTTTAATTCAGAAATAAATTAAAAAAGTTTCCAACGATTTAGAAAATTTAATATCAGTAATAGTAAAATTATAATAAATAGCAAAATAAATCAAAAAATTAACAAACTAATACCATAAACAAATGTTGCTTTATTGTATTATTATATTCTTATCAAAATTTTAATTTACTCTATGGCCAAGAAAAAAAAATAACACTTATCTATGGGGATCTCTGTTATGTACAAGGTGGATTTGAAGAATCGTTATAAAAGGTAATGTGCTGTGCTATTTAGCCAACGACTATTACCAATTAAAAAACAACTACCGAATTGGGTTGTTGAACTCGATTTTCGACTGTAATATTTACACCACTATTTGATATCTCAGTCAAAATTGACTTTGTTATAATCCAAGACAATTTTGAATAACAGTGTATGTATCAGAGATCAGCAATGAATCGTTTTTCCGCTACTCATAAGCACTCATGCAATTTTGAGTATGAGTGAATCAACAGAATTGAAATTCAACTACTCTGATTCATTCGTACTCTCTACAACATTGATTTATAAGTATAGGTTGCAATGAGTATGAGTACAACGTTGACATCAAACTCACAACATTCGAAATGTGTTTGATTCATACGCCTACTCATTCTGATTCATAAATTTAGAAAAATACTTATAAGTGATTCGAGTGGCTCGAATCATTCATCAAAATTTACAGCCTTTGTTATTGTTGCATATACAAACAAAGAAGAAAGGAAAGACAAAGACAACAAGCAAAGCATACACACAATCTTCTTGTGAGTATAGTAGTGTTCGTACGCGAATCATACTTATTTTGTGCTTCGTGTAAATGTTAAGTAGAGACGAGTCGAAGTCAATAACATCATGCGTATTGTTAAGTATGAATACGACGAGTACTTCCCACTTTGAGTATGAGTATCATATTAAAATAAGTATGAATGCGTATAAGTATCAGAAATAATAAGTATGACTCGAATCTACTCATCGTTTTGAATACTCGTTGCTGATCTCTGGTATGTATAGTAGAGGTGTGTACAAGACACTAAAATTGTACAATATTGTATTTTTCTCATGACCGAATATTGACTGTAGCAGCAAATATAAATAAGAGTGAAGCAAAGATAGAGAACAAAAAAACAACTACACTCATAAACCACTGTACAACAGTATAAAAGAGAGTTGTGTGAAGAGTACAACGAAAATATTGTATTCTTCATAGTGTCACAACGTGCATTTCTTTTTGCAGTAAATACGAAAGAAAAAATGTTTTTGTTTTTTAAAAAACAAAACAAACAAAAACAACGAATATTAACATAGCACTTTGAAGAGAGATTGATGTTGAAAGAGTTTATGGCGAAAGCAAAGAATGTATAGAAACTCTTATGTACGCATATTTTTCAACGAATACACTACTGAAATTCATTTGACAATACTGAAAATTTAGCTTCAGTAGTGAAATATGCTCTTACAACACAAAGCATATTTCCGTTACTTCACAGACAAACTAGTGCTGTTGTATACTTTGAATAAAAGAGAAATACACATTTCAGTATACTCGTAAAATCAAGACCAACAGAAAAGAGAACACTTCAGTATTGCATTTGGTGAAGGGTAAGCTAGCAGAATGTCTTGTGCACACCTCTAGTGTATAGTAGAGATGAGCGATCCAGTGATTTTTGAAGAACGTTGTTCTCAGTGAACGTGATTTGTTAATCACTGTTCTTTAAAACAGTGATTGTGATCACAGTATTTTCAAAAGAAACACATTAAAGAGGAATAAGTGTAAATACAATAATGACAATAACGTATTTTATTAAGTCGTAAGAAAGAGACAACTAGATACATACTACGAAAAGACTACTAAACAAAATCAATTTTTTTATATGAAGTTTGACAATTAAGTTTCACAGAAAGTTCATGTATAAAAGACAAAAGTAAATAATCAAAATAAAATGAAATAAATTTGAGTATGTAACAATTTTGAAAGAACGACATTATTAGTACCTGTTATTTGGCAATTTCAATCACAGTAGTTACCAGTGAATTATCAATCACCGTGATTAAATCACAGTTTTGAAAATATCGCTCATCTCTAGTGTATAGTAAAACCAAGTGTGCCAGTGCTATTGAAATAATAACACCAACACTTTATGAATACATATATACACTGTCATAAATGTTATATATAGTAAAGTTCTGCTAGGCTAGACAACAAAACTTTACAAGTATATGAAATTACCACCAAATAGAAACTAAAAATATAGCGAAAACGACTTTACCTTGCGTAAATTGATGTAATGGAAACGATCAAAAAGTTCCAAAATCCGGGTCGTCTCGACCAGACGCCTCCGTTCTGTTAAATCCTTGGCAGAGCTTCAAGTACGTTCGATTATCTTCGCCATTTAGTTGGTGATGCAGGTTTAGTTGAGATGACTTCTAATTAGTGTCCGAACTGGCCCTGAACGCATGTTGGATGTTAGTTATGTTGAGTTACAGATGTATCTGGAAGGCGGATGAAGTGGAGAGGACCACTTCAAACCTCCGGAAAAAGACCGCTACCTACACCTACGACAGCAAACTCAAAACGAGCTGCTACCAGCCATGTTGTTGCAGAAAGCTGTAAGAAAGCCAGGGCAAAGAAGCCTAGTTAGGAGAAGAAGGAGACCCCCAAAACGAAGGAGGAAAACCGGGTAACAGTAACTAAAAAGCGTACTCTGAAAAAACCAAGGGAAATCTCTACTAAACTAAAAGTTGTATAAACCTCGACTGGGACTAACAAAACCAGATGCGCTGGTAATTAAGCCCGCAGAAGATCACGCAGATTCGAACGTCTTGAAGAGCTTACGCAGCAAGATAACGGCCGAAGACTCTGACAGCATAAAAGCTGTCCGGTGTATGTTTACTGGTGCCATACTTTTGGAGTTCAGCAGAGGAGAAAAAGTCAAACTGGACTTTGTTCAACAGGTGAAATGTACAGTATAGGAAACAGCCTCTTTCGCAGAATTGAAGCAGAGGGCTACAATTGAGATACGCGAACTGGATTCCTTCACAGTCAGAGAAGAAGTAGAAACGGCAATTCGGAAACTGATTGCAGGCCCCAACGAGCAGTTGCAAATGAGAATAAATGTGCGGGAGCAAGTTCGAGCTTTCGTCACGTTATCGATTGAAAGTGAGGCGAGACTCATTAAGGTCGGACATGTTAAAGTCGGATGGATCCGGGCGAAGATGCGACTTTGTGAAGGTATTAGAAGATGTTATCGGTACCTCGAAACAGGTGACTCTCAGGCGAACTGCTCTGGTCCTGACAGAAGGGACATGTGCATTAAATTCTGGGAGACAGAACATAAGAAGAGAGAATGCAGATCGGCCCCAAAGTGTGCCCTCTGTTCGGATGCTAGACGGGACCGACGGGACGGGACCACTTACCAGGATCGAGGAAATGCCTGCTGGCCAGACGATCATGAGGCTGTTACAGGCGAATTTGCATAGAAACTAGACAAAAAGGAATAGATGCAGCCATCATCAGCGATAAATATGGTCGGATCGCCAGGGGGTCCTGGTTTGAGGCCGAAACAGGCACGGCTGCACTTTGGATACCTGACAGCGGTAGGTTTGCAGTTACGGTACACGGAAGCGGCTTTGGATATACATACTTTCGAACCGGATTCATGATTATGATCAGCTGTTACCTCACTCCTAGTGATGATATAGAGCAATTTAAGACGAAGGTCATCTTTATTAAGGATAGAGTACTCTCAATTGGTGGACCGTTTATAGTGATCGGTGGTTTCAACGCTGAGGCCATTGAATGGGGCGATCGAACAACGAACATTCGAGGAAGGTGCATTCTGGATATGGCGGCAGGGTTGGGCCTTATAGTGATGAATAGTGGCAGCACTCCTACTTTTAGGCGACCGGGATGCGAGTATACCATGCCAGATATCACTTTGGTAACTGAAAATCTGGCCAGAAAAATAGAGGAATGGAAAGTTTTTGAAGACTATAATGAAAGTGACCACTACATTAGTTTCCGAATCACGGAAGGAGCGAACATTATCCCAACAGCCAGGATCAGGGGAACGCGAAAATGGAACCTCGCAAATTTTAATAGCGTAGAATTTTTGGAGAGATTCAATGAGAACTCACTCCCAGGAACTGGTAGTGAAGCTATCAGTCTGGCTAACGAAACTATGTAGCGCATAATTCGTAGTTCCAACGCTTCAATGTCTCGCATATCGCAACATCCCAGAAGGCAATCTGAATATTCGTGGACACTGGAAATCGCTGAACTCAGACGAACTTGCCTCCGGCGCAGAAGACGATACACTGGTGCAGTTCAGGGATCTATTCTTGGTCCTGATCCCTGGAACCTGAGCTATGACAATACCTTAGGTATAGAAATGCCGGAGGACACATACCTCGTGGGATACGCGAATGATATAGTGTCCGTCATTTCAGCACGCGACATTGAGGATGCCAGGAGAAAACTAAATCAAGTCGTGATAAGGACTCAGATATGGCTCGAGGACCATGGTCTAGAGCTCGCAAAGAACAAGACTGAAGTCATACTGATGACAACGGCTCACATTCCACTTGAGATAAGTATGCAGATATATTAATAAAAGTCACATTTAGTTTTATTCTGTTAATGCTATCACAACTGGCAAAAAGGTCACACTCATACACATGTTTTAGCTAGAAGAACTCGGACATTCATGGACATGTAATGATGACTTTGCCAAAGATTTCTCAATTTCTGTAAGCGGGCTGTTGATAGATTTTTTGCCATTCGAAAACACGATGTAATTCTTCATTCAAAATTCCTACACATCGGTTGACTGACGTAATGTTGCAACTTATGTAAAGCTGAACATCGTCAGCATACATCCTTACTTTGCAATGTTCGAGTTAGCTCGGCAGATCATTGATGTATAGCGAGAACAGTTCAACCCTGAGGAACTCCTCGCCTTAGAGCCAAAATTGTTAATTTAGAGCCACCTGTTTCAACAAATTGATGTCTAGCAGTTAAATACGCAGATAGACCAATAGAAGACGAAGAAAATTTATGAAGAAATTTTAATTTATCGCCCAAAATATTATGATCGACAGTATCAAACGTTCGATAGACAACAAAATTCTGCATTATATAGTGAATTTTCACGCCTTTAAGTTGAGATTTGTAGATTTGAGACGATGTCAAAGTCAGGAAAGTGAAGAAAATTAAATGCGTTTTTGGTGTTTTTTTGAAATTTTAATAGGTTTATATGATTTTTTTGTGGCTAAACGAATAGAGGTTTTATTTAAAAAAAGATAAGTACTTTATAGGTGAAAGTAGTTTTTAGTAATTTAATGTTAAATACTACAAGAAAATATGAACTCTCTACATTCAGGAATAAAAAAAAGTTTGCGCAAATGTGCGCAATTATTTTTGGCGATTTTTTGAATATTTTACTTTTTTTTGAAAAGTTAAAAAAAATTAGACGCAGTGTAATAAAGCCATAGGCAATAAAGCCATATGGCCTTATTTCTCAATAGTATGAGACCCAAGTGCAATAACGCCATAATCGTGTGGAAATAACGCCATAATAGTGTAATGTTGAGCTCGGTTGATCTTGTTTGTCGGGCGAACTCGGCGCGCTCTTATCTTTATGGCTTTATTACCTATGGCTTTATTTCATAATGATTGTATTTAGTTTCACTTTTCAAGTATTTTTGAGCTAAGTATTAAATAATGTAAAATAAATATTATAAATAAATATTAATTATCATAGAACATTAAAAACTTAATTCGACTATTATAACAATATGAGATGTATGTTTGATTTTCTTAATGGACCGTATGTGATACCTAGGAGCACTTATGATCCGATCATAATAAAATCAGGTAGAATGATTCACATTCATATTAAACATGTTCATGTCGAATTTCATCGAGGTAATAAAATGTTTAAGCTAATTAGAATTGAAAATATGTTTTCTTAAGGGGCCCTATTTTGGACCTAGGGGAAATTATGGACCGACCATAACAAAATTTGATAATATGATTTAGATTTACAAAATACACGTTCATACCGAATTTCATCACGATAGGGACTAGGGTCAAATGTGATCCGATTTTCACCAAACTTTACACCATGATTTCTTAGTACACAGAACTGATCCATGCTAAATTTTATCATAATTGTTGCATAATTACCATAATTATGTGTAAATAAGTGCAATTTCGAGGGGAATTTGTATGCGGGCTAGGCGAAATCACGGACCGATTTGAACCAAAATCAGTTGGGTTCATCCTTGGGCCTAATTATCACTAACACTATCAAAAAATTCCAGCCATTAACTCATAAAACACTTCTATTAATTTTGGCCAGGTTTTCAGGCAAAATGCCCCTCTGTGCGCCGTCGAATGATCAAGAAGAAGGAAGAACGTAACATAGCCACGATCAATTTGTTGTCTAACACAACTAGGGCCGTTATACAGCTATGTCCTTTACGAAATCCAGATTGGTAACTTGTGAGGATGTTAGTATTTTCAAGGTGTCGGGACATCTGATTATGTACCAATCTTTCAAACACTTTCGAAAGGAATGGTAGTATTACTATCGGTCTGTATACAGAATTAGTTTTCCTTACTGGGGTAATCTTTGCCAGTTTCCATACTGTAGGGTAACAAATCCTCGGCAATTTTACTCTCAGAGTTTTTGCCAGAAATCTGCTGAGAGGAAGTCGCCGAAGAAATATTTTTTCATATTTTATTTTGATGTCTGACCTGGGGTTTGAACCGTGGCCTTACGTCTAATAAGCCAATATACTACCTACTAGACTACGGCGACTCTGCTGACAGCTTGTATTAAATAAAGATAACGTTTTGATTGGCGACTGTAGCCATGAATTGCTCATGAATCAGCTAGACAGCTACGGGAACAATTTTTTAAACTATGGAAGTGACTAAATCTTTAGAAAAAAAAGAGTTAATAAATAAAAACGAATTCACGTTGCGTTTACGTTACGAAGAGAAACATGTCTCATACGAATAAAGAACCAATTAGTGTCCCAATTCTCACACATAAAAATATCTCGGCATTCTTAACTTGGAAATTCCATATGATAGCAAAACTATCTCAATTTAAATTAAATTGAAAAGTTGGTTAATTGGTAAAAACGCGCACTTAAATTTTAGCTGCAAGCTTCTATTGTACATTGCTATGCAATACTATTATGGAGAACTACCTCTGTTTCCTATATTGAAAATTTTCAAAGATTCCAAAATTATACGTGTTATTATAGCTGCACCGTGATACATGAAAAACTCCAAAATATGTATATAAAAATCTCAACATAAATCAAAATGTAAATTGAAAAATATGCTGAGGAGTACCTAATAATAATTATATTTCTCGAAAAATTTCTAAATTTGCAGCATCCTAGGATACCTCGATCATATTCGTCTCAAAAAGAGAGACACTTCAGTTCTGATCTGGACATTGTGTATAAACAACTACCGAATCTGATCTTATTCCTGAAATGCGTCCATAATAAGATCTAAACAATATTGTTAGTTCAATTGTTATATGTATGTGGGATAAGCAGTATTTAACGGACATACCAGTACAACACTGACATACGAAAGACGACAACGCAGACGTACTAAATAATGCAACTCAGACGGACAAGTAGAAAAAGAGAGAAGTGGAAGTTGAAGGAAGTTGTTAAAAAGGGAGAGACATTTTTTTTAGGCATTCTAAAGTGTTGGGAGCTAGAGCGAAGTTGTTTTGAAAAGTTGAAAAGAGGACAATTATAAGTAAAGTTGTGCGCTGAAGTTATGAATTATTAACGTTGTTTAAATTAAAGTTTTCTTTTTGTGCAAAAGTCAAGACTAAAAGTTGCTTAAATTTGAAATATTAAAAGTTGAAATATTAAAACTATTATCCGGACAGTCAAACTCACATTGAATTAAACCAATAGTTTTTTGTATTTTAAACTTATTATTATTATAATATATTCAGTTTTTATATAATAATAAACTAAAATTGATAATATAAAATAACGCACTCACCTATTATTATATTATCCCTACATGTATATACATACATTATTGGCCATTACAACCCTTCAGTCAGGATTACGGCCAAGCTTCTCACACCACTCATGTTGCGTGTGTTAATTTTATACATGAGTGGGGGGACCTACAGTTTAAAGTCGACTCCGAACGACAGATTTTTGAGAAACTTTTCATGCCAATTTTATTTACTCTCCGGAGCCGCCGAAGAAATATTTTTTTATAATTTCCTTTTGATGTCCGACCTGGGGTTTGAACCGTGGCTTTACGTCTAATAAGCCGACACACTACCTACTAGACTACGGCGACTTCTCAATTGTTATATATAGTTATAATTATTGAACAATACACAAATGTTGAGTAAAAAGTGTACTACACATATAACTGGTCATTACAACCCTTCAGTCAGGATTACGACCCTGCTTCTCTCACCACTTATGATGTGTGTGTTAATTTTATACATGAGTGGTGAGACCTACAGTTTAAAGTCGACTCTGAACGACGAATTTTTGAGAAACTTTTAATGATAATTTTATTGACTTCGAGAGTTTTTGCTAGAGATCTGCTGAAAAAGGAAGTCACCGAAGAAATATTTTTTCATATTTCGTTTTGATGTCTGACCTGTGGTTTGAACCGTGGCCTTACGTCTAATAAGCTGGCACACTATCTACTAGACTACGGCGGCTTCTGGCTTTTATTCAACATTATAACAGCGGTCAATCGCACAAAATCATAGTGTCAATTTATCACTGCAAATGTGCTTACCAAGCAAAACGTAGGTTTTATTATGTTAAATTGTACTGCATGTTGCTAAAGCCCCCTTCACACGGGCACACAAGTAATATGTAAAGTCTGATGAAAAAGTAAAATGAAATTCCATCCGTATTTCAAAAAAGAGAATAATAGTCGTATGATTATTTTTTCTGTGTTTACACGATAGGTATAAGACAATAATAAAGTAAGACGAAAACAGCTGTTAAAAAAACATAAACAAAGTGAAAAAATTTGCTTAAAGTTTCTATTGAAATTAAAAATGCCGAATATTAAAAAAAAACATACAAAATGCACTTGGTGTTTTACTTGCTATTGCCATAATTAAAAAATATGAGTGCAAAGATAAGAAACGGGTTAAAGAAGTAAGACTGTCCAAGCGCATTTGGAGCCGGGAATGGCTACTACGGCGTTATGGCGGAAAAGATATGACGCACATTGCTATAAAGGAATTGCAACTGGAGGACCCAAAAAGCTTAATAAATTTTGTTAGAATGTCCAAGGAATCATTAAATTAAATCCATTAAATTATTAATTAAATTTTGAATATAATTCTAAAAATATTTTCACAAAATAGGAATACTTGTTTGCGCCAAAAATGTTTTTTTGTTTTGTACAGGTGTTTTACACTTTTTTTGTTTTGTTTACATAAAAATACATCCCTGATCTAATGAAATTTTCTTGTTTTTTGAAACATTTCAAAAAATGAAGAGAGCCATACGACTGTCAAAATTTTTATCCGTATTTTCTCTCAATGTGTGATAGTTTCATTACATATTAGCCCAATTCACAATCTCGTGTATTTTTGCAATTGTATTTATGCAATTGTAAATATTTCCTATTAATTGTGAACAAATTTTACTGGTTGGATTTGCAACACTAATTGTAAAACACAAATACACAGCTGATTGTCAAAAATTAAAAATAAATATATGATTTTAATTTTATGATATTTGTTAACAATTTATAAAAATGTCTAATGGAAGTTTGAAGGAACAAATATTGGACTCTTTAATAGACGAGGCTGCCGAAGAGATTATGTTCATCGAGGGTATGAACAATTCTATTTAAAATTTCATTCATTTTTATTCTATTTTTTATATTTTGGGTCTCCATTTGCCAACGAAATTTATTATTTTTAATAAATAAATTTTCAGCTGTCAGTTTGCTTAAGTGTTGCAAATTGTTGAGTAAATATAAACTATGGTTTTGAGTATTGTTTATTTTATAAACTGTAGCAAGAGTATTTCTGTATATTTTGTTATTGTAGTGTAAAAATATACTATACCATTTTGCAAATGCAATGATGCAAGACCATTTACACCAGATCGTGAATTGGGCTATTATGTTTAGACGATCCCATCCGTACTCTTCTACATAAAATTTTGACAGATCATATTACTTGTGTGCTCGTGTGAAGGTGGTTTAATACGCTACAATACAATAAATACAGAACTTGTATTTATATTTGACTTTGTTTGCATTTTCGAATCATGTTGTTTGAAATTTATATATTTTCTGATTTTCATTTATTCATTTTATTTCATCAGTAATGGTAGTGAAGATTACCTGCATAATTTAGTCCATTATTGTAATTTACTCTATACATATACATATGTATGTATATTTCTTTATAATATATTTTCAAAAATCGAATCGTAAATTTAACTCCAAATAAACTAGAGTTTATACCACATTTCTTATGAAAATAATTTATACATTCTAGAGACCAGATTAAAACAAACGGGAAATATTCTAAGTGTATGCAGAAAAGGAAACAGTTTACACAAAAAGCTCCCTAATGTGTATGTAGCTATATCAGAATTCACATGTTTGATTTCTTAACATGCGCACGACGGCTATTAGAGTTTAAGATTCAATCAATAGTGTTTGCTTGATAAGAAAGTGTATTTTTATAATAAAAATAAATACAATACAATTTTGTAATATTATTGCAAATTATAAAATGACAGAGGAAACAAATTGTTTATTACCAGTTACAAATATGCCAGTAACTGACATTGGTGGCGAATATATATGGACGCATCGTGAAGCTCTAATGCATCTACAGCAATATACACCATATTTTCGTCTAATTGATTTTGTGAATAAGACAAGAACTAAGCGATTTTATGAACCAGCAGATCGTTTTGAAATACTTATGTCGGCTTCTATACTTATGCTTCCAGCTCCATTTTGCCAAAATCGACGTTTCCCTGAAGATTATTGGGTTAATTTATCTGTGGGCCCGGTAGCCGAGGCTTTGGATTGTTTAATTGCTTCTTTAGAAATACCAAGTCCCCAGCTTTTGTCACAGATGAATGCTCAAGACTGGGATATATGGAAAAAGAAGTTCGATTCATCATTGACCGATATACGGCGTTTTGCATATTGTACAGATTTAACTAAATTGTCGGACATTGGCGTCTATAATCGTCACACATTTGAGCAACGCTTTAATATGAAATGGCAAGAATGACAAAAACATTTATTAAGCTCGCCATTAGAAAAGTTATAATTTTGATTCAGATTAACTTTTCACAACTTTCTATAAATCGAAAACCACTCGGGTTTTTATTGTATAAGCTCTGTGCAGACAATTGCTATATCTTACGATATTGTCAAAATGTTACAAGAAACTGACCATGAAAAATTGACATCAGCGCATCCGTTGCCTATTTACACGATTGTAGGCAATTTGTTAAATTGAAATACATTTAAGATATTCTAGAGAATATACATATGTATATTGTTTATATTGTCACTGTATTACTATAGGAAGTTTTATTATTTTTTTTTTATTATTTTAAAACGTGTGACACCTGATTTAGTACATGATGGCCTTGCGATTTCGTATTTGCAACGTCTCATTTCGATTCGTTGCGAACGATCTACACAATATTGAGAAGTAAACAAAAATACATGATTTCTATTTTTCACGAATTTTTTTATACATTTCTTTAATATAATTTATTTTATTCATGTTACGGGTTATTCCTTTTCGTTCTATAAACTACTATAGTAAATTTGGTGCTTAGAAATCAACTTTAATTGAAAACAAAAAGTAAAATTGAAAAAAGACAGGCAACAATAAAATTATCGCGAAGGGTTTTTGCAAGTTCCATCAAAAGAGAATTAAGAGAAAAAACGACGTCATGGTGTAAATTGGGTGTGAGAAGAAACTTGTTCATACAAAGACACACCTGGCATTATAAAGGCCTAACTATAATCTGCTGCTCCAGTTTTATTCAACACTGGAATATACATAATCACATTCGCCAAACCCCAACATGCGTAGTGAATTTTTCGTCAAGTATCGGCAAAAAAAAAAAATTCTTTAAGTAACCCATTCGCTGCCAAGCCTAAATTATATGAAGTCATTCCCATTGCCATTTATATTTTGAGTGTTATTGTTTACCAAAACCCTGTTATTTCTTGGTAAGAGCACATACATTATCATACATAATCATTTACAAGCAGAAAACCAAAGACGAGTATACTCGTCGTTGGCAATAGGAAGGCAGAAGGAATCGATATCTTTTTTCGTATTTGCGTACGTTTTAGTAGAAGTAAGAAGTAAAGTATTATTTTTGTAAAAAAATATTTTTGTAGTATTTTTCAAGTTTTTTACATAATTATACATATTATGTTTGTGGCAAAAAAAATTTGCTAATTCAAAAGCCTGCATGTGTGTGTACAATAATAAGAAACAAGTTACAATGCCTGCCGTATATACATATGTATACATACATAAGAGGTTAATAAAATAGTAAACAATCCAGTGGTGTTTACAACATACGGTGGTAATCCACATAAAGGCGAAAGTCCACACCATGCGTTTAATGTGACCTTGCGTTACATGTGATTCTTGCATTCTATGCGGTTTTTATTGCAAGTTACACACAATGCGACTGGTTTTTTGTTTTGATCAGCTGTTGTGGTAAACAACAAACAAGCAAACAAGAACAGTTTTGGGAAAAATAGAAAATCAAATTGTAATTTTAAAAGAATTTATGGCATTAATTACAAATTTATGAATTTACATATCGTATATGATATTATGTGCTGCTAAGGCCTACAAAAATCCTCAAAAGAACGCAAGACGGGTGTTTTCAGTTAATTTATCCTCCATAATGCGATCTTCAAAAACGGAGCGCAAAACAGCGAGTGTAGCTTCGGCTGTGTGGCACGTAGCGCCGTCCTGTTGAAACCAAATGTTGCCAATATCCTCCACTTCAATTTTTGTGAACAAAAATTCGTTCAACATGGCCCGATAACGATCGCCATTGACTGTAACGGCCACTCCTTGCTCATTTTCGAAGAAAAATGGTCCAATTATGCCTCTGGACCAAAATCCGCACCAAACAGTGAGTCGTTTTGGGTGCGTCGGCTTTTCAATGTATGCGTGCGGGTTTTCTGTGCCCCAAATGCGACAATTTTGCTTGTTTACATACCCGCCAAGATCAATATGAGCTTCATCTGAAAAGATGATTTTTTTTGCCAAAATCGGCATCTTCTGTAAGTCGATCGCAGGCCCACTTAGCGAAGCGAAAACGCATTGGATGGTCAATTGGCTTCAACTTTTGAACCAATTGGACTTTGTATGGCGTCATACCAAGGTCTTTATGCAAAATTCGTCTCAATGATGTCTCCGAAATGTTCAATTGTTGAGAACGACGGTGAATTGATGTTGATGGCGCTTCACGCACACTTTCTGCCACAGCAGCAATATTCTCGGGTGTGCGCACTGTTTTTGGCTTTTCACGCTTTGGTTTATCGATGAGGATGCCAGTTTCTTTCACTTTTTTCACAAGATAACGAACATACGGAGCAGACGTTGCTTCTCTTCTTCTAAAATTCGTACGCAATTTTCGCACACATTCTGCAACATTACCATGATTTTCAAAGTAATGTCGAAATGTTTCCCAGCGTTGTTCAAGCGTATACACAACCATATTCGTTCAGCTGAAGGATAAAACTAATTATCTGTCAAATCAGACATGAGCTAAGTGTTACCATTCACGAAATAAGCACTAGTTGAAAAAAAAAAACGTTAGATGGCGGACCCGATAGTATACATATTTTGTACATGAATGAAATGTATTAAAAAATGTATTTTAATGTATTTTCCTCTTAAATTAGTAATAAACTTTATTATGAAATATGTTTTTTTTTAAATATTTTTATAATGCAAAAAGAAAAATGCGAAAATAGTAATGCACTATTTAAACATATTTATCGAAACCACGCACAATAGTATATAATTTGTAATGCCAAGTTTAAAAAACTGCTGACTTTTTTCAGCATTGATGCATTCTATGCGTCTATGCATTCTATGCGTTTTCTTGTTCCAAACAACTACACTGGTTCTACTTTTTTGGTATACGCATGTAACGCAAGGTCGCATGAAACGGATAGTATTGACTTTCGGCTTAAGTTGCAACGGATGTCACAAATAACTTTTATAATTTTGTTATATTCACTTTTATATTAATTTATATTTAATAAAAATAAGTTTAAGGGCCATTATTACAACTTGCCGTTAAACTTGGGTTTAGTTAAAGGTACCTTTAGCTAAAGGGAACTATAAAGTTACCTTTAACTGATTTTCGTTATTACAACTTAAAGATAAAATAAAACTAAAATATGGTAGTGCCGGCTCAAAGTCGATAAAACCGCTCAATTAAACAAGTTTTTTTTTTAACGCAGTGGCAACAGCGGACGTCGTTTTTTTGTTGTATATGCTCATTTTGTTTAAATTTGAAGTTGCCATATCGAAAATAGTATATGATATGGCAAGTTCAAACATAAAGTGACCTTTAAATGTTAAAGGTAGGATGATCTTCCCTTTAGCTTAACGATCACTTCTATCTTATTGGGTACTCATAATAATGAAAAACAATTTATCTGCCAGTTAAAATCCTCCCTTTAGTTAACGGCAAGTTATAATAATAGCCCTAAATCTACTTATTTATTGCATCTGACGTTTAAATACAAGAAAGTTCAAGCAGCCAGTCAAAAGTCTTAAACAAATTATCTTCGGATTTGATAGACTTTTCGTTGAATTTTGACGTTTGGAGTAAAAACTAAAATTTCTCATGGTTTCAGAAATATTTGTCACAAAATTTAATAGCAATATTGTAGAAATTTGCAACTATCTTAACAGAGCTTAACAATATAATAAAATTTAATGCTAAGAAAAATGGTGCTCTGGCTTTTAGCGAACATTTATTTAAATTAAATCATTGTATTTATAGTTATTTTAAAATTAAAAAAAAAATAATAATTTCTTAAGCAAAGTTGTAAAATTATTGTAAACATAAAAAAGAGAAATACATATATTAAAAATATAATAAGAAAAATATAAATAATCGCCATATTATTCAGATATGTACATTTAAAATCTGAGTTGATGGGTCAGAATGTTAAAAGTTTTGTTTAGAATTTTACAATTTTTTTTCTTTTTAATTTAGAATTTAACTAATTGAACAGCAACTAATTTTTCAAAATATATGTTGAATAAATGTTAAGATCTTTAACGACTACTTTAAGTATTTGTATTTTCCCAATTTGTTCTTCACCCAAAAACTTTGTCTGTAGTTGCATAGTGTTTTCCAATTCATGATAAATGATTCTACTCGTTAAAATAACTTGTAATGAATTCAAGCCACAATTACTGATTTTGGGGAAGGATCCGAGATATCAGAAGTCGCGCTTAGAATATGACGTCGAATTAAAAAATCGTCTTAGAGTGAAATGTAGCTGCCGTCAAGCCACAAACACTGATATATAATATGTTACGATCGGACCTAAAATGGCAACGTAGTATATAAAAAACAAAAAGGGCGGTATTTCTAGGCGTGGCAAAAAAATAATTTTTATAATTTTGGAAATGTTATTAATATATCTGTTTAATGTTTGATGTTGTGCTGGTTCGTTTTAATTTTTGTTTTTATGAAATGAAACACAATATTGTTTTTATAATTTTAAATTCAATATAAGTTTGTTTTATTGTTTTATTTTATACAATGTTTGGTTTTAATTTTAACTTTAAGTTAAGTTTGTTTTGTTGGTTTTGTAATTTTATTTGATTTAATTTGTTAAATACAATGTCTATATTTTTCTCTTTTGTCTAAATTCAATTTATGTTTTTATTTTAGGGTTTTTGTTTTTTTTTGTCTTGAATTCACTTGTGTCTTTATTTTATGTATTGTTTTATTTGCAAATCTGTTTTGTCTTTAAATTGTTCACACTTGAATTTTATTATATTGTTACGCAAGAACAAACGAAACGACCTAATATCGTTTAACAATAAAAACAATAAGCAAAAGCCACAAAAACAAAGACTATGAGTATGAGGGAGATAGATAACGCAAACGCAACATAAGCGAACGCATAAGAGACAATGTGTATACAATACACAAATACATCGAACATCTTCCAAATAAACCAACAACAACAAGCATGAGAGCAAAAGGGATGGACAAGTAAGCATACGCAACAACAAGTAATGCAGTCGCCACAGAGTTTTCAAGAGCGCGAAGCCGCGAACGTTCTTCTTCAAGAACGTTCGATGTACTGTTCGTGTTGGACTATAAAAGGGCAAGACAAAGCAGACGAGTAAGTTAGTTGTAATTGAGTCAGTCTTGAGTGAAGTTGCGTGTGAACTAAAAAGTCGTATTTGAAGATATCGGTTGCGAGCAATAGTTGTGTGTGAATAATAGCAAGCAATTAATGTTGTATCGGTTAAGTGTGAACAGTGGCATAAAAGTGTGAACAATAAAGAAAGAATTTAAGTGAAACTAAATACATATTTGTTTTTACTTGGTTTGCAATTAACGAACTCATATTTAAACGTTTTTAAAAAGGTAAAAACGTAACAATTGGTGTCAGAAGTGGGATTGCAAAATCCAAAAGTGAAAATAAATAAAAAAATAAAAAGAAATAAATAAATAAAATTAAACTCTCCGAATTAAGAGTGGAACGGCTTAAACGCGAGTTGGCTAAACTAGAACTGGCAACAGCGGGCACAAAGAATGAATTACAGAGGCGGTTAAGAGAACAACTTCAGCTTCAGGGCATCGACATCGAATCCTACGAGTTCGAGGATAAAGAGGAACGAGAGTCACAGGCCCCTGCAATCCCTAGCGGTATAGACATAAATTCGTTGCTAGCCGCTATAATGGGAAAAATGCAAGTATCAGCTGATAAACAAGAAGCTTCCCGAAAAGACGAGAACAAAAAGCTATTCGAAGCTTCTCGAGCCGAATATCAGAAACTTCTGGCGGAGGTACAAGAAACTTCTAGAGCTGAGAATCAAAAACTTCTGGCTGAAGTACGAGAAGCTTCTAGAGTTGACAATCAGAAAATGCAAGAAGAGAACAGGAAGCTATTTGCTGAGGTAAAACTTCTGGCTGATGTACAAGAAACTTCTAGAGCTGAAAATCAGAAACAATGTGAACAAATGATGAAACAAATGCATGCAGCAAACCAAAAGCTATTTGAAGCAACAACAGAGAAGCTGCAGGAAATACGTGAGTCATTCAGCAAAAGAATTGCCAGTGTCGAGGTAAAGATGTCAGATTTGGAAAAGACCTTTGACGGAAAACTGGTTATAATGGAGGAGAAGATCAACAACCTCCAAAGCCAGCGGCCGGAACAGGTGCGAATAGTAACGGAAGGTACCAGCAGGATAAAACCACCTTGCTTTGATGGTAGCTCACCCCTATCCGTATTCAAGTTCCAATTCGAGACGGTAGCCAGCAGGAACGGATGGGACGATGAGGAAAAGGCTTTGGAACTAATTTTGGCGTTAAAAGGTGTCGCAGCTCAAATCCTAGAAACCATGCCAGCCAGCTGCAGAAACAGACTTAATGGTGGCGTTACAGAGTAAATTCGGCGACGAGCACAAACGAGAGCTGTACCGCATGGAGTTGAGATGCCGGGCGCAAGAGGCAAACGAGTCATTACAAGGCTTTGCAATGGTTGTTGAAAGGTTGGTGCAGCTTACATACCCAGGAGAAAACCACCCGTTGATAGACAACATTAAGGCCGAGGCGTTTGTGAATGGTATACGCGACCCTGACATTAAACTGGCGGTATGTTCTACGCAGAAGACAACATTTGTAGAGACCGTAGCTTTCGCACTAGCCCAGGAACCGCTCGCACGATTTCTAGACCACAAATAAGTAAAGTGCGAAAAATGGAAGTCGTGGAGGAGGAAGAATGTTTGTTAAATAAACTTAAAGAGATGTTGAAGCAAGTTTCGGGAGAAAACGGACAGAAGGCCAAACTTAAATGCTTCAACTGTGGAAAGGCTGGGCATTTCCAAAGATACTGTAAAGCGCCACGGAAAAGATCAAGATCCGCCTCACCATCAAGGAATAATAAGCGGGTGAACTACCAACCATCTTCACAAGAATCCCCGTTAAACTAAAACGAGCTAGCACTGAGGGGCAAGTGCTGGCTCCCACAAGCGAGGGCCCCACAATCTCAATATCAGTGATGCAGCAGAACAACAACAATCTTACGGCGTGCGGGTAAATAAACGGCAGACGTCACACCCTCACTATAGACACCGGGGCAACGCAATCCATCATCAGACCAGATGTAGTGAAGGGAAAGTGTGAGGCACTTAGCAATGTAAGACTTCGGACAGCTACTGGAGAGTCTGCCACCGTCCACGGAAAAACAGAGGCGAAGGTGACGATAGCCAACATCAGCGTAAGCCACTTCTTTATTGTTGCCGATATTGTCGACGAGGTTATCATTGGAGCCGACTTTATGATAGCTCATGGTATCAATTTGAATATGGGGCAACAGATAATGGGTTGGCGAAATGTTGAGATACCTCTTGACGTCGGATACAAGCATCAAGCGCACGCCAGAAAGATAGTTGCTGTCGAACAACAAAAACTACCAGCTCAAAGTGAATCACTGATATGGGGGCGTTTGGAGGGAGATTGTGAGGAAAACCGCTTGTGGGTTGTGGAACCAGCAGAAATACAGACGGATTTAATATCGGCAAAGGCCCTCGTCAAATCTAACGAACAGAGAATAGTCCCGGTGAGAGTGATAAATCTATCAGGCCATGAAAAAATCATCAGTAAAAACTCAGAGGTGGGCCAATGTGTTCCAGTAGAGGCGGAAATAAACAGCGAACAACCGCAACCTGCCGAAATGTCAGCCAAGGATCAAAAGGAATTTGGTGAAAATGTGGAGAAATGGGTAGCAGGTTTAGCAGCTCCAGAGAGAAATACAGCCAAGAAGCTGCTAAAGAGGTATGCTTTCGCTTTCGCCACGAACAACAGAAGACAAGGAAGAACAGCTATGGTCAAGCATGAAATTGATACGGGCGAAGCGAGACCGATAAAACAGGCACCCAGAAGCATACCGCTGGCGAAGCGTAATGAGGTCAAGGAGTTAGTCGATGAAATGAGGAAGAGCGGTGTAATCGAACCATCATCGGGTCCGTGGAGCTCACCTGTAGTCTTAGTAAAGAAGAAAGATGGCAGTACAAGATTCTGCGTAGACTACAGGAAGCTTAATGATGTCACCAAAAAGGACAGTTACCCGCTACCTAGAATTGACGACACACTCGACATGCTAGCCGGAACGAAGTGGTTCTCCACATTGGATCTACAAAGCGGATATTGGCAGGTGGAGATTGCAGACAAGGACAAAGAGACAACTGCATTCAGTGCGAACGGCGGCTTATGGCAGTTTAAAGTTATGCCATTTGGACTCTGTAATGCTCCGGCCACATTCGAGCGGCTTATGGAACGTGTACTCAAGGGACTGCATTGAAAGACTTGCCTGGTATACCTCGACGACATAATAGTGATGGGCAGAACTATCGACGAACACCTCAAAAACCTGGGAGAAGTTCTGCAACGAATATCGATGGCTGGACTTAAACTAAGCGTAAAGAAATGTGCATTGTTCCAAAGACAGGTAAAATATTTGGGGCATCTTGTAACAGCAGATGGAATATCTACGGATGAAGATAAAATAAGAGCAGTAAAGGACTGGCCTCGTCCCCAGAATCTTCATGAACTACGCAGCTTTTTGGGACTATGTACATACTACAGACGCTTTGTGCCTAACTTTGCTAGCGTGGCTGCAAGTTTGCATGAGCTCACCAAGAAATCAAAAGTCTATCAGTGGGGTGAGTCACAGGAGAAGGCGTTCCAGACACTAAAAGATCTATTGTGTGCTGCACCAGTTTTGGCGTATCCAGTCCCAGGAGAAAAATTCATTTTGGACAGTGATGCTAGCGGATATGGTATTGGTGGCGTACTTTCCCAAGTGATCAATGGGACATAGAAAGTCGTAGGCTACTATAGTCGCACACTGTCAAAGCCTGAACGAAACTATTGTGTGACCCGACGTGAACTACTTGCAGTGCTGGAGTGCATAAAACATTATCACAAGTACCTGTATGGCCAACATTTCCTGCTGAGGACTGACCATTCCGCACTGAGATGGCTGCTGCAATTTAAGAACCCTGAAGGACAGTTAGCACGTTGGATTGAGCGCCTCCAGACTTACGACTTCAGCATTGAACACCGAAGAGGCATAAAACATGGTAATGCTGATGCTCTCTCACGCCGACCTTGTAATTTGGAGTGTAAACATTGCGTGAAAGCTGAGAAAAAGGAATCCATCGTCGATATCCGGCTAACGCGGATTGAAGCCAACGAAGACTGGTCCCAAGCACAAAGGAGTGACCGAATATTGGCGAAGATAATAGCTGAGAAGGAGGAGGACAAACGACCTACAAGAAATGAAATATCCGTAGAAGGTCCTCTTACAAAAGCATATTGGGCACTATGGGATAGCTTAAAGATCATAAATGGGTGCCTATATGGACTTTGGGAAAGCGCTGATGGTAAGACCTCATCCAACCTATTGGTAGTGCCTTCCTCCAAAATGAAAGAAGTGTTAAGGGAGTTCCATAATGGAGCCAGCGGAGGACATCTTGGAGTGACGCTGGAAAGGCTAAAACAACTTTTTTATTGGGTTGGATGTCAGCAAGCAGTGGCGGACTGGATAGCAAACTGTACCCAGTGTATTGCAGCTAAAGGTCCAGTAAGAAGAAGTCGAGGTCAGCTGCAACAATATAACTCGGGCACACCTTTTGAATGGATAGCGATGGACGTAGCAGGCCCTTTTCCTGTCAGCAATACCGGAAACCGATATGTGCTCGTTGTGATGGACTACTTCAGTAAATGGCCGGAAGTGTATGCCATACCCAATCAAGAGGCGAACACAATAGCAAATGTTTTTGTAAACAACTGGGTATGCCGCTACGGGGTTCCAATAGAACTACATTCCGATCAAGGCAGAAATTTCGAGTCAGCAGTATTCAAAGAAATGTGTGAGGTATACGGAATTAAGAAGACTCGAACAACGCCGCTTCACCCACAGTCAGACGGAATGGTAGAACGGTTTAACCGAACCCTGGAGGAGTACTTGCGGAAAGTAGTGAGCGAGCAACGGAAGGACTGGGACGAACACATTCCGAAGTTTCTACTGGCGTACCGATCTGCAGTCCATGATTCAACATCTAGATCACCCGCCAAGGTAATTTTTGGGACTGAGATAAAACTGCCCGGTGACTTGGAGTTTGGAGTTAAGCCCGTCACAGAGAAGGATGTCACGTGCACTGGTAAAGAAGAAAGCCTAAATGAACTTCATCAATTTGTGCGCACCCGAATAAAAATGGTCCGCGATAGAATGAAAGCCAGGTATGATCGTGCAACAAACACGGAGGGCTTCCATGAGGGACAAATGGTTCTACTATACAACCCAAAGCGGAAGAAGGGATTATCCCCTAAGCTACAAACCAGCTGGGAAAGACCTTATAAAATAATTAAGAGGTTAAACGATGTCGTGTACAGGATACAAAAAGCTAACAGCCACAAAAACAAAGTCTATGAGTATGAGGGAGATAGATAACGCAAACGCAACATAAGCGAACGCACAAGAGGCAATGTGTATACAATACACAAATACACACTAACAAATACATCGAACATCTTCCAAATAAACCAACAACAACAAGCATGAGAGCAAAAGGGATGGACAAGTAAGCATACGCAACAACAAGTAATGCAGTCGCCACAGAGTTTTCGAGAGCGCGAAGCCACGAACGTTCTTCTTCAAGAACGTTCGATGTACTGTTCGTGTTGGACTATAAAAGGGCAAGACAAAGCAGACGAATAAAGGCCGTGTCAGATAAAACTTTGTTGCTTTGCGTGACGTTTATAACTTTGACAGAAAAGCGTAAAGCAAAAGGTGTATGCCACAACAAAACCTTTGACAACACTCGCGTTGTTTGTTTATCTTTTAAAAGTGGTTGGCGCGTAAGTTTTGTTTTTAATATTTTGTGTTTAAATAAGGACTAAAAATGGATTTGGAGGATTTATTGGACATACTTATAATTGTACTGCTAAAAAAACTAAAAAAAATAAAATTTAAGGACAAATATTAAAAAAATAAAATTTGCGCGCAAATTTGCCAAAAATATTTACAGAATAATCAACAGCTGATTGTCAAAGCGCGCAAAAAGATGAGAGATGCCCAACTTTTCGCTTTGCATTGCGTTAAAAGCTGTTTATGTGACAAGTGCCATATAAACATGTACATTTATCTTAAATGTCAAAGCGAATTTGTAACGCAACGCGAAGCAAAAGTTCTATGTGACACGGCCTTAAGTTAGTTGTAATTGAGTCAGTCTTGAGTGAAGTTGCGTGTGAACTAAAAAAGTCGTGTTTGAAGATATCGGTTGCGAGCAATAGTTGTGTGTGAATAATAGCAAGCAATTAATGTTGTATCGGTTAAGTGTGAACAGTGGCATAAAAGTGTGCACAATAAAGAAAGAATTTAAGTGAAACTAAATACATATTTGTTTTTACTTGGTTTGCAATTAACGAACTCATATTTAAACGTTTTTAAAAAGGTAAAAACGTAACAATATTAATTTTTTATTGGGGAAAAGGGTCACAATGTTTAATGTTGTTTGATTGACTACCGAAACAAGAGTGATTTAAAGCAAATTATTTTAATGTCAGTTAGCAATGTTAATACAAAAAATGAAAGAATACAAGACAAAGTGAAGAAAGTAAATATATAAAAAATGAACCGTTAATATGCTAAAGGGTGTTCCCTTAAATTGTGTTCAACATTGAACATTCCGGCCCCCATGCCTTGGTGAAGTTTATCACAGGTTTTGAACGTGTCCTGTTTTTAGGTTGTGGGTCGGTAAGTTGCAAAGCCTCATGAACTAATGTATTGTGAAGTTGTTGACAGATATGGCACCATGATGTACATAAACGTATACCGCAAGAAAAATGCCAATGTTTGGGGCGTTGAGAGTTTTGGGATGCCATACCTGTAAGTATAAAGTTAGAACAATATTAGTGTATGTAAATGATTAGGGTTTATACTAATTTGCAAATAAAACCACAATTTTGGTAATTGGTCTGGTGATGACTCCATTTCTTGTTTTGATGTCGACAACTCTACAGTTCTGGTCAGGTTCAAGATAGGTTTTGATGATTCGACCCATTTGCCATTCATTGGGTGGCAAGTTATTATTTTTGATGACTACCAGATCGTTGACTTTAACATTGTCCCTCTGAATCTTCCATTTGTATCTGCGTTGAAGTTCAACCAAGTATTCGGACTTCCATCTTTGGCAAAATGAGTGGTAGATGACCTTCAAGCGTTTCCAGCGGTTGATGAGAATCAGATTTTCACTGCTTACATCTGGTTCAGCTGGGGTCAATAATGCACTACCAATAAGGAAGTGTCCAGGGGTCAATGGATTAAGGTCATTTGGGTCATCGCTAGCAGGACTTAAGGGTCTAGAGTTCAGGCACGATTCTACTCGAGTAAGTATTGTAGATAGCTCTTCAAATGTGAATTTCAAGTTCGGTATCATTTTTTTGAGGTGAGTTTTTAATGATTTTACACCGGCTTCCCAAAGGCCGCCCATGTGTGGCGCGCCTGGGGGAATAAACTTCCAGTTAAGATTTTGATGACTAAAATGATGGGTCACTTGATTTTGAAGAGTTTTGATGAATTCTAGGCGGTCTTTTCTGAGTAGTTCTGCTGCTCCGACGAAATTTTTCCCATTATCTGAATAAATGAGTGCGAGGATGTCTTCCTATGAAGCGGGAAAATGCTGCTAAGAACGATTGGGTCGATAAATTACTTGCTGCTTCAAGATGTACAGCTTTTGTGGCGAAGCATACAAATATGCAAATGTACCCTTTTGTAATGAGACACGCTCGGCCTGTGAAATTTTTGATGTCAAAAGGTCCTGCGTAGTCTAATCCAGTTGTAGCAAAGGGTCTTGATGATGTTGTACGTTCTGGTGGTAATGAAGCCATGATTTGATTTTGCGTCTGTTTTTTGTACAAAACACACGTTTTACAATTGTGAATTACGCTTTTGACTAAGGGTTTTAATCTGAATATCCAATATTCTGTGCGTAGGACTCGAATCATTAATTGGTTTTCTCCATGAAGGGTAATTTTATGTGTAAATTCCACTAAGAGTTGTGATAGCTTCGAGTTATGAGGTAGCAAAATTGGATAACGCTCATTGTAGGTTAATGCAGGTGATTGAGCGAGTCGCCCATTGGCTCTAATAATGACGATCCATGAAAGGATTTAAGGTCAAAAGACTGCTAGTTGGGGATATTTTCTGCTTAAGTTTCAAATGTTTGTACTCATCTGGAAAATGATTTTGTTAAGTCCATATGATGAGTCGATGCTTGACGAAATCTATTTCTTCTCGGGTGATTTCTGCTGATTATACGCGAAGATGGGTTCGGTTGCTTCCAGTATTTCTCCATAATCGTATGACATAAGCAAGCACTCGATAAGCGCGTGATAGATCTGAGAATCGATTTAATGGGTCTTCGCGTGTTGTGGTTGTAAATACTTTTACAGTTTTAGCTTCTAAGTTTGTGTCACCTGTTTGTATTGGTATCGGCCATTGATTTTTAGGCAATTTTAACCAGGAGGGTGTAAACCACCATAGGTTGTGGTTTTCCAGTTCTACACCACAAGAACATCCTCGGCTGGCTACATCTGCTGGGTTATCTTTTGAATCGATGTGTTGCCAAATTTTGATTTCCAACCTTATCTAGGATTTCAGAAACACGATTTTCCAACGAAAGTGTTGGAGGTTTCTTTAACCAGGACAGCACGATTGTTGAGTCGGTCCAATAATATGCCTTGATATTTTGAATTTGAAGGTTTGGTATAATTCCACATGCAAGGTTTGACAATAATACGGATACACAAAGTTCTAAGCGGGGCAAAGATATTTGTTTAATGGGAGCTACACGGGTCTTTGAAGCCAGAAGAAATGTGAATACTGAGTTTTCTGATTGTATTCGAACATAAAGGGCCGCTGAATAGGCTTTTTCTGAAGCGTCACTGAAACCGTGAATTTCCACATTACAATTCGGGCTAAATTGGATCCAACGGGGAATTTTCAATATATTTATTGTGGGGCAGTTTTTTATGAATTTTTGCCACTGTAGACAAGTCAAGGGTTTTAGTATGTCACCCCAGTCGACTTTATCTAACCAAATCTTTTGCATAATTAATTTTGCTTCTACTACTATTGGGGCTATCCATCCATAAGGGTCAAAGAATTTGGCAATTGTCGATAAAACTTCTCTTTTGGTGTAGTTTTCTTTTAATTTGACGTCTGGTGCTGTAAACGTAAATGAGTCTGAAGAAATGTTCCATTTGATTCCAAGAGTTTTAGTTCCAGTGTTTTCTGACAAGTTTAACCAATCGAGAGGCAGTGGGGTCTCATTTGGTAGATCTTGTATGACTCGTGGGTCATTTGATGTCCATTTCATCAGGTCAAATCCAGCAGATTTCAAATCTGTTGTAAGTTCTTTTCTTGAGTTGATGGCGTCGTTTAATGTGTGACCACCTGCTAAAACATCATCCACGTACATGTTTTGTTGTAGAGTTTTTGAAGCGAGAGGGTGAGTTGATTTTACATCTTCTGCTAGTTGAAGAAGGGTTCTAATGGCCAGAAACGGGGCGCAGTTGACTCCAAAAGTTACTGTCAGGAGTTCGTAATCCTCAATAGGATCCTTTTCTGTTTGCCGAAATAATATCCTTTGATATTTGTTTTGAGTCGGATCAATGAGTATCTGTCGATACATTTTTGTGATGTCTGCGTTGTACACAAAACGGAAGAATATCCACTTCAGTATCAGATGCACTAAGTCCTTTTGAAGTATGGGTCCTGGATATAATATGTCATTCAAACTCTTCTTGTTTGAAGACGGGCTAGAAGCGTTGAAATCTACTCTAAGTTTCGCTGTCAACCGTTCGGGTTTTATTACTGCATGATGGGGCAGGTAATAATTTGGGTTTATGTTGATTTCCAGGGGAGAAATTTTCCTCATATGTCCTAACTCGAGGTACTCAACAATTACTTGGTCGTATTGTTTTTTGAGTTCGGGTTTCTGGCTAAGCATGCGTTCCATTCTTAAGAACTGTGCCATCGCTATGTTTCTAGAATTCCTATTTCTTCGTTATTTTTGAAGGGTAGGGTAGCTATATACCTTCCTTTGTCGTTTCTTCGTGTCGTCGACATGAAGTTGTTCTCGCAAAATGTGTCCTCATCTGACCTCAAAACCCGTTTTGGGGTCTCCTCCACCTCCCAAAAGCGTGTGAGGATTCGGTCAAGGGACGTAGTGTTGAGTAGTGACACTGTTTTACTAGGTTGTGTCGTTGTTCAAATTGACAATCCAGCCAAATACTGTTTTTTGTGCCAAAAGGGATCCAATAGACCGCATCGGTGTGTCCATGCAATATATTGAGTGGCCCAAGTCGAGGCCTATAAGCAAGTCGATGGGTCTGCTTTTATTGAATTGAGGATCTGCCAGTTCTAATTTAGCAGTCTCATTGAAATGTTGCAAATCTAAAGTCTGTGGTGGTAAATTAGATGAAAGAGTCTTCAGGACTGGTGACCAGACTTCTAATTTAAATTGTGAATCCTTGGAGCAAAGATTGAATAAACATGAAGTCTCTGAAACTGTTTGACTCAAGCCTGTAACATGAACTAAATTTCTTTTGGTGGGTAAATTTAGTCGATTTTTCAACTTTTCTGACATAAAAGTTGATTGTGAACCAGGGTCGATGATTGCTCTTGCCTGGTACTTTTCGCCTCTTGTTTCGATCAGTACAATTGCAGTAAATAACAAGGTCTCTTTCTCATTGGGAGATTGATTGAGATGTTTGCTCTCTTGCAGTGTCAAGGAAGTGATATTTGGTATGGAGAAGTTTGATGCTGATGTGGACTGTATATTGCTGTTTTGTACTGCGATGCTCCTGCTAGATTGGGTCGCGTCACAATTCTGAACTAAAGTTTGGGTTTCTGATCCCTTATGTAACAAAGTGTTGTGTCTTTGCTTACATAATCTACAACTGAATTTACTTTTACAGTCCTTAACACTGTGGTCAATAGAGAGGCAATTGTAACATGAATTTGTGACCTTTACAATGTGAATTCTGTAGTTAACATTCTTCTCCAAGAATTTGGGGCAAGACCACAATTGGTGAGACTCTTTACAATGTTGGCATTTGTAATTTGAGTCATTTTTCTGTGCTCTATTTGTGTTTAAAGGTTTTATATTTTTCGGCTCAGTTTCCTTTTGGGTCGTGTTTATGTGAAAAGTGTAAACTCGTTTTGGCTTAGATTTTAAATTATCCCTTCTTGGTTGTTCTAATTTTGAATTTGATTGTGTGATGGCCGCTATGGATTCTAGAGTTTTAGAACTGTTCGTCAAGAAAGTGTTGAATTGTTCCCATGTCGGAACTTTTGTAATTTCCTGAAGTGAATTTTCAAATTCCTTTAAAAGAGTTTGTTGAGCAAATGTATACCAGAAATGGGTCCCATGTGGCAGTTTCTACACCTAAAGCATTTAACGCTTGAGTACATCTATTAACTGTTCGCTGAAGTTTTTGAATTGATGAGCCTGAGTCTTCAGCTACGTTCGGAAGGTCAAATAAAATTTTTAATTGTTCATTTACCTGGATTCGACTATTCTCGTATTGGGCTACAAGGTTTTTCCAGGCTTTGTCGAAACCCTGGTTGGTCAATGGGGCATTTGAAACTATTTTCCTAGCATCTCATCCAGTCTTTTGTATCAAATGAAAAAGTTTCTCAATTTTGCTAAGTCTAGAATTATTTATATATAACGCCGTAAAAAGATCGCGGAAAGTAGGCCATGTCACGAAATCTCCATAAAAAGTGTCCGTGTCGCAAGGTGGTAGCCGCACAAATGAGATGTCATGATTTTCCTGTGGTTGATTCTCAACAGCAGAAATCCGCTCTTCCATCTTTGGATTCGATAGGGCTTGAATTTCTGCATTAATTGACCCTAAACACGTTTTGTAAGTAGAAAGAACTTTTTTATAACGATCCCGAAGCTTGTTTTTATCGATGGGTTTTTCCTTTGAATCGTCTTTTATGTCCCTACACTCTTCATATGTCCTTTTGACCTGTGACCATATAGAATCAAGTTCGACCCGAAGTGCCTCAAGAGAGTGAATATTGTTCTCGGCCGCACTTTGTGTATAGTCCATTTCAAAATCCAAAAGGTCATTTGTACAATTTACAAATTTATCAAGTGCCATTGTTATGGGTTAAAATTCAAATCGATAAAAAATAAGGGTTGAATTGAGTCAAAAAAAGTCCCTGTTGATGTTGTTGTGTCTTCTTTGCTTGAACCGCTGCTTTTCAATCTGGGTCTCTTCTTGTTGCTTGTGTCTGTCTATTGTTGTATTGTTGGGTCTTTTTTGTTTGTCCACTTCACTTGTGGATTCTATTTTTTCCAAAAAGATTTAACTGTTCTTGGCCCGTTATGTATTTTTGCCTTTTACAATATTTTTTAATTTTTAGGAAATTTTTTGTTGTTGCACTTTACACTGCACTATATTCACTTTATACGGGTCGAAGTGACCAAAAAATGTTTAATGTTTGATGTTGTGCTGGTTCGTTTTAATTTTTGTTTTTATGAAATGAAACACAATATTGTTTTTATAATTTTAAATTCAATGTAAGTTTGTTTTATTGTTTTATTTTATACAATGTTTGGTTTTAATTTTAACTTTAAGTTAAGTTTGTTTTGTTGGTTTTGTAATTTTATTTGATTTAATTTGTTAAATACAAGGTCTAGATTTTTTCTTTTGTCTAAATTCAATTTATGTTTTTATTTTAGGGTTTTTGGTTTTTTTTTGTCTTGAATTCACTTGTGTCTTTATTTTATGTATTGTTTTATTTGCAAATCTGTTTTGTCTTTAAATTGTTCACACTTGAATTTTATTATATTAATTTTTTATTGGAGAAAAGGGTCACAATGTTTAATGTTGTTTGATTGACTACCGAAACAAGAGTGATTTAAAGCAAAATGTTAATACAAAAAATGAAAGAATACAAGACAAAGTGAAGAAAGTAAATATATAAAAAATGAACCGTTAATATACTAAAGGGTGTTCCCTTAAATTGTGTTCAACGTTGAACAATATCTTTAATCCTAGGGGATGACTGACTCAACTTTTTTTGTCCATAGAGAGCGACCCGCTCTAATGTACATGTATTGTAAAAGTTAATGTTTTTAGCCAAAGTTTAGCTGTCTTTTTCTTTTTCGAATATGTCGAAAATGACTTAATATTCGTCGGACTAATAGATATCGATGAGTGTCGAAATTCTCTAAGCTGATTACACGGGCCACCAACATTTTAAATAAAAATAATATATACAAACACTCAGAAATTGGACCATACTAAAGATTTTAGGTGCTCTGAACCGACCTCGTAATTACTCCATTATCTTAAGTTTTCAGAATAGCCTTACTTATAAGCGAAAAAAAAACTCTGCGTACGGCCAACCACAGGTATACAGATACGTCACGGTTTTGACGTTTAACCCTCACTTAGAAAGGGACAGCAAATATTACCAAAAAGTATTTCTGTCCCTCTCTGACTGCCTGTCTGTTTTGTTTATGTTTTTTTTAGAATTGTCGATTTTGGAGTGAAGATCAGCCAGAAGCGTTGCAACAGCTACCAATGCATCTAGAAAAAGTCACAGTTTGGTGCGGTTTATGGGCTGGTGGCATCATTGGACCGTACTTCTTCAAAGATGCTGCGAATCGTAACGTAACTGTGAATGGTGAGCGTTACCGTGAGATGATATCCAACTTTTTTTTGCCCAAAATGCAAGAGCTTGACTTGCATGACATGTGCATGTTCAACAAAACGGTGCCACATGCCACACAGCACGCGTAACAATGAACTTATTGAGAGGCGAGTTTGGTTAACATTTTATTTCACGTTCGGGACCGGTCAATTGGCCGCCTAGATTGTGCGATTTAACGCCTTTAGACTATTTTTTGTGCGGCTATGTTAAAGCTCATGTCTATACAGACAAGCCCGCTTCAATTGACGCATTGGAAGACAACATTGAAGCATTTATTCGTGAGATACCGGCCGAAATGTTGGAAAGAGTATGCCAAAATTGTACTAAGCGGATGGACCATTTGAGGCGCTGTCGCGGTCAACATTTGCATGAAATAATCTTCAAACATTAAATTATGTGGACCGTACTATCGATTCAAATAAAGATTTCATGCATTTTTCTGAATTTCATGTGTTTTTTTTTTAAATTTTCCTTTAGCTCTTAAAAAATCACCCATTATATGAAAGTACCAAAAAGGCGAATTCGTACCACTGCGTCACTCAAAATACATACATATATATTATTTATTTAATTTGTTTAAATTATTTTGTGTGCACAATGGAATAATGACAATAATAAGTATTTATTTCTTATAAAATAATTTTTTTATTATTATTTTAATCAAAAATAAAAAAAACATAATATACACGTTAAAATGTAAAAGTGTCATATAAATAAGCATGAAAGTACCAAAGAGGGCATTTGTGCCGCAATGCACTCTGCATACAATAGTCCCATCACTCATGTTCAAATGTCACGTAAAAACGTGACGAAATTCTGTTTTATACAGATCGCTCCGTTTTGTTAACGAAAGGTGTTGAGTGATGCCAGTAGTACTACATACGATAAATTTGAGTTATTTGATACAAATATTATTGTGCAGTTGATGTATAAATAAATATATGGAACACATTCAGTATTTCAATTATTCGCTGTTAAAAATCATCTCTAATGGTGCGTTTCCATTATGAACAAAACAATTTGTTTGCTCAAAACAAGTTTATGTGTTTTCATTATGTTTCAATCAAGGCGTATTTATTCTACCAGGTGACCGTAATTCTACAATAAATACGACAATACAAAAACTACAGGCATTTTGTTTTTGTTGAGGAGTAATCTTCTTGTCCTGATTAACTAAACAAAATACACAAAAAACAAACATTTTTTTGACCACCTGATGGAATAAATTCGCTTTGGTTTCAACGATTTTTGTTTTCGAATTTTTGAAATTAGTTTGGAATTTGTGTTGTAGACAAAAAAACCAACAAAATTTTTGTTTATTTTTCAACAAGTGACAATCAATATTTCACTTTTTCGAATTTGTCCCCAGAATCGTACTTTATAGTGTTTTCACACCAAAAGTTAAAAACTGATTTTAGCATTAAAACAGTGGTGGGCATATTCGAAATTTCCTATCACATGTGATAGGAAAAGAAATTTCTGCTGACGTTCCGTGGATACACCTACACTATAAGCTTACTTGTGTGGTTTCTTAAGGGTCCTGGAGACGATCAAATAAAACCATCAACGCCTTACATGTGTGCGTGTTGTCGTTATATACGTATACGTTGTCGGCTTTGATTGATGAAAATCAAAACATTTTGATTTTTTCATTTGACGAATTTTTATTTGATCGTCTCCAATTCTGATTGACAAGCAATATCTCATTTGCTTCGATATCGTCGAAATGAACATATCATCCATGCGCGGATAAACAAACAAATATATTATTATTGTGAATAATGTAATAGCAAACATAGAAATATTTTGTTTTATTGTGAATGTATATTTTATATTTTGTGTGTATATATTTTGTGTGTGCATATATGTATATTTTGTGTGTACATATATATTTTGTGTGTATATTTTATATTTTGTGTGTCATCCGATGAAGACATTTTACGAAACGAACACTACAAAATCAAAATGCAAATGATGATTGACGAATTTATTTGAACGTCTCCTTTTAAACTTCAATCACACGACACTTACACATATGCATTATTTGATGAACTTATTTGAGCCAATTCACATTAGAACATTTGTGCTGGCGTAAAATGACAGTTTATAGGCAAGAGGGGCGAAGAGAATGGTTTCCATCAGCTACAACCCCGCATCACCAGCATAAAACTAATCCATGCACATTTTTAAAACATCAAATGAATGCAAAAAGCACTAATACATACAAAGTTGCGTATACGTATACATTGCTGCCAAACTAATATTCATCTCGTGTGAATTGAAGAGAACAAAAATTGTGCGACTAAAAAATGTGCTAATGTGAATTGGCTCTTTGATCGTCTCCAGGCGCCTTTATAATGATAGTGTGTTTGTTGCTTTGTTTGTTGTTTTGTGTTGATGTCAGAGAACAAAATCAATTCAGTTGACGTTTAGCACTTGATGAAGCAAGATCTCGCTACGCAACTTTTTTGAATGATTTTTGTTTTTTGGAAATACACGCAGCAAAATGTTTGATGAAAATTGGGAATATGATTTTTTTTGTATAGAGAATATGGATGGTAATGCACAATGTATTGTGTGTTATCGCACTTTATGTCGTAATTCTTTTTTTTATAAAAAGACATTACGAGGCTAGCCATGGATTTTTCGACATTTTTTTTATTTTCCCAGTGTACGATTGTCAAACTTTACGTTGAATTTTGTTCTCCGCTGCTTTACCAACACAACAAAAACTATGATAGTATGTGTTTACCCGACACTGCATTAAAACCATAATCAGCTGATTTTGCTTTCACACTGCACGTTCTCTTAAATCTTATGACATTTTCATGTCATTTATGTCTACGCAACAGCAGTTTTTGTTTTTTTTTCAGCTGTTTTCAACATTTCTATGTTGGTAGCTCTGATTTAGTACATCGAAAACAAGGTTGTATTTCATAAAACCTACTTAAAATCAATTCAAAAAAGGTTTTAAGATGGTTTTAACACAATAATTTTGTATGGTGAAACCAGGTTTTATTTATGGTTTTAACGTTAAAACCAACTTTTGCGTTAAAACCATTCAGTGTGAAAACACTTGGTCAATTCACACAAGCCGTTGTATCGTTGTATTGAGTGTATTGTTGGACGATTATACAACTGCATATGCTTGTTGTTGATAATTTTCATGTAAAAATCCGATACACTTATACACAAATTTTTCATATGTTTTTAAAAGTTGTATTGGTTTCGTGCTATCAAATTGTGTGAATGAAAAAAATGTGTATGCATATGTTTTTATTGTTTTTAAAAAGTTGTGTTAGTTTCGTGTTATCAAATTCTTTAAATGCCAAAAAATACGTTTGGATTACGAATTACACAATACAACATAGCATTGAGCGTTCACAAACAGCCAAGTGTATTCAATACAACATACACGATACAAAGTCGTGTGAATTGCCCAACTATTAAATTAAAGAAGTGCATTGTGGCACAGACAGTTTTCAAAATGTTTTGGGGCAAAACTAGTATTTCTTAACCATTTTTCTAAAACAAAAATGTTCGGCAAAACAATTTGTTTTAAGCAAAACTACATAGTTTTGCGACCCAAGAACTATAAATGGAAACGCACTATATACATATGTAGATTTGTGAACAAAACTAGACTATATTTATGTCTACTAGACTATATCATGTATATGTTCATTTATATATATTCGTTACATTCTTCTTAAGTAAAGCTGGGATCACACGATTGACGCAATACACCAATTATTGGTATATTTTATACGTCAATCGTGTGATTGAAAATATGAAAAAAATTCGAAATTTCCAAGTTTACCTCATCAAATCTCATAGCATATTAAGTCGAATAATAGATATATGTATACTGTTTTAAAGGTCGATCTCTCCCCTTTCCAACAAGATTTAAATTTTTTGAAATCGGGTCAGAAATGTTTGAGTAATCCAAAAATTTGTGCGTCAAGTCCAAAAAAACAGTTTTTGTCAAATAAAAAAAGTTTGGAGGGTTCGAGAAATATAAAAAAAATATTTTTGAGATCTACTCAACAAAACTCACAACCGTAGTGTAGGTTGTCATTAGCCGGGTGTATTTCATTTTTTTTATTTTGTCGCATAGTGTTATTAATCATTATTATTATTAAAATATACAATATAGATTTATTTAAAATAAATAAAAATTATTATATATATTTATATTGCCAGTGCAATTCACCAGTTGCGGACATAAAATATTTTTCTAGTTCTTCTCTAATAGCTTTTGCTTCATTACTTATGTAAGAGCTTGGGGTATTTTCTGTTCCATTTACTACTGTCAGTGGAAAATCATTTCTCCATGTCCCCGGAATAAAAGCACCGTTATCATCATAACGATGTGTAAGCAGCGATGTTGTGTACTTTACCTTTTTAGCAAAAAATTGTGCAGGGCACAGCAGGCTGAAGTTATAGAAGTAGTTTTTTCCGCATTTAGTTTAGAACAGGGATTACCATTTCATAGCACAATTGTGCAGAGAGAATTCACACGCATTTGATTTAGTTGTCGATCAGACTGCGACAAGAACACATGTGTGGCGGATGCTTTATCATTTTATTTCAGAATAACACTCAAAAAATTTTTTATGTTAAAAATGTTCTATGTCATTAGCTGGCCGTATTTAATTTTTTTTTATTTTGTCGCATAGTACATTTTTTTAAATGATTTGGAATGATCGCTTTTTTTCTATTAATAAAAAATGGTTTTTTTATTTTTGTTTATCTAAAAAAACTAGGTAGAATTTTTAAGCCAAAGATGGATAGCTTTATGTTCTTTTAATAAAAAAAATGGATTTTTTATTTTATTTTTATTTATATAAAATTATTAAACCATATGTATGTTGATGAAATGAAATCAAAATATCGTATATTACTAACACTTTTCTATGGCTATAAATAAATAAATTCTCTCAACTTATTTTCTCTCTCTTACTCACTAATACACAACCAAAAAATTTTTGGTAACCCCTGGTTTAGAAGGACATGCAAATACTTGAGAGCGCTTTGCATAATATCAAATACATTTTCTACGATACGTCGAGCTCTAGATAACCTGTAGTTAAATATTCTCTGTCCGGCAGATAAACTTTTACCGGGATATGGTTTCAGCAAATGCTTCTGCATGCGAAAAGCATCATCTGCAACTTGAACAAATGGTACGGTTGCTTGACGACCTGGTAATGGTTTCGGTAGTGGCAAATTAAGATCGTTGTTATCTAGAGCACGTTAAAAGGAACGGTTTCCGAATATTCCACCATCCGATACACGGCCGTTGCAACCAACATCAACAAATTTTCTATATTTTTGTAAACAAAACAAATCTAGCACAACAGCTGTTGTTTCTCTAAGTTGCCATATACTAGAACAATCGTGTGACTAGAATGCGGCAATTATTGCCACTAAAGCCCTCTGCACACGGTAATACTTTACGTACGTAAAGTCTAATGAAAAAGTAAAATGAAATTCCATTCGTATGACAAAAAAGAGAATAAAAGTCGTATGATTTATATTTTTTGCGTTTACATGATCGGTATAAGACAATAACAAAGTAAAATGAAAACTGCTGTTACACTTTTTTCTATGTGTTTACATAAAAATACATCCCTGATTTAATGCGACTTGCTTGTTTTTTGAATCATTTCAAAAAATGAAGAGAGCCATACGACTGTCAAACTTTTCATCCGTATTTTCTCTCAATGTGTGATGGTTTCATTACATAGTACGTTTAGACGATCACATCCGTACTCTTCTACACAAAATTTTGACAGATCATATTACTTGTGGGACCGTGTAAAGTAGGCTTAAGCCGTTTTGCGTCAATTTACGACAACCAACTTTATGTACGATAAGGCAATCATCTGATTGCAGAGAATTTGATTGGGACAATTTCTTTATTTGGCCCCTATTCAGCACAATAAAAATTGTATAAAATTGGTGGATTGCGACAATCGTGTGATCCCACCTTAAGAAACATTTTCAGAGAGGATATTTCAACACAATCCTCCGTACAATTAAAAGGAATCCCTTTTCGTTATTTGTTGCAGCGGCTGGCTGACTTCTTTTTCTTATAACATTCTGTCCCATTTGCGAAAAAAAAATTTTAGAGTGAATGTTAATACATAAAGTAAGTTAATAAAGTAGTCTTTTATTTAAAAATTCAGTAATTAAATTTTAAATTATATTTTAAAATATAACAATGAAATATATTACTAAACGGAAAGTACATACGAGTATATTAAAAAAAAAAAAACTTATTCTAAAAAATATTTTTCAAAATTCAATATTAGTATCCATTCACATTTTAATTAGTTTTTGATACAATTTATTATCTAATTAATAACTTTTATCTTAACGGGTAGCAAATAGTTAAAATGGGTAATATTTGAAAAAAATTTATTCCACATAGCAAAAATATGTTTAGATGTATTATATGTGTTTCCATGCGGTACTATAGGATATCTCAATTTGTTGTAACTGAATGGCTTTTCAATTTCGTATAAAACTTTTTTCCTAAAATATGTATTGTTAAAGGGTAAGTTGTTGGACAAACTTGCATTTAAAGTTTTAACGAATAGCTGCCATCTTGGTTTAAAGAAATCCTTTACTGTGCCCGACCACTGTTTTGTAGCATAATCAACTATTTGTCCAGAAGGCCCCCAAAGTGTTATTTGATTACGAGCATTCATTTCAAATTGATCCCTCTCTTCAGGTGTGGAAGCCATATTTTTTGCATCTTCTAACCATTGCCCTAAAAGAAAATCTTTATGTGTGGCCAGTATTGACTCCATGTCGTCTAGCACATTAATCATTTTTTGTGAGAGTTCATAAAATCGGTCTATTTCCTTACGATGAAATGATTCGATTAAATTAATATATATGTGTTCAGAAGTAATTTGTAAAAATTGTCTTGTTACATCGACGAGATCATGTTCATAGGCATAATAATGAGAATGTGGAACTGATGAATTCGTTTGCAGTAGCTGAGACCATGCCTGATATACGTCAGAAGAATTGTACCATGTCCATACTTTCAAACCTATGGATGGCCTGCGAGCTAAGACATATTTACCGCGTATTTTTCTTAAACCATGGTAAGAATAAACAGAGTTTCGAAGTAATTGCCAAACGTTACGAAGTCTATCGTTAACAATGCCATACCTAGCATCAGAGTAGTTATTAAACCATTTCGTAAGATTAAGGTCGCTTTCAAACCAAGCTCGTTCCAAAGCCAGAGCGTATATGGCATAGTTCTGGTTAATGCCTTCGGGCGAAATTCCAACACCAATCATCGAACTGTTTTTCATTGTTCGAGCTATTCTAATTCTCTCATTGACAATATCAACCGATCCATGCATTCCCAAAGTACCGCCAAAATTGTGAAGCATACACCATATAAAGGGATGACCATAAAAAGAATGTGTTATCTCGTATTGTGGGAATTGCTCACTTTGCAAATCTAGTATTAATAGACCGCCAATTGGTACAGCGTTTAAAAAAGCTCTTACTAAATCTTGTGACCAAAATACGTTTTTCACGAACATCCAACCTTGCAACAACCAAAGGGCTTTATTATCGATTGTGCGCATAGATTGGAATATGTGATGAGCGGTCATATTTAAATACGATGATTCAGCTTTTCTTGGTGGAATTTCATTAAATGGATCTGCAAAATAAATGTGGTCTGTTCCATAGTTGTGTATTACTTTCCGCAAAAAAATATCTGTAACCTTTTGAAAGAGAGGATCGTTTGGATCTAGAAAAAGGCCACAACAGTTAGTGTCAGGAAATTTGTTCCAACGGTCGATTCTTGAAAAGTTTGAACTTGGAAATAATTTTTCCATCGCCACAGGTAAATGTCCAGAAAAAGTCGGTATTGCCACAAACATGCCAAAACTTCTTAATTGTCGAATTATTTTCTGCTGTAGAATAACCTGCATTTTCCTATAAGTTGATCCTAAAGCGCCTCCCCAGCCGCGAATGTTTCCCATGCGAAGCCTGTTTTTGTAAACAAAATATATTTTAGAAAATAAATCTATATCGTCGTTAAAAATCTTAAAAAAATAAAAAAGATCAATCAATGTTAATTAAATAATATTTAAGCTGTAAGATTCATAGTTTTTCTTAATTTCAGGTTTAATTAATTTTTTTTTTAAAGAAATTGTTAAATGATTGTACTTAATACGTTGATTGCCAACTACGAGATAAATCGCAGATTGCGTTCCCTTCTAGGGTGCCAACTACGAGTTGTCTCGTACTCATTCGTAGGTCCTTTTTCTCATTAAAAAAACATCATTTTTGTTTTTTGATGATACCTATGATCTAGAAATAGAGTTCTTTTTATCAATATAATGTGAAGAAATCAAATTGTCATTTTTGGCCAGTTCTCTGAAAATTGCCGTGGCAGTCAACGTGTTAATGTTCCAATAGCAGATTGGCTATTAGAAACCTTTTCGAATGCGAATGATTTTCAATAATTATGACTTTATTTATTCATTCTTTTTAACATTAACCAAAACTTGTGATAACTAAACTAATTAAGGCGACTGTGAGTAAGTTCCTGAACACATCTGTTGTGAATTCAAATAGGTGGCTAGGTTGAAGGAGAGGAGACCAACGAAAGGTCTCGTGCCTATCGGCATTCACCGAAGCCGTTAAGTAGGCTTCTTGTATGTTCACTATTAAAGAGTACCAACAAATGTATCTGGTACATACTTCCTTAACTTCTTTCAGTCCACACCACTGAGACAAGTTGTGGTTGGTACAGTATCCTCCCTAAAATTATGGGACTTTGTGCTTTCGAAAAAAAAAGATCCATAGTTTCAATGTCTTCACCACAAGGCCTGTGTTGCGACAACAACTTGTGCCGGCTTAAGAACAACTAAAAAACGTGTTTACGTATTAGGACTTCAATTGTCTGTATTCTTTTATTATCTAAAGTAAAAAATACTTTAAGTAAAGTAAAATAATAAAATTCCAGTGATCTACTTACTCTGTTCTGCTCCGTAGCCATGGGCACAATGCAAATTCATTCTAATCGCTAGAGTTAGTACAACCAAGCGGTTACCATCAAATAGCCCGACTTAAAATAAAATAGCTCAAATTAATTCACAACATCACGGCCCTTGTGAGCCGATCTGGAGACTCACCATCAACATCAAGTATTATCAAATTTAATGTCATTCAGTTCTCATACCACCGCTGAGCAAACTTACCCATCTGATGCCGTGCACACTTTTTTCTATCAGGCCGCGCTTCCACTGCGCTCGCGCTTCTTTATTATCATAGATTAACACCACATGGATACTCTAGTATCCATCTCTACAAAACACTTAAAAGTTTGCAATATTTGCCATTATTTCCGTTGGCATTTACCCTCAGGTCTTAATAATTGATCAGATTTTCCGCTTCTCTGAACAAGCTGTGAAATGTCTCGAACTGGGGAGCATTTTCATTTAAGCTTTTTTCATGGCGCTATCGATACACATTACATTGTTGATACGACCGGATACACATATCAGACAATTCTGGAGTAAGAATGGGTAAGTTTATAAATTGAGCTGTACTTGGAAACGGCGCCACCCTCCTTCAATTTCACGTATTCGTCAGAGAATAAATCGCTTTGAGCCAGTTTACACAAATTGCCCCAATTAATTCACTGACACTCAATTGTAACCAATATTGATCTTTCACGTTTCTTTTGCCAGCACAAAATTCTAATCAGCCTATTAAGACTTCAATATCTCTATAAATTTTGATCTTCTCTTCGGCTGACACTCGGCGACTTCCTCTCAGCAGTATTCTGGCAAAAACTCTGAGAGTAAATAAAATTGCCATGAAAAGCTTCTCAAAAAAACTGTCGTTCGGAGTCGACTTTAAACTGTAGGTCCCTCTACTCATGTATAAAAATTAACGCACACAACATAAGTGGTGTGAGAAGCTAGGTCGTAATCCTGACTGACCAATTATGTATGTATGTACATATTCATACAAAAATATATTGTTACGAAAATAGAAATAGTGTAATATCGTTTAACATTAACATTAAACGATAAACAAAAGCTACACTAACAAATACATCGAACTTGTTACAAGTAAACCCATAACATCAGTATGAGAAAAGGAGATAGACAACTAAGCGAACGCAACAACAAGCAATGTAAACAAAATATACAAACAACAATGAAGTCGCGATAGAGTTCTCGAGAAAGCGAGAACACGAACATTCTACTTCAAAAACGTTCGTCAGACTGTTTGCATAGGCCTATAAAAAGGCAAGAGAAAGCAGACGACAAGTAGGAAGAATTCAGTCAAAATGGTGAGAAGTCGCGTTTGCGTGTGAAAAGAACAGTCGTGGTTTGAAGATCTCCATTGCGAATAGCGAATAGTTGTGCGAGAAGAATAATGAACAAGCAAATTGCAAGTTGTGAATAGTGGCACACAAAATTGTACGAACAATAAAGAGTTTAATTGAAATTAAACACATATTTCGTTAGTCTCATTCGCAAAGGGGTTAAGTCCCTTTTTTCAAATTTTACATTGTAGCTTTTTCAGTTTTTAAAATTTCTAAACTGTTTAAACGCAATTATAATATTAATATTAATAACTAATAATGTTAATTATTATTATTATTACTAATTAATTAATAATATTAATATTTTTCGTAGTTTTGTGGACTTAGCGTTTTTGCAAACCACAAAATTACAACAACTTTAAACTATATAATGACATGTTTTATTGCTGTAAAATATGTATTATGTACAATGTTACCGTTTTGCATTAAAATCTCAATTTTGTAAAAAAGTGGACTTAGCGTCTTTGCGAATTATACTAACGATATAATCTATTTACTAGCATTTCAAAAGACTTACGTTCACACACACATGATAATTTTATTAAGCCAAATCTAAACTTACCACGGTAAAAATGCTGGTCCAGTAAAATGTGAATTTATTTCATCTTCCGTTACACCGAGTTCAGAGTAGGTTTCATGCCAGAATTCTTCTTGTATTGGTGCTATTGTTAATGTTATTCCCATCATTACCATCCAATCAATGTGACTTTTCCATTTAGACCAGTTCCACCATACAAAGCTATAGCCCCAAGTGCAAACATTTTGATAATAAATAACTGCACTTGCAGATGTTTGGGTCAGATTAATAAATGGTAAATCAATATTACTGTCTAATTCTATTGGTTTGTTGTACCAATATATACTTTTGTTAAGGTAGTATTTCAGGTAGTGATGAAATCCCTTCGCTGCAGATTTTCCATCGTATCCAATAATTTGTATTTTGTTTTCAGTTGTTTTAAAAATCTTCAACAGAAAGAATACGATATGTAAGTTAAATATAAACTCAACAATTGTGTTATTAAAATAAGATTAAGTTTATTGAAATCAAAAAATTTCATTCTACATACTTAAAACTCTAAAATATAAAAATGAAGTGTTTGCATTTTATAAAAAAAAAGAATATTCAACGGAAGATTGTCACATAACAACTCCAACAAATGCAGTTGCAGACGCTTACGTCAGCAGTAAATGCACGCGCTACACACCTAATTAAGGTATGTTATGTATGTCACTTGTATGTATGTATATACATATATTTTATAAAATAATTGTTTTTTATTCTTATTGTGTATGCAGTATATAGTGAGCATCAGTGAAAATGAGTGGTATTGTGTTTTGAACTAAGATAATAAGAGTAAAAGTCTTCAATTTTTAACTAAAGGGAGTGATATTTGTGGGTACGTTCGTAAATGCAGTAGTTGTGCAACACTGCAGCATAATAAAAATCAAATGTTCAAAAATGCAATACTTGGCAGCACTGACTTGCGTCGAACGTTTTTTTTTTTTTGCAGACAAATGGCAATGCTATCGCAAATTTTTGCAAATATAGCAACAGTTTAATTTCAGTTGCAATAGTTCGCTGTAAACCATTTCTTCGACAACATTGTAGTTTCGTGAAATAAAAGCTATTAAACAAAAGAAAATTTTGCTTTATTTGCAGTAAAATGAAAAGTAATAAAATTTAACCGATATTGTTATAGACAATTATAATTATTTATATTTTTAGTTCCGAGGAAGATTTCACATTTAACATACAAAAATTAATAATACGAACTAGACTGGATATGGAGTCGGACTTCCAGGAAGGGAGAAAGAAGAAAGGTGAAAGTTTTATTAAAAATTAAAGCCGGAAATTTTTGAATTTGCACACCACATATAAAAGAATTAAAGTTAGAAATAATAAGACTGGGCGAAAAGCCACTTCCTGAGAATTCTTTGACATATTTGATGAAGTCTATGGTACAAAACACTCTATTAACGTATTAACACTTCTCTAGTGAAATTCCAAGCCGACCACGAAGTGCTTTTTTCCACAAAGGCTTTAAGGAATTTCGCAATGCCTGTTGTGTCGAAGAAAATTTAAAATTTATTCTGTATATAAAGGAGGTATCAAATCTTACCGCAAAAGAAGATCGAGACATGTCGCAATAAGTCCCCGTCCGCAAGTGTGTCAGATAATTTCGATTTTTTCTTTCATTTCTGTGTTCAATAAATTTATCTAAATATATAAACCTTATTTCATTATTGATTCTCAGATTACGGCCGATAGCTATACTTTTGATACAGTCAAGGAATTTATTTATCTTGGCTCCGCCGTTACCAACAGGTGCTACTATGGTCTCAATAGGCAATTGAGTAGCAGGGACCTCTCTCGTACGACAAAACTAATACTCTACAAAACGCTCATCCTACCCGTGCTTCTTTATGGCGCAGAGACATGGACCCTATTAAGCACTGATGCAGCAGCCTTGAGAGTATTCAAGAGAAAAGTCCTACGTAAGATCTTCCGTCCAGTGCGAGTTGGCGATGATTTTCGGATCCGATCCAACAGTGAGCTGTATGAGCCCTCAACGACATAGACGTTGTGCAGCGTATTAATATCCAGCGGCTGCGCTGGCTCGGCCATGTCGTTCGAATGGAGGAAGATGCTCCGGCGAGACGGGCATTTGATGCTTGGATCTGCGGAAGTCGGCGAAGAGGACGACCTTGTATCCGTGGGAAGAACCAAATCGAAGAAGCCCTGTCATCGATTGGTGTGACCAACTGTCGTAGGCGCGCAAGAAGCAGAGGCGCCTGGTAGGATGTGTTGCGGCAGGCCGAAAGCGGTTAATTGGGTTGTTAGGGCCAATTAAGTAAGTAACTAAGTATTTCATATAGAATTAAAATTAGAAAATTGCCTTTCAGAAAGTGTAACTCGTAAAGCGTTGTCATTATTGTTTTCTGAAATATGGAACTTTAAATATGGTATAAAGCGAAAAACAAAACTTATGTATAAAAATTCAGGAATAGGCGAAAAATCAAACTAGTCCCGTTAACTGTTATATGCAGGACAGGCAAAAAACCGAACTACCTAGATAGAGACTAGCAAGAATTCTTCTTTCTTACGAGTATTAATTTACTTTATTTTTTTTAAAACAGAATCGAACAGGTTTTAAACGAAAATATTTCGTAGCTGTGTTTTCGGAAAGCCAGAAAATAAATTTCAAAATAAATTAAATTGAATCAACTCAACATTTGTCAATTTTAATTTTTGATTTTCTTTTTTTTTAGAAGAGATTGTTGTAATATATACCCACATTAATCTTACACCGTTTCCTCTTTCGCAGAAAGGAATATAGTCCTACACCTCTTTTGTTTTAAACTTATGCGGTCCTTACACGTTGCGATTAGTTGTACAACTACATTTGGCGAATTCACACGACTTTGTATCGTGTATGTTGTATTGAATACACTTGGCTGTTTTGTGAACGCTCAATGCTATGTTGTATTGTGTAATTCGTATTCCAAATGTATCGGGTCCGCCATCTAACATGAAAAAAGTCTGATTTGACAGATAATTAGTTTTATCCTTCCGCTGAACGAATATATATATACGCTTGAACAACGCTGGGAAATGGGCCTGCGATCGACTTACAGAAGATGCCGATTTTGGCAAAAAAAAATCATCTTTTCAGATGAAGCTCATTTTGATCTTGGCGGGTATGTAAACAAGCACACATACATTGAACCCGACGCACCCAAAACGAGTCACTGTTTGGTGCGGATTTTGGTCCAGAGGCATAATTGGGCCATTTTTCTTCGAAAATGAGCAAGGAGTGGCCGTTACCGATCGTTATCGGGCCATGTTGAACGAATTTTTGTTCACAAAAATTGAAGAGGAGGATATTGGCAACATTTGGTTTCAACAGGACGGCGCTACGTGCCACACAGCCGAAGCTACACTCGATGTTTTGCGCCCCGTTTTTGGAGATCGCATTATCAGCCGCAGAGCTGTCGTTTGGCCACCTCGGAGCTGCGATTTGACACCGTTGGACTATTATTTGTGGGGTGCCGTCAAAGATAAGTGATACGCCGACTCTCTGGCTTGTCGGTGTAAACTTATTGACGCTTTAAAGGACAATATTCGTGAAGCCATTGGTGAAATACAGTTGCACACAATCGATAATGTGCTTAAAAATCGGACCGATCGTGCAGGCTACTGCATGGCCAGCCGACGCAGCCATTTGAATGAAATTATTTTCCATTATTAACCGGAAGAATTGTACTTTCAAATAAAAAAAGAAATTTGAGAAAATATTCAGTAGTTTTTTTAAAGCATTTTCAAAAAAAAAAAGTTATTTGGCGGACCCTATATTTTTGACATTCAAAGAATTTGATAACACGAAACCAACACAACTTTTTAAAAACATATGAAAACATATACACATTTTTCTCATTCACACAATTTGATACCACGAAACCAACACAATTTTTATAAACATACCATACCGCATTGTATTTTATATAAATTTATATTTTTTTGGCTGCTACTGAAAATGTATAAATTTTGAGCTGACTCAGTTTTGAGGAGCCAGTGCGATATGTGTTTTTTTTTATACCACAGCATATAAAAAAGTGGAAATGTTAATAAGAAAATTTATATAATTTTGCAAGAAATAAATTTGATAACATTTAACTATTTCATAGTTACATATATACATACATATATTCTTATGTTTTAGTTTACCATTTATATGGTAATATAAGAAAGATATCGGACTGTATTGTTACCTGAAAACTGCGGTACTCCAATCTGTCGTTAATATCGACTTCGAAGTAAGATGCTTTATCTAAAACTGTTCTGGAAATTAGTTCTTTAACGGCATTCAACTGGGTTGTTTTAGGGGTTTTATTTAGTAAAAATTGATTTGGAATCTCAACTGAAAGTACTGCAAAAATTAAAAAATATTTAATTTTCAAAACTGAGAAAAGATTTAGGCATATCAAATATCATATAATGGTTATCAGTAATAAAACTAGTACAAAAAAGTGTGAAAATGGGATTTAAGTTTAGGACCATATATTCCTATATTACTAGATTGTATGTAACAAGGTTTTTGCTGATAGAGAATTGCTTCTTTAGGTATCATGTGAAAAACTGACTACAGCTAACAACAAGTGTTCTAATGAATTAGAATAATGAGATGTCCTACAATTATTGATAAGGACATTCATCATAGCGTTCAGAATAACGAGAGGCCTCAAAAAGACTTTGAGCTACACATATAAGAGTTGTATTCCTCTTATCTTCCCATACAGGTGTTATGAAGGGAACGAGTTTCGATGAGATAAAGTATTTATCACCTTTAACTGTTTTCGTTATTACAACTTACTGGTAAAATAATGTTCACTTTTTCAAAAATATGGCAGTGCAGGAGCAATACCGAAAACTTTTGCCACATTAAACAAGTTTTAGCTAAGAGAAAGTTTCTAAATACATATACATATGTCGTAGTAGCAAACTCCAACTTCAACAAATTGCACAGTATTAAAAGTGGCAAAGCCTCTTCTGTAGGGGAGTGGTTGCTAAAATAAGTAAACGTCTCTGGGCGACTGGACTCGACGGGACATGACTCGGATATCGGCCACGCAAGGATCCTGAGGGAAGTTGGAGTTGTCGGGAGCAGTGACTATATGACACCGCGGTACGACTTCACGAGGAGATTCAGGACAACGGGGCCTGGAAGGGTGGTGTGACCCACCTGTTAAGAGACTCCGTACAAATCTACACCGACGGTTGTAAGCTAAACGGAGCAGTTGGCAGTGGAATTTTTACGGAATCGATTGGAATAGCCCAGTCTATAAGACTGCCGGACCACTGCAGTGTCTTCCAGGCGGAGGTGGTGGCAATACAGGCTGCGGCGAGTATTATTGAGGACGGAAGGGTCTCCAAGCGGAACGTCACCATACTTTCTGATAGCCAGGCGGCTATCAAGGCTCTGAGTTCTAACGTGATAAACTCCAAGACGGTGTACGGCTGTCGCAGATATCTCGACGAGATAGCGGAACAATATGATATCCATATCGTATGGGTACCGGGGCACAGTGGTATTCCGGGTAACTGCAGAGCTGATGAACTTGAAAGGCGGGGCACGACTATCGAACTCTCCGATGAGTTCTCGAATCTGAGGACCTGCAAGCTCATAATTGATAATGCGATCGTCGATTCCATCAACGACAGGTGGGCGGCCTCGGACACGGGTAGAACGGCTCGTAAAATCTGGCCAAGGCTGGATGAGGGGCGCACAATGAGTCTACTTAAACTCCAAAGAGGCGGTGTCATTACGGGGCATTGCATTATGGGTACACATGCGAGGCGCATTGGTCTTGGACACCTTGCTAACGACTTCTACAGAAGCTGCAGAGATGAGGAAGAGGAGGAGACTGTCTCTCACCTGCTGCATACATGCCCGGCTCTTTGCCAAAGGAGAAGGAAGTACTTGGGTACTTACTACATGGACGATCTGGAGGAACTGTCAAGAATTGACATTGGCAGCCATAATCGCTTCATCAGGAGCTCCGAGTGGTTCCGGGACTAGGGGATAACGGATAACTGTGGTAGCACAATGGGCCCAATGCGGCCTAAGTGAGTCCATCCAAGGATTTTTCTTGGATGGGCAGCCACCTCTACCTACCTACCTAAAAGTGGCAAAGACTGGTGGAAATTGTCAAATGATTTAAAAGCTCGTTCTATTCGTATTCAAACGTGAAATTGACACATTTTTCGATAAGCAATTAAGATCCACCAAAAATTCTGAAAATTTTTGAACTGAAAAGATGACATATGTAAAAAATATAACACGACTGTTATGCTATTTGAATAATAACTACGGTAATTTTTGTCCGATTTGATCAAACGAAGTCTCAATCTCTTCACAAGAGAATGCGCTTTAAGAATGTCACCACTTGTTTAATAGTTTTTAATTAAATTTTGCTACTATAAACGGACAAACTTGAAAAAATATGAAAAAAATTCGCATTTGTCAAGTTTACCTCATCAAAAGGGAGGATTTTAACGGGCAGATAAATTGTTTTTCATTATTATGAGTACCCAATAAGATAGAAGTGATCGTTAAGCTAAAGGGAAGATCATCCTACCTTTAACATTTAAAGGTCACTTTATGTTTGAACTTGCCATATCATATACTATTTTCGATATGGCAACTTCAAATTTAAACAAAATGAGCATATACAACAAAAAAACGAAGTCCGCTGTTGCCACTGCGTTAAAAAAAACTTGTTTAATTGAGCGGTTTTATCGACTTTGCTCCGGCACTGCCATATTTTAACTTTATTTTATCTTTAAGTTGTAATAACGAAAATCAGTTAAAGGTAACTTTACAGTTCCCTTTAGCTAAAGGCATCTTTAACTAAACCCAAGTTTAACGGCAAGTTGTAATAATGGCCCTTAGTATATTAAGTTATATAATAAATCCTTTCTAATTAGGTTTAAATTTTTGACATCGGTTCATAAATGTTTTTGTAATCAAAAAATTTGTGCGTAAAGTTCAAAATAAACAGTTTTTGTCAAATAAAACAAGTTTGGAAGGTTCAAGAAATATAAGAAAAGTATTTTTGAGTTCTATTCAACAAAACTCACAACCTACACTATGTCATTAGCCGGGTGTATTTAATTTTTTTTTTTTTTTTGCATAGTGTAATTATTAAAAAAATTTTTTTTTTCGACTATGTATAACAAAAACTTAACGCAAGCGGTACAAGGACGGTTTTTATTGCGACCAATAAAGCACTAAGGCTTGAAGGTAATTCGCTCATTGCATTAATGAAATGAAAAATTTCAAGCGCCTGCAACTGGAAACTGTACAGGTACTACTGATTTCGAAGTCATGAAATATACATGAAGGAGAATTTCCATATTTATACTACTCGTAGCAGCTGAACAAGCTTTTTTTTCTTTGGAAGGCAGAGTTAGAAGGTACCCATTTTAATATTTTCATGTTACAAGAATTTTGAAATTTACAATCAAAGCTTAGTGATGAAATTCGTTTTTGTTATTGTAATTTAATACAGTAATCCCGACGTAAATTCGAATTCGACGTAAATCGAATTTCATATTGCTCATACTACAAAGTAGTATGTTTTTAACAAGGAACTTAAGAAAGTTACAGTAATCCCTCGATTTACGCCGCAGTTGGTTCCAAAAAAAAGGCGACGTAAATCGAATGACGACGCAAATTGAAGTTAGAGGGAACAAAAAAAATTTGATGACGTAAATCGAAACAACGTTAATCGAGGCGACGTAAATCGAAGGATTACTGTACTTTATTTGTAACTGAATTTCTTCTTGTTATCGTTTGCCATTGTATAAAATTTGTTGATTTTTTATAAAATATTTGGCCAATTCACACGACTTTATATCGTGTATGTTGTATTGAATACACTTGGTTGTTTATGTGACGCAATGCAATGCTTTACTGTGTATTTCGTATTCCAAATGTCAAAAAGCAATAAGAAGAAGAATACCAGTAGTCGTGAATTGATTGTCAAGCAACAAAATGAAAAATAAATCCCAAAAAAGTAAATTAATTAATTATTTGTACGAACAATATCATTTTGATATGTTGCATTATAATTTTTCATTTTTATTTTTAATTTAATAAACTTTCTGTTGTCACTTTGAATTTTTTGAATTTTTATTCTTCTTCATAATTTTTGCCATTTAAACAATTTGATGGCAAGAAACCAACACAACTTTTTAGAAACATGAAAACATATACACATTTTTCTCATTCTTGTGTGAATTGCCCAATTAAGTCACGATAAATGAACCTTTTGTAAAAGTTACAAACGTTACAAATTTTTTCTGTTTTTTTTATTGTAATAGAATACTCTTGTTTTATAATGAAATAATTTCTTTTATTGCGTCAGATAATATTTGTTATTCTGACAGCATCATTTTTTTCATATTTGTCTTTTTTTTTTTTGTAATAATGAATAATAAATTTTTAGTAATACAATACGATAAAATCTAAATTAAACGAAGAAAACTACAAACAAAAATTACGTACTGTTTACTCTTTGGTTTTTTACTTTTGCTTAGTAGTATTATAATCAGACGTCGGCACCAATAGCCCCCGGGGTTCAAACAACTTCGGCTTTTTACACACATAGGACATGAGCATCAACAATGTTTGTTAAAAAGAGCATAAAATTGCATTCAGTTGCTTGTCAGCTTCTAAAGAAGAAGGTTCATGTCGCTTTTTTCAGGTTTCAATGATACACCCAAAAAAAAATTAAAGTAGGATTCTCTATTTTCCAATGAGATTCACAAATAACAATGAGAAATGGTCTCCATTTTTGGAAGAATATTTGTCAAGTTAAATTTCCAGTCTTTAGGGATTTGGCGCTGTACATTTTTTCTATATTTTCCACTACATATACATATTATTAGGTTACACTTGAAAATACTACTAACAATATTCCTCTGGGAATATTATAATCAGACGTCGGCACAAAGAGAACATGATCAAAATGTGAGTGTATTTGTGAGAGGCATGTGTATAACCCAGAGGAAAATTGTTAGTAATTATTGTTACAAGCAGTGTTCGAACAAATATTGTGCTTTTTGATGCCGTTGGTATTTTTAGCACAAGTTTTTATGGATTTGTAGCAAGAGTCATCATTACATATTGCAGGTACCTGAAATTCAATATATTTAAAGCAAAAAAAATTCTTTCACAATTTTTCTTCACAAAAAAATTTCAAAAAGAAGCGACGAGAACCTGCTTCACTGAAAGCTGACAAGCAACTGAATGCATTTTTACGCTCTTTTTAACGAACATTTTTGATGTTCGTGTCCTATGTGTGTAAAAAGTCGAAGATGTTAGGCCCCCGGGGGATATTGGTGCCGACGTCTGATTATAATATGTGTAGCGCTCATTGTTTTTAATTTTAATCAATACAAACACACATAAAATGTATTTTTTTTGTTTGTTTGATAACTATTAACGAGTATTAGTTAAGCATTTAATTAACACTCAAACCGATTGGCTTGAATGCGGTATGTACTTTTATTGACAAAGTTGAGATACAACCATTATTTTCATTTATTTGAAAATTAATAATTATACCGAGTATTAAGTAATACTCGTATTTTATCGGTTTTGCTAAAGAACGAATTATGAATTAAGATCAATGCGCTCTCATATACATATCAATGTAATTTATCACAGGTCACATTACAAATTTTACATTTATACAGCTACATATGTATTCATTTTTTCAATTAATTGATTAAATTTATATGTATAAACAAATAATTTATAGATTTAAATTTTACTTTACCACAAGCTATTAAAAGATAGTGTATTAAGAAATAGAACGTAAACATTATATGAACGATATTATGAAGTATGTATGTGATGTTAAAACGTTTTCAATGCACTGATGTACTATGTATGTGATATTAAAACGTTTCGAATGCACTGATAAGAAGTGAACAAAATGATTTATTAATGACAAAAATATTTAAATTAAAAGTAATCGGTTACTGAATACCCGTTTTGAAAAATATGTATATTTTTCTGCGTCGCATCCACACCTTCTTGAAATACAGTGAATCACAAATGAAAATGGCCCACCAGTATTTGGTTAATATTTATTAAAAAGGAAGAAAATAAAATAAATATTTTTGTTTAAAATAAAGTTTATTTGGTATTCAATATAAGGAACTAAAAATTCTTTTATTTACATTATTAATTCATTCAATTTTTACATCAGAAACAAAAACAGTTAAAAAAAAATTTTTTCCAAGTTACACAAAAAAGTTAGTAGAATCCATTCCTAATCGTTTAAAATCGGTAATAAGTCAAAAAGGCTTTCCTACAAAATATTAAAAATAAAAAAACGTTATTTCTTTAATAATGATATACTGGACCATTTTCATTGTGAGATAAATTTGAATGAATTAATAATGTAATTAAAAGAATTTTTTAGTTCCTTATATTGAATACTAAATACACTTTATTTTAAACCAAAATATTTATTTTATTTTCTTCCTTTTTAATAAATATTAACCAAATACTGGTGGGCCATTTTCATTTGTTTCTGTTTTGAAGTTTCTGCATTCTCGTCAATTGAATTGCGGTACTGCATGTGTACAATATAGTGGAACCGTATATTTAAAGTGCGGTTTAATTATGGTGTTGCTGCTGTAGATTTTGAAATTCTCTTCCTAATTCTTTTCAAGAAACCAATTTTCATTTAAGTTTAGTTTTTTGTCAATTACAAAACCTAGATATTTTATATGCTCAACCTTTTCTATTACAGAATCATTTATTTTGAATACTTCGTCCGAATTCATGTTTATTTCCATTTTTTTTTTTTTTTGTTCTCATTTAATTTTAATTTATTCATTTTAAGCCATTCACTTATTTTTTGAACATCGTATTTCATGTTATCCTGGCATTCCCTATCACTTTTAGCCACTGTATATATAAGGGTGTCATCAGCGTACAATACAACTTTGCATCTTTCTAATATTTTTGGCATGTTATTTATATATATTATAAACAATAAAGCACCTAAAATTGAACCCTGTGGTACACCGAAATTATTAATCACTTCCTCAGACACAGTATTATTCAGTTTTGTTGTTTGCTTTCGGTTCTCTAGGTATGACTTGAACCATTCTAATTCCTAATTATTTTGTATTCATCCCAAGCTTGACTAGAATTCTTAATTTTAGCTTTTAAATATTTTATTATTTTCTACCTTTCGTCAACTATCTGTCTAAGACGATTGTCATTAATTATACTTCTAATTCTATTTCTATACAAGGAGTTTTTTTCCCAGTCAATATTAAAATCTCCGACAATCAAAATATCACAGTTGTTATCACAGATTTGCTCAATTGTCTGCTCAAATATATCGCAGAACTCAGATTCGCTATAGCTGGGCGATCTATATATTACACCAATTAAAATATCGTAATTGTTATAAGTAGCATTGCAGAATAACATTCAATACTTTAAATCGTAATTTTTTTCAATAGCTTTTGTAACATTCCAGTGAATTTTAAAATATAAAATAACTCCTGCTGTTCTGGATGACGTGGATAACGAACGAACAGTTAACGTAACCATGTTTTGACAATATAAAAGAGTGAAATTAATAATTATATTCAATACTTTTAATTTTAAACGTTCGCTACATAAATTATCGATATGTTATTCACCTCTTGGACAAAACAAGTGTAGCTAAATGTGGATATTTTCGTTGGGGATAGCATCATCCTGGCTGTACACTTCAAACCTTCTACCTTCACAAAATAATTGTTTCAATTGTTTAGCCAAAACATACTTGTTGCCAACTCTAATTTATGGTTGTGAGCTATTTGCTAGCTGTGATGCCGGTAGTAGGCGCAGGCTTAATGTCACTTTTAATAATATTGCACGATATGTATTTGGTATTAAAAGGAATAGTAGCATATCACATTATGCCAAACAAATTTATAACATCTCGTTTGATAATCTACTGAAGTGCCGAGTACTACTACTTTTGCATAGAATTATCTACAATCAGCAACCACCCTATTTATATCGGAGAATAAAATTTTCAAGGTCTAATAGAGGAAAGAAGATAAATAGTATAAAATATTCGAAAGCTGCCTCTGAGCAACACTTTTTCATTAACTCGATTCGCCTTTGGAGCCAACTACCCTCACAATTACAATTAATATCCAATGCAAGCCTTTTTAAGATTGCCATATTTAAGCACTTTTCATAGTTATGTTTTTCTTTTTTTTGCTATTTTATTTTATATTTGTCTAAAATGTTACCTTTTTTTAAAACAAAATTTTGTATAATATAGTTTAATTTTTGTTTCTTTAAATTTATTATATTTTTGAAATTAATTTTATTACCTTTAAATTACCTTTAAATTTTCACTTTTATATTAATTTAAAAACCTATACGACAATTACCTAACCAATACTTTAAAATAAGACTTGTTCTTGTTGTATTGAATTACTATAAATAAAATAAATAAATAAATAAATAAAATATGGACTTTCTTTTTCAACGACACAACATAAAAAAAAAACGTTTAGAAGTAAGTTTTGCGGACTGCGACGGCATTAATAATCAATCTTCAGCTGCGGGTTTAATATAAATATTTAAAATAAATTACGTTCCAACAGTTAAATGCACTAATCGATGTCAATAGACAGTATGGAATTATTTTCGAGACCAATCTATTCACCTCCTAATTGAAAATATTTTACGACTTTATTTCTGACAATATTTGACGATTTTCTTCTTTAATTTAGCGAATTTAAAATAAAAAACGAACTTTTCTAAAAAATTTGACTAATTGGTATGAATAAAAAAATAATCATAACAGCACGAAATAATCTCCAGAAAAGTATGGAAGATAGAACGGATGACTTCCCAAATGTAAGTTACTAAGTAAAGGGCTATCCATTTCGTGGTTTCAAAAGTATGGGACTGGAATTCGACATCTGTCAAACTAAGTTGTGAAACCAATTTTTTTCTTTTCAGTTGAAAGTCTGACATTGACGAAAATGGATCGCTTAACACTATCACACAACGCATAAAAATTATCAAAACCTACTACAAAAATGGTGATTCTGCCACAGCCACGTATCGTGCGTATCGGCAATTTTTCGAACAAAATTTTCTTCAGCGATGGAGCACATTTCACACTCGGTGGGTATGTTAATAAACAAAATTGTCGTATTTGGGGTTCTGAGAATCCTCAAGTAATTGAAGAGAGGCCATTACATCCAGAAAAAGTCACTGTCTGGTGCGCTCTTTGGTCCGAAGGTGTGATTGGACCTTACTTCTTCGAAAACGACGATGGAACGACTGTCACCGTCAATTCGGAGCGTTATGGTCATACGACTTTTTTTTGCCTGCTATTGAAGAATACGACTTGGAGAATATGTGGTTTCAACAAGACGGTGCCACATGCCATACAACTCGAGCGAATATGGCTTTATTACAAGAGACATTTCCTGGCCGCGTAATTTCTCGTCGTGGCGATATCAACTGGCCACCAAGATCATGCGATTTGACACCATTAGACTTTTTTTGTGGGGCTACGTGAAAGACCGTGTTTATGCAGATAAACCTTCAACTCTTGAGCACTTAAAAAGCAACATTCGTCAAGTTATGGCTGAGATACCGCCCAATATGTGTCAAAAAGTGGTCGAAAATTACCTCAAAAGAATCAATGCTTGCAACACTTTGCGTAGAGGTCATTTAAATGATGTAGTGTTTCACACATAATGTCAACGTTCAAACTTTACAATAAAAAAGAAATATCATGAAAAAAATATTTTATATGTGTTTTATTCATGTTTACTTTTGAAACCACGAAATGGATAACCCGATATATTTACGATGCATAGATTTCGTAAACTCATATTTGAAACAAATTGGCAATGCCTTATGATTCTTTTTGTGTTGTAACCCCCAATTGAATAATCAACAGCTGTGAAAATAACGCATCGGCTTTATTTTGTATCCAAACAGTTATAGTTATTATAACATATGTTTAATGCGGTCCCTACACGTTGCGATTAGTTGTACAAGTTGAATCAGCGGTTGGTCGTCTTCTTCACTCGTTTCTTCTTTTCAACCAAATTTACTTATAATTTTTTATTGTAGCATCGTATACTTGAAAATCAAAATTGTTTGATTTTCAACCAACCGACGGCCAACATAAAGGTACGTACCCATACATTTGCAATATCACTGTGCATTACTTGACTTATGGGATGGGATTGGATGCGTGCAAACAAGGTAATGCTCCTGACTGTGGTCAACGTGGCGACCTCCAGGACGATCCTTGTCTTGCTGTATTTAAGTTGACACGCACCCACCTGGATGGCATACTAGCACCCTCTAGATCAGGGATTACCATTTCATAGCACAATTGTGCAGAGAGAATTCACACACATTGCTTATGCTCTTTTATTTAGTTGTCGACCAGACACTGACAAACACACATGTCAGCGGATGACATAATATTTTTTTATGTTTACACTCAAAAAATATAATATGTTAAAAAATCCTTTTATTAAAATTCAAAGTCTTATATGTTCTTAAAACACATTCTGATTGTTTTAATAGTCAAGTAAATAATTTAGATGATACGGAAAGAGAACAACTTTTTTATAGATATAAAGCAATATTTTGGAAAAATTAAAAAGTTGGTTATTATCAGGAGAGGAAATTTATGAACCAAAATTAGTATCCAGCAAATATCTAAAAAACATTACATACATACATAATTGGTCATTGCAACCCTTCAGTCAGGATTATTGACCTAGTTTCTCACACCACTTATGTATGTTGTGTGTGTTAATTTTATACATAAGTGGCGGGACCTACAGTTTTAAAGTCGACTCCGAACGACAGATTTTTTGAGAAACTTTTCATGTCAATTTTATTTACTCTCAGAGTTTTTGCCAGAAATCTGCTGAGAGGAAATCGCCGAAGAAATACTTTTTGTATTTTTTTGGTGTCTGGCCTGGGATCTAAAAAACATTACCTAATTATTAAGTCAAAGATGTATAACTTTATGTATGTTGATGAAATGAAAATCAAAATAGGGTATATTACTAAAATTTTTCTATGATTGTAAGCTCTCAACTTATTTTCTCTCTCTTACTCACTAATATACAACCAAAAATTTTTTAGTAACCCCTGCTCTAGATGTTAACTAATACGTGCAGCGAAGTCCAATCCCCTGAACTTTAAATTTGGGTTGTGCGTAGGGCTTGGAAACCACCACGTAAAAAAAATTATGCAATGAAAACGAAAACACAAGCCTCTAAAAAGATCCCCTCAAAAGTTGACGACCACGACAAACGTTTAAAGGACGTGGTACGTCCGCACCCTTTACAGAATAGGCGTTTCCGCCCAGCTGGCGAATGCCCTCATGAAATGCAGGCCGGACATCACTGTCCTACAAGAGATGCGATGGATAGGACAAGGATGCAAAAGGCTTGCACAGTCCGTGCGAAGGTCGAGCAGAAAGGTATCTTTGGCCCCATTGTCGGTAAGTTCAGGCTCCATACGACCAATACTTCTAATGTAGCACCAAGTTTAAGCACCACGACATTAATAAGGCTACTTGGATGCCCCCGATCGATCAACATCCAACTATATTGATCACATTATGATTGACGGAAAACACATCTCCAATGTGCACACATTCAGAGCTTCAAATATCAACTCGGTCCACTACGTAGTCGCAGTCAAGTTTCAATTGCGCTTTAGCGCCTCCAGGTCTGCGTATTCTAGTACATTGCGAAAGCTGGACGTCAAGAAGCTGCTATCACAAAGGACAGCTGAAGCATTCTCCACTCAACTCTCGGATAAGCTCCGTCATTCCACATTTAACTTCAGCGACATTGGAGGACTATGTGCCAATATCTCCCACTCCTTACGCACTACCGCGGAAACAGTCCTTGGTTTTCGAACGCCCAACCCGAGATGTACAGATGTAGGAATGACTGTCGAAAATTTCTATCTTTTAATACCGTGCGATCAGACAAGGCCATGCCTTATCATACGAACTTTGAACTTCGTCAAGGAGAGTGTTCTGCGGAAGGACTCCCTTCTTCATCGTAATAGCACTATTTTCCCAAAAAGCGTCCAGTTGCTTGCGTACGCTGACGATATTGACATCATAGGGCGTAGCAAGCGAGATATTGGTGCTGCCTTTAGTGCTATTGAACGGAATTCTATTAAAATGGGTTTGGCAGTAAATGAGGGCAAAACGAAGTACATGTTGTGGCGTATTAGATTCCAGATAACGACTGATAATTATACTTTCGATATAGTCTTTGCTCCGCCTTTACCACCAAAAATGATGTCAGGCTGAACCCCAAGTACAGGATCACCATTGCCAACAGGTCTCTTGTCTCAAAATGGTCTCAAAAGCCAATTGAGCAGCATAAACCACTCTCGTACGACAAAGCTAATACTCTACAAGACGCTCATCCTCCCCGTGCTTCTTTATGACGCAGAGGCATGGCACTATTAAGCACTGACGCATCAGCCTTGAGAGTATTCCAGAGAAAAGTTCTACATAAGACCTTCGGTCCGGTGAGAGTTGGCAATGATTTCCGCTTCCGATCCAACAATGAGTTGTATGAGCTCCTCAACGACATGGATATTGTGCAGCGCCTTAACATCTAGCGGCTGCGCTGGCTCCGACATGTCGTTCGAATAGAGGAGGATGCTCCGATGAGACGGGTATTTGATGCGCGATTTACGGAAGATGGCGAAGAGGACGACCTTGTTTAGGTTGGAAGGACCAAATCGAGGAAGCTCTGTCATTGATTGGTGATTGGCGCGCAAAAAGCAGAGGCGCCTGGAAGGATGTGTTAAAGCTGGCCAAAATCCCTTGATCGGGTTGTTAACGGCCAATTAAGTAAGTAAGTACTTGACATTGTACAATAAAATTGCCTGTGTGCGTGTCGTATTAGTAGGTGGGGCAATATATTGAATGAAATCAAAAGTCTTTTGATTTTTACTGCACAGAACGAAATATTGTGTAATGAGTTGACAACATTGTGTACAATAATTATTTCCCACCAAAATAGAGCACAGCAGTTGATATAAAAATTCAATGTTTGTGTGTGTCTGATTAACGAAATATTTATTTATATACATATAATAAGTGCGTGAAAATTTGTCTCTTCCGGTTCCATTCCTTCATCCATTTCCACTTTTTCACTTCTATGCTTTTTAAATTTATTCGCTAAAATAATGACTAGACTAGCCCCTACATCCTCACTTATATCAGAAAATATTGTTTTTTAATTTCTGAATGCTAGCGAGGATCTGCTGTTATTCATGATCAAGGAGAACGTGGATGAGGCCCTCGTCCAGGAGCCATTCTTGTCCCACCAGTAAACGGTAAGTTAAGGATCTGCATACTTTCCAGCAAAGTAACGTTCCTCTACTCCCCACCCCCAGATGTGCAATCCTGACCCCACTTTGTACCCAGTACGTGATAACGTTGGGAGCAGTACCTTCCTAATAGGATCCTCCTGCCGTAACTAAACTTATTATATGTAATAGCGGCAACATGCCCTAAAAGAATAGGGAACAGGTGATAGATCTGACGTTAGTGTCGAGTGCAAATGTAGTTAGCATCACAAACTGTCGAGTATCTACAGAATGATCCTTTTCGGATCACTATCGAATACTCTTCAGCATTGACTTCTCACGATCAAAACCTCTGTCCCAGTAGGGCGAACTGGTACAGTTTGGAAATGCTGACCCTTTGTAGGGGCGGGAACAGTTGATGTCGCACACATTGAAAAATCTGTCCAGCAGATTACGGGGGATCTTAGAAGGACCTTTCACAAATCATGCTCAATTAGCCAGCCCCGGCAAGTACACACAGCACCGTGGGGGGCGTTTAACAATGTAAGCGCAGAGGCAATACACACCGGTATCGTGAACATTGGCTTGAGTGATATTATAAAATATATGTTTCATCTAATAGCATCCAAATCTTCATTAGGACTATCCTCAGGAAAGAACGACTAAGGACACACCTCAAAGGGGAGTAATATCACCACTGCTGTGGAAACTAGTTATTAGCCAAATCCTGATGGAAATGAATATCGGAGTCTTCAAAATAATAGCATATGCTAACGTTATGGTGATACTGGTCACGGGAAAGCATCTTCCTATGATCAGCGATCTAATAGAGTCGATACTAGCAAAGGCACACAGGTGGGCGAAGAAAAACAGCTCATCTTATCTCTACAACCATTGGACGCTTCAATACTGCATGAAGTAGAACCGAATTACCCGGGTTTTAGATGCGACTACATGGTACCAGAGACTGAACATACAAAACTCGAAATTTCACACAGAAAGTAGGGGTTCTGAAGCCGTCAGCTGATGATTGAAACTAGGGACCAATATCCTTAGAACTTAAACATATGTGTAGACATTCAAGCAGCAATTAAAGCGCTAAGATCCCACCTCGTCAAGAGTTGCTTATATTCTCCACATATGTCGACATAACATTCGCCTCTACTGGGTTCCGGGCTACTGTGGCATAGAAGAAAACGAAAAAGTGGACGAACTGGAACGGATGGAATCGGAGAAGTCTGAGGAAGTGACGATGGAGAGAATATATGCGCCGCTAAAAAATCCTAGGTGGTCCAACATACCAGGTTGCCGAATTTCAAAACTTCTGTGTCCAACAGTGGACAGTAATAAACCAAGGAACTATTTAAGTTTGACAAGAGAAGCTGCCAAGATGTGGAGGAAAATGAATCGGTGGAACACCTTTCATGCGAGTGCCCTGCACTTCAGGGTACATGTGTCGTTTTTTGGATGACGGAACGTTTGAAGATCTGGTCAAGGTAGCGAACATACCACTAAGAGAACTGGCCAGTTTCATCCGCAGCTCAGAGTGTTTTTCTCGGCACCACATTAAATATATACATATATACTATATATACGTTATGTATGCGTGATCCGAGAGCAGTCATTAGAGGCTCTCTAAGGACCGCCACTCGGAAGCAGTAAGTCTAAAATAACAAAATTAAACAAAAAACATTATTCAAATAATTTATAACACATTTTATTATTTTTTATTCTTACATTCTATAACTCTACTAGCTGTACCCTGCGCGTGTTGTTGCGCCACCAACTAAAATAAATTTGAAGGAAAGTCATTACACAAATGTTCAATAATTTTTGAATCATTTTATTGATTTTGTTTCCCGTTGTCCTGATGATTCAGATGAACGGGCCTGAGTAGTACGCATTCGATCAGTTTCTAATCTCACTTCTCGTTGTTCAAGTGGTTCAAGCGAACGGGTCTCAGCGGCATATACTCGAAAATTTTCCAGTCTCAATGCTCGTTTGATTCTGAGGCTCGTAATGCTCTTTTCTTCCGTGCGTGAGGTGTAGGTCGACCAATTGCTTGTCATTCATTTTGAATAATTTTCAGTGACGCCATCCATCGGAAATTAATGGCACCAACCTCCGTCGACTCATACGCAACAACTTTGTTAAAGAATGCACAGTTTACGATTTAATTGATTTTAAGTAATTTTCAGTGGTGCCACCTGCCGGAAATTAGTCATACCAACTTAGAAACCTTCCCCGGCTCATGCGCAACAACTTTGCTAAAGATCATAACATGATCAAATGCATAGTTTACGATTCTATAAGGTACATACAAACAAACATTCATTTTTATATATATATATAGACTGTGGGAGGTGACACGCCCACTATAGCCAATCCGCCCATTTTGTTCATATCGGGTCCGCCATCTAACGTTTTTTTTCAACTAGTGCTTATTTCGTGAATGGTAACACTTAGCTCATGTCTGATTTGACAGATAATTAGTTTTATCCTTCCGCTGAACTAATATGTTTGTGTATACGCTTGAACAACGCTTGGAAATATGCCTGCGATCGACTTACAGAAGATGCCGATTTTGGCAAAAAAAAAATCATCTTTTCAGATGAAGCTCATTTTGATCTTGGCGGGTATGTAAACAAGCAAAATTGTCGCATTTGGGGCACAGAAAACCCGCACGCATACATTGAAAAGCCGACGCACCCAAAACGAGTCACTGTTTGGTGCGGATTTTGGTCCAGAGGCATAATTGGGCCATTTTTCTTCGAAAATGAGCAAGGAGTGGCCGTTACAGTCAATGGCGATCGTTATCGGGCCATGTTGAACGAATTTTTGTTCACAAAAATTGAAGAGGAGGATATTGGCAACATTTGGTTTCAACAGGACGGCGCTACGTGCCACACAGCCGAAGCTACACTCGATGTTTTGCGCCCTGTTTTTGAAGATCGAATTATCAGCCGCAGAGCTGATGTCGTTTGGCCACCTCGAAGCTGCGATTTGACACCGTTGGACTATTATTTGTGGGGTGCCGTCAAAGATAAGTGTTACGCCGACAAGCCAGAGACAATTGACGCTTTAAAGGACAATATTCGTGAAGCCATTGGTGAAATACAGCTGCACACTATCGATAATGTGCTTAAAAATTGGACCGATCATGTAGGCTACTACATGGCCAACCGAGGCAGCCATTTGAATGAAATTGTTTTCCATTATTAACCGGAAGGATTGTACTTTGAAAAAGAAGAAATTTGAGAAAATATTCAGTAGTTTTTTTTTAAAGCATTTTCAAAAAAAAAAGTTATTTGGCGGACCCTTTACAAAACAATTTTAAAGTTTTATAGCGGACTTAAAAAAAAATCCAAATTTAACAAAAGAATTCCATAGAGACGGTACTTCTAACAATTATAAAAATGAGTGGGAACAAACAAGCGATGTTTAGCAAAAGTTAATCAAAATAGAATTCGTATGATCACGCTTTTACGATTTTTAGGTTTAGACTCTAGGGATATTTCAAATGTAGGATAAAAAAAAAATTGTGCATACAAAACTGAAGTGAACACAGTTAGTGGCAGGATATTTATACTTGCGAAGCTGATAAGACTGTGTAGAATGACGTTAAGCAACTCCTTCTGCTCCGTCTTGGTTAGGAATAAAATTATCCAAACCTTTTGATAAAGTCCGTGTCTTTTGTCAAAGCGAGACCTCTTCAGCTACGTCACGGAGATGGGGGTATATCGCAATGGCACTTTATTTTATACAAAAGTGTCCAGTTTCTCGCGTACGCTATTGAACGCGAATCTAACCCGATGCAGGTCCAGCAGTAACTGAGAGCAAAACTCAATATATGTTGTCGATAAGTAGGGACATGCGACGTATCTGATTCCAGATTACGGTCGATAACTATACTTGAGATGTTGCCAACAAATTTGTTCATCTTGGCTCCGCCGTTACCAGCAAAAATGATGATGACTCTTGCTAATAGGTGTTACTAGAGTCTCAGTAATCAATAGAGTAGCAAAGAAAAAAGCAGCATGTCGTGTACCGAGGCAACTGCCTTCATAGTATGCGAGAGAAAATTCCTACATGTGACACCAGTTGGTGTGACGCCCTGAGATCAGTTGGTGTGACCAACTGGTAAGGCGCACCAAAAGCAGAGGCATTTAGAAGGGTATACTAAATCCGATAAACGGGTTGTTAAGGCATATTAAATAAAATAAAGAAGTGAGAACAAGCAATATACAAATATTTTTTCTTGCAAAATTTTAATTCTGTGTCTTTAAAAGGATATGCATGCAAATGCTTAGAGGTGGCACTTTTCGTTTACTCATTTTCGCTAACAAGTCCACATCCGCAACGTGGTGACGACGTCGGCTGAAGGTGATAAAGTTTTTAAAGTGCTGCCGATCTCTACAACAACATACTAATAAGTGGGATTGTGTCAATTTTAATCAAATAAACACTTCATTTGCTGCAGTGTGGTGTGTTGGCCCATGGCTTCAAACAACGTGTCAGACATAACAAAATATGAAAAAGCATTTCTTCGGCGACTTCCTTTCAGCAGTCTACTGGTAAGATCTCTGAGTGTAAATAAAATTGCCATAAAAATTTTCACAAATATCTGTAGATAATAGTCGAATTTAAACTGCAGGTCCCGCCACTCATGCATACATTCAACACACAACATAGGTATTGTAAGAGGCTAGGTTGCAATCCTGAATAAAAGGTTGCAATGAAATATTCGAGAAACGAATAGTTAAATCCTGATTAATAATTATAATATCCCTTTTTGGGGACTTGTTCCGTATGGTCAGGAAATATCCGGTTAAGACATTCGATTTCATCAATTAAAATAGGTTTAAAGGTAAACTGAACCACGTATAGTAAACACGGTGTAAATAAGTTCCCTTTTTTTCAAACGTCAACATGCTCTCAAAATTGTAAAATTCGACTGTGTTAGATTTTCGTTCAGGTAGAAGTTTCCATTCGAGTCAAAGCCGATATCCCTAAGTCGGAAAGTGAAATCTTCCTTCAGTTTCCTAATGTTTGCCTAGCATTTGAGGAATTAATTCTCGCCAAATATTAGCTAAAACTTTGAAATAATTACCGAATCCTTAGAATTTTGCCCGTTTTTGTTGTTACGGTTATTTTGTCCATATATAGACTTCAAGTTAGAAGATACCTCCAACAAGACGATTAGTCCCTTGAGAATAGTTGTTAGACTGCATTTTATTAATTTTTTATCTTTCCTCAAATTGTACACGGACATTAAAAAGGTTGAAATTTACTCTAAATTTATATTCAATGTTTATTTATTCACTGATTGGAAGTACATAATTATAAATTGTTGGTATGTATATTTTATTTTCAAATTTGTTGCATTTTATTTCCGTAACAGCCCTAGAAGTATGCAGTAAAAGGTTCAAATATACTCTAAATTTATATTCAATTTCTTTAATGACTGAAAATTATAAATTGTTGGTATATTTTATTTTCAAATTTGTTGTATTTTATTTCCGTTTCAGCCCTAGAAGTATGCAGTACTTTTTACATATATTTGTAAATGGATTTGAAAATTCACTATTTCTATGATTTTTAATGATACATACATACTTATAATTTTTGTATTCTTTATTATTAACTGCTTTATTTATTGTTTAACATAGATTTGCAGTGTCCTTGAAATTCATTTCATTTATGTCGATTTAATTTAAGTTGTTGTCTAATTTCGATTATTTTTATTGTTTAATATAAATATCACAAGCTGTTGCTATAAGATTTTAATAATATTTGGTCAGTAATTATAATAATTTTATGTCTATTTTTGTTGTTGTATGTTTATAAAACTATCTAAGATTATTCAGTGTTTTTTTTTTCTCAACTATTTTTTGTTATATTAATTTAATTTATTATGATGAATTTAATTCAAAATTTTTAATTTTTATTTATTGTCACAAATTGAACCACATAAAATAATTACTCAGAGATACAGATCTGAAATGTTGATACGGCACGTTAAATGTACTCCCATCGGTAGTACCTATGTAGGTACTATGGAGGTACTCTTCACTGATGGGAGTAAATCAAAATTTTGAAATAGGTACTACCTATATAGGCACTATGCGGGCATCCTTTACTAATGGCAGTAAATTTAACCTGGTGGATAATAAGGAAAATAATATGTTTGGCGTAAACCAAGTTCTTAGTTTTTTCCTCACAATATTCAGGTTATGGTCAAGTATGAGGAAGGGCCGATACTGGTGTGTTTTCAGTATTTTCATTTAGTTCATAGTATATACGAGGGTTGCCTTTTATATTTCGGGATTTGGCAACCCTAGTGTTGCAATCTGCTAACTGACAGCTCTATCGTAAAGCTTGACATTTTTGAGGTTATACGTACTCAGAACGTTTTGACATACGAGCGCTATTTGTGTTGTTTACAGTAACTTAAAAGATTCATCTCGCCAAAAAAATGGAATTAAATCGTGAACATTTTCGTGCGATTATTTTTTACAACTTTCGACGTGGATTAACTCAACAACAGTGCATCGATGAACTTAATTCAATTTTTGGCGATGAAGCTCCATCAAGGATCAATGTTTATCGATGGTATGGTGAATTCAACCGAGGTCGTAGTTCACTCCAAGACGAATTTCGTGAAGGTCGTCCAAAATCAGTTGTTGTTCCAGAAACCATTGATGCTGTGCGCCAACTGATATTGCAAGATCGTCATGTGACCTATCGTGAGATTGAGACAACCTTAGGCATTAGTGGGACCAGCATACATTCAATATTGCATGAACATTTGACTGTCAAAAAAATTTGTTCGCGTTGGTTCCCACACAATTTGTCAATCGCTTTGGGCGAGTAGTAAAATAGAAAAGAATAGTAAAACAGAAAATGAGTACAAATTTAGTAAAATAGAAAATGAGTACAAATTTTATTACAGATTTTATCAAAATCTAATTGCGTTTTGACTTTTAGTAAATATTTATCGGAATATTCTGTAAATCTACTATATATAACTTTTCCTAACTCTCCTCGTGACTGCCAGCTGATAATAATAGAAGCTCGATCGGATCAATGCTAAACCCTCACGATCTTATGACCTATAACACCGCCATTGAAAACACGTTTAGGCTGGTCTGAGGAATTATACGACCCGGCTGTAGGTATGTTTGAGGACTTAAGACAAGTACATTTGTATAAGATAAGTGCGTTGCATATTCGTCCTGAAAAGAAAGGATAGTAAGGCAGAGGAAGAGAACGCGACCTTGATGTCTTAGCACCTCTCAACCAGCTCAAACTACTTATAAATCTCTGGACAACCTTGGCAATCCGCTGAACTTTATCCAAGGTCTTGTGTTTAAAAGTCTTGTCTAAGGCACTCCATCAAACTAAAAAAACATAAGTAATAACCGGTCTAATAATCGCCAGATAGATTCAGTGGAAGAGTTGTAGAGTTCCTACATTAAAGGTGTACCTACGTAAAAACAATACAAGCTCCGTCTTATTGGGGTTTATAACTAGGCCACAATTTGCAGCTCAAGAGGCTAAATCCTCAAGAGCGGACATAATCAGTTTTCCTAGATAGAAATTTGGAACCCACCAGAACCCACCTTATAGCCCTTACTTTCTAAACGATTTAAACCGGCGTTAACAATCAGAGTCCATTAGAGAAGGGGAGTACCCCTGTTTGCATTCTTAACGATATAACATCCATCCAGATTTGATCAGATCAGTCTATTAACTCAATATGTGGATGATAAAACGTACCAGAAAATTCGGGGTATGTATATCCCATTTATCGTTACCTAGAAACAACGCCCTCTGAGTATGTTCTGTAGTGGTCACAAATCTTGCTAATCATTGGGTGTGATGTTATCCGAATTCCATTTCCAGAGGGTAAGGGGCTTCTTAGATATATTGTATTGGAAGGGGTGAAGCCACTTAATTGAAAATTCGAAAACCATGATGTACTATTTTTTTAACTCCATTGTGATTCGAGTCCGGGTTTTTTTCAACTCTGTTTCAATTGTTTCAAGCCCAAGCTTCTCGACTTTAGACAAGCTGTTTTGACCACTAAAATGCCGCTAAAATGTACTTACTCCTCGCTCTCAACTGATTTACCCTTAACGTAATACCGGTCTATGTTAGACCTTAAGTTTAGATCAATAAGTCTCTTCAGAGGTTTCAAAAGACATAATGAGAGCGATATCGGACTATAATACAAATAAAATAATAATAAAATATAAATAAGTCCACCATGAGTTCGTATAATATATTATCAGCGTGCTGAAGCAGAGCAGGGAAAATAGCATCCTGGTCAGGTGATTTGAAAGCTACTTATAGTTCATTTGACCTTAGTTTTGGTGATGATTTCTTCAAGTTCGGCATCTTCCCAGCTCTACAGACGCGATTAATTTTCCCTAACTTTAAGCTATCAGAATCCACACTATAGGGAAAATGAATGCCCTTTAGAACTTCTACGGTTTTTAAATGGGGACTAAGATTTTGGAATCCTTAGACAACATCCTGCGGAAACGAGCCACATTATCGATTCCCTCGATACTTTCGCAGAAACTCAGCCAGGTGGTTCTTTTTGAACGCTTAATTTCTTCTGCTTTTATAATCGTTAAAGCTGGATCTGTGGAGTCTCCAATTGCAACAGCGGAGTTTTTGAAGTTCCACCAGGCTGGCTGGTTTCTCTAACCCCGCTAAGTAAGGGGACAAGCTTCTCTATAACAGTTCAACAAAATCACCGTTAAAGAATCAACTCGATCATTCATGCTAAGCGTGGAAGGACACCTAAGGGCCTCCTCCACAACTTTCTCTAGTTTGATCCAGTCAGTTCTTCTCGGATTCCTATAAGGCTTTTGAGAGCCACCATACAAATACTGAAGGTGATGTTGGTCCAAAAAATAACACTCTTTTGAAACTCTCTAGTCCATACCCATAGATCTATCCATATTAGAGAGAGTAATTTCAATTACAGCTTCCGTAACACGATTCCTAAAAGTCGGCATATTACCGACGTTAAGTCCATTAAGAATAAAAAATCTAAAGTCGCGTCACCCCTATTTTTTAAGTTAGCGTTTCCCCATTGAATGCGATGAAGTTTAGCATCACAACCCAAGACGAAATTACATATTTTTCTCCTCGCACCCTCCACCTGAATTTTAATAAGGTCCCCATGTGGAACCGCAACCTTGTACGGCATGTACGTGGATGACAGCATCAGTTCGATGCCAATGTCATCGTTGTAGGCCACTGTTGTTACGTCACCTGTACAAAAAGGTGTGGTTAACAAACCCAACTTACTACTATACATACTATACTTACTACTACCGCTACCAAAATTCAGGTAACCTTCAGGATTAAAAACATCATAGAAATAATAAAAGCGAGGCCGAATTCGGATCTAAAAGAAATTGGTGTACTGGCACTAATCTAAATGGTCGTAAGGAGACGGATAATTACAATTAAGCGTGCTAAATTAGGTAGCAGGTGAGTCTTTTGGATTTACTTTAAAGTAATAAAATTATGATGTGTAACGTAGGAAACAAACCTCCTTAGTGGAAGCATGGTTTGAACAAGCTCAGAACCCCGCAGGCTCTTCAATACAATAAGAAAATCCTGAAGCGCGATACTTAAGATAATTAATAGAGTTACTACGAATCCTTCCCCCACCTGGGTAACAATCTTGTTGCAATGTGGGGGCTTAAGTGTACCTATCCCTAACCTGTTGGGGATGTGGTGCATGACTAAAGGTTACCCTAATATCGTGAGAGGACTGTCTTCGAATTGATGTCTCTTGTGTGAGCTCTTCGACTCGCATGATCACGTATATTCTTATACCCCTAATCCGGAGTGTTAAGCGACCTCTGCTTATCGGATGGTTTGCAGTCGGGGGTCTAATCAGACAGTATTATAAGTTATATTATATATAACTAATTGTACTTTGAAAAAGAAGAAATTTGAGAAAATATTCAGTAGTTTTTTTTTAAAGCATTTTCAAAAAAAAAAGTTATTTGGCGGACCCTTTACAAAACAATTTTAAAGTTTTATAGCGGACTTAAAAAAAAATCCAAATTTAACAAAAGAATTCCATAGAGACGGTACTTCTAACAATTATAAAAATGAGTGGGAACAAACAAGCGATGTTTAGCAAAAGTTAATCAAAATAGAATTCGTATGATCACGCTTTTACGATTTTTAGGTTTAGACTCTAGGGATATTTCAAATGTAGGATAAAAAAAAAATTGTGCATACAAAACTGAAGTGAACACAGTTAGTGGCAGGATATTTATACTTGCGAAGCTGATAAGACTGTGTAGAATGACGTTAAGCAACTCCTTCTGCTCCGTCTTGGTTAGGAATAAAATTATCCAAACCTTTTGATAAAGTCCGTGTCTTTTGTCAAAGCGAGACCTCTTCAGCTACGTCACGGAGATGGGGGTATATCGCAATGGCACTTTATTTTATACAAAAGTGTCCAGTTTCTCGCGTACGCTATTGAACGCGAATCTAACCCGATGCAGGTCCAGCAGTAACTGAGAGCAAAACTCAATATATGTTGTCGATAAGTAGGGACATGCGACGTATCTGATTCCAGATTACGGTCGATAACTATACTTGAGATGTTGCCAACAAATTTGTTCATCTTGGCTCCGCCGTTACCAGCAAAAATGATGATGACTCTTGCTAATAGGTGTTACTAGAGTCTCAGTAATCAATAGAGTAGCAAAGAAAAAAGCAGCATGTCGTGTACCGAGGCAACTGCCTTCATAGTATGCGAGAGAAAATTCCTACATGTGACACCAGTTGGTGTGACGCCCTGAGATCAGTTGGTGTGACCAACTGGTAAGGCGCACCAAAAGCAGAGGCATTTAGAAGGGTATACTAAATCCGATAAACGGGTTGTTAAGGCATATTAAATAAAATAAAGAAGTGAGAACAAGCAATATACAAATATTTTTTCTTGCAAAATTTTAATTCTGTGTCTTTAAAAGGATATGCATGCAAATGCTTAGAGGTGGCACTTTTCGTTTACTCATTTTCGCTAACAAGTCCACATCCGCAACGTGGTGACGACGTCGGCTGAAGGTGATAAAGTTTTTAAAGTGCTGCCGATCTCTACAACAACATACTAATAAGTGGGATTGTGTCAATTTTAATCAAATAAACACTTCATTTGCTGCAGTGTGGTGTGTTGGCCCATGGCTTCAAACAACGTGTCAGACATAACAAAATATGAAAAAGCATTTCTTCGGCGACTTCCTTTCAGCAGTCTACTGGTAAGATCTCTGAGTGTAAATAAAATTGCCATAAAAATTTTCACAAATATCTGTAGATAATAGTCGAATTTAAACTGCAGGTCCCGCCACTCATGCATACATTCAACACACAACATAGGTATTGTAAGAGGCTAGGTTGCAATCCTGAATAAAAGGTTGCAATGAAATATTCGAGAAACGAATAGTTAAATCCTGATTAATAATTATAATATCCCTTTTTGGGGACTTGTTCCGTATGGTCAGGAAATATCCGGTTAAGACATTCGATTTCATCAATTAAAATAGGTTTAAAGGTAAACTGAACCACGTATAGTAAACACGGTGTAAATAAGTTCCCTTTTTTTCAAACGTCAACATGCTCTCAAAATTGTAAAATTCGACTGTGTTAGATTTTCGTTCAGGTAGAAGTTTCCATTCGAGTCAAAGCCGATATCCCTAAGTCGGAAAGTGAAATCTTCCTTCAGTTTCCTAATGTTTGCCTAGCATTTGAGGAATTAATTCTCGCCAAATATTAGCTAAAACTTTGAAATAATTACCGAATCCTTAGAATTTTGCCCGTTTTTGTTGTTACGGTTATTTTGTCCATATATAGACTTCAAGTTAGAAGATACCTCCAACAAGACGATTAGTCCCTTGAGAATAGTTGTTAGACTGCATTTTATTAATTTTTTATCTTTCCTCAAATTGTACACGGACATTAAAAAGGTTGAAATTTACTCTAAATTTATATTCAATGTTTATTTATTCACTGATTGGAAGTACATAATTATAAATTGTTGGTATGTATATTTTATTTTCAAATTTGTTGCATTTTATTTCCGTAACAGCCCTAGAAGTATGCAGTAAAAGGTTCAAATATACTCTAAATTTATATTCAATTTCTTTAATGACTGAAAATTATAAATTGTTGGTATATTTTATTTTCAAATTTGTTGTATTTTATTTCCGTTTCAGCCCTAGAAGTATGCAGTACTTTTTACATATATTTGTAAATGGATTTGAAAATTCACTATTTCTATGATTTTTAATGATACATACATACTTATAATTTTTGTATTCTTTATTATTAACTGCTTTATTTATTGTTTAACATAGATTTGCAGTGTCCTTGAAATTCATTTCATTTATGTCGATTTAATTTAAGTTGTTGTCTAATTTCGATTATTTTTATTGTTTAATATAAATATCACAAGCTGTTGCTATAAGATTTTAATAATATTTGGTCAGTAATTATAATAATTTTATGTCTATTTTTGTTGTTGTATGTTTATAAAACTATCTAAGATTATTCAGTGTTTTTTTTTTCTCAACTATTTTTTGTTATATTAATTTAATTTATTATGATGAATTTAATTCAAAATTTTTAATTTTTATTTATTGTCACAAATTGAACCACATAAAATAATTACTCAGAGATACAGATCTGAAATGTTGATACGGCACGTTAAATGTACTCCCATCGGTAGTACCTATGTAGGTACTATGGAGGTACTCTTCACTGATGGGAGTAAATCAAAATTTTGAAATAGGTACTACCTATATAGGCACTATGCGGGCATCCTTTACTAATGGCAGTAAATTTAACCTGGTGGATAATAAGGAAAATAATATGTTTGGCGTAAACCAAGTTCTTAGTTTTTTCCTCACAATATTCAGGTTATGGTCAAGTATGAGGAAGGGCCGATACTGGTGTGTTTTCAGTATTTTCATTTAGTTCATAGTATATACGAGGGTTGCCTTTTATATTTCGGGATTTGGCAACCCTAGTGTTGCAATCTGCTAACTGACAGCTCTATCGTAAAGCTTGACATTTTTGAGGTTATACGTACTCAGAACGTTTTGACATACGAGCGCTATTTGTGTTGTTTACAGTAACTTAAAAGATTCATCTCGCCAAAAAAATGGAATTAAATCGTGAACATTTTCGTGCGATTATTTTTTACAACTTTCGACGTGGATTAACTCAACAACAGTGCATCGATGAACTTAATTCAATTTTTGGCGATGAAGCTCCATCAAGGATCAATGTTTATCGATGGTATGGTGAATTCAACCGAGGTCGTAGTTCACTCCAAGACGAATTTCGTGAAGGTCGTCCAAAATCAGTTGTTGTTCCAGAAACCATTGATGCTGTGCGCCAACTGATATTGCAAGATCGTCATGTGACCTATCGTGAGATTGAGACAACCTTAGGCATTAGTGGGACCAGCATACATTCAATATTGCATGAACATTTGACTGTCAAAAAAATTTGTTCGCGTTGGTTCCCACACAATTTGTCAATCGCTTTGGGCGAGTAGTAAAATAGAAAAGAATAGTAAAACAGAAAATGAGTACAAATTTAGTAAAATAGAAAATGAGTACAAATTTTATTACAGATTTTATCAAAATCTAATTGCGTTTTGACTTTTAGTAAATATTTATCGGAATATTCTGTAAATCTACTATATATAACTTTTCCTAACTCTCCTCGTGACTGCCAGCTGATAATAATAGAAGCTCGATCGGATCAATGCTAAACCCTCACGATCTTATGACCTATAACACCGCCATTGAAAACACGTTTAGGCTGGTCTGAGGAATTATACGACCCGGCTGTAGGTATGTTTGAGGACTTAAGACAAGTACATTTGTATAAGATAAGTGCGTTGCATATTCGTCCTGAAAAGAAAGGATAGTAAGGCAGAGGAAGAGAACGCGACCTTGATGTCTTAGCACCTCTCAACCAGCTCAAACTACTTATAAATCTCTGGACAACCTTGGCAATCCGCTGAACTTTATCCAAGGTCTTGTGTTTAAAAGTCTTGTCTAAGGCACTCCATCAAACTAAAAAAACATAAGTAATAACCGGTCTAATAATCGCCAGATAGATTCAGTGGAAGAGTTGTAGAGTTCCTACATTAAAGGTGTACCTACGTAAAAACAATACAAGCTCCGTCTTATTGGGGTTTATAACTAGGCCACAATTTGCAGCTCAAGAGGCTAAATCCTCAAGAGCGGACATAATCAGTTTTCCTAGATAGAAATTTGGAACCCACCAGAACCCACCTTATAGCCCTTACTTTCTAAACGATTTAAACCGGCGTTAACAATCAGAGTCCATTAGAGAAGGGGAGTACCCCTGTTTGCATTCTTAACGATATAACATCCATCCAGATTTGATCAGATCAGTCTATTAACTCAATATGTGGATGATAAAACGTACCAGAAAATTCGGGGTATGTATATCCCATTTATCGTTACCTAGAAACAACGCCCTCTGAGTATGTTCTGTAGTGGTCACAAATCTTGCTAATCATTGGGTGTGATGTTATCCGAATTCCATTTCCAGAGGGTAAGGGGCTTCTTAGATATATTGTATTGGAAGGGGTGAAGCCACTTAATTGAAAATTCGAAAACCATGATGTACTATTTTTTTAACTCCATTGTGATTCGAGTCCGGGTTTTTTTCAACTCTGTTTCAATTGTTTCAAGCCCAAGCTTCTCGACTTTAGACAAGCTGTTTTGACCACTAAAATGCCGCTAAAATGTACTTACTCCTCGCTCTCAACTGATTTACCCTTAACGTAATACCGGTCTATGTTAGACCTTAAGTTTAGATCAATAAGTCTCTTCAGAGGTTTCAAAAGACATAATGAGAGCGATATCGGACTATAATACAAATAAAATAATAATAAAATATAAATAAGTCCACCATGAGTTCGTATAATATATTATCAGCGTGCTGAAGCAGAGCAGGGAAAATAGCATCCTGGTCAGGTGATTTGAAAGCTACTTATAGTTCATTTGACCTTAGTTTTGGTGATGATTTCTTCAAGTTCGGCATCTTCCCAGCTCTACAGACGCGATTAATTTTCCCTAACTTTAAGCTATCAGAATCCACACTATAGGGAAAATGAATGCCCTTTAGAACTTCTACGGTTTTTAAATGGGGACTAAGATTTTGGAATCCTTAGACAACATCCTGCGGAAACGAGCCACATTATCGATTCCCTCGATACTTTCGCAGAAACTCAGCCAGGTGGTTCTTTTTGAACGCTTAATTTCTTCTGCTTTTATAATCGTTAAAGCTGGATCTGTGGAGTCTCCAATTGCAACAGCGGAGTTTTTGAAGTTCCACCAGGCTGGCTGGTTTCTCTAACCCCGCTAAGTAAGGGGACAAGCTTCTCTATAACAGTTCAACAAAATCACCGTTAAAGAATCAACTCGATCATTCATGCTAAGCGTGGAAGGACACCTAAGGGCCTCCTCCACAACTTTCTCTAGTTTGATCCAGTCAGTTCTTCTCGGATTCCTATAAGGCTTTTGAGAGCCACCATACAAATACTGAAGGTGATGTTGGTCCAAAAAATAACACTCTTTTGAAACTCTCTAGTCCATACCCATAGATCTATCCATATTAGAGAGAGTAATTTCAATTACAGCTTCCGTAACACGATTCCTAAAAGTCGGCATATTACCGACGTTAAGTCCATTAAGAATAAAAAATCTAAAGTCGCGTCACCCCTATTTTTTAAGTTAGCGTTTCCCCATTGAATGCGATGAAGTTTAGCATCACAACCCAAGACGAAATTACATATTTTTCTCCTCGCACCCTCCACCTGAATTTTAATAAGGTCCCCATGTGGAACCGCAACCTTGTACGGCATGTACGTGGATGACAGCATCAGTTCGATGCCAATGTCATCGTTGTAGGCCACTGTTGTTACGTCACCTGTACAAAAAGGTGTGGTTAACAAACCCAACTTACTACTATACATACTATACTTACTACTACCGCTACCAAAATTCAGGTAACCTTCAGGATTAAAAACATCATAGAAATAATAAAAGCGAGGCCGAATTCGGATCTAAAAGAAATTGGTGTACTGGCACTAATCTAAATGGTCGTAAGGAGACGGATAATTACAATTAAGCGTGCTAAATTAGGTAGCAGGTGAGTCTTTTGGATTTACTTTAAAGTAATAAAATTATGATGTGTAACGTAGGAAACAAACCTCCTTAGTGGAAGCATGGTTTGAACAAGCTCAGAACCCCGCAGGCTCTTCAATACAATAAGAAAATCCTGAAGCGCGATACTTAAGATAATTAATAGAGTTACTACGAATCCTTCCCCCACCTGGGTAACAATCTTGTTGCAATGTGGGGGCTTAAGTGTACCTATCCCTAACCTGTTGGGGATGTGGTGCATGACTAAAGGTTACCCTAATATCGTGAGAGGACTGTCTTCGAATTGATGTCTCTTGTGTGAGCTCTTCGACTCGCATGATCACGTATATTCTTATACCCCTAATCCGGAGTGTTAAGCGACCTCTGCTTATCGGATGGTTTGCAGTCGGGGGTCTAATCAGACAGTATTATAACGGAGCCTCACTGATACCTGTGCGCCTTAGTGAGTATTGGTTTTTCTACCGAGTCCTTGTTATGCTAGCGGGGGCTATGGCGCGATTGACCTCCTTTTCCCCTCACTCGTGGGACTTATATGGACAACGAACTTAACAAGAACTTGAACACGACAAACGATGATGACGAACCGGCATTTAAAACTGGACTAGACGCGTCCCATCTCATTGCGCGAATTCAGACGAGTATTGTTGATAACAACAATGAGATTGTCAGGAATTTCGCCCCAGGTGGTATGAGGATTACGACTGTGGAGGAGTCCTTTAGTGAGGCGACTGCTTTGGCGATCCTCACTTGGACGGAAGATATGTGCGTGGAGTCAGACTCTGTCTCCCCACTATCGTATGAAGACGGCGACAATACGGTCATCGAAAGGCTCCCCTTCACTCGTATCCAGATTGATACTGGGAGCAATGAGGCGGTGACCTCCCCCTCTAGAAACCCAATTGTTAGACAGGATTCTTCGAACCCAATAGTGCAATCAGCTACTGATTCGGACTGCGTGGGAAAAGTATCTCGTCTGACAAGGGGGTTAAAACTGGGCGGAAACGTTCCGCTTTACAAAAAAAGAGGAATTCATATCGCAGGGCTTGCACTGTCTTGAGGAGATTTGCAAGCTGTGATGTGGATTCCCTCTCTATTAAGGAGCAGAAGATCCTGTCTCGACACAGAGGCACTGTTTCGCGGTATGAGACCAAATACCCGGGCAATGTCCTCTCACGAGGCGATGACTCTAGCAGGAAGAATGGACCCTTGAGTGCGGACGGGAGCGTAGAGCCAATTACTTCTACTTCTCAAGCCGCAAGCAAGGGGCATGAAAGTTCTGCACCCTGCCTCCCAACTGGAGTAGAGAGTCAAGTCCTCAAACCTCCAGTAAAGATGTTGGGTTCCTTCTTCAATAGATAATGGAAAGGGGGTTGAAACTACCGCTAATCCTTTATCCCAAAAGGGTGTAAGGTTGGAGGCGAAGGAGGGCACTTCAACAGATAATTCCTCCATGCAGGTTCCCCGCAAGGGAAATCACATGAAGAGAAATAGATCTGACGAGGAGAGCCGTTTCCTTCAATTGGCTTTCATCGACAGGTCAGATTTAGATGACAAAATCCCTCCTAAAAGAAGGGATCTAATTGAAGAAAGGCTCATCGAGTTTATGATGGAGGAAAGTTGTGATGGCAGTAATGCCCCCATATACTCCATCGGTTGGTCCAGGGGTATCAAGGTAGTGGACTGTGAAAAAGAAGGAACTGTAAAGTTTCTTGTGGAAGCAGTGAAGCGCCTTGGTAAACTCTGTTCTGGTGCAAGATTGGAGGTGATCCCTCAATCCGATCTCCCTCTACGTCCAATAGTGACGGTATTGATCCCGCCTACTTTTAGGCAGGTGAATAGCATACCTAAACTTATTGGAAAGCAAAATGATGGATTGAAGACCAGCTCGTGGGTAGTTGTCAACTCCCTGACTGGTGATGGTAAAAAAGGCTGCGATCTTTGGATCGCTATTGATCAGACATCACTTCAGTGGCTATGGGCAAAGGGTGGCGTAGTGTTGTGTGGGTTAGCACACCTAGAATTCCGTCATCCGGACATAGATGATGTCAGAAACCCGGAGGAGGCTGAAAGTGGTGCAGATTAATCAGCATCACTGCGAAGTCGCCTCACACGAAACGAAACACCGAGGAAAGAATGAAGAAGGGACTGAATGCTCTCTTCCAGTGTAGGAACTCCATAGGTAAGAGCTGGGGTCTTCCGCCTAGGGCCATTCGATGGATATATCTGGCGATTGTTAGACCGGTTATTACTTATGGTTGCGTTGTTTGGTGATGTGCCTTTGATGAGAGTTTTCAACGGAAAAGCTTAGATAAGGTTCAGTGGATTGCCTCCTTGAGTATCACTGGAGTGAGGAAGAGTTGCTCTCAGACTGCTCTTGACACTATGCTCTGCCTGACTTCGCTTGATTTGTATGTCAAGCGGTGTGCGGCGCGAAGTGCTATACGTCTGAGCGAATCGGGATGCTGGAAACAGCGCTCGATAGGTCACTCCAGAGTTCTGAACGTCGTCTTTCCTGATGGGAGGTATGGACTTTCGGAAAAAACCACCGATCATATTGTGCCTGAGGCTATATTCCTGTCTGGTTTAAGAATACTTATACCGGAAGGGGCACAATGGAATGGTGGGGTACTCCAGGGGCAGAGAGGTATACACATCTTCACAGATTGTTCTAAGTTAGGTGGAAGTACAGGTGCTGGGGTTTTCTGTAGGGAACTCGGTCTTGAACTCCACTTCAGGTTGAGTGATGACTGCAGAGTGTTTCAGGCGTAGATTTTCGCAATCTTGAAGGCTATTGAGGCCATAGCTGGTGGCCCCACTTCGAATTCGGAATCTTACATGCTCTTCGTTGACAGTCAGGCTGCTCTAAGTGCCATTGCGTCGGTCTGGTGCAAATCACGGCTTGTTCGCGAGTTCAAGGAGTCGTTGAGGACTTTTGGACCAGACCGTATCCGTCTATGCTGGGTTCCGGGTCATAGCGGCGATTTAGTAGTTGGTCCTGACCCCCAATCTGCCACCTCTACGGCCTCATCAATGGATGGGTTAGAGGGGAAAAGCAGAGGCGTTAGGGGAACGGATCTGGTTGTTATGTTTCTAGATGTCTATGGCCTGCTATAAACAGAGTGAGAACAGGTTGGCTGCTGGGCTTGGATAAGGCCAGTTTAAGGTTAGTTATCGGTTTTATCACGGGGCACTGCGAGATTAGGTCGCTGACGGGGATCTGGAACAGATCCCAGGCGGACTATTGCAGGGTATATTGTGTATTGTCGAGAGCCGACATCAAGGCTCTCCACAGATTCATTAGTACCTTGAGCTGGTTGAGAGGTGCTAGGGCTTCATCAGTTTAGTCGCGCTCTCCCTCTTTATTTTGTTTGGTCTGTGTAATCCCTCCGCTTCCCATTTTTTCTTTCTTCCTCTCCTTCCATTTTAAGGACGCTCCGTACAATGGGTCAATCGACCTCCGGGTACTGTACTTGTCTCAATTGACAAGTACACGTCTTCTAACCTAAACCTACTACGAGTTCTTACATAAGAATTGTGAGATGTGTTGAAAGAAAACCATTGAGAAGTTGCTGTCAAGATTCAACGTCAATTTGACACAACGATAATACCCAAAATGGCATTCTGCAACAGTTTTGCGTTGACGTTGATTATTTATCAGTAATGTAAACAAAATACAATACACATCCATTTCATTTGTGTAAAGTTTAACAAAAAAGTAAAAAATTATAAAAACAAAATATTAAAAATTAGTAATAATAAATAAAATAATTATAAAATTTAAACAAAATACAGTACAAATCTCCAGTTTTGATATTTTGCACTTAAGTATGTAATTTTGATATTTTATTCTAAAAATAGAAAATAATAAATAAGTAGTAGTAATAATAAGTCGCCGTAGTCTAGTAGGTAGTGTGTTGGCTTATTAGACTGAAGACCCGAGTTCAAACCCCAGGTCAGACATCAAAACGAAAATATGAAAATATTTCTTCGGCGACTTCCTGTCAGCAGATTTCTGGCAAAAACTCTGAGAGTAAATAAAATTGCCATGAAAAGCTTCTCAAAAATCTGTCGGTCGGAGTCGACTTTAAATTGTAGGTCCCGCCACTCATGTATAAAATTAACGCACACAACATAAGTGGTGTCAGAAGCTAGGTCGTAATCCTTACTGAAGGGTTGTAATGACCAATTATGTATGTATGTGTAATAATAAATAAAAAAAATTATATATTTAACATTTTAATAATTTAGCCTGGTCAACAGCATTCCAAGTAATTCTGCCTTTTAATGGGATTCCAATTTTTTGGCGTTCATCTAAATTTTCTCTCTTGGAGAACAGGTTGTTGTTATTTTAACAGCTTTGCTGTATTCGCAAGTGTTTCGCTTTTGAGAGAAAGATGTTTGAAATTGGTGTTAGTAGGGAAGAATGTTAGTGAGAGAACCGGCCGGATAAAAAATCTTTGACCAATTAAAGTGATTTCAGCAAACGAAAATCAACATCACTTTCAGTATTTACAACTTCTTCTAAAGGTATCAGAATTACCTGCTGATATACTTTACCTCCGACAGTTTCGTATTCTGCGTTGTTTATGACCATTTTCCTCTTAAGCCCTCCAATTCTATAAAAAAAATGCCGTCGGACACCGGTTTAAAAACAAAAAAACTATTTAAATTTTGTCATCCATCACCAACTACATATAATTGGTGGGTCAAGTGAATGCAACATCTTCTGACTGTTCCTTAAAATCATTGGAAACAGTGCTTGTCCGGAATCCTCTTGGAAGTGGAGGATTTTTATATATATAATTTTATTTATTTGATTTAATTTTTTTAATTATTCAATTTATTTATTTACTTTTTTAATTTTATTTACATATTTTATTTTTGTTTCTAAGTATCACATAACACAACAGCAAAAACATCGACGACAAATTTAACATCAATTACAGGCAACATCAACGTCAATGTCGTCATTCATCGTCTTGCATTGATGTCGCCAAATACAATAAGGGCGGATATCTCACCGCATAGGCCACAGATTTAAACCCAATAAAGCATTCATGGGTTATTTTAGAAAATAAAAATTACAGCACACAAAAATTAATAAACAAATGCTCCATGATACTATTGTTGCAGGTGAGTGGAATATTGTAGATGGCCTTTTCTCTATAAAATCATTTTGAAACAGTTTTTGACATCAAACCTTACATAAATTTCGAATATATTTGAACTTTCATTGCTGTATGAATAATTTGTTAAGTTACTATTTTGTATTGTTTTCCGAATTTTTTATATAAAATATGAATGAAACTTTTTAAGCAAATTTTTTGTATCTAGTTATTATAAACACAAAATGAACTTCTAAAAGAATTTTACTTTCTTCAAATCCGGAGTTTTTCAATATTTTGAAAATAGTATACACACCTGCCTGTTGTACGGACAATTGTTGAGTCAGTATATCAACAACACTCCTAAGGTAGTATGCTACAAGGACGGATGGTACCTCGAAGCTATGACTCCGTTTAAGTCTCCTGTTCCAGACGAAATAGATCCGACCCATTGCACCATCTGGGACTATAAAACGTCGAACCCCTCATAGGGATATTCTTTCCTAATCTGTGTTTAAATTATACACCATTGGAATATACCCGGACTAGGGCACTCGCTCGTTACCAGAAGGATAAGAAAGAGAACTAGGTAGGGTTCCTCTCCTATGGAATCTTGTGATGTTAATTCTATTAGGGACAAAATGCAACATGTTCTAAGGAAAGTGAGCGAGTGGACATCTGGTCATCTTTTGAAAAAAAAAAAAAATGCAGTAGAAGTTTCGAACAGCCGCCTTTTTGTCAATTGAGATATTATGGGGTGGATGAGACTCACTTTTTGGAGCTTATTCTGGATTGGTCTCTATGTTTTGAACAAAGTGAGGCTTCGGACCTAGAATGACTCCATCGATCCATATAGCAGTGATAGGATTTATCTTAACCTACGTATGGTGAGAATTTCTCGGTAGAACATCTACCGTCTTTTGGTGTTTTGTGTAATACACATACATACGTCGGTGTAAGTTAAGAATAATAGAACGAATCTACTTTTACTGACCGCAAGGTGGCAGTACACGTTATAAATATACGTAGGATAAGATGCACTCACTAAAATGACGTACCGTACCACGTTAATGACATGGTTTGAAACAACGGGACAGTAAATGTTCGAATTCGAGTCGATAGGCATAGCTCACTACATAAGTATGTACATCAGATCACTGCAGCGACTTCCAGGAGGAAATGCGCGGTAAGAATTTTAAGTATTAAAATATCTCTGGAATGGATATTAGCATACTTTCTGACAGTAAAGTGGCCGTCAGCACCATGGGTGAAACGTTTCGAACTACCAGGTGGTTTATGGCTGTCGCGAGTTTCTCAATGAGATAGCGGAGTTGTACGACATTGATACCATAAGGTTACCGACAAATAGTAGTATTTTTGGTAACTTTAAAGTGAGGGAACTGGCCAGGGATGGCACAATTATCAAACTTTTAGGTGAGTTATGTCATTGGAAACTGCTTTGGAGGCCTGCGTGCTTGAAATCGGCAATACAGATATGGATTGAGTCCCCACTATGTGATCTACTTCGGGTACGAACAAAAATAATTGGATAGAGGACGCATGGAAAATTTGCTTAAACTCCAAAGCAACATATTCAGCGTGGTTGTTGGACTCATTACTTGTCATCGCTTTATGGGCACTCATGAGAAACCTATTGGTCTCATACTCACTAAAGGACTTATACAGCTGTAAAGGCGAGGAAGAGGAGATAACTTTTCCTCAAGAATCGGATTCATGTTCAGCGGTATTTTAGAGGAGGGGAAAGAACCTTTATGTTTGCTATGTATACGATCCAAATCATCACACGGTTACGGACATTAGGAGTTTAAGACGCTTCATCAGAACCTCCTAATAGCTCCAGGAATAGCGAACACAAATAACTGTGGTATCAGTTATTATTACGACGTAAGTATGACTATCTCAACATCTCTACCAACCCGACCTAACTAGCTGAAACACCAGTTTTTTCTACTATGAAGAGTAGCGACAATTTAAATAACCCGTTTATAGGAAAGACTAACAATTTCGCAAAATTTTTTATTTACTTCAAATTCGTCCAACAGTAATTTTATTATTTATTTATATTTACTCTAATTTTATGAGAAGCCCAAAAATACAGCAAAATTTAAAACTGCTGCATTTATAAACGGACATTTTAAATAGCACTGATAAGACGATTTTACGAATGTCTCGAAAAGAGTGGATCTAGAAATCGAGGGCAAATTGAAGAAATACTTGGAGTAACATTATCCTCTAATACCGCTAAAAATAGATTACGTGAAAATAATCTGTTTGGCCATTTGCAAGGCACAAGGCAGACGTTTCAAAAAAAAAATTAATTTTGCCAGAGAGCATTTAAAAAAACCACGTAATTTTTGAAATAAGGTACATTTTACAGATGAATCTGAGTTTAATTGCTTTGGCTCCGATGCAGAGAAATAATAACCAGGAATTCGATTAAAGACATAAATTTAAAACGATTAAAAATAGAGATGGAATTATAATGCTTTGGTGAAGATTCTCGTGGTGCGGAGTGAGACCAATTGTACGAATAGAGTACGATGATTCAAGAAGTTGACAAAGCAATTTCATTAAGTAAAATGCTCCTTTCGTACCTCTAAATGCAAATTTGCCCAGGACAACCATCCAAAATATACAGTCAAGTCTGTAGACATTTTTCGAAGAAAAAAATTTGATATGATATCATGGCCGGCTCAATCACCGGACTCGAATCCAATCGAAAACTTGTCGCACGATGTTGATAACCAAGAAGATTGCCACGAAGATTAACAGCTGTTATAAACAATAAAGGGTCCAGTCCCAACAAAGTATGGAAGCCAATAATAAACTTAAATGAATTTTTATTTTTTCTTATAATCGTGCTATTTAAATTGTCTATAAAAAAAACTCGCATAAAATAATTGTTAATACCCAATAAAATTATTTTTAAATGTTTTAATTTTTTAATATCCTAAATAAAAAGAAACGACTTACAGAGAGTAGGAAACTGTTAGAAACCTGGTCCAATAAACATCAGTTAAGTAATTTATAGGGACAATTTAATAGACGTTTAAACGGGCTAGATTAAATTGTCGCCACTGTATGAGCAAAAGAGACATCTGAAAACAAAAATACAATATTTTTCAATACTATAATGTGAACCTAGCCTCTCTCGATTGAAAACAGGAAAAGAGTTATAATCTAATTGTTATATTAACCATTTCAAAACTTTGCTACTTTTTACACAGTAAAAAAGCAATCGCGCATCGTTTTTATTGTTAATGCTTTCACATTCTTTTGTTTACACACACAAATTAAACACGAAACAACATACAGTGGCGAGCAAAAGTGTATTCATGTTGGCAGATTCCGCCCTTTAACCCCTATAAAATCTTTAATGAATGAGAACGAAAGATGAATGTTTCAGGGTTGATTACTTGTTTATTATATTACATATTTAAGTTAAAAAATTAAAAGAAATTATATACCATACTTCAAGAATATGAATAAAAAAATAACTCAATTCGAACACTTTTGCACGTATATTCAAAAACCTTAATATTAGGCGATTTTTAATATTTTGTCCACAATCCTTTGTTCTTTTTTACATTTTTAATGCGCTTTGGCATACTCTCCACCAATTTTTGTATGATTTCATCTGGGATTTTGTTCCACTCCTCTTGTACTCTTTGCCAGAGTTCATCCATGTTCGTTGGATAAAAAACATGGCGGGGGAAGTTTGATGGTGTGGGGGTGTTTTACTTGGTGGAACGTTGGTCCACTGGTTAAGATAGAAGGTATAATGAAGAAGGAACATTATCTCAATATTCTTCAGACTAATTTGCCAGAATATGTGGACAAAAGTGCATATCCCGAGGAGCAGATACACTTTCAACAAGATGGAGATCCTAAACATACCTCCAAAATTGTTAGAAATTGGTTGTCTAACCAAAAATTTAAATTAGTTAAATGGCTAGCACAAAGCCCAGATCTCAATCCTATAGGAAATTTGTAAGCTCTTTTAAAAAGAAGAAAGGCCGTGTATGAAAGAGCACCAACGAACATGGATGAACTCTGGCAAAGAGTACAAGAGGAGTGGAACAAAATCCCAGATGAAATCATACAAAAATTGGTGGAGAGTGCTCGAATTGAGTTATTTTTAATTTTATTCATATTCTTGAAGTATGGTATATAATTTCTTTTAATTTTTTAACTTAAATATGTAATATAATAAACAAGTAATCAATCCTGAAACATTCATCTTTCGTTCTCATTCATTAAAGATTTTATAGGGGTTAAAGGGCGGAATCTGCCAACATGAATACACTTTTGCTCGCCACTGTATATTTCAAATTCTCCCACCTAGAATTTAACTTCAGTTTTCAGGAAATTGATTAAGGGTTCTACTTAAATTTTTCCTTTAAAGTTTAATTATTGTCAAAAAAAAAAAAAATATAGTCCCATAATAATTGAAACGTTAAAGAGGGATAAAGAAATTATATTGCTAACCTTTTTATCCAATTAAGTTAAAATATAAGTGTATTATATTAAAAAATACCGATAAAATTGCAAATAAATAAATAAAAGAATATTATTTAGAACCAAAAAAAAAGTGTGGTATAAAGTATTAAAGTAGATTTCAAGTGTAATGTACTACGATATTTATGTAAGTATAATGTAAATGCTAAATTCACCAAGCTATTCTAAAAAATATTTTTATTTAAAAATATTGTATTATTGTAAAATGAAAATCAATATTTGATTTAAATTAAAAATTTCAAGTTTTCGGAATATATAGAACAAAAAGTTTATTCAGTGTCAAAAAATAATCTTGGACGAGAGATGCTTGATTTATATCACTGTTTTTGTTTTTTTGTTTCAAGTTTTTAATGGTTCTAATATTAAAATTTTAATTACTACAGTAATATATCGAAACACGCTCATATGAATAATGAAACACCTACACTTAAAACGCATTCAAACTGTTCTATAAAGATATTTTCGTAACAAAACAAATCATGGGGTCACATACAAATAATTAATATATGTCTAAAATAGAATATGTATATTAAGTAGTTTAATCTAGTAAAGATTGCTTAACAATATACAATACTACATACATTCTTTTTATGGAAAATTATTTTATTAAATTTTAATTTTTATTTTTATATTCTTATATTTTTGTGGGAGTGTATTTTTAAATTCTTTAAATTTTTTTTTTTTTATTTTAAATGTACAAAATAACTTTTAATTTATCAAAAAAAAAAAAAAAATCAAAAAAAAAACAAAAAAAATTATTAAAAAAAATAAATAAAAATGAAATCATTCAAATTATATTTTCACATTTCATTATCCTGCAATCGAAGTTATTTCTATTTTGTGGTTGTTAATGTTAAGTAATTTTTCTAGTTCTATTTTTTTTTATATATACCAAGTATGTATGTATGTATTGTATGATAAAACTGATAAACGATGGCGTTAGCAAAAGTGTAATCATATATTTTTTATAACCTTATACATTCATACTTTCACAAATTACCATATATAAACAATTGGTAGAATTATTCAAGTGTCACGTAATTTATATTCATTTTCATTTATCTGTTTTCACATTTTTTAAAGCAGAAACTGAATAACTTTTAAATCTAATTATTCATCCTGCATGTCTTCTGGTAATTCATGGGGATTTAACATGCCAGGTATGTTGCGCTGCATTAACATTTTATTAGCCTGTGCCTCTCGAAGAGCTGCTTCTCGTTCCTCCAAATATAAGTCCGAATCATCTTCCCCAGTAACTTCCTGCATTATAAAAAAAAATGTTATTTAAGTGCTTCTTTAAATTCATTCATATTTAAATTAATTTATTTTATAGGAATTTTCTTTGATCATCAAAGAGAAGTGACTGACATAAGCTTAGATGGTGTACGTATTCAGAATTTAAACCAATTAGTACACCAGACCAGACCTTTTTGTGTGTGCATTATTTATTTCCAAGATTATTTTTTGGAGAAGTAAACAAAAATTAAATGAAAATATATTAGTCCAAAATAACTGTTAGTATACACAACAAATATTATAAATATTTATTAAATTAAGGGGTCGTCTTTAAAAGAATTTTATTAATGAAACTGAAACAAACTAAAGAAAAATTTAGTAGTCGCGACAGATTATTTAAGATTTTCCTACATTCCTTAAAGCAAAGAAAATAAAATATTTTTCATATTGTTACTTTATTCAGTTATTTTTTTCAATATTTTGAAATTTCTTTTTGATATTGTTATTGTAATATATTCAATTCGACCTCCGGGTACTGTACTTGTCACAGTTGACAAGTACTCGTCCTCTAACCTAACCTATTATAATATAATTCAATAACAGCTGTTATTTTTCTTACAAGTGTTATATAATTTGCTAATTGTTGTATAAGAGATTGTAAATAAAGAAATTAAAAAAAAAAAAAATATTCTGAAAAACTACGTCTATTAATTAAATTTCTAAATTAAAACAATAAATGATTTATAGTAATTTGAAATAGAAATAATGCCGTTTTTCAGTAATAATAAGCTAATGATTTCCACGTAATCGGTTATTGTTTATTATGTTGGTAATTAAGTGCTCAACTATCTCTTAAATTAAGATTTAAAAATCAAAGCACGATTTAAAACCAGGCACACGTGATGTTTATTAGTTTACCAACTCAAAAAATACGCGATTGAAGAAAAATGGAAAATTTAACACTTTTTTTTTCTTTTTGTTTTTAACTATTATGCTATAAGAGGTAGGAGATAAACTTAAAACTTTTGTTTTTTTTTTCATTTCAGTTTCATTAATTTTTCTATATAAACTGATATTTGGTTTACCGTAGCATAGCCTCATCATCTGCCACTGTCTAGAAACTATGACTTTCATAAGTATTAGCGTAGAAATTTTGTTATTGTTAATATATTTCTGAAGTAGTAGCGCTGATTGACTTCACTTCTTTGTTAATGATATCCTCTCTGGATGGGTGAGTCAGGCATATGGATGAATTATATGGAGGGAATTTGATGTCTTGATCTTGATCTTAAAAATTCGAAAGAAAAGATGGGTTTTGATCTTAGATTGCTCGGGTTTGTATTCAAGCATTTTAACCACTACATCATCACGCCACCTATTTTCATTTATTACAAATGAAATATGAAATTTTTTGATGGATCAAGTGAATAAGTGTTTTAAAAATTAGCATTAGTAGAAAAATAAACATTTTTAATATAGACTACGATTTCATTTCTGATCAGCGAACAGAACAATTCTAAAAAGGAAATGTAAATACATTGTATATAAATAAAATATTTGTTGTTAACTTAAATAAGCACACACACAAAAAAATGCCACAAATATTTAATACAAAAGTCATAAATCACATTTCAAGACTAAGTAATCAAAGTTAATTCAAAATTTATATGTATTGTTGTATATGTATGTAACTTACTCTTATCTGAATTAAGAAGTCTCTCAAATGCTCTTTAAATGCTTGTATATTTTCGTCTAAATTAAAAAGACCCGTGACAAAAACTTTAATTTGGTTGTCTGTCAAATGACTGAACGCTGATTTGAGCAATGAAGCCACATATTCTTGAATAAAAATAGTATTATCGGGTATGGGACCCAAATTTACAGTAATTTTATTGTTTTCCACCAACGAAAACATATATGCCAGTATGATTGCATGATTTCCAAGGCCAGCTGTATGCGATGTATCTGTAACAACCGAAAATATTTGCATCAAAATATCCGTGAAATAGGTTTGATAGAAACTTTGTGCAGCAGAAGGATGTTGTTCCAAATTTTGAAGCATCTAAAAAATTAAGAGAAAACAAATGTTATTACATAATTAAAAATGTTAAAATATAATAAGTTAAGTCAATTTATTTCTTAAACAAACCAATTCTAAAACAATTTATATATATTTACTAGCTGACCCGGTGTTCTTCGTCCCGCCCAAAATTGATTTTTTTTTATTGTCCAAAACAGGTCACATTATATATTTATTGTAATACGCTGCATAAAACAGTTATATAAAAATAACTAACTTACTACAAGTGTGTGGATCTATATATCTAGTTCAAAATTTAATCGAACTCGGTACGTTATTTAGGTGAGGCATACAAAGAATAACAATAAGAGGTCCGAATCATGGGTAGAGCTGACGAAGTTGTAGTTGTTGTACTCGCTCCAAAACAAAAACTAACAGACATACATGTTATATATGTACATATGTAGTTATAAACCATCGAATTAACCGACTTATAGGTATCTTTTAAAGGGGGAGGGTTGCCACGCCCATTTTTGGTGAGTTTATCGAGTTTTTTTTTTAGTCTACGATCAAGATGTACCTAAATATTCAATTTTAACGATTTGCCACGCCTTCTTAAAGTTTAGGGATATGAAAAATAGATGTTGTCCGATTCTCAAACCTACCCGATATGCACACAAAATTTCATGAAAATCGGTCGATCCACTTCGGAGGAGTTTAACCACTAACACCGAGAATTTTATATATTAGATTATATAAACATACAGTTTATATATTAGATTATATAAACATACAGTTCCGGTTAAAAAAAATATGATATACAGTGAAACCACTACTTACGGACGCCTTTCGTATATGGTAATCTCTTTTAAACGAACAATTTTCTTGGTGCCTTTAATTTTCAACAATTTTTATGGCCGAACTAGTTCATCTTTTTTCTATGAAACACCACCAGTAGACTGCCAAACATTAAGAAAAACGATTTAAAAACACATTTATGTAAACAGTGACACTGTATATATTATATTATATGATTCCACTTTATATTTCTTGAGCGTGTTCATCTAATTTAATTTAATTAAAATTATAAATTTATAATAGAATTATTTAATTAATTTTATTTAATTTAATCTAATTTAATAATTTTAATTATAATGACTGGCCGAAGTTTTCTTTCACTTAAAGAAAAAATTAAAGCATTAAATGTGCAAGGAGAAAAACTATTAGTGCGAGTAATTTCAAAAAGGATAGGAAACAAAATATATTGAATAATATTTTGAACTGAATTTGGCAGTCTGGAGGTAAGATTAATTTTGAAGAGACCAATTTTATGGCAAAGGTCAAAGAAATAGCTGAAAAATAGGTTACCATGGGTTTTCTGCATCTAGTGATGGGTGGCTATAAAAATGGCGCTAACGACAACGTTGTTTTTAGTACATATCAGAAGTCGCCGTAGTCTAGTAGGTAGTGTGTTGGCTTATTAGACGTAAAGCCAGGGTTCGAGTCCCAGGCCAGATATCAAAACAAAATACAAAAAGTATTTCTTCGGCGATTTCTTCTCAGCAGATTTCTGGCAAAAACTCTGAGAGTAAATAAAATTGCCATAAAGAGCTTCTCAAAACTCTGTCGTTCGGAGTCGACTTTAAACTGTAGGTCCCGCCACTCATGTATAAAAGTAACGCACACAACATAAGTGGTGTGAGAAGCTAGGTCGAAATCCTGACTGAAGGGTTGTAATGACCAATTATGTATGTATGTATCAGAAGAGGTAGCGGATGTTTGTCCAGAAACTGTTACTCACTTTCAGATAACATTTTCTTAAAAATTGGGAAGTACAAACCAGAAGATATTTACAATGCCGACGAGAATGGCTCTTTTTCGAGCAGTTCTAACGAAAGTATAGTACTGGTCGTAAATTATCAAAGCATGACAAACAATCTTGATTTGTGTAAACAATTATATTATTATTATCAGTTAATTGCAAATCGAATAAAAATGTCTGCATGATAAGACGGGGAAAAATATTTTATTTTAACGTCTCAACTAGGGACTTCTTCTCACTAACCAATATGAATGCCTCAATACTAAATATAATATGTTAACGCAGCCAATAAAAAAAAAACGTTGACAAAATCTAAGATAATTTAAATAGATAAATTTTATTTTACAATTTATTTTAACAGATCATTTAATTTTATAGAAATGAGGGTTAAGAATCGTTTGGAGTTCGGTGAAACTAATTTGGGTTGGCCTATTGAAAAAGTGAGAAATTTGTTATTCAAATCATATCTTCACATTAGTAGTGTGCGCTGTTTTAAGCAACACTACGAATTCCTAACAGTATTCAGCAATTTAGTTGAGGTCTTTCTTAAGAATGTTTAAATACAGTGTCTTATCCAATGCTTCTACAATAAATTCCAAACTGCTAACCCCTGGTGCCGACACACATCCCCTCAACAATCCTGTTAAGAACTTACGTTAGGTTGTTCCTTCGGGAATGGGTGTTCATCTTGTCCGTGATTAGAATCGAGCTGGACAGGGTCATACATGTCCACGGAGTCTAAGCTAATCTACTCTACTCTACTTGGAGCGGTTAATAAATACCAATCTCCGTCTCTACAAAACTTTTCATTATCTCTCTTATCTCTTAACTAGTTCGAAGTTGATCGAATTCGCACTGCTGCGATCTTTTAAGAAAAACAATCTGACCAACCCTTTCCCCACGGTCAGATTAAGTTAATGGCATGTTCTGATCAACGCCCAGAGAACCTCCACTGAGAAAGTTCTAGCAGAAAAATACTATTCAATGGGTGCTTTAATTGACGTTGGAGGAGCTTTCTACAATGTCCATTCAAAAGCTGATATAAGGGTTCTCGGTAAAAGCTGTTATTGACCCCGTTGTAACAATGAATTTTGCTTTTCATTCAACAGGCATGTTAACGATTCATATCACTCGTTTTGTATCCGTTACTTTTTTGAATGGTAGATGACTTCAAGAGAAGACATGCACTGCAATGCATATATTTCGAACTATTACACGAATTAAATCCGGTAAACAAGTTTTTAAATAGGAAAAAACTAATTGATGTATTTACTCTGGCAGCAGCGTACCATTTTATTCTGCCTCCATTGACAATGAATTCAAATTAGAGTTCACAACTGAACTACTTACACAAAGATTTTATCGAAACCAAAAAGGATGTTTGTGGATAGTTGAAAAAACAAAAGAAAAGAAACGTAATATTTGACAAAAGAAATCCGGATTTTTTAAAGTGACAAAAAACAACTAGCAACAGTGCGGTTGTGGATGAGCCCCAATAACTTTCCCAAAAATTAAAGTGGCCTCAGTAGTCCAAATGTTTTTAGTTTTCCATGCGTAAGTAATAAAAATTTTATGGATTCTGAGTTAAATAGTAACTAATAAACCAAGTAGTAATTCAAATTTAAGGGCAGCTTCGCCATATTTAATCAAGTGTGTAAATCAAAGCTCAAATATGTATATCAAAAGTCCTTCTTATGGAAGAACCCTCCTGACCATGATTCCCATTTCCTAATACAGGAGATATAACAAATAATGTTAAATGTGTTATAAGCAGGGCTGTTTCTGTTAACATAAACACATGTAACATTAAATAAAAACACCACAGTGCAAAAGCCTAAGGTCCAGTTGGGTATGGACAGATACGTGACAGTGCTAAAACAGGGACAAAGCTCAGAGTCATCGAAGATTGCTCTGATGGCTCAAACACTAGGAATGAAAACTCGACGTAATTGTTTTTTTTTTTTTTGCTTTAAGATAGATCTGAGAAACCTAGTAGGACTATAAAAGCGATTCTTTACATTAAACAAAAAAAGTCAAATTCCTTGATAAAAAAAATAAAAAGATCAATTGCGGCCATCGAAGAAAATATGATTACCGCATTTCCATAAATCGTGGAAATATACATGGAACCAAAATCCAGGTATGCTTTAAAGCTGGTATCACAGGATTGTCGTAATACAACAATAATTGGTCTTTTTATATGAAAATCGTGTGATTACACAATTTATTGGATAATACGGCAACCCACAATAATATTGTGCCTATTTGTTCCAATCAAATGCAACTTTGGTACGGCAATCGTGTGACAGTTCGATATACAAGTTCGCGTTATAAAAATGTTTAAATTGGACCAATATTTATTGTATTCTGGTATGTCAATAGAAGAACACAATGCGACGATATTCATTCATTCATTCACATCTATTGAAATTGATGGTATTTTGGTAGAATGATGGGATGATGAATAATATGATAATTGATGTGGTCAAAAAGTGTGGGTAAGAGCAAATATAATAGTTAGGGCCTGGAGATACACTATATTATCAGTCGAAGATACAATACACATTTTTTTCATATCGTCGTTCCGAAGTTATCTTGACGTAACTCCAAAAAATATTTTTTTGGGAAATTGAATTTAAAGTTTTCACAGCTATAGAAAAAATGGATATACGGCAAAATAGCTTTTAAATATCTTAGAAAGTACAGAAGATAAAGACTTGGGGATTAAACACATCGATAGATCTAATAATTTAATGTTCAATAATAGTCGTAACTCATTTTTTGTGATTTTGTGATATACGTCAAAATAACTTCGGAACGATGATATGTTTTTAAAAATTGTGTTGGTTTCGTGGTATCAAATTGTGTGAATAAGAAAAATGTGTATATGTTTTCATATGTTTTTAAAAAGTTGTGTTGGTTTCGTGCTATGAAATTTTTTGAATGCCAAAAAATACATTTGGAATACGAAATACACAATACAACATAACATTGAGCGTTCACAAACAGCCAAGTGTATTCAATACAACATACACGATACAAAGTCGTGTGAATTGGCCAAATGTAGTGCCAATCGCAACGTGTAAGGGCCGCATAAGTTTAAAACAAAAGAGGTGTTTTCTGAGTATTTGGAGCTGACCTTTCTCATTCTTTAGTTTGAATTATTGCATTTAACACATTATACATCAATCAATGCAAATGTATATAAATGCAGTATACTTTCTCTTGTCTTGTTGAAATATGTAATCGTCCTCAATGCCTGTTCACGCTGGCCACCCTACTTCTAAGTTTAATTTAAGTATCCATTGTACAACCTTGAATTTGTTTATATTATTGTGAATTGTATACGATATAAAAGAAAAGAGATCACAACTCCTTACACTTTTAATGGGATTAATTTTTAGAATATCCAAATAGACCCTGAGATCTAATGTCTATGGTATAAGCTCTAAATTATTCACTCTTCATTTGCCAAATATGCAGCATATGCTTTCATCCGTAAACATAGGTTTTTTCGGAGCTCTGTAGGCTGAGTAGGATTTTCTTCAGTGAAAGTAATTCGGTCTTTACTTTCGTACTTTACTACACTAGCGGCTTTCTTCTAGCTACATGCCTTCTGTAGTTTTTGTGTACGCAGAATTTTGCATACGCAAGAAATTGTCCAAGCTTTGCAAATGCCCAAAAAAAAAAAAACTATCTAACACGATTTTTAAAAGTTTACCTGTGAATCAGAACCAATTTCACAGGATAAACTTTCAACAACGGTATCTTAAAATATATGAAATAGTGTGAAGAGAGATTTTTGCCGAGGGTACCAATAAGAAGCTATGAAATCAAATTTTATAACATTTGTAAGGTTTCTTCAATAAAATTAATGAAGTATCAATTCTAACAATAAAGAAATAGTTTTTAAGAAAAGTACATTAATTGCAATTAATAGCGTCAGCAGATGTATGTATGAACATTTATGTGAATAATTTATAGATACAATATGCATCAAATGTTTTCAATTGTATTTCTTACCTTGTACAAAATATTGAGTCCAGTATCGGCAACATTACGCATGGTATGTTTGAAAGCCCAAACAACAGAATCGAATACAAGCTTAAACTGTGCTGGTGGTATATTGAGAAAAGCTTTAAAACAATGCGCATTAACGGCTTGTAATAACTCATAAAAGCTAACTCGATGTTGGGGATAATCTTCAAAATTTTTGTTAATCATATCAAGAGTACATTCAAAGACAGCGTCAAATATTTTGGGAACCTCATTTGTAATATCGCTTCGTAACTTGTGTACAATAACACCCATAGAACTCAGGACTTTTGGTTCGCGTGCTGATGGCACTTTACAACGCTTTAGGAAAAAGTATAGAAACATTAATAATAATTAATCTAGGAAAAAATTTAACTTACCTGATAGTCCAAAAGAATAGCATCTAATAGTGGTGGTATAAAGCTATCCATAACAAGTTGATTGTCGTTTGATCGAGATACCCATTCAGAAATAAGATTTAAGGTTTCTTTTTTCACAACGTGCATTGCTTTGATCAATGGTTGATTATTTACATTAACGCCATTTAACTCAATTGCTTGAATAATATTCTCGGATGTAATTTTATAAACATTTAACATATCTAAATATATACGACCCAGTTGAATAACATAAGCATGCCCCAAAGCTTTACATGCAGCTACGTTTGTTTTTAAAATGCTTCCCAATTGTTTTACGGCAGTCATATTTTTTAAATAATCAACATTTTTTGATGCACGAGAAATAATTTCATCCCAGACTTGATTGGGTAAAAACATGTACTTTTCGATTAGTATATCTTGTTGAACTTGATCTACTTGAGCGGATATCATGTATCCTACAGCTTCATAAAATGTGTGAACCTAAAACAAAATATTTATAATTTTTGCAATTATATTAAAAACTGTTTGCAAACCTGTTGGGGTTGTAAATCACAAATTATGCTACTCATAGTACTTAAAATCTCATCAATAAATGTACAGGCTTCATTCGGCTGTATGGTTACAAAATATCGCCTACATTTTATAGCAATTTTTATGAAAGTGTCACATGCCATGTCTTGTACACCATCGTGAGTTTCATGCATAAATTCGAAAAGTTTATTTACAACTGTTTTCAGAAATTTCCAGTGCGCTCTTAAAAATCTTGGATATTGTCCCACAACATACATTATATTTGATGCAATGATGGCTTTATTATCTTTGCCCTTTTTCTGCTCGCATAAGCCCAAAAGGTCTTTAATAACTGTAACCAAAAAGCGTTTTTCATCCTCTTCACAGAAAGCACCTTAAATAAAAAATCTTTATTTTAATATAAATTTATTGAATTTATTATATATAGAGTATATAATAGCCATTTTCAGTTTCGCAGTTCGCTAACTCAAGCATGAAAATTCAATTTCTGGAAGTTAGCTTACACAACTTTTCTAGTTTTGTTTGATTTTTAATAAATATTTAATATTTTTAATAAAAGAATAGAATTTTTATACAGTGTAATGCTCTTTTTCTGTCCTCGAAGTTAAAGGTGTGTTAGCTAACTTTGGTGGAGATAAAGCTAACTTCGAGGATAGAAAATTGGCATAAGCAAATAACTCTAACAATAAATTTTTTGCGCAGCAAAGAAAAAAGATTATGATAACAAGACGATAAAGAGCAATTAACTTATTATTCAATTATGTAGCACGAGTACATCAACAAGAGTAAATAAATTGGCCCTTTTGCCTCATAAAATAATTTTAATTCAAAGTTCGTTTTTTTTTTTAACATAATTGATAATTGATATTTGCATACGAGATGCCGCTGTATTTGAAAAGATTTAAAAGATTTTCACTCGGTTTTCGTCCCAGATAATTGAGTAGTCAGGCTCTAACTCTATTTTATTTTTGAGTTAAAATTAACAATTTTTTATATGGCTAACCCAATGTGTTATAGCTCTCTAACACACTTTAACTTTCAAGACAGAAAATGGCAATGTGTATATGAAACAAGTAAGAAATAAAATTCTTTTGAAGTAATTATAAAAACTGTTAAACGAGAACTCACTGATAAAAAGTATTAGAAATTGAAAATTATTATTTTGATCTCTTATAAGGCGAGTTAAACTGGAATTATTGTTTAACATATAAAAATAGAACGGGATAAGTTTTATTTTTCATTTATCCATTATTTTTTAAAAATTCCTATTTACATTTATATAATTTACAAAATTTGATTTTCTTTTTTTTATTTCTATAAATGTCTGCATTGTTTCCATTCCTTATAAAATTTACATACTATTTTCTTCGAAATACATTATAATTTTTCTTCTTTTTAATATCCTCTGTAAGAGTGTTGAATATTTAAAGTCCCTTATAAATAGAATAAAGATTTTTGCATTGCCGTTCTATTTTCTTTTCTTAGCATGAAGTTTTTGCATTTCTCAGTTGCTATGGCTGTACTTCACCTATGTATGTGATTTGATTGCACAGATATTCAGGAGCATTACCATTCTTGATTTTATGTATAAAACTCAGAGTATTAAATTCAAGTCCTTATCCAATAGATGTATATACAGCATTTTAAAAAAAGTCCGCCTTGCCTTGTTCTGTAATTTTTGAAGTCTTTTCAATTTCGCTTCATTGCAGCATGTATATATTATTGTTGTTCCAAATTCGAAGTGAGGCTTTACTATCGTATTATGAATATTAATTGCTGTCATTAAAGAGCTTACTCCTAATTCTTCTGAAAAACCATTTCTTTTTGGCATATACGTTCTGTATGATCTATTAATTTCATTTCCTGATCTATTATAAATCCAAGATATTTTATATTTGCAACTTTCTCTATATCTTTACTGTAATTCTGAATATGGTTTCGCTATTCATATTTATTTTTAGCATCTTTGTCTTTTTTTCACTTAATTTCAATTTGTTAATTTTCAGGCATGTGTTAATATTATTTATGTCATTAATCGTATTATTCTTACAGCTTCACTTGTGGTTCCTTTCGTGTATTTAAGTGTATCATCTGCACACAATACAACTTCACATTTATTAACTACATCTGGCGTGTCAATGATATGTATTGTAAATATTAAGGCTCCCAATTTTAATACTTGTGGGACACTAAAATCGCTAATGATTGGATCAGATATCACTCCATTTACTCTAGTAATTTGCCTTCTGCTTTTCATATATGACTCAACCCATTTGAGTTCTTTCCCTTGGATGACATACATAATAATAATTTTTGAATAAATAATTTCCTGCCGATAGTTTCGAATGTTCTCTTAAAGTCCAAAAATATAGCAATGATTTTTCTACTTTTTCCTACGGTATTCTTCACATTTTTTCGTCTTTGCCATTTGTTCAATTGGAATAACCATAGTTTCCCTCCAAATTCCTGGGGACTGCATTGTTTATAATGAATTATTCATAATTGCATGCAAATTTTTCTCCATTACATGTCAACTATAATTTTTGTTGATATTCTACAGTAGTCCGGTTTGCTTTTTAATTTCGTTAACTTATTTTTAAGATCCGTAATTGTTATTGCACGAAATTTGAATATTTGGTTAACCAGAAGCATTTTATCTTAATACTATCTATAAAATAGGCACTTCCATAGATGTTTAGATTAGATTTATAATATTAAATAGATGTTATTCTAATTAAGACATCTGTTTTAAAATGTTTAGTGGGAACGTAAATACTGTTACAAACATTTTATGCTATAAAATTAAATAAGATAGATTTAATTGAACCAATTTTTTATCATATTTATTAATATATGCAAATATTTATTTAAAACGTCCGTTATTGGACCGACGTCGTCGCTTAGAAAACACATCACGATACAAGACTGTGTAAGAGAATCAATGTCCACATTTTTAAAGTCAATGGGTTCAAATCAAAACTGCGTGAGGACTGGTAAATTGTTTCGGAACATGTTTTGGATAGTTTTATCTTTATTAGCTGGCGTAGAATTTTGTTGGATAGTCATGGGCTCGTTTTGGAACATAGAACGGTTAAGAGGTTTTACAAAACGATAAGCCTTGGCCGATATTTGAACCCATTGTTCAACGAAATGCAAGTCAATGACACCATCGTAAAAGACAAGCCACCAAACTACGACTGAAGATGGTCGGTGACCCTTTTCGACCAGAGAAATCAGTTTAGATGCATACTTAGATGATTATTCTTAGACTATATTATTAAACATTTTAATTTCTTCCTGCAAGATAAATATTTTTTCAGTAGTAAATAAAATTTTCTGTGTAAGTTATCAGCCTGTCCGGCAAGTCACTTAAAAATATCAAGGCCAATCCCAATGGCAGTCTTTAAAATATACAATCACCTCAAACAGTTTTATGAACCGGTAAATGAACAAGCGACTAATCCTAAGCGCTCGGAAAATATTACCTTTTCCCATACCATACACATTAGAACGGGTGTGTTCAATGTTACAATAATGTCTGTACTAAGTAAATTTATTTATATAGGCCGAGAATTTAACTTTTTGAATTAAATTTGAATTTTTAAAATTCCGATTTTTAATGATCTTCTGCTATAGATCGTTCTAGAATTAAATTTTTTCAAAAAATACATTATAAATAAGAAATTTCAAAATAATTATATAAAAAGTGGGAAAAAAATTGTACATTCACCACCTCAAAATAAATTTTTTTAACAAAAAACTATCTATAAAATAAATTTTATTTGTTATAAATATTAAATTAATTCTTGAAATCTCTATTTTTATCAAAAATTAAAACATTGAAAATATGAAAAAGTTTATCCGCAGTCTAGCCAAGAAGACTCCTTGTTGTAAGATAAGCTAAAGTTTGTTTTTGCCTACGAAAATCGGAATTCGTTAGTTTTGCATCTTTTTCCTTTATACATAGCTCTAGGGAAAAGTGGTTTAATTTAAAATAAAAATAGAAATTTCCAGATTAAATTTAATATTAATACTAATATTAATATTACGTTGCAGTTGCGGACGTATTGTTTCATCACTAAATTTCATCAAAATCTAATAATGAAATCTAATAATGTAGTGTAAATCTGATATTAAAAACATACATATATTTATGCAATTTCGTAGACTTATATTACTATTTTTTCTTTCATACTTATTACGCTAATCACTCAATTTATAAGCAACGTAATGCCCTAAAAAAATGTCTTTTATCCCATTTGTCATAAATGATCAGCTCTGTACGTTTATGTTTTATATTATTATTGTTATGCATTGTTATTTTTATATTTTATTATTTTTAAGTATTTTTATTCAAGTATAAGTTATTGCACCAATAAGTTAATAAGACCAAATAAATTAAATAAATAATGCCAGTATCCAATACACATTTGACGAAAGGAGTCTGTTTAAGGTTTTTTGTCACACATATAATTGCAAGGATGCTCAAGGTGGAACTTGTGGAGGTGAAGGTATTTTAAACAAGAATTAAAGTCAAAACTTAAACGTTATTTTGTGTGCGTTTTGTGCGTCAATTATTATCAAGCGATAAACTTCGGAATGAAGAGCATCCACAAAAATTAATATTAAATATTATAGGTTTACTCGTCTCTAATGTTACAGATGACCAATATCATTGAAGTCTGAGTAACCCACGATTTCGAACCGAGGGTTATAAGCCCGGAGCGTCTCCCTGCAAAGACGAGAACGGTAACCTGGTAACAGATCCGCAGGGGGTTCTGAGGTTGTGGAGGAAACACTTCTCTACTCTGCGATGATGACACCGCCTTTTGAGATGTTGTTCCGAACCCGATCGATGATGACGGCGTGTTGATTCCGCCTCCTGGCCATGAAGAGGTCAAAGTCGCGATTATGCGTCTTAAAAATAATAAAGCGGCAGGTCCTGATGGCCTCCCCGCTGAATTGTTTAAGACCGGATGTAATGAGTTGGTAGGGCGCATGCACCAGCTCATCTACAAAATATGGCTAGAGGAAAGTATGCCCAACGATTGGAACCTCAGTGTCCTCTGTCCTGTCCTGAAAAAGGGAGACCCTACGATATGCGCCAACTATAGGGGTATAAGCCTTCTCCCTATCGCATATAAGGTTCTTACAGGCGTATTGTGTGAACGACTGAAGCCACTCGTCAAAACACTGATTGGACCTTATCAGTGCGGCTTCAGACCTGGCAAGTCCACCATCGACCAGATCTTCACACTACGCCAAATCCTGGAAAAGACCCACGAAAAACAAGTCGACACACACCATCTTTTTGTCGACTAAAAGGCTGTCTTCGATAGCCCCATAAGGGAACGTGTTTTTGGCGCAATGTCTGAGCTCGGTATACCTGCGAAGCTGATAAGGCTATGCAGAATGACGTTGAACAATTCCTGCAGCTCCGTCAAGGTAGGAATGGACCTCTCCGAACCTTTTGATACCGTTCGAGGTTTCAGACAAGGCGACCCCTTATCATGCGACCTCTTCAACTTCGTCATGGAGAGTGTTCTGCGAAAGGCGGGAGTGCATCGCAATGGCATTATTTTTCAAAAAAGTGTCCAGTTGCTTGCGTACGCTGACGACATCGACATCATAGGGCGTACCAAGCGAGATGTAACTGCTGCCTTTAGTGCTATTGAACGGGAGTCTACTAAGATGGGTCTGGCAGTAAATGAGGGCAAAACAAAGTATATGTTATTGACAAGTAGAGACGTGTGGCGTATTGATTCTTATTAATATATTCTTATATATTATTATTAATACTATTAAGCTGGCTCGGCCATGTCGTTCGTATGGAGGAGGATGCTCCTGCGAGACGGGTATTTGATGCGGGGATCTGCGGAAGTCGGCGAAGAGGACGACATTGTATCCGTTGGAAGGACCAAATCGAGTAAGCCCTGTCATCGATTGGTGTGACCAACTGGCGTAGGCACGCAAGAAGCAGAGTCTCCTGGAAGGATGTGTTACGGCAGGCCGAAATCCGTTAATCGGGTTGTTATGGCCAATTAAGTAAGTAAGTATTTATAAGTAATATCGTCTCGGACGAAAGTTCATTACGGAAACTTTAGAAGTGCTTTCAAGACACTGCAATCGTTGTATATCAGGGAAGTATTTGATAATACTGACGGCACTGCTTTTTTCAGCTCGAATAAAAAATCACCTCAACACCTACTAGAACACATTTCCTAGCTGGAAAAGTGAATAATTTAACGTTCGAATAAACATTCAAATAGACAACATCAACATTCAAATAGTCAACATCATCATTCACACGTAAAGTACCTTGGTCTTCACTTTTATAGACGCAGGACTTGGAAGAATCACATAGAAACAAAACTATCACAAATTCAAGCATTCATACATCATAACGGTCTTATCATGTCATCTGCCAAAATATAGACTGAAAAATATTCTTAGAAATACATAAAAAGACTATTCTACCCAAATGCCGTTGTTCAAACAAACAAAACTTGGAAACCTCAGTACCGACGGTAAGCGCTGAACTGCTCGTGAGTCATGTACTGTATCTCGATTCTGAAAAAATCGTTTCTAAAGCAACAGGTACAAATGCGCAGTGAGGGCTCAAAGCCACCTCCACCTTCAAATACAGGTGGTGACTCCAAATCTGAATTTTGAGAGAGCATTTCGAAGCTCACGACTAATAAGAAGTTACCATAGGGTGCACAGCGATGCAAACTAGCAAAGATGCTCTGGCAGAATAAAGTCCAGGATGTCCCAAGAGAACTGGACTCATTACTCGAGACTGGAAAGAGGGCACAGTCTCCGAAGGTAAAGAAATCCGGAAAAACACCTAATAAGAAATAGAGCTTGCCGTCCAACTATAAACAGTCCAAACACGATTCTAACCCACACACAGGAGATGCAGCTGCTCTAGGTGTGAGTAAGGCATGCGCCTCAGCCAAATATTTTGCCAAGTACTCCAACTAAAAACTGTATCCCGACGCGAAATAGAAAGCTAGAAGTAAACTGCAGGAAATAGCCGCCGCCGATTTACGCTAAAGTGACCAGAAGGCAATACCAGGACGATTTCTGCTGGCAACTCCTATGAGAAAATTTTGGAAGACCAGCAAGAGTAGGTAGAGGATCTGGTTAATAATACAACACAATTCTTGGCGATCAGAACAGGGAATAATGCATTCTATAGAGAATATGGTTCTCTATTCGTATTGGGCATAGACTAGGACTGTATGTGTAGTCTTGCTAGGACGAGGAGTATGGTTTTGTTTGTGTCTAATGCTGTTTTCTTCAAAATGTACAGCTAAATCTTCCAGCTTACACGAAAATAGAACTAAAGCCCTCTGGCAGAAGGTTCCCACCTATCTGTAAACACAGTAGTAGGTGACCACCAACATCACCAACTCCTAAGAGGATCTGGAATTGGTGACCGATGACTGAGGTCATCCAGATCATTTTCCACCGGAGAAAGACAGCAGCTATCGCTCTGCTGGAGAAAACAGAGAAAACATCTGATAAAAGGCTGAAATTTAATCAACTTGCATACTTTAAAGAAAGGATATCGCTCTACACTATATAAAGAGATCCCTACATGACAAACTGTATTCTCTTGCTTTATGCATTCACATTGAAGGAGACTTCAACAATCTTTACACCGATATAATAATCCAATCCTGAGACGAATTTCAGGTGGACCAGGCGCTGGTAGACTGGATTGACCATTTGCTAAAGCGTTTGAAACAGGAAAATAATAATAAAAAAACCATATATGTATGGGATAAGAGGCCAGGAATTAGAATGGTTTCAGTCATATCTACAAAATAGAAAGCAGACAACTAAGGTAAATGGTTTCCTGTCGGAGGGAATACAAAATGATTTTTGTTAACCACAAGTTTTCATATTAGGCGCCCTGTTATTTATAATATATATTAATGACATGCCAAATATAATGGAGAATTGTGAAATGATCTTATATGCACACGATACATTGGTATTGACGTCTGGTGAAGATGATGAGGTCAAGCAAATATATCACATGATATAAGTAAAATAAACAACTGTTTGAAAATGAATAAATTAAAACTTAACGAAAATAAAACAAAGATAATGAAAATATATATGAATACGGATGATATACATATTTAAAACTAGTGCCACGGTAATACAAAAAGTTGAACATATAAAATATCCCGGGTTTATATCGACGCCTCCATTCTATAACGTTCTAAGTGTACTTAGAACGTTTTTAATGTTCTTGCATTTTTAAATTCTACGTTCTCTAACTTTAATACTGTCAAAATTTGGTTAAGATGCGCCAATCCATTCCGAAGTTATAAGGAAAAATCTACTTAGAATACACATATAGTCATTTGGCGCGTGAAAACTTTGAGAGCTCATAACTCAAAACACACTTTTTCGATTTAGAATGTTATAGAACGGAGGCGTCGATATATACATAATAGACAAAAAGATGGAATTTAATGAACATATAAGCTGCACGAGCAAGAAAATTGGAAGAAAATCGGTTTTCTTAAAAGAATTAGAAGTAAATATTAATAATACGATAATCACGCCCCATTTAGAATTTTATATACATGCGGCATTGCGCATCAATTGGCAAGAATGCAAAAATTACAAAAAAAAAAGGCAATGAGAGTAATTCTAAAGTGTGACAGACAGGTATGCATATGTAAATTAAATGTTGGAAAATAGAAATGTTTAAAAATATAACGAAGATTGGTAATTAACAATCTAAAATTTATTATCAAAATGAAGCAAACAAAGGTGCCCAAATATCTATCTAAGCAGATAAATTATGTGGGTGCTAGTCAACCGTACGGACTTAAAAACGTCGATGATTTTCGAATACAGAGGGTGACGTGAACACTAGCACAAGAATCGTTATGCTACAAAGGTCTTCAACTACTTAATTCTTTACCGAATGACATAAAAAATTAAGAAAATTATAAAGTATTTTTTAAAAGATGTGTACACAAAAATATAAAGTAGTTTCAATACTAATAAATAAATAACATAGACAAGATAATTAAATTGCGGTGCATATATACTGCCCTAACCACTATTAATTCGTACAAAACGCATTTTTGTTTGATATACCAATGCCTTAAGAGTTGCATTTTATAATCTTTAATTCTATATAAATATATTTTGACAAATTAATTAAATACACAAACTAAAGCAAAATTTCATTGTCGATAGACCAAAATTACCTGACCACTACTAACTCAGTCTTTTCTTTTGTCATCTGATATTTCTTTTTGTTATAACGGTACATTTCACTTATTTATAATTTAGCACAAGTATCGCAAAACTTAACTTCCGAATGAAATTATGCACTGCACGAATTAGTAGTGGTCAAACAATTTTTTATGAAAATAATGTACTTTTATTTCAGGATGTGTTTTGAAAATGTTTACCCCAATATATATGTAATATATACGAATATATTTTTTCATTTAAAGATTGTTATTTTTCTGTTAACCGTTGAAGCGATTGGATGCAAAATTGGAGAAGCTCGTGATTTATTTGAAATAAAAGTTATTAAACGGTTTTTAAAATAAAATTCTTTTTTTTTTTTAACAATATTAAAGAACTAAAGCAAATTTTGCACTTAAAGACAATAGAAATATATAAGTATTGTGAGAAGGAAAATAATAAAAAGATGGCTGAATGCCACCAATGTAAAACAGCGATCCGTGGGGAATCAGGAATAATGTGTGAAGATGTGTGCAAAAAGGTATTCCACAGTTCCAAAAAATGCTCGGGGATTGACCAATACTCTATTGGCATATTGGATTCTGGCAATTACTAACGTTTTATGTGTGATGATTGCCTTGAATATATCCATACTGTAGATATGGCAATTGAAGAGATTCAAAATAGTGTAAATAAAAATAAAGAGAACTTAGTTGAATATAAGGAACAATTTGAAGCGGCAATTAAACAGAATAAAAACGAAATAAAACAACTGTTATATGCGATCGAAAAAAGATATGAAGAGAGATTAAAGAAAATAGATGAAGCACAAAAATATTGTGATAAAAATGTTAAAGAGGTAAAAAAATGTATGAAGTGATAACGGAACATGAAAACAAAAATAAGGAAATATGTAATACAATAAAAGTGAACAAATCAAATACGAAAATTGCAAAGAAATTAAAAAAATTGTAAAGGAAACAAATGTCAAAACAAATATGTCATATGCACAAGTTGCTGCCAGGAATATAGTGATGCCAGATATGTCAAAAAATTTCCCACTAATAACACAGCCCTGCATGGGTTTTGCAAATAAGATGGCTCCAGGTGTTCCCGAAGGCAATCCGAATCTGGGTTCAAAAACTTTCCATCACGTCAGGTTTTCGAGAAAAAGGGGGCTGAAACCCCTAAAATAGCGTTTTTGGCCATTTTTGAAGAATTGTAGAGCTAAACACTGACGTGCTAGAACCATCCCTATTATCAGAAATTGACAATTGATCTTTGCTCTTTAAAATGAGCCCAAAGCCAAATTGTTTGCATGCACCCTTAAAGTAGGAGGCGGGTTTATGTCAAGGGGTGCAAGAGAAAAAGAAACGCATTACGGAGGTCCTTAAAAATTAATCAGATTTACTTGAAAATTGTTACTCAGGGGTTTTTGGGGTCGCTGATTACAGATCTTCATTCAGATTTAAAAAATTCAAAATGGCGGATCCAATATGGCGGTCGAGGTTTATAAAAATTAATCAGATTTACTTGACCGCCATATTGCACGATGAAGCAGAATGGAGTTCTAGAAAATAGTGCAATAGAAATAATAAAAATATTTGAAACAAAGATAGAAAAGAAAAATAGATCAAGAGTCATATAATAGAGTTATTTCATGTCAGAAAGTCAATATCGGATGGGAAAGATGCAGGGTTTATGATGGCACGGCGGTGACGCAGTGCTATAAGTGTCTAGGTTACAACCACAAGGCAGCGGAGTGTAGAAATGAAGAGGTATGCTTTAAATATCACGGAAAAATAAGAGTAGAGATTGTAACAAGGAAATTATAGATAAATGCTTTAATTGCATAAGGGAAAATAAGAGACTGAATTTGGATCTAGATGAAAACCATAATACGAATCACAGGGATTGTCCAGTATATCAAAATAAACTTAATTTGAGGAAAAAGAGAATAGGATTAGCTGTTTAGCAACCAAGCTGAATAATATTCAAAGATTGTTGAATTATTTTATTCAGTTGGAGATAGTGATGCATGTAGTAAGACCACAGTTCTATCAGAAACTCATCAAACGGAGGTAATAAGTGATAGAGAAATAGAAATGGTGAATTATGACCATTACTATTTACTATCAGGTTCGTCTAGAACCGGAGGGCTCATATTATATTTTAGAAACCATTGGCAGATAAGTAAAATTCGATAATCTATAAGGGAACATGAGTTTTGAATAGGTGCATTTATGGCTAGGTATGGAAAAATTTCGATAGTTATAATAGCAGTTTACAGATCACCAAGTGGCCAAAAAGTAGAATTTTGTGAGGCATTAAGTAAGTTTTTAGATAAAGTATGCGAAGAAAATTATGAGATTGTAATAGCTGGAGACTTCAACATAGACCGGTATAGGGACTATTATAGAACTAGATTAGTCAGCACACTTAATTATAACGGCGTAAAACAGATAGTGAATGAATTTACAAGGATTACACAGAGCTCTAAAACTTTGATAGATTATATTATTACCAATACGGAGAATATTACAGAAAAGACTAAAGTGGATAATAAAATAGCAGATCATGAGTCGATTGATAAATTAATAGAAGTAAGAATTGAATGTTATGCGCCTAAAAATATAGAATGTTGCGTTGTCAGATATAACCAAAATAGATTTAGAAGCAAACTGGGATTGATCATCGATGTTGGAATTTGAGGAAATGGATGATTTAAATAAGTATGTGGGCAAATTTGACTTGTGTTTGGATAATACGGTGGAACATTTTACCGTTAGTTCGAGAGTAAACAGGGAAAAAGGAATGAATGGTTTAATAGGTCAGAGAACAGTATTGATGCATGGTGCAACTAAAAGGCAGCGAGGAACTTATATAAAGTTAAAGTGATAAATTCAAAAAACCATTATATAAATAGTAAAATAAACACAGCAAAAGATCAGAAGGAGATGTGGAATAGGATTAAGAATTTAGTATTAAGAAAACCAAGGAATCTGATAAATAATAGTATATCAAGGCCACCTTACAACAAACTTCTATCCAGGAAAGACTATTATAGTAGCCAGAACAATAGTGGGAACATTAATGTTTAATACACAACATTTTTATGAAAGAATTCAACCTAGGGAATGTGAATCATGTGCAGAAGAACTAACTGTAAGTCATATCTTCAAAGATTGCCCGATAAGCTCAACAAATGAACCACTAGAGGAAATTTTAAATTGCAGCAACATGAACTCAGCGAGAAAAATTAAAAATATTCTTCAATCTGCAAATGTTTTATATGAAATCTAAATTCAATACATATAGTGTAATGACCAAGTAGTCCACACTATTTTAGGAATTGTATTTTATAAATTTATCTTTGTAGAATAAGCATTTTTAAATAAATAAATAGATCGTTGGAAAATGGAATATTCCCAGAGAACTGTAAGGAATCAATGGTTACGCCTGTTGAGAAGATTAGAAATACTATTAAATGTGAGGATAAATACCCTAAGAACATGTGAGAAGATTATTGAGAATATAGTTAAGAACCAATTGGAATATTTTGAGAAACATAACCTACTATCGAAATATCAGTCAGGCTTTAGAAAGAGGAATTCATGTGAGACGGCAATTAACTATGTAATAAATAGATGGAAATTTATAGGAATGATCGCTAAGTTTTAGCAATTTTTTTGGATTCCAAAAGAGGTTTCGAAGCAATAGATAGGGATATTTTGCTTCAGAAACTTTCATGTTATGGTATTAAGGATAAAGAATTAAAGTGGTTTAGTTCATATCTCACGAAACGTAGAAAAATAACAAAGGTAAATGATGTTGAGTCGAGTATGAAGCAGAATGATTTTGGTGTCCCACAGGGTTCGATATTAGGAGCTTAGGTTAGAGGACGTGTACTTGTCAACTGTGACAAGTACAGTACCCGGAGGTCGAATTGGCCCATTGTACAACGTCCTAGCTTCTCACACCACTCATGTTGTGTGCGTTAATTTTATACGTGAGCGGCGGGACCTACAATTTAACGTCGACTCCGAACGACAGATTTTTGGGAAACTTTTTTCATCGCAAATTTTATTTACTCTCAGAGTTTTTGCCATAATTCTGCTGAGAGGAAATCGCCGAAGAAATATTTTTTTTTCATGTTTCGTTTTGATGCCTGACCTGGGATACGAACTCGGGCTTTACGTCTAATAAGTCAACACACTACCTACTAGACTACGGCGACTTCAAATATAGGAGCTTTATGGTTCATAATGTACATCTACGATATTGAAAATGTAATAGAGAAATGCGAGATAGTTTTATATACAGACGATACTCTCATTTTTACTGAGTATAGAACTTGTAAGGAATGTTATGAAAGGATTGAAAAAGATATGGATAATATAAATAGATTGTTGAACATAAACAAATTGAAATTAAATGAAAATAGAACAAAGTTAATGGAAATTAATATGCACACCAATAGTTAATTTGGAATAAATAATGTAGTAATTGAAAAGGTCAACAGTATTAAGTATCTAGGGCAGGGAATTAAAACTAAAGGAACATTTAGAGTATGTATGTAGAAAAATAGGGAAAAAGATAGGTTTCTTTAAACGGCTGAGAAATAAGGTCTCAATGTTAACATCGATTAATATATATAATACAATGCTGAAGCCGCATTTTGAATATGGATCAACAATATTATATACATGCTGTACTGAGCAACAATTAACAAGACTGCAGAAATTACAGGATAAGGCGATGCGTTCTATATTACAACTAAACAGATTTACACCATCTACTTTTATGTTAGATGCGCTGAGATGGCTTAATCTGCGTAAAAGATCGGAATTAAACATGCTGAATTTTATTCAAAAATTGAGAATTGGAGAAGTACCAGAGTACCTAACGATAATTATAATAATTCACGATCTACGCATCCTACTCTATAGATTTGTAGCTTTTTAAAAGATATAACTAATTTTAAAAAAATTATAATAGCGTTTACAATTTCAAATAATATAAACAGTCATCTAATTTTTTAAACTTTAATTTACATTTTACAATTTTACTTTACCCATTTAAAAATTAAGATAATACTACAGATACAAAATTTATTCTAAGGAAAGTGAATTAAACTAGACTTTCTGTAAAAAACAGATTAAATCATAATGTTAATAAAAATTTTTGAAACACTGAAAATCAAGTTTATATGTAAATCCGCCTCTGAAAGCGTTTCGATTCCAAAATATATTTTTTGAGATTTTAAATTTACTCTATAAAAAATGACTTGAGACACTTAATAGGTCGATTCGTTAAAAATTGATGCCGATATTTTGCTTTTTTTCAATATTGCAAATATTTTAAACCAATCTGATAATTTAAGTATCATATTAAAAATGTAAATCGTATTTTATTGTAAAACATGTGTCACTAAAAATTGTGCATAAAAATAATATTCTGTTGTTTTCATCATTAGTTCTTAAAAATATTATTACCTGATATTGATCCTATAGCCCAACATAGTGTGTTTAAATTTTTCCAAGAAAATTCCGAACCATTAACTTGATTTAAAAGCTTCATTGTCATTATTCGCTCAGTATCTGCATAATCCAAATGAGTCAAAAAAACCAATGTTTCCCGCATGTTTTTATATAAATTAATAGCATTAGTATCTTTCATAAATTCTCTGACAACTTCTCCATTTTCGTTCTCAACAACGAGAACCTCCTCAGGTTTAGCCATACGCGATATCATTATATATCGAACTTTAGACAATATATCTGCATAAAAGCGGCGTCTTGGAATTGTGGCATTGCGTCTAGCAAGTGTTTGTCCTAAATGAACGTTTGATCCAGCACCAAACGATTCACTGTTGAATAAATCTTCCACTAAACTATTCCAGTATTCCAAACAAATTTTAAAAACTTCAACATCCTCAACTTCTGATATCATTACCAAATAAAGGAGGGCTTGATTTAAAAAATTAACGTATTTCACATCCTCGACCAGTTTTCCATGTTCTTTTAGAAAAGTGCACAAAAACATAGCCAAATTTTGCACAAACTCTTGTTCGCTGTCACTACCATTTGCGTATATGTGGTTCATATTCGTGTTCTGGTTAATCATTTGATCAAGTTGTGTCATAGTGTCCTTAAATAGATTTGCAAAATTTTCGTTGTAATCTGGCACTGTCAACCCAGCTATTTCCGATAAGCATTTTAGGGTTACATTCCGGAACATTGGGACACTTAAAAATTTAAAAATCAGCGTTTCAATTAAAGTTGTTTCAAAAATATATCCTAAAGGAATCCAATTAAGAAAACGCAAAAGGGTTTCGAGTGTGACTTGAATGAGAGGCGCATTCATGGAGCTTTCAAGGACAAAAGAGCAAAGCTGGAATATTTGCGAGAATTCTGAGCACATCGTATCCTTCAAATGTTTGGCTTTAGTTTGTGTTATTTGACCAGAAGAAAAATCAAAAACCTCTTCACTGAGGTTTTTAAGTATAATCATATTATTTTTGCATAGCGATTCGTTGGTCTTAGATGCACCCACAATATCACTTATAAAAGTTTCCCAATTGCGTGGCCATTCTCGTTTTAATATTTGCACTAAGATTACATTTAATTTATTTAAATAAACCTTATTTGCTTCCATAGTAGCGGCATCTGAGGAGGTTTTAATTATTAAACCAACCACATATTTTTTTATGCCTTCGCATTGGTTACGAGGTAAAATTTTCCAGCGGGTCTTTATTACCTCCTCCAGAATTTGCAATGCATAGTATTTAGTTTGTTGCTTTTGAGAAAATTCCAAAATACTGTCTACACGTGTCCAGGCATCTGGATGCTCTTTGAGAGTGGTTAAAATATCTTGTGCTAAACGAAGCTGCTCACCTTGCGTTGTATATAAACACTCAACAATACGATCAAGTAGATTAATATCTAACTTCTGTGAAAAATCCAGCAATTTGCTGGCTTCATCTGTAGAAAGCATTGCCATTGCCTTATAATAAAAGCAACGTTCCCTTCGACGTCTAGTGCTTTCCGCGTTAATTTTGTTCCGATATTTTTATACGTTGGGGCGTGCACGTGGATGTGATGTTTTTTCTATTAAATTCCAAAAAAAACAATTCTCTGTTCTGGCGCGCTTTTCTAAAAAATAAAAGAAAATTACTTTTTTTCAGTTTTATATTTACCGGCAGACAAACAATTAAATTTGTTGTTGTGTAAACATATACTATATTATTTTGCAACAATGACGTTGGCGGCAGCAGTAACCTCCATTTTCGGGTTTACACACAATTGCACACACCAACCTCCTAAAAAATTTCTAATGCTTTTGGTACTAATTACAATACATCACAATAGGTGAGTAAATTAAATTTAGTGGTAGAAATTACAATAAACAAATAATAAACTTTACACATTTTATTATTTATTATTTTCAGTTATTTTTTTTTTATCCAGACACATACTCACTTACAGTTTGTATGCTTTGTGCTTCTTCTACTCGCTTCAGAAATGTATAAATGCGAAGAAACAGAAAACCGAAGACAAAATCGGCACTTCAGTCGAAATTGTTAGATATTCGCACTGCTCACAACTTTCTTTGATTATTACAGTTTAAGTAATTACCAAAATATCCAAAAGATTTTATATTTTCCACATGCAGCTTTAAATATGAAAAAGTCAAAGCTATACTTTTTCCCAACCACAATTATTAATTCTTATGACCTGGTGTGAAATTGTGATTCTCTAATATTTATTACCAGCGTCCCTAAACAAAGTTGCTTAAAAATGTATAATTTTTACCAGAGTTGCCATTGTTATATATAAATACAAATATATATATATATGTATTTTACGCTCTACATTAAACTTATCTCTAAAAAACGCGCAATTATCAGCAATGTATTTAATAAACTATATGAGTTATAAATTTATTAAAATAAAACTCACATGAATTAAAATTGTTCAGAAAAACAGTATCTTGGTTCAATTAAAATAAAACAAATTGTACTAGAAATTGTTTTAAAAAAATCGCTTATAAAATTCACATTGAATTATGAATTAAATATCATATGTATATATAATTATTATTCATTCATTTTTCCTAACATAAACTTATGAATAATCATATTCATATTCGATTTGTGCAAAATGCCTCAATTTATTTACTATTTTATCACCTTGTACAAAATACAGTAATGTATTTAAATTACAGAAACATAGGCGCCTTTTGCGCGTTGAAATTAGTTTCGAAACAAGTTTCAACACACTTGAGTTTGTTGGAGAGAGGGGAAAAACGAGCGGGGCTGATTTCACAATTTCATGTACTCGCAAACTTGCTTTGTTCTTTATTCGTATATACACAGAGTTGTATTTGATTTCACATTTTAGTTGACATTTTCTTTTATTTTTTGTTTCACATAGGGAAGTTAACACGTTGACTGCCGCTTTCAAAAACTGGCCAAAAATGACAATTTGATTTTTTCACATTATATTATTAAAAAACTCTATTTTTAGATCGTAGGTATCATCAAAAAGCAAAAATTATGTTTTTTAGGAGAAAAAAATGGTTTAGTGAGTATGAGATAACTCGCAGTTGGCAGTCAAGGTGTTAATATAAAAATCCCATATTTTTTTTTTTGGTGAAACCAGCACTCAAGGGATGGCCCCTACTCATGCAGTGCATTGTGCAGGTTTTTTAGGAAAATGGGTTATAGGAAGGTGGAAGAGAGGGAGTAGTGTTTGTGGACATCTCAAGATGCGAACGGCAAGGAAACGAGTTGCTGCTAGGTGACTATAAAATGGCCAGTGCTATACCTTCACCATTAGACAGTCTACAGCAATCGTCCCCAAGAAGTCCGCACCCTTCAGTCCTAGCTTTTCACACTACTCATGTTGTGTGTGTTAATTTTATACATGAGTGGCGGGACCTACAGTTTAAAGTCGACTCCAAACGACAAATTTTATTGAGAAGCTTTACATGGCAATTTTATTTACTCTCAGAGTTTTTGCCAGAAATCTGCTGAGAGGAAGTCGCCGAAGAAATATTTTCGTTTTGATGTCTGACCTGGGATTCGAACTCGGGCCTTCAGTCTAATAAGCCAACACACTACCTACTAGACCACGGCGACTTCAAAAAATAACATTACTCCTTTTTTTCAAGTTTGTCCGTTCGTTTATTTATTATTATTTATTTATTTATTTTATTTATTTATTTATTATGTTTGAAATCAAAACATTTGCAAAAGAAAAATTTTAGTACTAAACAATTAATTAAAATAAGTGAAAAAATAAAAATAAAAAAGAATATAATTTAATTTTTTAATTTATAAAAATCAAAAAGAATATAATTTAAATAAGGTAAATATATTAAAAAATAATAATACATAAATATTTAATATATTATAATATAATAACAAATATAATATTCATATAATATGTATTCATGTCTTGTGTTTGAACCTAAATCACAATGCCAAATAAAGTTACAACTGTCAAAAACAGCAGAACGACGAGATGAAAGAAAACAAAATTTCTGAAATTAATTTTTTACGTGCAAAAGCGAAAGAAAGTTTAAAAGAAAATGCAAAAAAGTTTTTCAAAAATGTTTCGAAACTAATTTCAACGTGCAAAAGGCGTCATATTATGTTATATATGTACATATTATTGTGTGTATAACTGACATACATACATAGGTATGTAGACGAACTCATTTTTTATGCATAGAATTCAAAACCAAAAGTTGCTTTAAGATTGTTGAAAAAGGAAAAATTTGTTATAATTTTAGCACTTATATTAGTTGTCAGCTGATTTATTTATGAGGAATTATATTTCTGTAACTAGGAGTTGGTTGCACCAAGCGATGATAGGGTCCTTCCAATGCAAACAATGTCGTCCTCTTCTCTAACTTCCGCAAATCCGCGCATCAAATACTCGTCTCGCCGGAGCATCTTCCTCCATTCGAAAGACATGGTCGAGCCAGCGCAGCCGCTGGATGTTAATACGCTGCGCAACGTCCATGTCGTTGAGGAGCTCATACAGTTCATTGTTGGATCGGATGCGGAAATCATCGCCAACTCGCACTGGACCGAAGATCTTACGAAGGACTTTTCTCTCGAATATTCTCAAGACTGCTACATCAGTGCTTAATAGTGCCCATGCCTCAGCGCCATAAAGTAGGAAGGAGGTCTCTACTACTCAATTGCATATTGAGACCATAGTAATACCTGTTGGCAAGAGCGATGATAACTGCGGAGCCAAGATAAACAAATTCATTGACTATATCGAAAGTATAGTTATCGGCCGTAATCTGGGATCCAATACAGCGCATGTCTCTACTTGTCGCCAACATATACTTCGTTTTGCCCTCATTTACTGCCAGACCGATCATAATAAACGAATATCTCGCTTGCTACGCCATATGATGTCAATGTCGCAACTGGACATTTTTTTGAAAAATAGTACCATTGCGATGCACTCCCTTCTTCCGCAGAACACGCTTCATGACAAAGTTCAGAGTTCGAATGATAAGGGATCGCCTTGCCTGAAACCTCGCACGGTATCAAAAGGTTCGAAGAGGTCCATTCCTACCTAGATGAAGTTGCAGGAATTGCTCAACGTCATTCTGCATAGCCTCATCAGCTTCTCAGGAATACCGAGCTCAGACATTGCGGCAAAAACACCATTCCTTAAGGGGCTATCGAAGGCTAATAGTGGACAAAAAGATGATGTGTGTCGATTTGTTTTTCGTGGCTCTTCTCCAGAATTCGACGTAGTGTGAAGATCTGGTCGATGATGAACTTACCAGCTCTGACGCTGCACAGATAAAGTTAAATTATTGTTTTGAGGAGTGGCTTCATTCGTCCACACAATACGCCCGTAAGAACCTGATATGCGATAGGGTGAAGGCTTATAACTCTTTAGTTGGCGCATATCGTAGGGCCTTTCTGCTTCAGGACAGGACAGAGGACACTGAGTTTCCAATCGTTGGGTATACTTGTATACTTTTGTAAATAAGCTGATGCATGCGACCTATCAACTCATAACTTCCGATCTTAAACAATTCAGATGCAGGCCATCCAGACCTGCAGTTTTATTGTTCTTAGGACTCGACTTTGACCTCCTCATGGCTAGGTGGCGGAATCTCCACGCCGTCCACATCTTTGCAGGAAGACGCTTCGAGCAATTTGTGCTCTGATGCGGATTGTGGCTATTTTTCGTACACAGGAGTGAAACCAGAAACAAGATGGCGAAGCCTCTTATTAACCACAAAATCGCATCCGAATTCGTTCTTATCAGCTTGGCAGCTGTAATATATATCGCACTATGCAAGCCTTTTGCATTTTTGTCATATCCATCGCATTTCCTGTATGGCAGTGATATCAGTCCTGCATTTCATGAGAGTATCCGCCAGCTGGGCAGAAGCGCCTACTCTTTGAAGAGAGCGGACATTCCATGAGCTTAATCTTAAATCGTAGTACTTTAAACGTTTGCCGTTTGCTTGTATTCTGGTTTTCATTGCACAACCCAAATTTAAAGTCCAGGAGATTGGACTTTGCTGCACGCATTAGTCAACATCTAGCGAGTGCTAGTATGCCATCCAGGAGGGGCCACGTAGAGGCTGCGTGTCAACTTGAATACACAAGACAAGGATCGTTCTGGAGGTCGCCATGTTGATCACAGTCAAAACTTTACCTTGTTTGCATGCATCCCATCTCATCCTGAGACCTTCTTATATTTACATATTTCTTATTTTCTACTCTGTTACAAAAGTAGGCTTGTTATTCACGTTATATATCGTTAAATTATTGGAGATAATAAGTTCAAAGAATAACTCACCCCGTTCACTGGCTCTCATATAGTATGATGAGAGTTAGCATCACAGCCAATCACCAGACTAACATTAGCGAACTTGGCTTCTGTAATCAGTCTCTCCACTGGATCTGATGTGGATGACCGGTTAAGTTGGTCGTTATATAAATAGAGGAGATATATGTAGTATTGTTTACTATTGATCTCCGAAGATATTATAGTTAGATTTCAGTTGCAGAAAGAAGGAAGCAAAAGGAAGTAGTTCGGTTAATTGCAAATGTAAAAAAACGGCATTTCTTTGCAATTAAACGGAATTTTCAGTTAAGCGAACATCGGATAAGGGCAATTAAGCAAACTGACCTATTTCTAAGTATTATGACTATCGAAATAAAACAAATTGATATATATTCCACTTCTTGATTCAAATTTATTTTATAAATTCAAATATCGTGCATTAAGAATAAAATTGAGCCGGCGCTATAAATTTTTTAGGCAGTAAATGTGAATTGTTTGCAATTAACAGAGTATGTATGTATGTATATATAAAAATGAATGTGTGTTTATTTGTTTGTGGGTTTGTTTGTTTGAGGTCTATAGACGGCTAAACGGCTGGACCGATTGAAATTTTAACAGTACCGTAGTAGGCGAAGTGCCACGCCCACATACCCAATAAGTATTTGTTGTCGCATATCTCATAAACTGCAACAGCTGGATTCCTCAAATTGTGTATGGACAACTTTGACATCTATATGAACAAAATGGGCAGACTCGCTGTAATGGGCGTGTCACCTCCTATAAAAATATTAAATAAATATATCTAAGAAAATATAACAGTTAGAGTCCTAAAATTTTGTCCAATCCACTTTAGTATCAATATGAATATGTTAGACAAAAATGGACTGACTAGGAAAAGGGGGCGTGGTACTTCCATAAGAATTAAATTTAAAACTTCTTATATCTTTGAAATCATTATAGATAAAATCATCAAATTGTACACGGGCAACACTGAAATCCATATGAATAATTTGTGAAAAAATTGCCGGACTAGCAATAAGAGCGAGACCCTTCCATATAAATATGATACAAAAGTACGTGTACATGGAAAACTATTAGAGCCAGAATCTAGCATGAACCACTTTGACACACATATAAACATTTCGGGTTGGGGAATAAATGGACTCTATTTTTATATGAATTCTTAGACAGAAAGTAAATACTAAACATCACATATCTGATAAACAATTGCAGCTAAAGTCATGTGTATTGACTGTTCATTCCAATACCTGTTTTATTATATGTTTGTAAAAATACGCATAGAGGGACATGTGTAACTTAGGTATCATTAACAGTAGACACAGACCATTGATGACACTATACTGCCTTAATTTATTAACTACCTACAGCATACATAATTTTTTAAAGAACCAATTGTTACCTGTGGTTATATAATACAGACCAAACCTTTATGGTCAGGTCATTTATGGTCACTCTAATAAAAAATATTAAATATTTTCTATTGCCCAAAATTTTTTATCTTGAAAATAAAAAAATTTCACCTGTTATGGTATATTTGCCTAATAATGAGTGAAAGGAAGTACTTACAATCTTGGTTTACCACGTTTTGAAAGCAACATTATTGAAGCAGAGTTCATCAGATCATATAATATTGTTACGAAAATGGAAATGGTGTTGTTAAAATAATAAGCAAAAGCTCCAAAAACAACACAATGGACTTGATCACGCATAAAAACAAAAGCTCCAAAAACAAAACAATGCAGTTGTTCACGTGATCAATGAATGAGTAAACATATAGCAACAAAAACAACAGACCGATGAATAAACAAAAAAATATAGCAACAACGTCCGTGTATAAAAAAATATAGCAGAAAGACAAACAAACAAAACAACAACAACTCTGCCTGGACGAAAGTAAATAAGATACACGAACAACAAAAATGGAAACAAGTTGTTTACATTTTTGGATTGTTCCCGAAGGTCGTCATCATCCTTCAAGGGCATTCATCACACTGTTGATCCAGTGATATAAAAGGCAAGATAAAGCGAGCAACGTTGATTCAGTTAGAATTCAGTCAGCCGTGTATGAAGACACGTTATTCTCGGAGTTCGAGTTTGAATTTAATCGTGTAAGACGACGTCACGTCGGTGTGAGAATTCAACCAGTTCTGTGTGAAGATACGAGATCGAGTTATAATTCAGTCAGACTTGTGTGCAGACAAGTTGCGTGAAGAAAACAATTGTTAGTGTGGTGCTTACAAAAAAGGTTGTGAGCAAAGAAGAATAACTAACAAGTATTGTTGTTGCTTATAAAAAAAGGTTATAAGCAGAGAAATATCACGAACAAGCACAGATTGTGAAAGTTATCATTGTATACGTGGAATAAGTTCGAACAGTGGCACAAAAGTTGTACAGATAATAAAGAATTTATTCAAAAATAAACACAGATTTATTTTTATTTTATTTGCAATCTACGAACTCATATTTTTAAAGTTTTTAAAAGGTAAAAACGTAACAATTGGTGTCAGAAGTGGGATTGCAAAATTTAAAAATAAAAATAAATCAAGATGAACCTCGCCGAGTTAAGAGTGGAGCGGCTCAAACAAGAATTGAATAAATTAGCACTACCAACTATGGGCACGAAGAATGAACTCCAGAGGTGGTTAAGGGAAGAACTTCGGAATCGTGGCATTGATGTAGATACTTACGACTTCGAAGACGAAGAGGAACGAGAACTACAAGCCCCTGTAACCCCTAGCGGTCTCGATATAAATTCGTTGCTAGCCGCTATGATGGAGAAAATGCAAATAGAAAATCAAAAACTTCTGGCAGAGTCTCGGAAAGATAGTGAGCAAAGAATGGAAGCCATGCAACAAAAGATATTAGAAGCCTCTAGAGCCGAAAACCAGAAAGCGCAGGAAGAGAACAAAAAGCTATTTTCAAAACTTGAGAAGAAACTAGAAGCGGACGCGGCGAAGCTAGATGAAATAATTGAGTCATTCGGCGGAAGAGTTACAAGTGTCGCTGAAGAGGTGTCAAGTTTAGAAGAGGCCGTTGACACGGAAGCAAGTAACTTGGAAGAGTCCGTGAAGGGCAAACTCGTCATGATGGAAGAGAAGAGCCTGCGACCGGAAGCAGTACAAGCCGAATCAGAAGGTACCGGCAGGATAGAAGCACCTTGCTTTGATGGTAGCTCACCCCTATCCGTATTTTAAGTCCAATTCGAGACGGAAGCAAACAGAAACGGATGGGACTATGAGGAGAGGGCATTGGAACTGGTTTTGGCGTTGAAAGGTGCCGCCGCTGAGACTCTAGTAAACATGCCAGCCAGCCGCAGAAACAACTATAGTGATTTAATGGTGGCGTTACAGCGTGAATTTGGCGACGAGCACGAAAGAGAACTGTACTCTATGGAGTTGTGGTGCCGTGCGCAAAAGGGTAATGAGTCACTGCAAGCCCTTGTAGTGGAGGACGACAGATTAGTGCAGCCCACATGCCCGGGAGAAAACCGTCCACTCGTAGACAATTGTAAGACCGAGGCATGTGTAAATGGTATACGCGCCGATGATGTCGGATCGGCGGTGTGGACTGCACGAGGGACAGTCCTCGAAGAGACAGTGACCATTGTACTAGCCCAGGAGATAGCTTGCATGATTTCTACAGCACAAGCGAGAAAAGTGCGAGGAGTGGAAATCGCGGAGGAAAAAGGACGCCTTTTGCATAAATTTAAAAAGTTGTTAAGGCAAGTTGTGGCAGAAGCCGGACGAAAGGTCAAGCTGAGGCTTCTCAACTGTGGAAAGAGCGGTCACGTCCCGAAGAAACTGGAACGCGCCACGAGGAAGGTCAAGATCCGATTTACCATCAAACGGGCGGGAGACCAGCCATCATCATCATCAGCGGGGCAAGTGCTGGTTTCCTAGAAGCGAGATCCCCACAAGGTCTAGTAAAGCGAAGTCGAGGTCAGCTGATATAAGTCGGACGCACTTTTGGAGCGGATAACAACAGCAGGTCCTTTGTATTGCCAGAAACCGGTATATTCTCGTCGAGACGGATTACTTCAGCTAATGGCCGGAAGTGTATGCCATACCCAATCAAGAGGCGAACACAATAGAAAAGGTTTTGTGAGCCACTGGGAATGCTGCTACTAGGTGCCAATAGAGCTACACTCCGAGGCAGAAGTTCGAGCCAGCCGTATTCAAGGGAATGTGTGAGGTGTATGGAATGGTAGAACAATTTGGTCGAAGCCTGGAGGAATACTCGAGAAAAGTAGTGAGCAAGCAACAAAGAGATTGGGATGAACACATTTCGAGGTATGTACTGGCGTATCCATCTGCGATGCATGATCCCACAGCTAGATCAACCGTCAAGGTTATTTACGGGAGAGGAGATAATGAGCCTATTCGGGACGAACAGGCTTAAGTGGGCGGCAGTGTTACGAAAATGGAAATGGTGTTGTTAAAATAATAAGCAAAAGCTCCAAAAACAACACAATGGACTTGATCACGCATAAAAACAAAAGCTCCAAAAACAAAACAATGCAGTTGTTCACGTGATCAACGAATGAGTAAGCATATAGCAACAAAAACAACAGACCGATGAATAAACAAAAAAATATAGCAACAACGTCCGTGTATAAAAAAATATAGCAGAAAGACAAACAAACAAAACAACAACAACTCAAGAGGATACCTATTGGGCGCAAAGATTCTTGGCATAGGGAAATCTCTGATTTAAGTATTATGTTAATAAGTCAAAGGAATAAATACAGGCGGAAATATCAGAGATGTATGGATACTGATACTAGAATTCAATTGAAGTGCATTTTGCGCCAATTAAATAATTTGATTGATTTTCATCTTAACAGGGACAGGAATAATTCGTGGACGAAGTTTATTGGGAATTTGCCTCCGGGCTCGAAAAAGTTTTGGAAATTGGCGAGAGTCCTAAGGACCAACAGAAAGTCATTTGCTGACCTTCAAGTAAACGGTGAGGTTTTGAAAACAGGCTCTGAAAAGGCGAATGCGTTGGCAGACGTGTTCGCAAATTCACATTCTATCACTTTGAATAATTGTTCGCCTATGGACTCGGCTGTCTCAGAATATATTCATAATCTAAACGACAGAATTTTTGATAGATATTATATAGAACTCACCGATTTAATGGAAATTAAATCGTTTGTGATGTTACTAAAGAATAATAAGGCGCCGGGTTTGGATGGCATTAATAGCATCATTCTCAAGAATATGCCTGATTATTTTTTTGAGACTTTAAGTAAACTTTTCAACTCCCGTTTATCGGAAGGTTATTTTCCTAAGATTTTTATGAGGGCTAAAGTAATCCCAATTTCTAAGCCGGGGAAGGATCCTAAATTACCCTCCAGCTATAGACCCATCAGCATTCTAAGTTTATTGGACAAGGTGTTTGAGAAAGTAATCAGCAAAAGAATAATATTATTAACCCGCAACAGTTTGGATTTCGCAGTGGGCATTCTACTGTACATCAACTGAAAAAAGTTGTTAATTATCTTGAGTGCGACAAAAGGAATCGAAAGAGTACTGGTGTTATTTTTCTGGATATCGAAAAGGCTTTCGATTCTATTTGGCATGATGGTCTGCTTTTTAAACTCGGTACATTCAATTTTCCAACATATCTGCAGAAAATTATAAAGAGTTTTTTGGATCAACGCTCTTTTGTTGTATCTATGGATAACCTGCTGTCTAGTGATCGGCGAATACCTGCGGGTCTTCCGCAGGGGTCAGTATTATCTCCAACTCTTTACTCGATCTACATATCAGATATTACCGTTCTCAGGAATCACGAAATGGCTTTTTACGCAGATGATAGTGCTTTCATTTGCAGTGGTAAGGTGTCGAATGCAATAGTTAAAAGAATGGAGGATAGTGTGAAACTAGCCCATAAATACTTCGACAAGTGGAAAATAAAAGTTAATGATAGTAAAACACAGGCTATAATATTTCCATATAATAGGTCGCTAAAACGTACAAGACATGTTTACTCTCGGGGAGTTATGATACCACTTAGTGATAATGTTAAATATTTAGGAATTATTTTAGATAAGAAATTATCATTTAAACGGCATTTGGAATATATTTGTGAGAAGGCAGTCAGGTGCGGTAGAGCCCTTTACCCTCTACTTAACAGAAGATCTAAACTGAATTGTAAGAATAAGATTCTCTTGTACGGAATGTGTATTCGGCCTATTATTACATATGCGTGCCAGGTATGGTTCTTTAAAGCTTCTAGAACGTATAGAAAAAAACTTCAGGTAATACAAAATAAAAATTTGAAAATAATACATGGTCTGAACCCCAGATACTCTACTGATTTGCTGCACAGTAACTTTAGTCACGTATTGATTGAATTATTCGCAAGGGAACTGACTCTGTCATTTAGTAAAAAATGCAGAACGTCTACATATGGATTAATAAGAAATTTACTGAATGTCCACTAGATCTCTTTTTACTGAAAGAGCCAATTTCTTACGACTTTTTAAGATTGTGCAAGGTTTTTTTATGACAACTTTTCCTTAATTCTGTGATTTTTTATTAGTTTATTTATTTAATTATCAAGTTTTTGTTTGTTGTAATACTTTAAGTAAAATCTCAAAACAATGTTATAAATTTTAGAAAAGATTTCAATAAAGATTAAAAAAAAAAAAAGTACTTACAATCTTTTTCGCAAATCATTTGAATCCCAGATTCTAAACGAGGTAAACATTTATTTTGTGAGTGATCATATTGTGATAAATTAAAAACAAAAAAAAAAAAAAAATGCCACCTAAAAAATCTTCGCTTTCTAAACGCACAAAAAGTGCAGTTAATTTACAATCACAAAGGGCTGACGAAACTCCCGAAGAACGTATAGGTCGTCTGAGTGTTGAAAGGTCTAGAGCCTCCACATCTAGAGCTGCTGAGACTCCAGTTCAACGTGATGAACGTTTAGGTTAGGTTAGGTTAGTGTGGTAGCTTTATACCAAAAGCTCACTTGAGCACGCATAGCGACCCGTTGTGGCGCCACAGGTGAACGCAGTCCCTCCCTCCGAGCCAATGAGGGAGAAGTTGGTCAGCGCAAGGGCTGCACATTTAAAGCACGACTACCCCATGCTGGAAAACCAGCCAGAAAGTTTGATAAACGAGGCTATGTTCTTGACGTCAATGGACGATAGCTCCGTCAAGCTAACGAGGGTTGCAGAGCCAAATAACCTATATCTGCATCTCTCAAGAGATGGGCATTGACATAGCAAGTGGATAACAGTCTCCTCTTCCTCAGCGGATCTGCATCCACGGCAGAAATCGTTAAATGGGAGTCGCATTCTTTCCGCGTGTCTACCCATAACACAGTGACCTGTAAGCATGGCCACTGTGATCGAGATGATGTTACGACCAAGTCCATGTAACTGGTTGGTGCGCCTTCTATCCATTGAGGGTCAAGTGGGCCTAGCGGTGGAGCAGTTCTCCTCATTGATCCAGGATAGGTTGGCGTCCCGGGAGAATTACCGCGCGATGGCCAGTTTGAACGAGGTAAGTGGCATTCCCAAGTTGATTGAAGACGATTCCGGAAGAAGTGCGCCAGCCCTGGCTAGCTCGTCTGCTCTGCAGTTTCCCGGAATGTCGCAGTGTCCGGGGACCCAAATAAGTGTCACACTGAATCGCCCAGAAAGAAGGTTGAGGCAGCGGCGGCATTCCCTAACGATCCTAGAATTATCCGCAACGTTCGATAGAGACTTTATCGCAACCTGGCTATCAGAAAAGATTGAGATGCGGGTGAAAGGAGCTCCGTGTGCGAGGATCCACTGTGCGGCCCGGTAGATGGCCATTACCTCCGCCTGGAACACGCTGCAATAGTCCGACAGCCGGAGTGAAATATTCAAGTCCAATCTCCCAGAGTAGACTCCGCTGCCCACCCCGCAATCGAATTTGGAGCCGTCGGTGTATACATCCAGGAGTTCCGGGGGGACGGTCATATCATAGGTCCAATCGCTTCTGCTCGGGATCAGGAAGTTGAAACCCCTTTCAAAACAGTATTCCACAGGGAGATAATCGATATCCGGCGGGGCCACCGGGTCAATCTCCAAAATAGAGGAGTGACCAGAGGGAACGACGCGCCAACGAGACAGGGCATTAAGTCTTGTCGCAGTGAACTCAGCCACCTGCTTAGCGAGGAGCTCAGTAGGAAGCCAGTTAAGCATAGCGAACAGGGCCTTTGTCGGGGTGGTGCGTACAGCACCAGCACCTTCTGACTCCGTCCAGGAGTCTGACATTGTGCCGCTTGTCCAGAGCAGTCCAGCAGAAGGCAACACCGTATAGGAGGTTGGGTTCGATGACTGCAGAGTAGATCCAGCGACCCCATCTAGATCCGACTGCTCTGCCGCAATAGTAGGCAGCAGAGGCCGCTTTTCGAGCCCTGGCAGCCAGATTTGCCCTCCAGCTAAGTTTGGGATCGAGGATCAGGCCCAGATATTTAACCTGGGGACTCAGCGTGAGCCTGGTCCAGTTTATACTAGGGAGGGTGAAGGCCGGGACCTTGTATCTCCTAGTAAAAAGAATTGTATCTGTCTTGGAGGGATTAACGGATAATCCAAAAACTCCGCACCAGTCCAGTATAATTGATAGCGCCAAGTTTAGTTTGTCAGACAGAGTCTGCGGACATATTTCCGACGCAGTTATGGCAGTATCGTCAGCGTAGGCTATGGCGTTATTACCAGAGGACTGAAGTCTTCTCAGGAGTGAGTTGACTGCGAGATTCCAGAGAAGGGGAGATAGAACACCGACTTGTGGTGTTCCTCTGCAGACAATTCTCTGACACTGAGGCCCCCACTATGGAGGTTATTATTCTTGATTTGAGGAGGAGCTCAGTAAACCTGACCAGATTCTGATCCAGGTTGAGAGAATTAAGAGCCCTAACTATAGCGTCCGGGTTGACGTTATTGAATGCACCCTCAATGTCCAGGAAAATGGCCAGAGTGTATTCTTTAACGTGCAAGGACTTTTCCACCCGAGAGATAAGGGAGTGCAGTGCAGTCTCCACTGATTTACCCCTCGTGTAGGCATGTTGGGATGGGGATAGAAGTAGTGGATCAATCGAGGCCCTAATGTGAACATCAGGGACTCTTTCCAGTATCTTCAGAAGAAAGGAACAAAGGCTGATTGGTCTATATTCACCCGCCTTATTGTGGGATGGTTTCCCAGCCTTGGGAATAAAGATTACCCTAGATATTCTCCAGCTCCACGGGATATAGAGGAGCCTAAGACTAGCGTCATAGATGGCAAGCAGCCAGGGGAGAACAATTTCCTCTCCATGCTGAATGTCACCTGGAATAATACCATCCGGTCCTGGGGACTTGAATGGTTTAAAGGATCTAATGGCCCACTGCACTTGGCCTGGGTTAAGAGTCAGGGGAGAGTAGTCCCTAGACGGCGGTGCCGTAACCTGATAGAGAGCCTGACCTCCAAGGGTGACACTCCCCGGAAAATGTGTGTCAAGGAGAAGTTCAAGGGTCTCTGAACTAGACTCGGTCCAGCTGCCGTCAAGCCGTTGGATGCATTCTAGAGACCTGTGTGTGGAACTCAGAATTTTGCGCAGACGGCTCGTCTCGGCAGAGGTTTCTACGCTCGCGCAGTAGTTCCTCCACGAAGCCCTCTTCGCCCGCCTTACAGCGTATTTAAGTTCCCTCTTTTTGGCTTTGTAAAGTGCCCATTCACCGGTGGCCTTTGCTCTATTGAAGAGTTTGCCACTGGATCGACGGAGATCCTCGATCTCCTGGTTCCACCAGGGCGGTTTGGGCTTACCTCTGTGGACAGAGGTATTGACGGAAGATACGGCCGCCGACTTAAGTGCTGCGGTCAGTGTGTCCGTAGCCCTATCCATATCCAAACGGGTGGCAATGATCGGAGGGGTTGCAGGAAGGCAGTCACGCAACCTCTCCTTAAAAGTGGTCCAGTTGGTCTTTTTTCTATTGACCGAAAGGGTCTCTCTATGTGAAGACTCTACCGTGTCAATGTTGAATGTGATGTACCTGTGGTCCGAAAAGGAGCATTCCGCAGATACATACCAGTCCCTAATGTAATCAGAGAAATCAGCGCTAATCAAGGTGATGTCCAACACCTCCTTCCTGTTCGATGTAAGGAAGGTTGGTTCATTACCCCGATTGGCTATAACTAACTTATTACTAATAATAAAGTCAAGTAGGCACTCACCACGATCATTGATGTCGGTGCTTCCCCATATTGTATGGTGAGCGTTGGCGTCTGTTCCAATGATTACCGGAATCCCACATAGTTGCGCATCTGCTGATGAACGTTTAGAAAGGGAAAGAATACGATTGCAAAGAGCAGTAGCTGCAAAAACACCAGATCAACGAGATGTACGTGTAGAAAGAGATAGACTACGAGCATTAACATCTAGAGCTGCTGAAAGACCTGATCAACTTGATACACGGCTTAAACGAAAACGATCCCAATCATCAAGGTCAAGAACTGATGAGACGCCGGATTAACGCGATGTACGCCTGAAAGAAGAGAGGCTACGAGCATCAACATCTAGAGCTGCGGAGACACCAGATCAACGTGATGCACGTGTAGAAGGAGAGAGGATACGAGCATCAACATCTAGAGCTGCTGAGACACCTGATCAACGTGATGCACGTCTTAGAAGAAAACGATCCCAATCATCAAGATCAAGAACTGATGAGACGCCGGATCAACGCGATGTACGCCTAGAAGGAGAGAGACTACGAGCATAAACATCTAGAGCTGCCGAGACGCCGGATCAACGTATTACTCGAATTCAGAGTCAGCGACGTAGAGCTGCAGCATTAATATCAACCGAAACTTTGAATGAACGAAACGAACGTCTTGATAATCAAAGAATACGACAATCTGCTTTAAGAGCTGTTGAGATATCTGAGGAACAAGATGAACGCCGTGATATCGATAGGAGTAGCGAAGCACACCGGGTTTTAGATAGTTTTTGTATAAAAATGTGCTTTTACAAACAGGATCTCAAACAAAACAAAATTTCTTTTAAACGAAGTAGAGATCCTATTAATTAATAAAAAAAACAGAAAATAATATTAATTTGCAGTTATGTGATTTTTGTAATAAAACGGTGTGCTTTTATCCAAATTCCACTGTATATAGTATACCTATCTTTATCATCCGTGGTGGCCATACGTTCGTCCTGTGACATTTTTCCTGGAGGCACTGTCGGTGGGCTCTATGTGAAAGTTGTATCTTTTGTAGCCCTTATGAAATGCCCAAAGCCGAAGGTCAACGCACTATTGAAATTTGCCAGGTGATTTAAGGATTCTTGATTGACTACGATATACTGATTGACTTCGATATATGTATCTGTCCAATTTGATGGTGTGATTATGTTGTTTAGATCCGAGCGATCAACCACTGTCCTTCAGTATATCGCTGTATTTGATGTTCGTTTCTGTTTTCCACACAACTAGACGTCTGGAACAGGCTCCAAAGTTTAAGTATTTATCTGTAATTGTTACTTATGGCATTATAAAATTTTTTATTTTATTAATTAACTTTTTTGCGTTTCTCTTTTGCGGTTTAATTTTACTGTCGATTAATTGCAAATAATAAATATTTTTAGCTGATTACACAATTAAATATTTTGATATATGTATGTAGTATATGTATGTAGTTCATCATAAAATGTTTACATTCTTTTAAAGTTAAGGATTATTACTTTATTAAATTTGGAAATGAAGATTATTTGTTTTTCTGCCGTATTTTAGTAATTGTTATTATATTAACATTGTAAAAGTTTACCGTTGTTAAATACTGGTTTTATCACGGTTTTCTTTTGTGCATTTTCATACTTCATATTAGTAAGAGCTTTTACTTTTAAGTATTACATATTATTAAAAATTAAGAATTGTTACTCTCTAAGCAACTAGCAATAGAATAAGTCGTCTTTAGTGGAAATAAAGAATTTGAACAAAAAAATTAAAATAAATATCGGGTCCGCCATCTAACGTTTTTTTTCAACTAGTGCTTATTTCGTGAATGGTAACACTTAGCTCTTGTCTGATTTGACAGATAATTAGTTTTATCCTTCCGCTGAACGAATATGGTTGCGTATAGGCTTGAACAACGCTGGGAATGCGACATTACTTTGAAAATCATGGTAATGTTGCAGAATGTGTGCGAAAATTGCGTACGGATTTTGGCAGATCGTTATCGGGCCATGTTGAACGAATTTTTGTTCACAAAAATTGAAGAGGAGGATATTGGCAACATTTGGTTTCAACAGGACGGCGCTACGTGCCACACAGCCGAAGCTGCACTCGATGTTTTGAGCCCTATTTTTGAAGATCGCATTATCAGCCGCAGAGCTGATGTCGTTTGGCCACCTCGGAGCTGCGATTTGACACCGTTGGACTATTATTTGTGGGAGCCGTCAAAGATAAGTGTTACGCCGACAAGCCAGAGACAATTGACGCTTTAAAGGACAATATTCGTGAATCCATTGGTGAAATACAGCTGCACACAATCGATAATGTGCTTAAAAATTGGACCGATCGTGTAGGCTACTGCATGGCCAGCCGAGGCAGCCATTTGAATGAAATTATTTTCCATTATTAACCGGAAGGATTGTAATAAATAAAAAAAGAAATTTGAGAAAATATTCAGTGGTTTTTTTTAAAGCATTTTCAAAAAAAAAGTTATTTGGCGGACTCTTTACATACGCTGCTGTTGGGTTTATTACAATATATTTTATTTCATTACGTGTATAACATCTGAAATTGGTAAGTTTTATGTTATTTCAAAAGGGTAAATAAAAGCATAATAATTAGACATGGAAAATAGTAAGTCATGCACAGAGGAGCAGCTTTTTTCTTGAGGAAAAAGAATTTTAACGCGCTAGATGATATTGAAATTTATCATCATAAATTCATTGCGTGTGGACGTGTTTTTTAACATTCCAAAAAAATATATTAATTTAAAAAAAAGTAAAAGAAACTAAAATAATATTTGATGAAAAATAAAACAATTTTTTGTTTATTGCGTCAAAATACGGAAAACCTTATTAATAAAATATTTGAAGTAATTTTACTGCTGTAACGGTACAAACAACCGTAATTTTGTATGATCTAAAATATGTATTAATCTATTTTTAATTATGAAGAGTATTCAGTGGAAATATAAAATTTACCACACATAATCTGTTCCTTAACAATATTATTATTGGTAAGTGAATAGGAAGCCAAAAACTGTGCTATACATGTGTCAGCATCTGTTAGGGCAGTGTTACCGCCGCCACTGTAGTTCAATTATTTATTTAATACATATTGTTTTTCCTTATTGCTTACTCCTTTTATTTGTCCCTTTGCTTAATACATAGAATATACTATATATACTATTAAATATATAATATATATAAATCCATATAGCTGAATAACGGTTCTGAAGTTATGTCGACTTTCGTATAAAAATCAACAACATCGTTTTTTCTGTGCTTATTAACGGATTTAGTTAGTGAAAAACAAATTTTTTTAAAGCGCTAAAATATTTGCCGAAATATTTTGTAAAACAATTTAATAAATTGAATTAAAATAAAAGATATCTTGCTGCTCTTAAAAGTTGTTTCGTCTAACTAATTTCGAAGCCAACATTTCTTTAAAAAACTTTATTTAAAATTAAGGAAAATAAGAATAATTTCAAAACCTCGAAGATAATTATTGACAGTAACACCTTAAGTGAAATAGTGTCTCAAAATTAAGCACTTTGTTTGCACAAAATTGGGGCATAAGAAAATAAAATCAAGTTTCGAATAAAATAAACTGAATGATATCAAAAACGGATTTCAATTGTAACAAATGTCAACAAAAAGACACGGAGGTTTACTCTACACGATGTGCGTACGGTAAATAATCTTGGACTACATATCGATACTTGCGGTTGTGAAAAACGTTATGACGTGTTGCACGAAAAGTAAAATAATATTTTGCCCTTGAAGCGCCTAAAGAGAAAAATATACTGTCGCCCGAAAATAACAGAGCTATACAAATCCTAGAAGCCTCTGCGCTCAGAAAAAATCACCAATTCGAAGTAGGTTTACTATGGAAAGATGAAGTCCCACAATTGCCGGAGAGTTATAGCGCCGCGTGCCATAGATTAGAATGCCTTAAAAAGAAGTTTAAAAAGGATACCAAATTACAAAACACGATGCAAATCGAAATCGATAAATTAATTTTTAAAGATTATGCTAGAAAGGTGTTGGATTCTGAAATGTTTTCCTACCCCGGCCGTACATGGTATTTACCAATATTTGTGGCCCTTAATCCAAATAAACCAAACAAAGTTCGCCTCGTTTGGGACGCAGCAGCTAAATCAAAACAAAAATTCCTTAATGACTTTCTTATTTGTGGCAAGTGGCAATTTGTGGAGACATAGCGGAAATGTTCCATCGAATTAATGTAAAATAAGAGGATATGGACGCTCAGCGGTTTTTGAGGTTCGACAATTTAGATAACCAACTGTGACCATGCGTGTATGTCGTGAAAGCTCTCACTTTTGGTATTAGCTGTGCACCCTGCATTGCTCATTTCTTCAGAAACAAAAACGCTGAGGAATTTAAACATTTATATTCCCGGGTTGTCAAAGCAATTCAACACTACCACTATATGGATGATTTCATTGACAGCGTTGACAGCGTGGAAGAAGCAAAAGACCTTGCGCTCCAGGTGAAGATGATTCACTCCGCAGCTGGGTTTCGTATGAGAAATTGGGTAACCAATTCTGACTTCGTACGAAAATACCTATCGGAGGACGGCTTGGAGACACAGGCTTCCTTCAAAGCAGTGAAAAAAATTTTGGGATTGTATTGGGAATCAAACAACGACGTATTTCAATATAATTCTAGATTTTCGAGGCTCCGAAGAGATGTGTTTCACACTGAAGTGAACCCCACAAAAAGAGAAGTACTTCAAGTCCTCATGTCGATTTTTGACCCCTTAGGATTGCACCACTACACTATTGGCCTAAAGATATTACTTCAAGATATATGGCGCTCAGCATTAAAATGGGACGATGAACTGACCGAAGAGCTCTATGTAAAATGGCGTTTGTGGCTCTCCAATCTGTGTAAAATATCAGCTATCAGCATTCCCAGATGTTACTCCAAACTCCTAAGAATGACACCCGAGGTCCAACTTCATACCTTTGTCGATGCGGGTGAAAATGCATATGCTGCAGTGAGTTATTTTCGCGTAGAATATAATGGCAAAGATGACGTGTCAATTGTGGCAGCAAAATCTAAGGTAACCCCATTAAAACCAATATCGATACCCAGGTTGGAACTTCAGGCAGCACTGCTAGGTGCACGTTTAGCTGCGAAAATTCGAAATTCAACACGCCTTCAATGCAGAGAGTGTTTTTATTGGTCCGATTCAAAGAATGGTTATCCATGGACCCAAAAAACTTTAAAGCGTTCGTGATGTATCGTGTTGGAGAAATTCTAGAATCTACAAACTTAAATCAATGGAATTGGGTGCCATCCAAATCTAACACTGCAGACCTTGCCACTAAGACCGGTCTACCCAACAACGATTTGTGGCTCCACGGTCCGGATTTTCTTAAATGTGGTCAAAATATGTGGCCCAAATGTCCAGATTTAGGTGATCCAAATAAAGAAGAAGTGCGGAATCATTTACTGCTTATTAACAAATCTACAAGCATTACAATCAACATTGAATATTTTTCAAATTGGAAGTGGCTCTATATGGCACTTGCGAATTTCATGCTTTATATTGAAAAATTAAAAGCTAGAATACGAGGAGGCAAAACGGTCCAAGGTATAAGCTTGGAAAATATACTAAACGCAAAATCTGTTTTATATAGGTATGCCCAATCTTACGAGTTCTCTGAAGAAATATGGTGTCTTAAAAATTAAAAATAAATATGTTCTAAAAGTCGTCTTAAACAATTAAATATTTACTTCGATAATAACGGACTTTTACGTATAAACGGTAGAGCCAGGTCTTTAAATTGCAATAACGCCATAATCTTACCACAATGCTATTATATAACATTTTTATTGGTTCGCAACTATCACGAAAGTTTTCATCATTGCCTGCACGAAGCCACAATATGCAAAATTAAATCAGAATTTTACATCCCAAAGCTAAGAGTTGTCTACAAAAACGTTCGTTCAAAATGTCAACAATGCAAGAATCAATCGGCTGCACCACAACCACCGTTAATGGCATCTTTACCAACAGCAAGGCTTGCTAGCTTCGAACGTCCGTTCACCTATGTAGGCATTGATTTCTTTGGCCCATTATTTGTAGCAGTAGGCAGACGCAGAGAGAAGAGATGGGGTGTGTTATTCACATGCCTAACAATACGTGCAATTCGCGTTGAGGTCGTTCACAGTCTTGACACAAGTTCGTGCATCATGGCCATTCAAAACTTTATAAGTCGTCGTAGCTCTCCCAGAGAGATATATACTGACAATGGCACGAATTTTAAATCTGTCGAAAAAATTCTTCGTGAAGAAATGCGAAACCTCGACCTGCATCAAGGCTTTTTAAAATATAATGAAATTAAATGGCTATTCAATCCTCCGGCAGCACCGCATATGGGAGGCGCATGGGAAAGGCTGGTGCGCACAGTGAAGACAACGCTTTACGCTATGAACCCTGCATTCAGATTTAATGACGAGACATTGAGAAGCGCTCTATGTTGAGTTTATGATAAATTCCCGGCCTTTAACATTTATTGCTCTGGATTCAGGTGAAGACGACGCCCTTACACCAAACCACTTACTACTCGGTTCTGCTGATGGTTATAAACCCCTATGTAAAATCAACTACGATCTTCGTCAATGGTGGCACCAAACACAGCAGTTTGCAAACCATTTTTGGAGACGATGGGGTCGGGAGTATGGCCCAAATTTAATCCGACGAACAAAGTGGTTCGCAAAGGTAAAACCACTATCTGTAGGCGATATAGTCTTAATAGTGGACGACACACTTCCCCGCAATAGTTGGCCCAAGGGAGTCATAGTAGACACAGTTAGCGCAAAAGATGGTCAAATTCGTCGTGTAAAAGTCAAGACAAGTTCCGGCACGTTTGAAAGGCCAGTCACCAAAATCGCAAGCTTACAACCCCTAGTTCGCTTGCAAGGGGGGGGAATGTTACCGCCGCCACTGTAGTTCAATTATTTATTTAATACATATTGTTTTTCCTTATTGCTTACTTCTTTTATTTGTCCCTTTACTTAATACATAGAATATACTATATATACTATTAAATATATAATATATATAAATACATATAGCTGAATAAATAGCTGAATAACGGTTCTGAAGTTATGTTGATTTTCGTATAAAAATCAACAACATCGTTTTTTCTGTGCTTATTAACGGATTTAGTTAGTGAAAAACAAAGTTTTTTAAAGCGCTAAAATATTTGCCTAAATATTTTGTAAAACAATTTAATACCCCATTCTAACTTATGAAATCTAGTACTTATGAGATTTCGAGCCAAATCTAGTTGATTTTAACTAGATTTCCCATACAAAACAAAATCTACTTATTTAGTAGATTTCGGCAAAATCTACTCAAAATCTAGTAAAAATAGAAATGCAACTATGTGTTTTGCCAAATAGTACTTAAAAATACAACGCTGCGCAGGAAAAAAATGACAGTTCAATTTAAAAAAAAGTACCCATTCCATTCTGCTAAAGGGTCCGCTTTAAAAAAAAACTACTGAATATTTTCTCAAATTTCTTTTTTTATTTGAAAGTACAATCCTTCCGGTTAATAATGGAAAATAAATGATTATGCGTTTTCGCTTCGCTAAGTGGGCCTGCGATCGACTTACAGAAGATGCCGATTTTGGCAAAAAAAATCATCTTTTCAGATGAAGCTCATTTTGATCTTGGCGGGTATGTAAACAAGCAAAATTTTCGCATTTGGGGCACAGAAAACCCGCACGCATACATTGAAAAGCCGACGCACCCAAAACGAGTCAGTGTTTGGTGCGGAATTTGGTCCAGAGGCATAATTGGGCCACCTCGGAGCTGCGATTTGACACCGTTGGACTATTTGTGGAGTGCCGTCAAAGATAAGTGTTACACCGACAAGCCAGAGACAATTGGCGCTTTAAGGACAATATTCGTGAAGCCATTGGTGAAATACAGCTGCACACAATCGATAATGTGCTTAAAAATTGGACCGATCGTGTAGGCTACTGCATGGCCAGCCGAGGCAGCCATTTGAATGAAATTATTTTCCATTATTAACCGGAAGGATTGTACTTTCAAATAAAAAAAAGAAATTTAAGAAAATATTCAGTAGTTTTTTTTAAAGCATTTTCAAAAAAAAAAGGTTATTTGGCGGACCCTTACAACAATTTGATTATAACACTTTTCTTGTTTTCAATCGAGAGAGGCTAGGTTCACATTATAGTATTGAAAAATATTGTATTTTTGTTTTCAGATGTCTCTTTTGCTCATACAGTGGCGACAATTTAAACGTCTATTAAATTGTCCCTATAAATTACTTAACTGATGTTTATTGGACCAGGTTTTCTAACAGTTTCCTACTCTCTGTAAGTCGTTGCTTTTTATTTAGGATATTAAAATATTAAAACATTTAAAAATAATTTTATTGGGTATTAACAATTACTTAATCCGAGTTTTAGAAGTCGCCGTAGTCTAGTAGGTAGTGTGTTGGCTTATTAGACGTAAAGCCAGACATCAAAACAAAATACAAAAAGTATTCATACGGCGATTTCCTCTCAGCAGATTTCTGGCAAAAACTCTGAGAGTAAATAAAATTGATATGAAAAGTTTCTCAAAAAAATCTGTCGTTCGGAGTCGACTTTAAACTGTAGGTCCCGCCACTTATGTATAAAATTAACACACACAACATAAGTGGTGTGAGAAACTAGGTCAATAATCCTGACTGAAGGGTTGCAATGACCAATTATGTATGTATTGTACTTTCAAATAAAAAGAGAAATTTGAGAAAATATTCAGTAGTTTTTTTTAAAGCATTTTCAAAAAAAAAAGTTATTTGGCGGACCCTTTATTTAGCAATTGTATGTAGTAATACATTTGCATTATTTTTTAAATCTTATATTCTACAAATGCTGACGTTTTTTTTTTGCACCAACATTATTTCTGATTGGATCTTATTTGGTCATGATGAAAACGATTCTAAATGTCATATATTTTTCATTTTTGTTTGGTATTAAACTAAATTTTTAAATATTATTTTCTTTTAAATTTCAGTCAGCTGTTTTTGTTATTAAAATGAAATCTTGCTACTGTCAAATAAACCCAGTCTAAACGTTCTAGATTTTGAGCAAGATTTGAATTCTAATCTACTAGATTTCGCTGTAGTGTAAATGGGCTATAATAAATTGAATTAAAATAAAAGATATCTTGCTGCTCTTAAAAGTTGTTTCGTCTAACTAATTTCGAAGCCAACAGGCAGTGTTACACGTTCAATATATGTATGTATAGTGCGATATTTGGATCGCGATCCATTAAAATGGATTGATTTAGTATTTATCGCATCAGTATTGTTACGTTTTAACCTTTTTAAAAACGTTAAAAATATGAGTTCGTAGATTGCAAATAAAATAAAAATAAATATGAGTTTAATTTTGAATCAATTCTTTATTATTCGCACAATTCCGTGTACCACCTTTTGAAATTGATTTACACAATAACAATTTAATTGTTATTCTTCTTTTACTTTTACTATTATTCTGCACACGCAACGTGTCGTCTTCACACACGACTTACTGAATTCTAACAGATTCCTCACGTATCATCTTCACACACGAATTCAAACTGACTCACTGAATCCCTCGTTGCTTGCTCTGTCTCGCCTTTTATATCCCAAGGGTCAGCAGTCTGACGTATGCACTTGAAGGAGAATGTCTTCGAGAAATATCCAAAAATGTAAACATCTCATCATCATTGTTGTTTGTGTATCTTGTTTACGTTCGTCCAGGCAGAGTTGTTGTTGTTTTGTTTATTTGTCTTTCCGCTATATTTTTTTATACACTGACGTTGTTGCTATATTTTTGTTTATTCATCGATCTTGTAAACTAGTCCATTGTTTTTGTTGCTATATTTTTACTCACTCGTTGATCACGTGAACAAGTCCATTATTTTGTTTTTGGAGCATTTGTTTATGATTTTATACATGATCAAGTCCATTGTGTTGTTTTTGGAGCTTTTGTTTATTATTTTAATAACACCATTTCCATTTTCGTAACAATATCTTCTATTTATAAAAATGTTTATCTTTTTCACATGCAAACGCTGATTTTTCTGTACTGCTTATTTTAACCTTGGGAAATCCCTTTATATTTAAATCAAAAATGAAGTGATTCGTGTATTTGAAGAGTTAAAGAGTTAAAAACATTAATTCCATTTAGATTTTGTTAAGAGTGATACTGTTTGTTATAAAAAAAATACGCTAAAACGTTTTTTCGTAAGAAGCAACCCATAGTTTTCTTATATTTGGACGCAACGTTCGTAATGTCGTGCAGTGTTAACGAGACATAAGTGGACAACAGAATAGTCGTTGTAATACAGTGTCGCGCTGCAAGTTGTCAAATACCTACATAATGTGAGTGTCGTGTGATTGACGTTTAAAAGGAGACGTACAAATAAATTCGTCAATCGCAGCGTTCGTTTCCTAAAATGTCATCGGATGACGAATTATTGCTTTCGACATCGTGTACAATTTTATTAAGAAAAAAAAAGGAAAATATGAAAAGAAAGAAAAAGCTTTGGATGAAAAGTTGGTGTTAAAAACGGAATCATTTATCACATGAAAAAAAAAATTCAAATTGTTTTCTTTTTTCGGCAGAGTGGTGATGGGTATACCACAGATGGGTCTAAGTTAGGTGGATGTACAGGTGCTGGGGTTTTCTGTAGGGAACTCGGTCTTGAACTCCACTTCAGCTTGAATGATGACTGCAGCGTTTTTCAGGCGGAGATTTTCGCAATACTGAAGGCTATTGAGGCCATAGCTGGTGGCCCATCTTCTTATTCGGAATCTTACATGATCTTCGTTGACAGTCAGGCTGCTGACTTTTGGACCAGACCGTATCAGTCTATGCTGAGTTCCGGGTCATAGCGGAATACTGGGCAATGAGACGGCGGATGCCCTCGCTAGGTTAGGTTCGCTTTCATGGGGCGATTTAATAGTAAATCGTGACCCCCCAGTCTGCCACCTCTACGGCCCCATCAATGGATGAGTCGGGGAGGAAGAGCAGAGGCGCTGGGGGAACGGATCGGGTTGTTCTGTCTCTAGATGTCTATGGCCTGCTGTGGACAGTAAGAGAATAGATTGGCTGCTGGGCTTGATTAAGGCCAGCTTAAGGTTGGTTGCCGGTTTTATCACGGGGCACTGCGAGATTAGGTCGCTGACGGGGATCTGAAACAGATCCCAGCCGGACTATTGTAGGTTGAGGACCCTTGGCAGGGCCTTCTTTGAGAGCTTGAATTCTGTGTCGAGAGCCGACATCAAGGCTCTTCACAGGTTCATTAGTAGCTTGGGCTGGTTGAGAGGTGCTAGGGCTTCATAAGTGTAGTCGCGCTCTTCCCCTTTTTGTTTGTGTCTGTTTTCTTTCTGTGTGATTCCTCCGCTTCCCATTCCCTCCCCCCTTACCTACATGCCCTCCTTTCATCCTATTCCCTCTATTTCCTTCCCCCTCTCTAAGGACGTTCTACAATGGGTCAATTTCTACCTCCGGGTACTGTACTTGTCTTAACTGACAAGTACACGTCCTCTAACCTAACCTAACCTTCGTCTCTATTGCTATATTCATCCAGTTTTACATTCTACAACGGCGGTAAACATTGGTATTTTGCAATTAATTTTAATATAATTTTTTTTTCGTCTTTACATTTCTCCATGACGTCAAGAATATTTAGCTTGTAAAAATACAATAGCAAATAAATTATACACACACACTATTCACAACAATAAACATATTTTTTTTGTTTATCAGTGCATGGATGTGTTCATTACGACGATATCGAAGCAAATGAGATAATGCTTGTCAATCACAATTGGAGACAGTCAAATAAACATTCATCAAATGAAAAAATCAAAATTTTTTGATTTTCATCAATCAAAGCCGTCAACGTGTACGTATAGAACAAGGCGAATTCATATAAGGTGAGAGTGTTTTACCAGCTGATGCAAATAGCAATGTCAAAAAATTTTTGTTTTTTGTGTATTTTGTTTTGATAATCAATTTCGTTTTTTCTTATTGTGTCAGAAGTTTGTATATTTTTCTTTTTTTTTCTTTTAAAATCATTTACGTGTTTTCTTAAGATTAAGAAATTTCTTAAATTTTAAGAAAGGAAGAGCTTAAAATTGACCCGAAGTAAAGTCTAATGAATATTCAGACGCCTGCTTTGAGATGTTCTGTAGATATATCATATTATTAGTTCGAGTTGTTTTATTTTTTGTCCCCAGCTCAATTGGAATTAAGTTGGGATGCATACCTTTACTGAAATGGCATTAAGTAATTTATTGAAGTCATTTAATTTAATCATTTTTATAAAAAATTTTAACATTTTTCTTCCCATCGTCATTCTTTAGTCAGCTGTTTTTGACAGGATGTTGTTTTTGTATTGTTGTACTTATTGTAATACTAATCCCACCTTATATGAATTCGCCTTTGGTATAGAACGACAACACGCACACATATAAGGCGTTGATGATTTTATTTGATCGTCTGCAGGCGCCTTAATGCAACTGCTTTGTTATGTTCCAGTTCTTAGCTTTGTATTATTTTAAAATATGGCCACACTGAATGTTATAACGTCTCTTAAACAATGGCAACACTGTCATGAAGAGATCAAAAATATCAATAATAAACGGAGTTGTAAACAAATAATTTAAGAATTTAAAAAGATGTCAATATATTTAATTTGTCTAACTGCCAATGGGGGCATACCGATTTTAACCCGAAGGAAAGGTAATTGTGAAAACGTAAGTGGTCTTATATGGTATCAACTTAACAAATTTCTAATATTGGCTATGTATGTACATATATTTTGAATACTTAGCTGCCATTCTCTACAGTAGCATCATTAAATGGATTACATATGTTCTTCAAATCTTTGGGTGTAGATTTATATACAACCTACGCGAATAATTGGACATATATTTGGCATGATTTCTGCAATATGATTACAGTGATTGTATGTTCTTCCGGAATAAGCAATAACGCCACGGATCTTTTGCCTGATCTTGTTTTTGGTGTGTTTTCATTATTTATTAGTAGAGACGAAATGTCTCATTATACCTTGCTGGACAGATTAAAAAAAGAATCTAAAAACTGTCTTCCCGTTATTGATGCTGCACTTGAAAGTTGTGTAACTCAGCTTTTAGACTATTCTACTTGTCTTCTTTCTTCTCAAAATGCTCAAATGTTGCAATATTTAAACGAAGTTTTTAGTGCCCAATGTGGATCTTTATTCTGCTGTTTGGTTGTTGGACATAAGATAGCAGTAGCTACAGATGGTTGGTGGGACTTGGATATTGTAGACAGACAATTGTTGCTGCTTTTATTGCGAACGTCTAGTTCACTAGAAAACAATTTTACTGTTTACTTGCCGAAGAAAAGTCCAAATGTAAGTACATACATATTTTTTTTATATACAGTAGGACCTTGATTATCCGTGATTCGATTATCCGGCAACATCAATTATCCGGGATGGAAAAACAAGATTTTATGCATCGACTTAATTTTCTTTTGGATCGACTTAAATTTTTCTACATCGTTTAACCGTGATTACCTCTATTATCCGCGATTATAAGCAAACAATTTTTTCTATTATTTTGGACAAACAAGCGAAAAAGGGGAATTCCCTCTTTAGTATGCGAAATCATTATATACTGTTCACTGTTTTCTGACAAAATTATTTTTTTTTTATATTTTTGAAACATGTATGTATATAAAATCCTTGAATTATTTAGTTTTTATATAAATATGTACATATTCATTTATTAGTTAATAAAAATATCTATTAAAAACTAGCCAAAATTGGTACTCAATTAACCGGGAAAATTGATTATACAGAATGCTTCCGGTCCCGACCATAACGGATAATCGAGGTCCCACTGTACTTACGTACCATAAAGTGTACCTAATAAACCGAAAAGCTTTAAAAAAAGTTTGTAACACTCCCATAAGTGTAAACTTGCAAAAGTGTTGTGACAAATTAACAATTATTTTATCAAGAAAATTGAGCTCCTCTAATAAGTATATACATACATAACAAGCTAGAAGTTCAAATATGGATTAAGATTACAAAGAAATATATACATATTCAAATATGTGTGCAATAAGCTTATTTTAGTAACCCTTTTATAAGCTTATGAATACAGTTAAATAATAAGTTCTTCGAAATTTCTTTTTTTTTTTTTTGTTTTGTTACAATGTTATTCTTTTTCTTGTATTTATTTTTGTATATTTACCCATTTTTTGCATATTGAAAAGGATGGTTTTCTACTTTTCTACTTCTCCCTATTCATTGAAAATCTCGGTGCTTATAAAATAAAAAGAAAATATGAAATAATATAATATCAAAGACTATAAATATATGAAGATGTTGCACTACCATACATTGTACTGCCAGTGCCAAATTTGTCGATGGCAGTACGGCTACTGCCACTGAGCCAATTCACACTAGAACATTTGTGCTGGCGTAAAATGATAGTTTATAGGCAAGAGGGGTGAGGAGAATGGTTTTTCGGTGGCGTAAAGTTTCCACCAGCTACAACCCCGCATCACCAGCACAAAACTAATGGTGTTTTCTTTTCTACAAAGAAAATGTCACCCTCTTACAAGGTGCATTAAAAAAATTTCTGACCAACCCTTTTGTAATGTAATTTTTTATTTGAGAAGAACATAACACAAATATTAAAAAAGGGTATGACCTGTGTTTACCACTTATTAAGAAAATGAATGAGGAAATGGCAATTTGTTTAAAAGTCGTTCAATGTAAATAATAATATTTAAAATTAATATAAAAAAAAGTGTTTTGTACGTATTAAATGTTTTATATTTATTAACGTTAAGGTTTTAGATTTAAAAATATGTTGTATTTTTCGATTTGTTTTCAATAAAATATGTAAATATGAGAAAGGTGTTGCCAGATAGGTAAATTTTCGATTTCATTTTTTGAGCGCTGTTTTTTATAACCAAAAAAATTTTTTTTAGCACTGTTCTAACACTGAATGCAATTTCTTTAAATTACTGACCATGTATCTTTAATAATGTAATGTTTCCTTAAGATTACTCCACAAAACAATGAAAAAATTAACTTCAAAATTGGATAAAGATAAATTGCGGCTTTTTTTAAATTTCATCTGGCAGCTCTATAAATAAACAAAAGTCATCTGCTTTACAGGGCATTACCAGCACTCTCGATTTATACAGGGCATAAAATGCAATGCCCTCCACCATTGACAAGTGCGATTTATTTAGAATAAAACATACCACCCTTTTTGAGGGCGAAACATTTTTAAGAAACAAACACAAAATTGCATTTTGCACATGCAGAATGCACATTTTTTGGTAGAAAAGAAAACACCATAATACACTCACATTTTTAAAACATCAAATGAATGCAAAAACACTAATACATACAAAGCTGTGTATACGTATTCATTCATGCCAAAGTAATATTCATCCCGTGTGAATTGAAAAGAACAAAAATTGTGCGACTAAAAAATGTGCTAGTGTGAATTGGCTCACTTATTATACTCAGAGAACTTCCCAGTGGTAAAAATACCCATTATGTACTCGCTTATCTAAGCGATATTTCGTGGCTGTCAGTGGTGATGCTTTCACTTAGTTTCCCACTTAGATTTAACATAAAAGTGTCATAGGCTGCCACATCGGTGTGCTCTCGCTTAGAATGTAAGCCACAATATCATTAGTCTCTATTAACGTTTCACTTACATAATAAGTGGAGTTCTAAGCTGTGTTGATGAGATGCCTATATAGACTTGCAAATTAGAAAGTATTGTATGTAGATTACAGTCCTACTTGCATTTGTAAGTTAAAATACCAGCAAATAGGATTTTTTATTAAAAGAAAAATATTTTTTATTAATACAAAAATTAAATTAAATAAATACGAACTATTAAACATCGTTAATAAAATAATTCAATACTAATTCTAATTCAATAATTACTTTATATGGGAAAAAATTAAAAATGTAGAATTTTGTGTATATTTTTAAAAATTTTTAATTTTGTTCTTTCTTTTCCCTTGATTTTTTTTTTCGAAAAAAAAAACTATTTTTATCTATTTTAAAGCAGTGCTGCATTTCCTTTTTAAATATTTGAAGAGTATAGCCATCTTCCTTTACAGCTTCTACGAATGAAAAATAGTAAATTGTAAGTATTTAAATGGGAAAGTGTAAAATAAACTTACCGTATTTTGCATCATGAAGTGACTTGAATTCTTTGAATCCCCTTTTACCTTTTAATCCATCATAATTTAATGATATACATATATATACATCTTTATGCAATATTCTGTCAAAAACGTTATCTTTATTTATAAACTTTTTCTTTTTTCATTTTCTGTCAATCGCTTTAAATTTCTAGACGAAAAAGCTTAAATTTTTATTAATTTCACCTTTTATTAAATCACTTCACTTATTACACTTGATAAAATCAACTTTAAACTGAAAAGAAACATAAATTTTGTTGTTCATTTATTTAATGTAAACAAAAAACAAACTGTTCTTTATTATTCTTCTTTAAATAAAAACAAAACATAACATAAAAATATCAACTGAATCCCTGCTTAAATCGTAAGCGAAGATGCAATTAGTGTGCATTATATGTTCGATTACGCACAGATTATACTCTAAGTACTTAGATCGCTCGCTTAGAATATCATACTCACGTCATCGCATATTGTCTAAGTACTTTGTTTTATTTACCACTGGGTTATTATACTCAGAGAACGTATTGTTCTCTTCTCTAAGCAATTTATTCTCATATGCGTGTATACGTGTGTGCATGTATGTATACCAGAGAACTTCATGAGTTGATTCACTTTCACTGTCCACTCACATGTAATTTGCTTTTGTTATATTGCTTAACATCAATATGTTTTAATGATATTGCTTGCAGTGTTGATTCTTTAACAACTGAATTTAATATACTCACTTTTGTTTTTTAAGTACTGTTAGTATAAATAAATAAAAAAAATTACTGTTGTTTGATTGTTTTGTATAGAAATCAAATAACACACAACTCATATGAAATTTTGAGTTGACATTAAAAAACAATTTGAAAGTCTTTTTAGAAAATTCAATACAATGAATTCAGAATTATTAAGAAATGTTGAAAATGGAGTTTGCCATGTAAAAAGAAAGAAATGAAAAATAAGTACGTTGCTAATTTAAGAATTATTCACTACACGGCTTGTTTCCTGTGTCCACCAACCAATTCTTGCCTAGATGAAATTAATTTAAAAGAAGTAAAAGCGTTTTGTATTTCCGAAGTTACGGAGTCTGTATCGTCTTCTTCAAGACCAATTCATTATTCAACGTTTGATGAACCACCACTAGAATTCCAACTATTTTTCTCTAATTTTATTCAAACAAACCTATCCGCTACGGAAAGTATATCCGGTGAAGTAAATCGTTACAGTTGTTAAGAAATGAATATTGGTATGATCTTTGATGTATTGCAATGGTGGCAAAACCACACTCCGGAATACCCTCGTTTACACAAACTTGCCCGAAAAATTTTGAGTATTCTCGCAAACAGTGCGGCTTCCGAACGCGTATTTTCCGCCGCAGCTAACATAATCACCGAAAAGCGTAACCTCATTGTTCTACAAACTGTAAATAACTTACTTACATATGTATGTAAGAAAATAAAAATTCAAATATATTTTGCATTAATTAATAATATTAATATTGCAGCAAATTGTAAAATAAAACTCCTCGGCTCACTTGAAATGTTACATAAAACAATATTTATTAGAAGAGTTTTTTAAAAAGTATTCAAAACACTCATACTGATTCGTTGCTTTTGTGAATCATATAAATAAACAGAAGTAGCAAGCAGTGACAAGCATTTCTTGACAACAGGCTCGATAATATGAATCATGTATTAGAATATTTAATTTTTTTACTGTCAAGTGCTAGCTCAGTATTCATTTTAGAAAATACAAAACTATGCCATTTGATTCACAATCATGCAGATCTCTGATGTATACATAAATTGCCAAATAAAATAATAAACAAACTGAAAGATGTCTTGAAGTAGCGCGGTTCGATGTTGTTAGAGAAATTTTCGAGCTAGAGCATGGGAAAGCAACAAAAATGACAAAATTAACAACAGTGCACATAAATCCAAATAGTTTTCAAAAGATGCGTTGTTGGAATAGCTGCCCCAAACTCTTAGCAATTCAGTTGCAGCTGCAATCCAATCTGTTAATGAAAATCGACAGTTTACACGAAGTTCATCAGCAGTAGCCACTTCAACATGTGAATTTATAAAAAAAGCTCAACAGTTATTTTGACTGTTTAAACAGCAGGCGCTTCAACGATTCCAACCCCCTAAAACGTGGCTTAAAGTTTAATAGTACAACTTGGCAAGTACTTCAAGAGCTGATTACCTACATGAAACAGGTTGAATATGACGGGAATAAAGTATTTTCAATCAACGGGCTAGTTCAAACAACGAGTGCTATTTTATCTTTGTCGAAAGAACTGTTTGAAGAAAATTCAAATTTACTCTGCATTTTAACGAGCCATTCTAACCAAGATCCTATAGAAAACTTGTTTTCATATATACGTGCCAAAGGTGGTCACTGCAAAAATCCATCGGTTCATGAATTTAATATTGCAGTAGCTAAGTTGTTGTCTTTAAAAATGACTCAGTTTCGCACCTCATCAACTTGTGCAAACGACGATGCAATGTTTTTACCTATTGAATTGCAAACAATTTTAGAAGATATTGATAGGACTGGAAATATATCAGAAAGTACCCATACCACTGATATAGATGTCGCAGATATATACGATGAAAATAAAGAATATTTTAATGAAGACACCGATTGTTTTACGTCCAACAATGTGCCAATTGAATTAACATCAAGTCGATATTTTGTTGGTTACATAGCTCAACGAATATCTTGCGTTAAATGTCGTGTGGATATAATCAAACCAGCGCAAATTTTGTCATATCCTTCATGCAAAAAATTATACAAAAGATTCCGACTTTGGAAGTTTGTGCGCTCCATCTGATTTATTTTTTGAAGTTTGCAAAATTCATATAAAAGTCTTCGAAAAAATATTTTTAGAAAATAAAGCTATAAAAAACATAAAAACATTTGTTGTTGAGCAGTGTGTAAGCTGCACCAAAAATACAATTTATTCCTTTTGGTTTGATGAAAATAACGAATGTTATAAACACAGAATGGAGATGCTTAATTTACTAATTGTTGATTTACTACGGAAGCATTCCACATGGGAAACATACAAATTCAAATTATCCAATATAGAAGAAGTTAAAATTTTGAATCATTAAAATGATAAATAAATTTAATAAATATTACAACTTCATTCTATACAAAAATAGACACATATGGTAAATACATACATACATAATTGAACAGTCTAAAAAATAACATTATAATTCGGTGCGAATCGATATAGTTTCATTTCTACAACAATAAAACACATATTCTTACCCTACAATAAAACAAACGGTAATATTTTTTTCCACAGGCTATTTGCACCAGAGATCAGCAATGAATCGTTTTTCCGCTACTCATAAGCACTCATGCAATTTTGAGTATGAGTGAATCAACAGAATGGAAATTCAACTACTCTGATTCATTCGTACTCGCTTCAGCATTGATTTATAAGTATAGGTTACAATGAGTATGAGTACAACGTTGACATCAAACTCACAACATTCGAATTATGTTTGATTCATACGCCTACTCATTCTGATTCATAAATTTAGAAAAATACTTATAATACTTATAAGTGATTCGAGTGGCTCGAATCATTCATCAAAATTTACAGCCTTTGTTATTGTTGCATATACAAACAAAGAAGAAAGGAAAGACAAAGACAACAAGCAAAGCATACACACAATCTTCTTGTGAGTGTAGTAGTGTTCGTACGCGAATCATACTTATTTTGTGCTTCGTGTAAATGTTAAGTAGAGACGGGTCGAAGTCAATAACATCATGCGTATTGTTAAGTATGAATACGACGAGTACTTCCAACTTTGAGTATGAGTAGAATGAGTATGATATTAAAATAAGTATGAATGCGTATAAGTATCAGAAATAATAAGTATGACTGGAATTTACTCATCGTTTTGAATACTCGTTGCTGATCTCTGATTTGCACATACATTTTGTGAAAACAAGACATCTTTCAGTTTGTTTATTATTTTATTTGGCAATGTATGTATACATACATGCACACACGTATACACGCATATGAGAATAAATTGCTTAGAGAAGAGAACAATACGTTCTCTGAGTATAATAAGTTCTCTGAGTACATGTTACTTTTTGTTCTTTTTTGTTTTCTTTCTCTCAGTTAACATGACAACGATTTAGCTTTCCCTGTTACCTACCCCCCTCATCCTAAAGAAGCACAAAATTTTGTCAATTTAAAATACACTGTGTGCAACATCTTTATATATTTATAGTCTTTGATAATATATGTATATTGTTAATTCCGTGGACTGTATGGGGGGGAGAAGAACACACAAAAAAAGGCTGTTGCTCAGGACACTACAAAAAAAGGGAACCAAATTAGAAAAGTTCCAACAAACAAAACCACACAAAAAGACACTTTTCTTTTATTTTTGTCTGTTTAATCTACACTTTTTTGTTCCACTTAACCAGAAATAGAGACTTCAGATTCGGTTCCATTTTAATTTTAAAATTCCCGGTCTTTCCTTGATTTATGAGGCCTTGTGTTCGTCACAAATAAATACACTTGTTTTTAATTCTTTGTTTTCACCAATTTTAAATATATAACAATTTTTATTCTTTTAATTTCTGCACAAACCACAACTTTATCACAATTAAAATTCTTGCACAAATCTTAAATTTTTAGAACAAATTAGATGCATCCCTTTGGATGTTACAAAGCAGAAAGATAATTAATAAACAAGACAAAAATTTAATGTCAAACAAACAACAATAATATCTCTATATATATAAAAATGACGTGTATCTTCGTGATCGCTAAAATCAAAAACTACTGGACCGATTTTGACCAAACTTAATATACATGTTCTATTGGGCGTGAGGAGTGTTTCTGTGTAGTTTGAAGTTCGTCCGACAGATGGCGCAATATTTAGTTTTTTTGTGTTTTTGCACCGTAACTCAAGAACTACTGCACTATGCTGTGTTTCGTTGAAGGCGTTGGGTCGTTAATCAGCGTGCAGTGGTGTTAATTAGCCCGATACCGACTGAAACCTAACATCTTTTTGTGAAAAAAATATATTAAAAAAAAGTAAATAAATATCTATCACTCTTTTTTAAACTCTATTTGCGCAATAAGCCTATTTTATGTTTTGCTGAAGGCGTTAGGTGCTTGATCGGCGTGTGGCGGCGTGTAGCGGCGATGGCCATTTATGGACTGGCACCTGAAGATAAGATAGATGAAATAAAACAATATCAAATGGGAAGATACATTAGCAGCAACGAAGCAATTTGGCGCATTTTCTCTTTTCCAATTCATGAGAGGTATCCGACTGTAGTTCATTTGGCAGTTCATTTAGAAAATGGGCTGTAAAATATGCAAAAAATGTGATCGAGCGAGCAGCACAACCACATGGCTTTAGGGAAGATCGTAGCACCACCACTGCCCTCACAGAGATAACATCGAGCATCGCTAACGGACTCAACCAACAAAGACCATGTCAACGAACTGTCGTTGCAGCCCTTGACCTCTCAAAGGCCTTGGACACGGTCGATCACTCCATACTCCTGAGAGACATACTCAACTCAACCTTGCCCAACGACCTCAAACGCTGGATCTCCAACTACCTTGGAGGTAGGCAGGCATTCGTTGAGTTTAGGGGACAGAAATCCCCTCACAGGAGGATAAAGATGGGAGTGCCACAGGGTGGAGTCCTGTCGCCTATCCTTTTTCATATCTACCTCAAATCAATCCCAGAACCACCACCGAACATCTCCTTGGTTTCATATGGAGACGATTGCACCGTCTTTGCATCAGGCGTAAATGTGGATGACATCTGTATTAAAATAACTGACTACCTTACGTCCCTGGTAGATTTCTTTCAAAACAGGAAACTACGTCTGTCGGCTCCTAAATCGTCAGTATCCCTTTTCACGACATGGACGAAGGAAGTAAGAAGATCATTAAATGTCGAAGTGGAAGGCAACATCATCCCCACTATACGATACCCAAAATTCTCGGGGTCACTTTCGCCAATTTACTTCACTTCGCCGCACATGCGACTAACATCGGCGCCAAAGTTAGAAAGAAAAATAAAGTCCTAAAGGCCCTATCCGGCTCCACATGGGGAATGGAAAAGGAAACCATCATCGCCACCTACAAAGCTGTTGGACGCTCACTCCACAACTTTGCTGCTCCGGCATTACAGACCACACAAAATAACGCCCTGCGAGTAGCCACTGGGTGCGTGATGATGAGCAGTATCGACCACCGAAATGCTGACAGTTAGGAAACATAACGAGTTGCTGACCAAGCAATATCTTATTGCTTGCTACCTGCCTACCCATCCCAACCATCGTACAGTTATGAATAACCCTTCCCCCCGCCACATAAGACGAGACTTCAAGATTTATAAACCGGACATTACCCACCTGATACCATCAATAGTTGACCTTCAGTCTGTTAGGGAGGCGCAAAACTCCCTACATCAGACAACGGTCAGGACAGCCAGACATCAACTCAGCTACAATAGGGTCATAAATCGGCATCCTCCACCTATATCCGATACCGAAAGGCTGCTGCCAAAGGTTACCAGGACCATTCTTGCCCACCTTAGATCAGGCTATTCAAACATACTGAATAGCTATAGGGCTAGGATCATCCCTGGAACCTCAGATAGCTGCCCTTCATGTAACCAGGCACCACACGACACGGTGCACATCTTTAGCTGTCCAGCTAAGCCGACAGCCCTACGACCCATTGACCTGTGGCTGAACCCAACGACTACAGCGGACTTCCTTGGACTACCAACCACTTAACATCGGACAACGTACACATACAACTAAACAACAAATTACCTGCATCTCTAATTCATCCCATCCCCACCAAATTACACAGGCATACAACTATATTTACAAAACCAACTTTTTATATTATATACAGGGAAAAGCTTCCGGAGACAACAGCCGAACTGCTACAACAACCACCAGCAACAACATTGACTGCATTTTTTTCATTGTGTCAAATTGATGACTTCGCTAAAACGCTACTGTATAATGAGGTTCCGCGATATTTTACATGGAATGTATCCACAAAACAATTCCAACGTCGCAAACAAGGAAAAATAGTAGCTGACCACCCAAATGTATTTTCAAGTGATGCTTGAACCACATGATGATGAATGCTATTACTTGCGTTTGCTTTTGATTCATATACGTGGTCCGACATCATTTCAAAATTTGAAAACCATAAATAATATATTGTGTGAATCATATTGGGACGCCTGCCAAAAATTAAATTTACTGGAGAACGATGACCATTGGGAAAATTTACTTGCCGATGCTTCACTGGCTACTTCTCCATATCAAATTCGTATATTATTCGCAATTATAATATCCACATGCAGTCCATCAAAACCTTTAGAACTGTGGAAAAAATATAAAAATACCATGACAGATGACATTTTATATCAAGCGCGTAAGTCCAGGATTAGAATACTCTCCTGAGATGTATAATCAAGCATTAATCTACATTGATAAACTTTGAATACATTGGGAATGACATCTCCAAATCGAGCCGCTGCGGATGCTATTAATCGTGAAATACAACGTGAACAAAATTACGATGCCAATGCATTAAACACATTTGTTCAGCATAATTTACCAAACTTAAATAAGCAGCAAAAACACGTCTACGACACTATTATGAAAACTGACCATGCAGGAACTGGTGCAATTTATTTTCTAGATGCTCCAGGTGGACTGGTAAAACTTATCTAATTTCGATAATTTTGGCAAAAATACGGTCTGTCGGTAATATTGCGTTAGCTATAGCCTCATCGGGAATTGCTGCTACCCTATTAGATGGTGGAAGAACGGCACATTCTGCGTTAAAATTACCATTGAATATGCAACTGACCGAAACACCAACATGTAATATTTCAAAAACATCTGGGATGTCAAAGGTACTTCAACAATGCAAGATTATTATATGGGATGAATGCACAATGGCGCATAAAAAATCTCTAGAGGCATTGGATCGAACATTGCAAGATTTACGTGACAATCAACAACCATTTGGGGGTGCTCTTATATTATTGGTGGGCGATTTTAGACAAACCTTGCCAGTCATATCACGATCAACACCAGCAGATGAACTAAATGCGTGTTTAAAAGCATCTCATTTGTGGCGATATGTTAAAAAACTTTTATCAGCCCGTTTATTTGCACGTCAATTATTGGATATTGGAAATGGAAAAATTGCTATGGACAACGCAACAGGACTCATCACATTGCCTGCAGATTGTTGTGCTTAAATGAATCAAAAGAAGGCTTAATTTCAAGTGTATATCCCAATATTGAGCGCAATTTTACCAATCAACAATGGCTAAGTGATCGCGCTATATTGGCAGCCAAAAACAAAGATGTTTGTGATATTAATGTTGATATTCAAAGTAAAATAAGCGGAGAAATAAGAACATATAAATCCATTGATTGTGTTAATGATCCTAACGAAATTGTTAATTACCCAATTGAATTCTTAAATTCGCTTGATTTGCCAGGAACTCCACCTCACATGCTGCAGTTAAAAGTTGATGTACCAATAATTCTATTACGCAATTTAAATTTACCACAGCTCTGTAATGGAACAAGATTAGCTATAAAAAAAATTATTAAATAACAATAACAATAATGCCCGCAGATATGCCGTTTTCATTTAAACGCATACAATTTCCAGTACGTCTGGCATTTGCTATGATCATAAATAAATCTCAAGGTCAATCGCTGCAAATATGTGGATTGTATCTTGAAACACCATGCTTCTCACATGGACAACTATACGTTGGATGCTCACGTATTGGTAACCCATCATCATTATTCGTATTCGCTAATGAAGGCAAAACCAAAAACGTAGTCTATCAAAAAGCATTGCAGTAAATATATAGTTATAATTCAAATAAAATATGTAAAACATAATTTATAATTATAAAAATTTTAATTTATGCATTTTAAAACATGTACATAAAATATAAAAAAAAAAATAAACTGTGTGCTATTAGCAATCATCAGATCCCTCTTATTATTGATCAAAGTAATGTCTATTATCGTCACCAACATGGGTATATACATATATATCATACACATATATGCATAATTGGTCATTACAATCCTTCAGTCAGCTTCTCACACCACTTATGTTGAGAGTATTAATTTTATGCATGGGTGCAGGACCTACAGTTTAAAGGCGACTCCGAATGACAGATTTTTGAGAAACTTTTCATAGGAATTTAGTTTATTCTCAAGAGTTTTTGCCAGAAATCTGCTAAGAGGAAGTCACCAAAGAAATAACTTTTTATATTTCGTTTTGTTGGAAATGTCTGACCTGGGGTTTGAACCGTTTCCTTACGTCTAATAAGCTAATACACTACCTATTAGACTACGACCACGGGTGTACATCCCGTTTTACATATAAGTTGTTACCAATAATAAAATCTAAAATTGCATTCAAGTGTGTGTTTCCCCATTGGCCATGATCTGCGTTGGCGTCACAACTGAGTATTAAGGCAATATATTTCCAATTTGCGTACCCAACCAGCTGCCATCCAATCCCGGTTGGAGGTCAGAGCCAATCTACGGCGCTTAGCTTTGCCTAATTCCATTGTAATATCGCATTACGATATTACAAAGATATATTAAATTATGTTCCCTTTGTTGCTAGTATACACGTTCTCTATCCAATGGCTAGAAGCTATTGAAGATATGCCATTCGATTGACTAGAAGGGTAGTCTTTATTTGGGTTTTCCAATACTGTCGGTATGGTTAATTATAAACTGATAAGATTTCCTGTTTCCTCAGTTATCAAATTTGACCCATTTTATCCTATCTGCACCGTTGAAATCAACGTCACTTAACCTAATACTGGGTTCAGACATGCACCTTTATTGCGTAAATCGCAATAAATGGCATTATTGATCTCAATATTTCATATAAAATGCCAATTAATTATTGCTCAATAAATTCATACATTGTTATAATATTTATTAAAACTTGAAATACAGCACTGTCATAAGTACGTTCAGTGAGCATATTACAATTTTCTGAACACTTTCTATTGACATTTGACAACTCAAATATCAACAATGACAAACAAAAAAAACAACTAACAAAACAAAAACAATGTTGTTGAAACAATCAGCTTTTTTGTTTACCAGCTGTCAAATGAATATTGAATAATCGGCTGAACTGCGTATATTGTTATGTCTAATCATTTAAAATAATAATAATATTGTAATCAATAAACCGAATACTGACTCAATAAAAGTGCATGTCTGAACATAGTATAAGCCTATTCTACAAAAAAAATTATTTAACTTCAGCGATTTTTTTAGTCTTATATTTTGAGGCAAAATTTGGTTTAAGAAAATAGTACCGTTATTTTTTTTATATTATATTTCTTTGTGTTATATTATTATATGGGAACATCTTAATAAGAAGAAAAGTAAATTTATCAAATGCTGTTATAAATGTATGGCGGAGTACACCAAACGTATCTACTGAAAAATAGATTGAGTCAGTATATCACCGGTGTAAAACACTTTCTTGAAAAATTTCTTAATGAAAAAATTTAAACTAGAAAAAATATGTTTTTGCATCTGTTTTGTTTGACAGTACGGCGTCAAAACACACATTTAGTTCCGATTTTCTTAAAGTAGAACAGAAATCCATTGTAGCACGACCCTACTGCCGTTTATGCCAACACAATGTTCTGTACGGCTAATGATCATTAACGACACAACATGTATAAACAAATGAATATCAAATAACATAAGTGACTGTGTCACTAACATAATTCTGGGGCATTGACTCTCGCTGCTTTTGACGCGTGCTCAAGCCGTCAATGCATGTTGTTGTGTATTCTCCAATAGCTAGCGTGGGAATTCTGCTTTGCTTGCATTACTGGTGTTGGACTGAAGGCTTGGTTCGTGTTACATACACACAAACCCATATATTATTAATCGATAGAATATAGGTCACTAGAACATATGTAATAAGTTAAGAATTATATAGAATTAAGTGAGTTGATTCGAAATTGTCGAATCAGCTAAAATATTGTATAAAAGAGGAAATTATTCCCATAGCAAGATCAATTGAATAAAGCATACAGAGCTCTCAACTTGAGCTCTAAAAAATCTGCTATATTTATTCTTTTTTTAATCCACCATCCTTACACCATCAGATTTTTTTTAATCGCACAGCTTTGGAGGTTAGTCAGTCACGACCTTAATATAATATTGTTGTTATTAGGAACCATGTGTACCTTTAATGTGCTAGTCTATATATTAGTGTGTGGGTCATGAGTACGATTTCGAACGGAGACTCTTGTCCGTTACACTATATCGAGTATGCTGTCTTTGTTAATTCGCATGTAATAATTAGATATAGTTTTATTGTAATAAATAAATTTCTAAATGAATAATGCAATTAATAAAATTTCAGGTTGCATATCGTTTTATAACTATTCCGGTCGCAGTAAACACCGCTTTATGCGTTATTTGCGGTGCTGAACCTTCGTTACAAAGTTTACATGATATAGCAGAAAATACATTTCGGGCCGAATCAAACCAAATAAATATTATGGAACGATCTGTATTACGAGGTTTACCTGAGCATATTGAATTAGACTCAAGCATTATAGCAATTAGTATTGCCAACAATATAACACGTAAATGTGTGTTTTCATCTAATATACATCACAGCACCTCCGCAACGCGATTTCTTGGTGACTTTCGCAACTTAGAAATTTTAAAAAAGTTTTTTGGTGATACGTTATCAAATATGATTTTTCTCAACGTAAGTGCCTCTAATCATGTATCAGAAGTATGTGATCAGTATTGGTCTTTGGATAGCTACAAATGTATGTCTCACATTGATGAGAACGGTAACACAATTTGTTTGCTGTACATTTCGTCAATGCCAATGCATACTATGAAGTAAGTATTTATTTTTGTTTTTTGAAAAGAAAACAAATGCAATTTTTAGTTTTGCTATTATTTCAATTACAAAACTTCTATACCACGATAAATAAACTTATTAGGTTAGGTTGGAATGGTAGCATTGATACCAAAAGCTCACTTGTGCACTCATTGCGGACCGTTGTGACGCCCCAGGTGAACGCAATCTCTGTACTGACCAAGTTCCTCCAAACCAGGGAAAAAGAAATTGGTCAGCGCAAGGGCTGCACATTTAAAGCACGACTACCCCACGCTGGAAAACCAGCCCGAAAGTTTGATAATAGACGCTATATCCTCGACATCAATGGACGATAGCTCCGTCAAGCTGACAAGGATTGGAGAGCCAAATAACCTATATCTGCACCTCGCAAGAGATGGGCATTGACAAAGAAAGTGGATAACAGTCTCCTCTTCCTCAGCGGATTTGCACCCACGGCAGAAGTCGTTAGATGAGAGCTGCATTCTTCCCACGTGTCTTCCTATAACACAATGACCTGTAAGCATGGCCACTGTGATCGATATGAAGTTACGACAAAGTCCAAGTAACTGCTTGGTGCGCTTTCTATCCATCGAGGGTCAAGCGAGGCCTAGAGGTGGAACAGGACTCCTCATAGACCTAGGATAGGTTGGCGTCTCGAAAGAATTTTCGCGTGATGGCCAGCTTGACCGAGGTAAGTGGCATCCCCAAGTCGATTGAAGAGGATTCCGGAAGTAGTGCACCAGCCCTGGCGAGCTCGTCGGCTCTGCATTTTCCCGGAATATTACTGTACCCGGGGACCCAGATAAATGTGACACTGAAGCGCCCAGAAAGAAGGTTGAGACAGCGGCGACATTCTCTGACGATCCTGGAGTTGTTCACAATGTTCGACAGAGATCTTATGGCAGCTTGATTATCAGAAAAGATCGAGATGCGGATGAAAGGCACACCGTAAACGATGATCCATTGAGCACCCCGGTAGATGGCCATTACTTCCGCCTGAAACACACTACAATAATTCGGCAGTTGGAGGGAAATGTTCAGGTCCAGTTTCCCAGAGTCTACCGCTCTCCGCTACCCACCCTGCTATCGAGTCTAGAGCCATCGGTGTATACATCTATGGGTTCCGGTGGAACGATCATGTTAGGGACCCAGTCGCCCCTGCTCGGAATCAGGAAGTGAAACCCCTGTCAAAACAATATTATACAGGGAGATAATCGATGTTCAGTGGATCAATTTCCAAAATGGGGGAGTGATCAGAGGGAACGACGCGCCAACGTGACAGGGCATTGAGTCTAGTCGCAGTGAACTTAGCTACCTGCTTAGCGAGAAGCCTTTGTGGGGGTGGTGTGTAGAGCACCAGTGATACGAATAGCTGCAGACCTTCTGACCTTTTCAAGAAGTCTGACATTGTGTAGTTTATTCAGGGCAGTCCACCAAAAAGCAACACCGTTAGGAGGCTGGGTTCGATGACTGCAGAATAGATCCAGCACATGACCTTTGGGCGGCTTTTGAGCAGCCATATTCGCCACCAAATTGAGTTTGGGATCGAGGATCAGGCCGAGATATTTAACCGCGGGACTCAACGTGAGTCTGGTCCCGCTTATACTAGGAGGGTGAAGGTAACAACCTTGTATCTCCTAGTGAAAAGAATTGTTTCGGTCTGGAGGGTCAGACAGTCCAAAATCCCCGCACCAGTCCAGTAAAATCGACAGTGCTAAGTTCAGCCTGTGAGACAGCGTCTGTGAACATATTCACGATGCAGCAATGGCAATGTCGTAAGCGTAAGCAATGGCGTTTTTACCAGACAATTAAGTCTTCTCAAGAGTGAGTTGACTGCCAAATTCCAGAGCAGTGGAGATAGAACACCTTGCGGTGTACCTCTACAGACAATTATCTAACAATGTGTAGCCCCCACTGTGGTGGTTACTATTCTCGTCTTAAGGAGAAGCTAATAAACCTGACCAGATTCTGTTCCAGGTTGAGAGAGTTAAGAGCCTTAACTACTTGGGTTGACTTTATTGAATGCACCTTCAATGTCAAGAAAAATGGTCAGAGTGTATACTTTAACGTGCACGGACTTCTCCACCCTATAGATAAGAGAGTGTAGTGCAGTCTCCACTCACACCCCTCGTGTAGACGTGTTGGGATGAGCATCAAGGACTCTTTCCAGTGTCTTCAGAAGAAAGGAACAAATACTGATTGGTCTGTAGTCATTTGCCTTAGATAAGAGATCTGATAGCCCACTGCACTTGTCTTGGGGTAAGAATTAGGGGAAAGTAATCTCCAAACGGTGGTTGCGTAATCTGGTAGAGAGCTTGGCCTCCAAGGGTGACACTCGCCGGAAAGTGAGTGTCGAGGAGAAGTTCTCTGTACTGGCCTCAGTCCAGTTGCCGACCCGCCGTTGGATGCATTCGAGAGACCTTTGTGTGGAACTTAGAACTTTGCGGAAACGGCTAGTTTCAGCAGAGGATTCCACGCTCGCTCAGTAGTTTCTCCACGAAGCCCTCTTCGCCCGCCTTACAGCGTATTTAAGTTCCATCTTTTTGGCCTTGTAAAGTGCCCAAGAGTTTGCCACTGCATCGACGGAGATCCTCAATCTTCTGGTTCCACCAGGGCGGTTTGGGCTTGCCCCTATGTGTAGAGGGATTGACGGAAGATATGGCTGCCTACTTAAGCGCCGTGGTCAGTGTGTTCGGAGCCTTATCCTGATGGTCGGGGGGTCACGGGAAGGCAGTCACGTAATCTCTCCCTAAAAATGGTCCAATTGAACTTTTATCTATTGACCGAAAGGGTTTCCCTATGTGAAGACTACAATGTCAATGCTAAAGGTAATGTATCTATGATCTGAGAAGGAGCATTCCCGAGATACATACCAATCCCTAAGATAGTCGGAGCTGATCAAGGTGATGTCCATTACTACCTTTCTATTTGAAGTAAGGAAGGTTGATTCATTACCCCGATTGGCTATAACTAGCTTATTACTAATAATAGAGTCAAAGAGGCACTCACCACGTTCGTTGATACCGAAACTCCCCCATATCTTACGGTGGGAGTTGGCGTCGGTTCCTATAATTACCTTCGAGTTTAACTCGATGACCATAGTGACGGTTTCCCTGTCGCTATACCTAGGAAGATGAAAAGCATTAATGTTAGTCTTCACCATTATACAAGCCCACCTGTATCCTGGACAAACACGGTGCGAAAGTCGCTGGCGTTAAGTCCGCAAACCCTGCAATTTACGATCAGGGTTCCTGGACTAGTACGCGCTCAACGTCATTCACTGCTAAGCGGAGGAGTAGAGCGGCGGAAGCAGTTTTGGAATGTTGCAGATTAATTTGGATGACTCAGCATCGGCATGAGGATCAACCATTGTCGCATCGGCATCCTTTTCGTCCGATAACGGAGAGGTTACATCCGCGTTAATATTAATATTGTCAAAGAATTCTCCAACCTTTCCTGAGTTGGAAGAGTGGCTGCACACACTAATGCGTTCGACATCCTCAACAATAGAGTTCGAGACGTGAAACTCTGAGACAGGGTCAGAAGGGGTATGGTCCGATTGGACAGGATCTGATGGGATGGAGTAAGACTGCTCGAGAGTCCGATTTATAGATCCTGAGCTCAATTGAGATAAGCGGGAGAAACTGCTCGTTTAGGATGATCACCGCCTCGCGGTAGTTACCCATTGGTCAGCAACTTTGGCCACCCTCCTATTATCGGTGGGTGCGTTCCACCTAGTGGAGGCGATGGATCCGTCGGAGTGTCCCGATCAATGACCGCCCAAGTAAAGTCATCCTTTATCACATCGCTGAGAGGTCTGGAGGTCCTACTGAGTTCGGGGCGTCTAGGCTGGGTGAATGAGCGAGTCCTCGAAGGGGGTATCCTGGGGTTGACCACCTTGGTTCTATTCGCTCTGATCCTTGCACTCAGGGTGTTCTTGACACCGGAAGGTGGATTGGTATCACGGATCTGCGTGCCAGATTTTTGTACCAATCTCTCGGCGGCATCTGAAGAGTGCATGGGCGCAACGGTGCTACCGTTGCATATGCAACTAGGTGAAAGTCAATTCAAAGACATGAGGGTAGAATGGAAGAAAATATACGTTATCCGACGGTTCGAAAACATCAAGCATGACATCGATGCGAAACAGAGTTTTTCTCACGACATTAGGGTAACATTTAGTCATGCACTCCAACTCACTATGGGTCACAGAGGGAATCGAAGTACATTTAAGCTCCCACATTGCGACAAGTGGGAGAGACTTATTAGATTACACGTCATTAAACACCAAAAGAAGCCGATTATTGTTCAGTGTTAAAATATATGCATTATAAGTTGTTGAGATGTTTTACTCATTGCATTTAAAAATAACGAAAATATAATTTTCTTTTGTTCATTTTTCGCTGTTATTTTCTAATTTCACTTTCCTTTACTGCACATACTCTGCACTAAATACAAAAGATCAAAATGTAAAGATCAGGCTGCATCAGCCGTCTGCCACGCGAAAAACAAAAATTAGGGAATAAACGTAATTAACATGAATAAGTTCATCTGCGAAAAACCAGTACAAGTGTAGAAAGCTGGATTTCAAACATTACGTTCTTTCATATAAGTATTTATATCCTTCATGTAGTCTCGTTTAGATCATCAAATTAAAACTTGCTCTTTCTCATATATGTTTCAGAGAGACCTGAATTGTTTATAAAGGATGTGTCAAAGAAGTGTATGAATTAACAATTCAAATCAACTAGATGACCCGTGCGAATATTTCGCACCGTTAGTTGTCATTTTTGTAACATAAAATGAAAATAATTAATAGAAATTTTATTAAAAGTATAAAAATATTAGAAATCATAATATATCATACATATTGTTACGTTTTTACCTTTTTAAAAACGTTTAAATATGAGTTCGTTAATTGCAAACTAAGTAAAAACAAATATGTGTTTTATTTCAATAAAACTCTCTTTATTGTCCACACTTTCTTATGTGCCACTGTTCACACTTAACCGATACAACAATAATTACTTGCTATTATTCACACACAACTATTGCTCGCAACCGATATCTTCAAACACGACTATTTAGTTCACACGCAACTTCACTCAAGACTGACTCAATTACAACTGACTCACCGCCTGCCTTGTCATGCCCTTTTATATGCGAACGTCTTCAGTCTGATGATGGTTCTCGAAGCAGAAGGTTCGCGTTCTCGCCTTCTCGAGAATTCTTTTGCGACTACATTATTTATTGTTGCTGGTTTATTTAGAAGATGTTCGATGTATTTGTTAATGTGTATTGTGTACACATTGCCTCTTGTTCGTTGTGCTTGCGTTTTCTATCTCTTTCATGCTCATGGTCCTTGTTTTTGTGGCTTTTGCTTATTGTTTTTATTGTTAAACGATATTAGGTCGTTTCGTTTGTTCTTGCGTAACAATATTTACATACATATGTTTAAATGCTTTTATAATACTTCTTTGAATACAGTGTTAGAGGTAATGACATGATCATCGTTAACTTTTTGCCCGTACGAATCCTTAATACAAACAAAAATATCTTTAAACGTCCGCACTCGAGAAAAAGCCACGTATAACTGCCCATGTGAAAAGACCGGTTCTGGTAAATACAATCCTACCTTTTGAAGGGTTTGACCTTGTTTTTCTTAAAACCTTTTTAACTGTTAAATATCAGCTGACACTATATGTATATATTAAAAGACACCGTATTACTACACTTCATAAAACAAACAATGCCATGACAATAACGACATTACCAAAATGGCTTTTACAACTTTATATATTATGTGGAATAGCTTTACAATTAAGCGACCCTGTTTATCGCACTTGACCTAACAACTACTGCAAAGTATTGCCAAAATAGCTTTTTACAACTTAATATGCATATTATATATAACTGACTTAGTAATAAACAGCATTATAGTAAATAGCGGTATTACCAGAATGGATTTTAATACATACTATGTAGAACTGCATTACTATTAAGCGACCCTGTATTACCACACTTGAACAAAAACATATAATCATAATGACAACAGTATTATCATGCAGTTCTATATTAAATATAATTTTTATCAATGATAACATTAATTTTTCAATTTCTAATTATTTTTCGTTATTAGTGTTAGATATAAGCTTTACAATGATATATCATTCATTAAATTTGATGCGGTGGTATGGGAGATATTTGCAACCGACAAAAAAAAGTGCTTTAGAAATAATATATATGATAATGCATTAATTGAAGTTAAAATTACTGCATGATTTGTAAAAACGACAATTATTGACGATATCCCAGTAAAAATTTTACTTCATAAAACTCTGAACACTATTCAAGATCGAATATTTCAGAAGATTATTGCTTTTAAAGAAGAACAGATATTTACTAAAATATCAAACATTTGCTATTATCGAAATGACTATAAACCGCACTCCGATCACATGCCATTTTAAACTCATAAAAAAAAATCAATATTGTTCTGCTGACTCTTCCAAGAAAAATATAAAAAAGTATAAAAGTATATAAAAAAGCATATTAAATGTAAGCCAATCTATACTTTCCTTTTGTTTTGAACCTAGGCAAAACTGGTTTGCTTGGTATTGCGTTAGTTCTAAAAAATATTGTTACGTTTTTACCTTTTTAAAAACGTTTAAATATGAGTTCGTTAATTGCAAACGCCTCTCTGTGGCGGGCTTAACTCCAAACTCCAAGTCACCGGGCAGTTTTATCTCAGTCCCAAAAATAACCTTGGCGGGTGATCTAGATGTTGACTCGAAATTTCTGCCTTGATCGGAATGTAGTTCTATTGGAACCCCATAGCGGCATACACAGTTGTTCACAAAAACATTTACGATTGTGCTCTCCTCTTGATTGGGTATGGCATACACTTCCGGCCATTAACTGAAGTAGTCCATCACCACGAGAACATATTGGTTTCCGGCGTTGCTGACTGGAAAAGGGCCTGCTACGTCCATCGCTATCCGCTGGAAAGGTGCGCCCGAGTTATACTGTTGCAGCTGACCTCGACTTCTTACTGGACTTTTTGCTGCAATACACTGGGTACAGTTTGCTATCCAGTCCGCCACTGCTTGCTGACATCCAACCCAATAAAAACGTTGTTTTATGCCTTCCAGCGTCTTTGTCACTCCAAGATGTCCTCCGCTGGCTCCATTATTGAACTCCTTTAACACTTCTTTCATTTTGGATAAAGGCACTACCAATAGGTTGGATGAGGTCTTGCCATCAGCGCTTTCCCAAAGTCGATATAGGCACCCATTTATGAACTTTAAGCTGTCCCATAGTGCCCAATATGCTTTTGTAAGAGGACCTTCTGCGGATATCTCATTTCTGGTAGGTCGTTTGTCCTCTTCCTTAGCTGCTATAATCTTCGCCAATATTGGGTCACTTCTCTGTGCTTCAAACCAGTCTTCGTTGGCTTCGATCTGCGTTAGCCGGATATAAACGATGGATTCCTTCTTCTCAGATTTCACGCAATGCTTACACTCCAAATTACAAGGTCGGCGTGAAAGAGCATCAGCATTCCCTTGTTTTATACCTCTTCGGTGTTCAATGGTGAAGTCGTAAGTCTGGAGGCGCTCAATCCAACGTGCTAACTGTCCTTCAGGGTTCTTAAATTGCAGCAGCCATCTCAGAGCGGAATGATCAGCCATAGCAGAAAACGGTACTTATGGTAATGTTTGATGCACTCCAACACTGCAAGTAGCTCAAGCCACGCTAGCAAAGTTAGGCACAAAGCGTCTGTAGTATGTGCATAGTCCCAAAAAGCTGCGTAGTTCATGAAGATTCTGGGGGCGAGGCCAGTCCTTTACTGCTCGTATTTTATCTTCATCCGTGGATATTCCATCTGCTGTAACAAGATGCCCCAAATATTTCACCTGTTTTTGGAACAATGCACAATTCTTTACGCTTAATTTTAGTCCAGCAGCTGTTATTCGTTGCAGAACTTCTCCCAGGTTCTTGAGGTGTTCGTCGAAAGTTCTGCCCATCACTATTATGTCGTCGAGGTACACCAGGCAAGTCTTCCAATGCAGTCCCTTTAGCACACGTTCCATAAGCCGCTCGAATGTGGCCGGAGCATTACAAAGTCCAAATGGCATAACTTTAAACTGCCATAAGCCGCTGTTCGCACTGAATGCAGTTTTTTCCTTATCCTTGTCTGCAATCTCCACCTGCCAATATCCGCTTTGTAGATCCAACGTGGAGAACCACTTCGTTCCGGCTAGCATGTCGAGTGTGTCGTCAATTCTCGGTAGCGGGTAACTGTCCTTTTTGGTGACATCATTCAGCTTCCTGTAGTCTACGCAGAATCTCGTACTGCCATCTTTCTTTTTGACTAAGACCACAGGTGAGCTCCACGGACCCGATGATGGTTCGATTACACCGCTCTTCTTCATTTCGTCGACTAACTCCTTAACCTCATTACACTTCGCCAGCGGTATGCTTCTGGGTGCCTGTTTTATCGGTCTCGCTTCGTCAGTATTAATTTCATGTTTGACCATGCCTGTTCTTCCTTGTCTTTTATTGTTCGTGGCGAAAGCGCATGCATACCTCTTTAGCAGCTTCTTGGCTTTATTTCTCTCTGGAGCTGCTAAGCCTGCTACCCAGTTCTCCACACTTACACTAAATTCCTGTTGGTCCTTGGCTGACATTTCGGCAGGTTGCGGCGATTGTTCGCTGTTTATTACCGCCTCTACTGGAACACATTGGCCCACCGCTGAGTTTTTACTGAAGACTTTTTCATGGCCTCATAAATTTATTACTCTCACTGGGACTATTCTCTGTTCGTTGGATTTGACGAGGGCCTTTGCTGATAACAAGTCTGTCTGAATTTCTGCTGGTTCAACAACCCACAAGCGGTTCTCCGCACAATCTCCCTCCATACGCGCCCATATCAATGATTCACTCTGAGGTAGTAATTTGAGTGGTTCGACTGCAACTATCCTTCTGGCGTGCACTTGATGCTTATATCCGACGTCAAGAGGTATCTCCACATTTAGCCAACTCATTATCTGTTGCCCCATATTCAAATTAATGCCATGAGCTATCATTAAATCGGCACCAATGATGATAACCTCGTCCACAATATCGGCAACAATAAAGACGTGACTTACACTAATGTTATTTTGGTACAGATTCTTAACTTTTTTGTATTGACAGATTTCTTTTTTGTTCAGAAACTAATTTTGATGTAATTCACGTCTTGACAAGTTCAATCTGTAAAAGCATCAAATGCATTTCTTGCATGATATTGTTGAAAGTGTTTGTAAAGTTATTTACCGATTGTACTACTCTCTCAATTTTACACCCAAGACTATTCCAATTGAAAGTCTTGTTAATTGACGGCTGTAAACTTTGTGCTTATGTAGTTTAGCGAGTTTTAAATTGTCTTACGTATTCATCATCTAAATTCCTTATTTATTTTTCGCTATTATAACACAAAAGATAGAAGTGTAATAAGAATCATGTCGAAGTTTCCGGCAGACAACATATGCAGTATAAGTAGTTATAATAAAGCGCGTGACGATTAACACGTTCACGCCGGCGTTTTAATTCATGGTTGTCTCCTGCGGGCGGCTGTTATATTTATAAGACGTTATTAATTATAATTGTTATTAAAATAAATGATTTTAAGAGAACGTGGCTCTCGGGTATTTTTTTGACAGCCGAAGTGTTAAAGATCCAAATACTTGGTATTACGTATCGTCTAATAACTTGATCAATTGCAGTTAAGTGCGGGCCACCGGTGGTACACGCCGGCGTGAACGTGTTAAACATATTTGGGCCTATATACTAAAGTTTGATTTATTGATAAAATTGAGTGTTATCATAAAAATTAACTTTAAAGAAATAAAGGATTTATTGAAACAAATAGCAACGAATAAAAGTACATATAAATTTATATTTAGCAAATTAGACACCGAACAACTTTTAAATCCACGTTCAAAGTAAAACATTTTTAAAACAATTATTGGTAGAACATACTGATATTTTAAGAAAGCTAATCTAGTCACAAGAAAATAATTATATTTAAAATTTAAATTATTTGTATTTATCTACACTTTAATTTTACTCTTTTTCTTTCAGAAATATTGGAAAGAAAATATTTACACAAATTATGCATGAACAATCTTTTTGCTGGTAGCAGACCATAATTCTCATTTTCTACATTAATCTCAATACGATTGTGCTGTTCTTTCTGTATCAAATTATTTACGAATATTCATTCATTTTTTTAAGGAGGACAAATATTTTGCAAATGCCTACACAAGAAAACCAAGATCTTAATATATTTACAGCAGTTTTAATGAAATTGCTTTTAAAATTGTGTATAAAAAACCTTTGTTATTATTTCACACATACTGGATACAGTTGTTTTGGAGGTGAGTGGGGAAAATTTAATAAAATATTTTAATTAAAAAATGATCAAATGCTTCAATGCTGGGGTTGTGCGAGATTCAATATTTTCAATTATTTACATGTTTTAGAATCCACAGTTATAATGAAGCGTATTTACACTATTAACTTAAGATTACGGTGAACAGCATCAACATTCCGCCCCCTTGCAAGGTTATAAAAAGGGGAAACGCGGAAGCTACCTGGCGAAAGAAAACAAAAAAAAAAATTAATTAAACAAATTCAATTACATAACTCATTTCGAGATGATAAAAAATATACAATAAATAAATAATAAATAAAAGAGAAGTACACAAAGGAAAAAATATAATACTTCGCTTTGCGTCGTTTGGTTTTACGTTTTTTCGAAGTTGCGTCGCTGCTGAATTAGTACCAATTTTCACTGAGCGTCGTTAGATTTTCGAAGTTGCGTTGTTTTTGGGTTCGTCTTTATTTATTTTTTTTTAATTTTTTTCTTATTACGACATACCGTCAAAAGTCGGGGATTCCCTTTCTAACTGAAAATAACCACAATTTTAATACAGTATTATTTTCACTTTATTTTTCTAATTTTAGAGCATTCGATTAGGATTGTCAACAAAACATAAATCAATTAGAGTACTAGTGGTAGAAGTGTAGTGCGTAGGAATACAACTATTTATTAAATGTAAACCAATGGCACTCACATCTTCTGCCAATCCCCTATCAAAAATAACGTTAGCATAGAAGTCAATAGCATAAAGTTTTTGAAGCCACGACAGAATGATAAAGCCACTGAATTGGTAAGAGCAAGTAAATCATCATTATCATAATAATTATCAATCAAACGGGTAAATTTTGCACTTATACTGGCGAAAACTTTGTCTTGGCGGCGAGCATATGTGTGACTATTTCACTCCATTGGGTTTTTATTCTGCTGTACTTAGAAGCATCTCAAAATGCATGATATTGTACTTCATACTCAGGGTTAAAATTATTCCGTTCTGTGAAATGGTAATCATCAACAAGTTAGAACTATCTATGTAACGTCAAACAATCGTCCAATTCGGTTCTGTCATTTTTTTATATATGGTTCTGTCATTTTTTAATTTTTTTCATAATCATTTTATTATATATATTTGAGACAAGACATCCAGACTGTAAGATGACTTGGGAAATATCGGGAGTTGAAGATGACTCGAATAAGAATGTCTCTAAGCTCGCACTACAACTGAAACCCAACATTTTAGCAGTTCTAGCATCCGAGAACTTCAAAAAATTGGAATCCAATAAGTGATCGAAGATATGTCCTGAGTAAGGCTTTTCTCATAAGAAGTCCATTTTCGAAGCGAGAAACCACCAGATTTTAAAACAAGTTTTAATTAACCACCGTAGTCTAGTAGGTAGTGTGTTGGCTTATTAGACGTAAAGCCAGGGTTCGTATCCCTGGTCAGGCATCAAAACGAAATATGAAAAAAATATTTCTTCGGCGATTTCCTCTCAGCAGATTTCTGTCAAAAACTCTGAGAGTAAATAAAACTGCCATGAAAAAGTTTCTCATAATTCTGTCGTTCGGAGCCGACGTTAAACTGTAGGTCCCGCCACTCACGTATAAAATTAACGCACATAACATGAGCGGTGTGAGAAGCTAGGCCGTAATCCTGACTGAAGGGTTGTAATGGCCAATTGTATATGTGTCAAGTTAAAAGAGTATCTACTAACTATTTATGCAACCCTGTCTAGTGGGACAACCATGTGTTTTTTGAATTCAACCGCATGGTGATTATGAGTTCGGTGGTCAAAGAGTGAACTTAAAACAGGATATTATAAAAACGTTTTGTATTCGTTTAATCTTTTTTTTTTAGTTATTTTTATTAACATTAATAAAGTTATTTTGATGAAATATAAAACCTTTTGTGAACGATTATTGGATATTGACAAATAATATCAACGTCGAAGCACCAATCTCCTGTCAATTTTCAGAAGTGGGATCTGAATTCCTAGAAAACGAACGAAGTTCTTAGAAGACCGAAATTCCAGGAGGACGCTATGGAAAATTTACGAACATTGACTGTAAAGCAACTAAGTGCAGAGAAATTGGTGTTTCATGTTCCGGTAATAAGAACCAATTGATAATCACAACGCAAAAGATGCACACATGGCATCACGAACGCATTTACCTGATTTGTCGCGACGAATTTTGCAATTGGAGGAACTTATAGCAAATATGCAACCGTTAATGAATCGGTATAAACCATCAGATTTCGATCCACCTATAGTATCATCTACTATGCGAACTATTACGGCACCAGAAAATACTCCACCGAATTCAGCCAGCGCTATATTGCATGATATACCGCCTTCTCGTTCACAACCAACAACATCCACGAATACACCCGTACGGCAGCAGTATTCATTTACGTCGATCGATACAGCAGCACGTCCTATTTATAGTCACCAATATGTCACAGCTGGTAGTCATTGTCCAATGGTAATAACGGATAATGCTGCGTTTCATTACAACAACCCATATGTAGCACCGTCAACCTACATTAATAACGTTTCGTCTGTGTTGCAACATCAAACACCATTTATAAATTGTGAGAACATAGGCTGCCTTCCAAAATGTTAGTTGCTTTGTGTTTGAACAAGTATCGTGTTTCATAATGCCGCTGTACAAAATATATACAATGTATTCTATTTCAAAACGTCGTCAATGTGTATTTTTAACGCAGTCAAAAAGCATCAGGCATCGCTTTTCAGCGATACCATAACACAGCCAACCCTTATGGTCAAATAAAAGAGATAATTTCGTTAGTTCCAGATTTCAATCCTTCAGCAGATGAATCCATAAACTCATCACAATTTGTAAAACGTGTGAGTGTTCTAGACAGCATATGGATGGGATGATCAGTCGGTAATATTTGCCGTCCAGCAGAAAATTAAGGGCCCTGCGAAATACTGGGTCGATTCGTTACAAGAGGTATTCTTGTCTTGGTCTCATTTCACTAATAAATTTCTTTTAGATTTTCCCCATACTGAAAGTGAAGCTGACGTTCATATCAAAATGTCTACGATGATACGTCAATCGAACGAGTCTCCCCATGAATATTATTATAGAATGTATGCTGTTGGAAAAAAGGTAATCTTACAGAATCAGCTATCGCCCGTCACATTGTCATAGGAATTAATGACCCTGATTTAAACAGAAAAATTTCAAACGAATATGTAACGTGCAACCAGCTCTTGAACGATATAAATTGCTACTGTAACTACAACGAAATAAAAACAATACCGAGTATGTACAATAAACCAAAAAGGAATATTTACAGCAACACAACAGACAACATCGGAGCGAAGATAAAAGAAAGCAACAACCCGTTAGATAAAATCAAATGCTACAATTGTTTCAATTATAGCCACTACTCCGCTAAGTGTCCCGAACCACAAAGGAAAGATCGCTGTGGTAAATGCAATCGTACATCGCAAAAGACAGCCGATTGTAAATCAAAACAAACCCAAAGTGGAGAGGTAAACAAAATCGCTGATAACAACGTAAAGCAGAATGGCAAACTTTGTAAAACAGTCTGGTAGCGATCGCAGTCTTATAAGGGAAATGTTCTCAAAACAAATGGGTGAAATGATAAAATGCAACATGGTTTTAAAACGGTTTGCAGGAGGCGAATATGTTTCTATTTACAGGTAAGGTGATCGTGACCTTACTAATTGACAATTCTATTTTTGAGGCTGAGGTATTTATTGTCGATGATACCTTAATACCTATGGATATACTTATTGGTCGTAATCTATTGTGCCAAGAGGCAAACGTACGATCATTGAAGGAGGCGATTGCTGGGTGCAGAATATAAATGCTAAGGACCCTCTGACGTCTGACGAAGGTAAACAACTCCAAGTTGTGCTTAACGATCATAGGGCTTGTTTTGCGGAAAACAAAAATGAACTGGGAAAGTGTAATCTGGTGAAAATAGAAATCCGAGTCACAACGCCCGAGCCTATATGTCCAAGCCGTATAGGATTCCATTTGCGAAACGCCCTATAGTATCAAATATCATACGGGAGCTCCTCGACAGTGGAATTATTCGAAATTCAACTTCTCCGTATGCTTCAGGCATACAGAATGGCGAGCATCGGCTGTGCATAGACTATCGCCAATTAAATAAGATTACAGTAAAGATACCGTACCCTATGCCGGTAATTGAATACCTTCTCGCTCAACTGTCCGGTTATCGTTATTTTACCACCCTTGACTTACGTATGGGCTATCATCAAATTGAAATTGAAGAGCAGTCTAAGAAGTTTACGGCATTCGTCACCTACGAAGGTCATTACGAGTACAACGAGTACAACTCGTCAATGCCCCGACAGTTTTTCAGGCCTTAATGAACCGTATTGTGGAATTTATGAAGCCAGGCGAAGTATTAGCATACATATTTTGACGACGTCATAATTCCCAGCAGAACCGTAGATGAGGGTATCGACCGTTTGGATCGATTTTTAAATATTTTGGAAGAAAGTGGACTCACCTTACGCTTGGATAAGTGTAATTTCCTCGCGGAAGAGATTTCGTATTTGGGTCACACTGTGGATATGACCGGTATCACGCCTGGGGGCGGAAAGATTAGTGCCATTGAAAATTTCAAGGTACCAACGAGCACTACCGAGGTCCGCAGATTTTTAGGTCTTACAGGGTTTTTTCGGAAATTCGTTGAAAATTACTCTTTAATCTCACGACCACTTACGATGCTACTACGGAAAAGTAACGAAGGTAAATTTCAATGGGGTGAACCGCAGGAACGATCATTTGGAAAATTAATAGAAGTTCTTTGTAATAAACCTGTACTTGCTATCTTCGATGTGTCGGCTCAACACGAGATACATACAGATGCGAGTAGTCTTGGGCTGGCCGGCGTTCTTTTACAGTCTTATGGAGACGATGAATGGCACCCAGTATTTTATTTTAGCCGACATTGTTCTGACACCGAGGCAAAATATCACAGTTATGAACTTGAGGTCTTGGCCGTAGTAGAGACGCTGGAACGTTTTCGAATTTATTTACTGGGTAAACCATTCCGACTAGTAACTGATTGCGCCGCAATTACTAAGGCTAAGACACACAAGGAGTTATTTCCCAAGATTGCCCGATGTCTAATGAAATTATTAGAGTTCGATTGTGAGATTGTACATCGTGAGGGCTCTCGCATGGCCCACGTTGACGCCTTAAGCCGGTCACCCGACTTACCAGCCTTAGAACAAGAACCTGCTGGATTCATCATGAATATAAACGTAGGTAGTGAGGACTGGGTTTTCACGATACATCTTAAAGATGGGGAGCTTGAAAGGATAATTGGTGTCCTACGTGGCGATATTCAATCTGAACAACATAAACAGCTTAAAACTGACTACTTTGCAGAACAACAGACTATCGTAAAACGAAAGATGCGGAGAGACTTGTTGTGCCCAAAGCGGTACGATATCGAATCGCCAAGTCGTGTCATGACGACATAGGCCACTTCGGTATTGACAAAACCCTTGAAAGAGTACAACAGACCTTCTGGTTCTCTCGTATGAGAAAATATATCAAAGAGTACATAGCCGCATGTACAGAATGTTGTTATAACAAGGTGAAGGGTGGAAAATCTGAGGGTAACTTGCATTATGTTGCACTGGAACCACTCCCATTCCGGCAAATACATGTAGATCACTTGGGACCGTTTGTGAAAAGTAAGCGTGGTCACACCCATATATTGGCAATTTCAGATGCATTTACAAAATTTGTGGTGGTGAAGGCGATTCGAAATACAAAGACAGCTCCCGTTATCAATGCGTTAAACGTGCTGACCAGCTATTTTGGTTTACCACGACGTATTATTTCCGACCGAGGTGCGGCATTTTCTGCAAGAAATTTTGAAGAATATTGCGAAAAACATAACATTCAGCACGTGAAGACAGCAGTTCGTACCCCTAGAGCCAATGGCCAGGTCGAGCGTGTCAACCAGACCATTTTAGCTTTCCTCCGCACTACGACTGAGGAAACGAGAAATTGGGACCAATCGCTACACATTCAACAGTGGTCAATTAATACACAAAAGAATTCAACCTCAGGTTTTGGTCCTAATGAACTAATTTTTGACTATAAACCCATCGACTTAGTGCAGAAACGTTTACTAGCTGCTGTACAGGATGAAGTGAAGTCCGATGGTACTGTATCGATTGTCGAGAAACGAACATTAGCTCTCCAGAATATAGAACGTGAACGAGAACAGTGGAAGAAACGATTTGACGACAAGCATAGTCGCCCTACTATCTACAGTGAAGTTGATTTAGTTCTTCTCGAACACGAACCACAAGCAACTGGTGACTCGCGGAAATTGGAACCAAAATATCGAGGGCCTTATATCGTAGCTCGAGTCCTTGGGAACGATAGATATTTAATCGAGGACATTCCTGGCTTACAATTAACATCTCGAAAATTTTGCTCAGTTTTTAGTTCGGACAAAATGAAGAGGTGGTGCGAGTCATTCGACTTGGGTTCAGGATTGGCCGAACTGTCAAGTTAAAAAAGTATCTACTAACTATTTATGCAACCCTGTCTAGTGGGACAACCATGTGTTTTTTGAATTCAACCGCATAGTGATTATGAGTTTGGTGATCAACGAGTGAACTTAAAACAGGATATTATAAAAACGTTTTGTATTCGTTTAATCTTTTTTTTAGTTATTTTTATTAACATTAATAAAGTTAATTTGATGAAATATAAAACCTTTTGTGAACGATTATTGAATATTGACATATAATATCAACGTCGGAACACCAATCTCCTGTCATATGTATGTATGTTAATTAACAGTAGTCTAGTAGGTAGTGTGTTAGCTTATTAGACGTGAGGCCGCGGTTCAAACTCCAGGTCAGACATCTCCAACAACACGAAATATGAAAAAATATTTTTTCGGTGACTTCCTCCCAGCAGACTTCTGGCAAAAACTATGGGAGTAAATAAAATTGCCATGAAAAGTTTCTCAAAAATCAGTCGTTCGGAGTCGGCTTTAAACTGTAGGTCAAGCCGCTCTTATATAAAATTAACACACAGAACATAAGTTGTGTGAGGAACTTAATTGATTATCTGAAACGAGGGTTCGTCCAAACAATATCTTTTGAAAGGTCGCCTGGTATATTTTGGTCAATATCTGCCTGTAATTTTTTCTATATCAACATTAAAGAAATATTTAAAGTCTCCAATCTAGACCCAGAATAATGAGGTGAGACTTTAAAACTTGTCCGAGATGTAGCGTATTTGAGGAACCGCTCAAGGCATTAAAAACTACATGATCTTTAATGGGCTTAGAAGCATGATGAAGTAAGTATTAAAATAAGTTAGTATTAAAGTATTAGTTAGTGTTGGGGAGAATGAGTTAAAAACCAACAGGATACTATAGTGAACTGGATATCTAAACTATTTGTGGGAGAACGATCTACCCGACCTATGGTGCATAGGAAGAGAAACTCCACTCCCCTCTGGTATGGAATCTGTTGATGAATGAGGTACTAGTGGTGCTGGAACAAGTTGTATGTGCGGCAATTGGGGATGACTTTGTTCTTACAATTTCGGACAGATTTGTCGACACTACTAGATATAGGACGTAATTTACACTGGGGAAAGTCAGCGAGTGGGTATTTGATCACGGATTGGGGGTAACCCAGGAAAATCGAAGCGGGAAGAGGTATAATCCGAAGGCTTTTCGTCCACTGAAATTGCACGAAACGGAATTGAAACCAACAATGAGGTACGTTCTCTAAGATAGGAAGTAATAGGGCTCCATTGCCCTCTGAAAACCAAGCGAGACGTCTTGGATACCTCTTTAATGGTTTCTGAAAAGGAGACTGTTCTTCATCTACTAGATACACAGAGCGCCATAAGTGAGTCAACACCCACTATAATTTTAAATTTTCTATTATAAAAAATATACTTGTAGCACAACAATAATTTTTGCGATTTTTTTGTTTTAAAATTTTATAAGTAATAAATAAACGTTTTTAATTTCTGGAAATTTATTCGACTATTCTCATTTACTTTTCTCGCTATCCTAAGAAAATGAATTATTTCAGCGGTGTTTACTCACTTTTGACGCTCACTGTACATATCGCACACCCAGTACAAAAGTGACTCAACTCAAAATTTTCATTTTTCAGAAATCGATTAAAAACAAAATCTTTGGACCATTTTTAGTATCAGTTAACAACAACAAAATACACTGATATTTGTTTTATAAATAAACAAGTGTATTCTACATAGTTTAAGCATATAAACTCGAAAAATGAAAATTTTGAGTTGTCACTTTTGTACTGGGTGTGCGATATGTACCTCGTACTTTGTTACTATAGCATAAGAAGGCATCTTGATGCCTACTCTAGCACTTTCACACATTAGCATTGACAGTATGAGTCCCTTCTTGAGATGCTCCGGGTTTAACTTATTTGGCTCTGATGGGTTAAATTACATTCGTCGGTCCCTAAAACAAAGATATTCACAAATGCAGATACCGTCTAGCAAAGTCAAGCCGTTTTTTCTTATTAACTTTACTTATAAGTGGCTTCTTGGGTGGTCTTCTAACTAATAAATTTGCCTCTTTTAATCGGTTTCTGGCTGTGTGGACGCCAATAGAAACCCCTAATTGGTCGTTTGCATAATTAGTAACATCTACTGCCGTCAACTTGGTCAACTTTTACAATTTTTACCATTTGACGGTCTTGGCGGGCAGTAGATTTACGAGGTCGACCACTTCCTCTTTCTTTCCACGTTATTTGTTTGACGATATCGCGATGAAATCCGACAAACCGTTGATTTGTTGATATTAAATTGATGAGCAACTTCATTCATTGATTTGCCTTCTTCCAAAGCCCTTATAATGGCAAATTTGCTATCTGCTGACAGCTGTTTCTATATTAAAATTCACAATTTGCAAAGTTTTCATTAAACTTTTATTTTAATTACTCTAGTTGATCGCCTTTTATCTTTAACACATTGCGTTGCATTTTTTTTCTCGCTAAATTTTTTCACTTTTTTTATAAATCTGAAAAAATTAAGTAGAAAGAGAAACAAACAACGCTTCATGATGTTTTTTATTAAAATTTAAAAATCAACGAATAAAAAAACAAAAGTGGAGTGAAATTGGATAACGTTATAAGTTTCGAGCCTCGATTGAATATCATACGACGTAGCGTTGCTTTTTTTTTCTCGCTACTGTATGTATTTGTCAAACTTTATATTTAGTGGCTTTCGCTTTATAGAAAATTTTAAACCGATAAATTCACAGAAAATATAAACCATCATTTATATAATAGGAAAGTAATACTAAATTTTGTGAAGTTTTAAGAAGAAAATTTGACTTCAAAAATGAAACTTTTGACCAAATTCAGGTAAATTCACGTTAAGTTCTATTCTGGATAAAGAATTTACTGTATTCTCAAAATTTCAACGTTTACGATAGAAACGTATCAAGTAAGTTATTATCTAATATGTAATTTCCATCTTCGAAATCTATTTGTAAACCCACTCGCACTTTCATCTTCCTCAAATATTGTTTGTATCCTTGCAAAAAGGATTTGTTTTTTTATTTTAAACTAGCTAATACCCGGTGTGCTTCGCTACCCCCCATCGAAATTAAATACATAATAATTAAAAAATGTATTTATTTGGTAATTAAATTATGCAATTTTTCTTAAAGGTTTATTCTAATTTCATTTGATGACAATATATTTCTATTTATTTCTTACTTGCTAAAATTTAATATATACTTTTTTTCTTAAAAAATTAATTCTTATTCTAATGCCTTGGGGTACACAATATTTTTTGTTTTTACCTCTGGTGCATATACATATAAATCTGCGGGTTTTCCTACTCGCGAACATGAGACATAAATCTGTCCATGTGAGAAACATGGATTTTCTAGATTAAGTCCACAAACTTGCAAGGACTGACCTTGAGCTTTATTAATCGTCATTGCAAATGCTAGGCGAAAAGGAAATTGCAGGCGCTTGAAATCGAATGGCATCTCCGATGTGGTCATAGGAATACGTGGCAGCAATACATCAGTTCCCTTAAACTTTCCAGTTATAATGGTCGCCTCGATAATATTGTTCATCATTTTTTTTACTGTTAGTCGAGTGCCAATAGTCGGATCAATATTTCTAAGTAAAATAATGGGAACACCGTTTTTTAACTGTAAGTCATGTGGTGGAAAGCCTGGTAAATCTAACGAATTTAAAAATTCGACTGGATAATTGACGACATCCTCAATATTTGAAACTGTGTCGATCGATTCTATAAGTTCTTAGGTTCCCATCGATCTTGTTGAGAATATTCACAATTTATTAATTCTTTTGATTGTGTCATTCTACAAAAGTCTGATGGAAATTTTATATACTTCATTATAGGATCCATTGGAATTCTTCCATTACCTAAATCAAGCAATTGTTTGGAGAAAGTTGAAGCTGAAGCATCACGTTGCAACTGAACACGCATATTAGTAGTTAATTTTAGAGTGTGAACATGTCGCCAAAGGTATGATGATTTTAGACATGCATTTAGCTCATCAGCTGGCGTTGATCCCAAAAATTGGGACTCTAGCTGTTACAGTTTTTCAGATATACAGATTTTCGTATTTACTTTATATGGGAGGTGCCACACCCACTATTTCTAGTTCGCCCATTTTTGTTCAAAATATTTGTTCAACGTTGAACACAATTTAAGGGAATACCCTTTAGAATATTAACGGTCCTTTTTATATATTTATTACTTTTTGCTTTGTCTTGTATTCTTCAATATTCTTACATTAACATTGCTAACTAGCATTAAAGTATTTTGCTTATGATCACTCTAGTTTCAACAGTAAGACGAGTGTGACACAGATCAGAACAATAAACAAGAAGTAAAAAAGTGAATTTCAATTATAAAACAAAAACAAATATTGTGACCCTTCTTTTTTCAAATAATTAAAACATTAAACAAAGTGTGAACAGACATAAAATAAAGTCAAACATCAATTGAAATTAAACATAATCAAAATCAGACAAAACAATTTTGTAAATCAAACAATATAAAAAATACATAAAAACTATACATTGAATTTAATAAATGAAACAAAATTAAAATTACAAAAACAACAAAGACAAAAGCATTTCATTTAAAATAAAAACAAAATTAAAAACGAACCATCACAACATCAAACATTAAACAATATTTATATTGAAACTGTAGTTACTTGTACAAAATTTAAGGTATCTTGCTGTTATAGTTTTTCCAACATGCCCATGTTGTTATTAGGTTACAATGGTAGGTAATGTAGTATATGTGGGCGTGGCACGTCGCTTATTTGAAATTTCAACATAAAAAGTAGCCTATAACTTCTTCCAGACATACAGGAAGATACTGCGAAAATTTCAAGAAAATCGGTTCAGCCGTTTAGCCGTCTATAAAGTTCAAACATACAAACAAACACACATTCATTTTTATATAGTATATAGATATATAAGAATATATAAATTTTTGTAATTATATCACGTGAGAGGCACCACCTTACTATAGCTGGAATAGAAAATTGGGGACTCTAGCTGTTATAGTTTTCTAGATATACAGATTTTAATAATTAGTTCATATGGAGTTTGCCACGTCCCTAATGCTTGATCGCCCATTTTTAACAAAAATATTGATATTGAACCTTTAGATATTCGTACAAAATTTGAGCAGTTTAACTGTTCTAGTAATCTAGATATGCAGATTTTAGTATTTACTTCATATGGGAGGTGCCACGCCCGCTTTTTCTGAACTCCCTATTTTTGCCCAAAATATTTATATTTAAACAAAAGTTACTTGTAAAAAATTTGGGGACTGCAACTGTTAAAGCTTTCCAGTTATGCAGATTTTAGTATTCACTTTATATGGAAGGTGCCATGCCCCCTAATGATAGGTCGCCCATTTTTATAAAAAAAAAATCATATTGCACCTAAAGATATTATACAAAATTTGAGTAGATATGCAGATTTTATAATTTACTTTATATGGGAGGAGTCACGCCAACTTTTGCTAGGCCGCCTATTTTTGTCCAAAATATTTATATTTAAACTAAAGTTACTTGTACAAAAATTGGGGACTCTAGCTGTCACAGTTTTTCAGATATATATAGTGATGCCAGATATCTCAGAAAATGTCCCCTTAATTGTAAAGCCCAAGGAGAAACAAAGTGTTAAAAAAACTAAGGCGGAATTAAATGAAAAAGTAGATCCGGTTAATATTAAAATAACAAACGTCGAAAATGGAAAAAATGGTACATTGGTGATAAAAAGTAAAAATGTGGAAGAAAGGGAAAAAATTAAAGAAGCTATTGAAACCCAAATTAGTAAAAATTATGAAATTAAAGTGCCAAAGGAAGTAGGTATGCAAATTATAATAACGGACATGAATTTTAAAATGCAGGAGAAGAAAATAATAGAAAAATTGAAAAATCAAAATGAAATATTGAAGGACAGTAAAATAGAACTTATCAAAGTATATGAATCTAAGAGATTTAATAGAGCAATATATAATGCAAAACTCAAAATAGATAATGAATCGTATCCAAAAGTTATATCAGGATTAAAGCTCAATATAGGATGGGATAGATGCCGGGTTTTCGACGGTACTGATGTGTTGCAGTGTTTTAAGTGCCAAGGTTATATCCACAAATCATCGGAGTGCAGAAATGGAGATACCTGTTATAAATGCCATGGAAATCATAGAAGCAAAGACTGTAATAAGGAAATAGTGAAAAAATGCATCAATTGTATGAAGGAAAATAAAAGACTTAATCTAGGACTAGATGAAGAACATGCTACATTTAGTAGAGAATGTCCGGTTTATCAAAATAAACTTATGTTAAGGAAAAGAAGAATTGGATTGGTTATTTAACAACCAAAGAAAATTCATGGAATATATACAAATATACAAGGACTTTTAAATAATTTTACTCAGCTGGAAATAATTTCCGAAAACATTAAACCAGATTTTATAGTTCTCTCCGAAACGCACATAACGGAAAAAATCAATGAATGTGAGACAGAAATGGGTCTGTACGATCAATACATAACAATGTCCAATTCACCCAAAACAGGAGGAGTAACATTGTATTTTAAAAAACAATGGAAATTAAATAAAATTAAAGAAAACGTAAAGGACTCTAAACATTGGATTACCGCATATATGGCGAAATGTGAAAGCATATCATTTATAATAGCCATAGTATATAGATCACCAAGCTACAGTAAAGCGGAATTCTGTGAAGATCTACAACAGTTTTTAGAAGACTTGTGCGAAAACAGTAATGACATTATAATAGCAGGGGACTTCAACATTGATTGGCAATCGGATTTTTATAAAAGTAAATTGGAAGGCATATTGAATGATAACGGGCTAAAACAAATAATGAAGGAATTTACTAGAATAACGAAAAACTCTAAAACATTAATAGACTATATTATCACAAATAATGAAATGGTGTCGGCAAAAAATTATATAAACAATAAAATAACGGATCATGAATGTATAGATATTTTTATCGAGAATGGAAACGGTCATAAGATACAGAACACGGAAATAGACATATTCAAATACAATAAAGACAGATTTAAGAACGAATTAAGTGCAATAATAGAATTTAATGAAATAGATAACATAAATGAATACGTTTATAATTTCGATAATATTTTTGAACGGACAATTGAGAGATTCACAGTGAAAAAACAAGTGCGCGAAAACGGTAATAATAAATGGTTTAGCAACGAACTTAGAATGTTGAAAAGGGAAAAAATTAAAAATATCAGAAAGCTTTATTTGAAAATACAGCATCGGCGTGGAATAGCTATAAACTCATAAGAAACATATATAAAGTTAAAATTGGTAATGAAAAAAATAAGTTTATAAGCAATAAAATTACGAATACCAGCAACCAAAAAGAAATGTGGTATAAAATAAAAGAACTAGTCCTAAAAACTCCCAAAAATGTGATCAAATCTGTGATATTTAATAATATAGAATATAATATTAATTCTGAAATGGCTGAAAATTTTAATAATTATTTCGTAGATAGTACTAAGGAAATACGATGCTCCATAGAGGATGTGCTGTAATGACGGAAAATATAAAAATAAAAAATATATTTTTAGCAATTTCAAGAGCTCAAATTTAGAGCTCTGTGTGCTTTATTTAATTGATTTGAATGTGGGAATAACTTACTCTTTTATACTATATTTGAGCTGACTCGACACTTAACTCTATATGATTCTTAACTTATTACATTATGTTCTAGTGACCTATATTCTAAATATATGGGTTGTGTGTATGTAACACGAACCAAGCCTTCAGTCCAACACCAGTAATGCAAGCAAAGCAGAATTCCCACGCTAGCCAGCGGAGAATACAATAACAACAACAACATGCATTGACGGCTTGAGCACACGACAAAAGCAGCGAGAGTCAATGTCCCAGAATTATGTTAGTGACGCAGTCACTTATGCTATTTGATATTCGTTTGTTTACATGTTGTGTCGTTAATGATCATTAGCCATACAAAACATTGTGTTGGCATAAACGGCAGTAGGGTCGTGCTACAGTGCAATATAAGAACCAAATACCTGTGATAAACTGTAGATTTAAATTCCGTGCAATTTCATTATTAGAATTAAGAAATATATGTAAGACTATTAAGAGGAAAAACGATTATAGGAGAATATCGAACAACTTAATACTGGATAACTGGGATTTAGTTGGTAACATCTTGCTTAAAATTATAAATAAATCGCTGGAAACGGGAATTTTTCCTGATAATTGGAAAGAGTCATTGGTAACACCAATTGAAAAAATTAAAAATACTAATAAATGTAAAGAATTTCGTCCAATTAACTCACTAAAAACATTTGAAAAAGTTTTGGAAACTGTGGTTAAGCAGCAGTTGGAAAAATACATGGAGAAAAACAAGTTATTGTCAAAATATCAGTCTGGTTTCAGAAAGAAATTTTCATGTGAAACGGCTGTTAATTATGTCGTAAGTCGTTGGAAGAATACTAAAAATAATAAGATTCTAGCAATTTTTCTGGACATTAGGCGAGCATTTGCTGCAGAAACTATTAAAGTATGGGATAGAGAATGAAGAGCTGATGTGGTTTAGTTCATATTTGACAAACCGTAAACAAATTACTAGAGTTAACAACACTGAATCCAGCCCAATTGAAAATAAGTATGGAGTACCACAAGGATCAATATTAGGAGCGCTGTTATTTATTATATACATTAACGACATGGAAAAGGCATTGGAAAAGTGTGAGATAGTCCTATATGCGGACGATACTTTAATTTTTACTGATGATAAGACTGATAATTTGTGTCACCAAAATTTAACAAATGATATGGAAAATATAAATAAATGGTTGATGATGAATAAGCTAAAATTAAATGAGAATAAGACCAAATTGTTAGAGATTAATATGGACAATAATATAATATTTAAGATAAATAATGTAATAATATAAAAAGTTAATTCGATAAAATACTTGGGTTTCATAATTGATAAAGAATTAAAATTTAACGATCATATTGAGTTTATTTGTAAGAAAATCGGGAAAAAATCGGATTTTTCAAACGCATAAGAAATAAAATGTCAATTATAACATCAATAAATATTTACAATACAATAATTAAACCTCATTTCGAATTTGGATCAACAATACTATATTCATGCTGTTCAGATCAACAAATAATAAGGCTACAGAAGTTACAAAATAAGGCAATGCGTGCAATACTTAAAGTAAATAGATTAACATCAACAAGTTGAATGCTAGATACATTGAAATGGTTAAATGTAAAAGAAAGACTTCAAGTTAACACCATATATTTTATTCGAAAAATGAAAATAGGTGATGCATCAGAATATCTAACAGAACAACTACGTTACGTTGGGGATGTTCAACCATACAGTTTGAGGAACGTTATGGACTTCAGGATTCAACAAGCTAACACCACTGCAAAGCAAAAGTCGCTATTTTATAAAGGACTAAATCTGTACAATATGTTGCCATTTGATGTTAAAAATGAAAATAATGATAATGTTTTTAGGAAGAAAAGTGTAATTTTTATAAGGAACATTAATTAGAGCATATGTATGCATAGTTAGCTTTATAATTTTAAATGTAATCTAAAAGTATTATTAATACTACTTAATATCAATAAAAAAATATACAGATTTTCGTATTTACTTCATATGGGAGGTGCCACACCCACTACTGCTAGTTCGCCCATTTTTTCCAAAATATTTATATTGAAACTGTAGTTACATAACATACATACATAATTGGTCATTACAACCCTTCAGTCAGGATTACGACCTAGCTTCTCACACCACTTATGTTGTGTGCGTTAATTTTATACATGAGCGGCGGGACCTACAGTTTAAAGTCGACTCCGAACGACAGTAGTTTGAGAGGCTTTTCATGGCAATTTTATTAACTCTCAGAGTTTTTGCCAGAAATCTGCTGAGAGGAAGTCGCCGTAGAAATATTTTCATATTTTCGTTTAGATGTCTGACCTGGGATTCGTACTCGGACCTTCAGTCTAATAAGCGAACACACTACCTACTAGACTACGGCGACTTCGAAGTTTTGAAACTGTAGTTACTTGTACAAAATTTGAGGTATCTTGCTGTTATAGTTTTTCAAATATACGCATTCTGTTATTAGCTTACAATAGTAGGTAATGTAGTATATGTGGGCGTGGCACCTCCCACATTTGTAGCCTATAACTCTTTCCAGACATACAGGAAGATACTGTGAAAATTTCAAGAAAATCGGTTCAGCCGTCTATTAAGTTCAAACATACAAACAAACACACATTCATTTCTATATATATATAGATTAAAATAAAAAGTTCTCGTTTCCGCAGATATTCACTTGATAATGCAATAACTTTGTTTCTATAGATTTTATTAATTTTGTTACACTTGTTTATTTAAATTACGCTAATTTCATAAATCATTACAAAAGGTCCGCCAAATAACTTTTTTTTTTGAAAATGCTTTAAAAAAAACTACTGAATATTTTCTCAAATTTCTTTTTTTATTTGAAAGTACAATCCTTCCGGTTAATAATGGAAAATAATTTCATTCAAATGGCTGCCTCGGCTGGCCATGCAGTAGCCTACACGATCGGTCCAATTTTTAAGCACATTATCGATTGTGTGCAGCTGTATTTCACCAATGGCTTGTCGGCGTAACACTTATATTTGACGGCACCCCCAAAAATAATAGTCCAACGGTGTCAAATCGCAGCTCCGAGGTGGCCAAACGACATCAGCTCTGCGGCTGATAATGCGATCTTCAAAAACAGGGCGCAAAACATCGAGTGTAGCTTCGGCTGTGTGGCACATAGCGCCGTTCTGTTGAAACCAAATGTTGCCAATATCCTCCTCTTCAATTTTTGTGAACAAAAATATTTGTTCAGCGGAAGGATAAAACTAATTATCTGTCAAATCAGACATGAGCCAAGTGTTACCATTCACGAAATAAGCACTAGTTAAAAAAAAAAACGTTAGATGGCGGACCCGATAGTATTTAAATTTTGGACAAATATTAATATGGATACTTCCCATTAAGATTCTTAAATTTGCAAATTAGCAAGTACTCGTTAACTGTAAATACTTTTTGTATTACATACATTATTTTCTTCTTGAAATATATGAAAGAGGGCTTCTTGTTTTTAATCATAATTTATTTATGATTCACGTAGGCATCTGTGGCTACCAGCTAACAATTAGGAAATTTATATTTTAGTCGGTAAATGGCACATATGTCTACAAAATTCTTTTAAAGCGCTCCACCTATAAACTATTAAATTGTTATATTAATGCAACACGAGTGCTCTTAAAAAATTTTATTACATGAAAAGCCGACTCTTTTATATCGTGCTGCAACAGTTCTTTTTTATAAAATGGAATGAAATTATTAAGAAAAATAATTAAAAAATCAAGGTACAAATCGTAATAAACTTCCTGGGGCCTACTTACAATAATAAAATAACCTTAGCTTTGGTTTAAATCACTATCGTTTTGAAGAGAATGTTAATGAAAAAATCGTAAAGAATTCGTCCTACGGTAAACTTTGACTTTTTCAACTGACCTCAGAGTTGAAATATGTACATGTTTTCTTGTATGCTTTTTTTATTCAATATAATGGGCAACTTTTGAGCGTTGAGTACTTCAGCATGTTTTCTCGCCCACTGAACTTTATTCAAGACTAATGCTTTAATTGTTGACCACGTATGGTTGGTCGGCTTCAATTCATAGAATGGATCATTTCCAAGTTGTATGAAGTCTGCCCCGACGACGGCTGCGCTGGGAATTTCAGTCGAGTGCTCCTCTATAAATACTTCAGCGATCATTGCGTAGTGTGTGACCGATCCATTTCCTTCTGTTGTACATAAAAAAGCGCCTGATTTGATATTAACCAAAGGTTTTCATTTCAGATGCTTCCTGGCCAGAATATGTGTTGGTTAACCCTCAGGCAATTATTGACAAATACTTGATACTTTTGAGTAAAATTTGGTGTTTGTAAACCACTTTTCACATCCATAGAGCAGTGTTGACTTTACGTAGGCAACTAGAATTCGAATTATTGTGTTTCTTGCTAAACTTGGATTTCTCCATAAGGCAGTTAGGCGCCCAAAAGTAGATTTTGCTTTGCATAGTTTGTTGTTGACATCTTCTTCAGTTCCACGACTTGATGATGTAACTATGAACAAAAATTTTCATTTTTGTGCATGTGATATTCATATATTCATTTTGACTGTTGTTTAATTCACTAATAAATTACCAAACTTTTTTTGTTTGCTATACAAAACCAATTCATTGTAATTGTGACAACCACAAGGCGAATTCAAACACGGTGGGATTGTTAGACCAGCTGATGCAAATAACAATGTCAAAAATTTTTTGTTTTTTGTGTATTTTGTTTTGATAAACAATTTCGTTTTTTCTTATTGTGTCAGAAGTTTGTATATTTTTCTTCTTTTTCTTTTAAAACCATTTACGTGTTTTCCTTTCTAGTCTGTTTATATTCTATGGTCCTAATGTTTACATATTCATGTCCACTCTTTTTAGAGAGTATTTACATTTAAGATTCAAATGTTTTATTTTTTTGTCTCAAATATTTATTAACTTTTGAAAACATAAATAAAATATTACTTAAGAAATGATATGAATTTAATTTACGTCCAGGGAATATATTGGCCACACTGTGATACTTGGATAGTAACAAATTTCCTACAATTTACAGCGAAATGCTATTCATAAACGAAAAATATTACAAAATTTCGGAAAAGTTTGCGACGACCGGCTTAACTCCTTAACATAATATCAGGGCTCCAGTCTTCCAATTGAAAATATTCTCTAAGGGAGAGCATTACATAGTTTAAATACAAATCCGAGGAGTCTACGTACGAAACATAGGGTAGGCAAATAAATTTTCATCCAGGTTTTCAAATTAAGAGATGTTTAAAAATATTGCTTCTAAGGACCACCTAATTCCTGTTTCCCTGGAGAGGATAACATCAACAACTAACATTATAGGAAGTTCAGGAGTCATAGCGTGGTCTTACTTTTGGTGGTTTCAAACAACTTATGTCCTCACGCCGATGTGCCTGCATTTAAAGCCAATATATTACATAAAAATAACAAAATTATTTAACATTTAATTAAGAAGTAACGCACCTGTTTGTAGGAATATTGGAATGATTCCTCTCGTATTTCGGATACTGGTAGGCGGTCAGTCAGTCTACATCGTATGTATTGTAGAATTATTCATAATTTCCTTTTGTTTTCCCTTACAAATAATGAATCATAGAAACTATATTGCTTTAGTGGAATTGGCCACAGGACAACGTAAACGTTGCTTGATTGTTTTAAATTTTAGCTGAGTACGAAATTATTTAATAGATTGTTGAAGGATTGAGTAGAAGTTATAAAGAAGATATTTTTTAGAATTTGCTGTTATTTTAGAGAAGACTATGCGTGAGTGGTAAATTTGTTTTTTATTTTTTCTTCCCATCGTCATTCTTTAGTCAGCTGTTTTTGACAAGATGATTAAATCGCAACAACAAAAAATGCCTGTTGTTTTTGTATTGTTGTACTTATTGTAATACTTATCCCACCTTCTATGAATTCGCCTTGGACAACCACTTGAATTTATTTTTTTCTTTGTAATCAAAAGGAGCTCATACAACTGACAAACAGTTTTTTGTTTTGCCTATTTACGTTTCACTTTTTGCTATCATTATTTGTAACCTCATTTTTTTTACTGCGCCATAAACGCCAACGGTGATAAGGATGCATATGTGAGGTAGAACTTTGCATTTGATGTGATCAGAAGGGTGTGATACATTGTGAACTGCTAAAGCCGGGTCAGGCTATCACGGGAGTCCTGCACAGACAACAATTACTTTGTTTGAAGTGAGCATTTGATCGATGCAGAACGCTCTCACTGGAATACGCTTTACTGCAGTTTTAAGAATTGGCTAGATTCATTCTTGGCCTCAAACGACGAGCATTTTTTTCTGAGACGGAACCCGTAACTTTTTCAAAAAAAATTAGAAAAATTCGTGGCTTCAGATAAAAAATACTTTGAATAATATGCTCTTTCACAAAATTGTCTTAAGAAAGCATTTGTTTCGAGTAAAGATCAAATGGTTTTTTCAACCACAATGCATCTCAGTACAATCTTAAAACCATCGAGTTACTCGGTGCTTAAAACATAATGAACGTAACAAATTTTAAACCAATTTCTTTGGAATTTTAATTTGCGAGATAATTCGCTAAATTCGAACATCCCCTACAAGATAAATAAATAAATAACCGAAACTAATACAAACAAGACTTACTTACTACTACATATGTAATTTTTATTTGACTTTTTATGTTTTAGAGTTGTATTTCTTAATACATCAAAAGCACATTAATGTTGACTGTCAAATGCGCTGCAAATTTATGAATTTTAAAAATTCGGTTGTAGTAGGCTTTGAAAACAAAAATTTTTAGCGTCTTATGACGAAAATTTTAATTGTATTCTTTGTGTTAAAAAATAAGACGTGGAAACCAAAAAGTTAAGTATTATTATTATTTTACTGCATAAATTTTAATATACCTAAAATTATTCTTTTATTTTATTAGCATCCACTCATCTTTGCCAGCTATCAAGAAATACCTCACCAGCACATATAAGGTAGATGGCCAAAAATTGGCTCCATTCATTAAGAAATATTTGAAGAGTGCTGTTTTCAGTGGAAAATTAATCCAAACTAAAGGTAAGGGTGCTTCTGGTTAATTCAAATTGTCAGCTGCTGCTTCAAAGGAACCCAAAGCAAAGAAACCCACTGCTGAAAAGAAAAAGGCTGCTGCTGACAAAAAGAAGAAGGTTGCTAGTGCCGCTAACAGGCAGCTCCTGGTAAAAATCCATCTGCCGCCAAAAAAAAAACTGCTGAGAAGAAGAAGACAGAAAAGGCTAAGGTAAAAACCGTAAAGAAGACTGGTACTGTTAAAGCTAAACCAGCCAAAAAGGCCCCAGCCAAGAGTGCAGCCGCTGCAAAGCCCCAAAAAATTATTTTATTACTGAATTATTTTGTGTTTATTTTTGTATTATTATTATTTTAATGTTTTGTATTTTGTTTTATGATTTTTAAATTCATTTTTTAATTATAAAATAAAATATATGAAAACAAAAAACATTTTTCTTTCGCAAAGATCAGACCTCGAAGTATGTAAATTTACTCATCAAGTTTAACTAGTCAAATGACTAGTCACAGTTGACTAGTCAAATGACTAGTAAAATGACCAGTCGTTTAACTAGTAAAATGACTAGTCTTTTAACTAGTAAAATTACTAGTCAACTGTGGCTAGTTAAATAACTAGTCAACTGTAACTAGTCAAACAGTCATTTGTAACTTAAAAAAAGCGAAAGAGTGAGCAGGTTAGATATATGTTTTACAGTCCAAAGAATTCATATGTTAGACAGAGAAGCAAAATCACATGTACACGAATGTTTACGTAAAGTTTTTCACATTGCCCTTAATAACTTGATGGGAAGTTGTGACTACTTTATAAGTTATAATTGACGGTTATACTTGACTAGTTATGTTCTGGTAGGGTCCTGACGTTTTCATAAGTGTTGTCAACCCGTTAAAAAACAGAAAAATTATCTTCGAAAGTAAAAGTAACTTATAATCACTTAATTTGACGCTTTTTCGGTGGATAAAGAAACGTGTACACTCTATGTTGTTGGTTCAAAGAAGAATAAGCCAAAGTCTTAAGTTACCCATAAAATACACATTATTATTGAGTACTTTATTGCGTATATTATTATCGTTTTACATACGTACGTACATAATTGGTCATTACAACCCTTCAGTCAGGATGTCGACCTAGTTTCTCACACTACTTATGTTGTGCGCGTTAATTTTATACACGAGTGGCGGGACCTACAGTTTAAAGTCGACTCCGAATGACAGATTTTTGAGAAGCTCTTCATGGCAATTTTATTTACTCTTTGAGTTTTTGCCAGAAATCTGCTGAGGCAGTCACCGAAGAAATATTTTTTTTTTCATATTTCGTTTTGATGCCTGACCTGGGATATGAACCCGGGCTTTACGTCTAATAAGCCAACACACTACCTACTAGACTACGGCCACTACTATTATCGTTTTACTCTACACTATTCAATAAGTTGCACAATATTAAAAAATATATATTGTGCAATTTTTCTTAGCATTTACATATGGATACAATATGCGTAGAGTTGATAGAGATGATGGATATGGTGGCGTTGCAATCTATATAAAAAAGAGTATAGCTTTTAACACCAAGTTTACATCAAGGGCAAATTGTGTTTTTTACGATACTGGGAATACTGGTCCTGTTAATATGGTTGAATATCTTTTTGTAGAGATCAAGTGCGAGGGCAGAAAATTGTTGGTGGGAAGCATATATAGACCCAATAGAAACATTAATACTGAGCGATTTCTACAAGCTTTGGAGACGCAAACTGCGATGTATGATGATGTGATATTAGCAGGTGATTTTAATTCGAATCTGCTTGAAGATGATGCTATATTGAATGATTTTGCTTCTCTTGGTCTTCAATCACCTAACACTACAATCCCCACGCACTTTACACATACAAGCAACACACTTTTAGATCTATTTTTTGTAAGCAATAAATACAATATTTTGCTCTATGATCAGCTCTCCGTGCCGTGTTTCTCTAGACATGATCTTATATTCATGACCTACAAGTTCCAGTTGGTTACACCACCTCGGATTATTACATTTAGAGATTTTAAAAATATAGACATGAGGTTACTAGAGAGAGAATTTTCTGAAGTTGAATGGAATAACATATATTATTTAAATTCAGTGAACGACCAGTTAACATTCTTTGAACATCATGTTAACAGATTATTTGATTTAGTGGTACCACTTAAAACTAAGATGATCAGCAGTCGCCAAAAGCCCTGGTTTTCCAACGAAATCAAATAATCTATGCTTCAAAGAGATATTGCATATAAAAGATGGAAAAGATTTAAAACCACTGAGTTGCGTGAGGCCTATCGCACTTCCAAGAGAAAAGTTAATAAATTAATAAGAAGGGCAAAATCGGAATTTTATGCCGAAAAATTTTCTTCTGCTCTTAGCTCTAGGAAAACATGGCAAACCATACGTGAAGTTGGTATTGGTAAAACCACTACACATGAACCCTGTGTAATCGATGCTAACATTATGAATGAAAAATTTCTAAATATTCCAATAGTGGAGGCTGATCCGTATTATTACGATAATTACCCCAACAATATTTCTGAGGCAACTTTTTCCTTTGAACCTGTGGATGAGTGTGATGTGTTAGCTAGTTTGTTGTCGATTAAATCTAATTCTGTTGGTGCGGATAACATTAATCCAAAATTTCTTAAAGTCCTTCTCCCTTCATTGCTTCCTTTTATTACTCTTATTTTGAATAGAATTCTTACGAGCAGTGAATTCCCTTCGAATTGGAAAATAGCTAGAATTGTACCTGTACCAAAATCCAGTTCCGAGTATAGACCAATCGCCATTTTACCATTTCTCTCCAAGGTTTTCGAGAGAATTATGCATAAACAGATGACACGTTTCCTCGATCGGAACAATATGATAACGCAAACTCAGTCCGGCTTTAGAAAAAATCATGGATGCATAACAGCGTTAGTTGATGTTGCTGAAGATATTCGAAGAGAAGTGGATGATGGAAATACTGCCTTTTTGGTCTTGCTGGACCACTCCAAGGCTTTTGATACCGTGGAACACAATATTCTATGCTTCAAATTACAAAACTTCTTCAATTTTTCCTTTTCTGCCACCCAGCTCTTGTCAACTTATCTCTGCGGAAGATACCAATACACTGAAGCACATGATGGAAAATCTCGAGCTCTTCCCGTGTCAAGAGGAGTTCCACAAGGTTCTATTGTCGGTCCTCTTTTATTTTCGATGTACTTCAACGACCTTCCAACTATAATAACAGATTGTAAGACAAGGATGTATGCAGACGATGTCCAACTTTATACTAGCTGCAATAATGCAACGATTACTCAATGTATAAGTTCATTGAATCAACAGATGCATCGTATTCAGACATGGGCTTCTGCTAATGGTTTGGCAATAAATCCGGCAAAATCAAAATGCATTGTTATTCAGAAAAGGCTTGCACAATCAATAAGTGTTCCTGATATATGTATAAATGGTCAAAAAATACAAATAGTAACATCAGCAAAAAATCTGGGTGTTTATTTCAATAAAACCCTTACGTGGTCTGACCACGTCAACTATGCTTGTGGACGTTCTTTCTCTATGCTAAGAACTACGTGGTCATCTCACTACTGCACACCAATGAGGATAAGAATACTTCTGGCGAAAACATATTTAATTCCCACTTTACTTTATGGATGTGAACTTTTTTCTAATTGTGATTCTTCTAGTAAGAGAAAGTTAAACGTTGCCTACAACAACATTATTCGTTATGTATACGGCTTAAACAGACGCACCAGAATTTCAATGTTCGCAGCTCAATTGTACGGAATTTATTTTGATTGCCTGCTTAAATTAAAAGTTTTGGTACTTATGCACAAGATAATTTATACCCGCCAGCCGGAGCATCTTTACAATCGACTCTCTTTCGCAAATAGCTGCAGAGGTAGAAGAATAAGATCGTTTGGGTACAAGAGCCTTATCTCTAGTTGGCATTTTTACATATTTGCAACAACTCTCTGGAACTCGATCCCCTACAGCTGTCAAGTATTAAGTAACGCACGACAATTTAAAGCACAACTTATGAAACTGTTTTCAACGTAATAATTTTCTGAAAGTCTACTAAATGTTTGTATTTATCATGCATGTATGTAAATTTTGATCTCTAAAATTGTTATACTACGTAAAATTTAATTTATATTGTTATTTAATTGTATGTTAACATTGTTTCTCTTACATGTTAATTAGTTTCATACTGCAATATAAGACATATGGTCTTGTGTATGGAGCTTTCAAATAAATAAAATATAGCGTGAAAAAATAAACAAAACCTATTCATAGATTGCAATATTAATTTGATGATACAAATTAAACAATTTAAAATTTTTGGTTGTAATCCATTTATTATATATATACTTATATTTATTATTCACACATTGAATTTAAATATCAGCTGCTGTGCTCTATTTTGGTGGGAAATATATACGAAAGTGATTTTTCAAAAAGTAAACATTGGTTGGGAAAAATGCCGAGTATTCGATGGTACAGATGTAATAAGATGCTTTAAATGTCAAGGATACAACCACAAAGCAAGTGAATATAAAAATGAAGAGATATGTTTTAAATGCCATGGAAAGCACAATTCAAAGGGATGTAAATAAGAAATAATTGTTAAATGTGTAAATTGTGTTAAAGCAAATAAAAAATTTAACTTGGGCCTTGATGAAAACCATGTTGTTTCAAGCAAAGAATGTCAAGTGTTTAGAAATAAACTGAATATGAAAAAGAGAAGGATGGGGCTAGTTTGTTAACAATCAAATTATATACATGGAATTTATATGAACATACAAGGACTATTAAATAATTTTAATCAATTGGAACAAATAGCAACATCTGAAGGACCAGAATTTATAATTGTATCTGAGACCCATTTAACTAAGGGTATAGAAGAAAACGAGATACAACTGAACGATTGCCATCATTGACATTGTCAAATTGAAAGAGAACAGGAGGAGTGGCGGTGTACTTTAGGAATGTATGGCAAGTAACTAATATTTGTGAAATTGTTAATGAATCGAAATTTTGGATAAGCGGTTACATGGCCAAATACAATTCGACAAGATTCAGTTTATAGATCGCCGAAGTGGCAAAATAAATGAGTTCTGTGAAACATTTGAAAATGTAATAGAGGATATTTGTGAAAACAACTGTGATATTATAATAGTTGGAGATTTCAACATTGACTGGTGCAAAAATATCACTTATAAAAGTAGATTAGAAAGTGTGTTTAATGATAACAGACTAAAGCAGATCATCAACGAGTATACCAGAATTCATGCACAATAATAGATTACGTAATAACAAACAACCAAAATATAAAAGCTGTAATTAATTATAAAAACAAAATATCCGATCATAAGGCAATTGATATAAAAATTGAGACTAATGGCGAAAGTCGAGATAATGAAACCAAGAGAAAAGTTGAGATTTTTAAATATAACAAGCAGACATTTAATAGTGCAATAACTGATCTAAGTGCAATAATATATAGCGATAATGAAGATTTGAATTATAATGTTGATAATTTGAAATTGTGTATGGAAAAAACCATAGAGAAATTTACGTTTTCAAAGACAATAAATAATAAAAACAATAACGGTTGGTTTAATAATGATCTAAGTCTATTAAAAAGAGAAAAAATATTTAAATACCAGACAGCTATAACGGAAAACACTGTGCAATCATGGAATGACTATGAATTGACAAGAAATAAATATAAGCATAAAATTGACTATGAGAAACGTAATTATGTAAAAAATAAAATCAACAATGCCTAGGACCAGAAACAAATGTGGAAAGAGATAAAAGACTTAGTACTAAAAAAGAGCAAAAATACGATTCACTCTGTGATATTTAATGATATAGAACTTGAGGATAATTACGAAATAGCCAATGAATTCAATAATTATTTTGTCGATAGTATTAAGTCAACAAGAGATTCTATAGATAAAGTGCAATATATTAACAAGATTCCTGTGATAAATAATAGATTTAAATTTTGTGTAATATCTTTACGAGAACTTAAAAACATATGTAATAATTTAAAAAATAAGAATGATTTTAAAAGAGTATCGGTTAAAATGATCCTGGACAACTTGAATGTATTAGGCCCAGCTATGTTAAAGATTATAAATAAGTCTTTAGAAACGGGAATTTTTCCTGAAAATTGGAAATATTAAATGATTACTCCAATAGAAAAAGTAGCAAAGACAAAAAAATGTGAAGAATTTCGCCCAATCAATTCTTTAGAGACTTGTGAGAAAATTTTGGAGAAAGTATTTAAAGAACAGCTTGAGAGATATATGGAGCATTCAAACTTGTTTTCGATTTATCAATCAGGCTTCCGAAAAAAGTTTTCGTGTGAAACGGCAATAAATTATGTGATAAATGGAAATATGTAGATAAAAATAGGAAAATCTTGTCAATATTTTTAGATTTCAAGAGAGCTTTTGAGACTATTGACAAGGAGATTATGATGAAAAAACTATACATGTATGGCATTCGCGACATTGAATTAACGTGGTTTCATTCTTATCTCACAGGAAGAAAACAAATGACTAAAATAAATGATAAGATTTTGCAAAAAATTAACGTAGAATATGGAGTACCTCAAGGCACAATACTTGGAGCGTTATTGTTTATAATATACACAGTTTGTCAAAAAAATCTTTGCACAGAACAAAAAAAATGTAAAATGTGATCTTCATTCAAGAATTCCAAAAACAAAATCTTTACCTACTTTTTTATTTTTGCACACATTCTGTAACTGCACTTGTTTACGACCAGTGTTCGAAAAAATACTGTACACTAACCATTGTGTACGTAACTGATAAAATACTTTTAACTTTCATTTAAGTGTTTGTGAACTCGTACGCAATCACATTACGTACACAACATGTACACAACAAATGAACGCAAACTCTAACATAACGTACTGAACAGAGTTCACAAACACTATTTTTTAGTGTTTGTGTACAAAGTACACTAAAAAGATCAGTACACAACGAAAAAAATTGGGTTTTAGTGAACTTTTTTGAGTACACTAACATTTTTAGTGTACGTGAGAATTTATGTTCTCATTCAATAAGAGAGAGAGAAAAATGGCCAGTTTTTATTTGTATTCTTAAGCGAAATATGTCTATTATTCCTAAAGGATAATAAATGGCATCAAAAACCACAACGCGATCTCTAAAAATACTGAATACTTTGGTTTTATTGACCCGGTTAATCCGAATAAATTCTATTACAAATACTATCAAGATAATGATCCTAAACAAAAATCTTATTTATGTAATTCCTGGTTACTATACAACTGTACCAAAGTTATTGATTCTCCTGCCCAAAGTCCTGATAATAATCCTATCGAAAATTTGTGGCTTCATCTAAAGAAAAAGGTAGGAAAAAGATCGCCCACAAATAAAAACGAATTGATAAAGTTCATCAAAGAAGAGTGGGAAAAAATACCATTAGAATATAACAATCCGAAGCTTATTCAATCCATGAGAAGGCGTCTGAAAGCGGCAATTGATGCTCAAGGTGGACACACAAAATATTAGCACTACAAATTTAAAAAAATTGCATAAGTCGTAATATTTTATCAAATGTGCAAACATTTTTTTGACAGCAGTAAAATTGAGTTGTTTTTGTTTTTTAATATTTTACATTAGAATATTTTCATTGTTATAAAAGTTTTTTATTTATTATATTAGCAAAACATATGTTTATAAAATCCTGTTTGAAAAAAATTAAAAAGTTGGCTATTTATATTAGAAAACAATGAATTTTTCGAAGTTTTTATTATTTTTCTCTATGTGCAAAGATTTTTTTGACAAACTGTATAAACGATATGCCGAATATTTTGGAAAAATGCAAGATAGTACTATATGCAGATGACACTTTAATATTTGCTGAAGAAGCTTCGGTTGAAGAGTGTACAAGAGTGAAATTTGCACCAAGGTTAGTACTATTGGATAGTTGGCCAGATAAAAATTTTCAGCTCTATCAGTCCTGAACTGCCGGAGTTAGAGGGGGTCAAAGTTGGACATTTTGGTCATACAGGGTTTTTTTTAAAATGTGTGTAACTTTTCACCTATTGGTCCTAGCAAAAATTTTCCAAAGTATATTAGATATCTATTTCTTCAATCTTTACAAAAATATTTTTTTTCAATTTTAAAAAAAAATTTTTTTATTTTTTTTTTTTTAATTAATTTTTTTTTTAATTTTTTTTCAATTTGGGCACTTTTTTTTTTTTTTGCTTAAAAGAAAGCTTATAAAATTTCCTTTAAGGCCTTCATAATCGCTTAATGGGATGCGAGTGGGATATCTATCAAAAAAATTATTTTTTAACTCAAGAATAAGATTTTTCAATATTTGGCACATGTACCATTTTCATTTTCCCCCATTTTTTTCGAAATGGAGTTTTTTTATTTTTCCTCAAAAGAAAACTTAGACCATTTCCTTTAAGATCTTTTTGGGCACTTAGTAGCAAGAGGCATATCTATAAAAAAAATATTTTAACTCAAAACCAAAGTTTTTAAATTTTACCATATGTACTATATTTTTTTTTTAATTGATGTTTTTTTTTTGCTCAAAGAAAGCTTAGTTGTTTTCCTTTAAGAGCTTTGTGGTCACTTAATGGGATGCGAGTGGAAAAACTTTAGCATGTGAAACTGAAGCTCTAGTAACTCAATTTTATCAGCGAGATGATATGAGTCGAATGATGCCAGGAATGAAAGACTGGGTGTCTGTTCAAATCGATGGCCAGAAAGTCCAAATGCAGAAGAGGATGGTTCTCTGTAACCTGAATGAGTTATGTGCTACATTTCAATCTGAACAAGAGGACGTCAAAATTTACAAAATCTACCCAACTGAGGCCAAAGCATTGCGTTTTGGCAGGAAGCAGCGGAACTCACACAGTATGCGTTTGCGTTTAGTATTATAAGTAATAAATAAAAAAATATATATTTTGCAACTTTTCTACAGAAAAAAGTGACTTTATTCGATATCGTCGGAAAGGTTAATTTGTCTAGTAACTCGGTATAAGTTTTATTTTAATAAGTAATAAAACTTACACAGTTAAAATTGAAACACTTTCTTCTTTGAGTTGCAATTTTTTTTTATAGATACCCCAAAAAAATAAGTTTTTCCACTCGCATCCCATTAAGTGGCCACAAAGCTCTTAAAGGAAAAGAACTAAGCTTTCTTTGAGCAAAAAAAAAAAAAAACATCCATTAAAAAAAATATAGTGCATATGGTAAAATTTAAAAACCTTGGTTTTGAGTTAAAATATTTTTTTTTTATAGATATGCCTCTTGCTACTTAAAAGGAAATTAAATTAATTTAAATTAATTTCCTTAAAGGAAATTTTATAAGCTTTCTTTTAAGCAAAAAAAAAAAGCCCAAATTGAAAAAAAATTAAAAAAAAAATTAATTTAAAAAAAAAAATTTTAAAAAATTAAAAAAATTATTTTTGGAAAGATTGAAGAAATAGCTATCTAATATCCTTTGGAAAAATTTTGCTAGGACCAATAGGTGGAAAGTTACACACATTTTAAAAAAACCCTGTATGACCAAAATATCCAACTTTGACGCCCTCTAACTCCGGTAGTTCATGACTGATAGAGCTGAAAATTTGTGTCTGGCCAACTATCCAATAGTACTAACCTTGGTGCAAATTTCGATTTTAAAAATTGGGTCACTTGACACGAAATTGCCCATATGTAAAAAAATGGGTAAAAAAATATTTTTTTCAGAAGAATAAGAAGTAAATTATCGATAAATAAAAATATTTTTTTTCAGAAGAATAAGAAGTAAATTATCGATAAATATTATAACGTATTAATAAAACCGCATTTCGAATTCGGGTCAACAATTTTGTATACTTGCTGCACGGACACTCAAATAAATAGATTGCAGAAATTACAGAACAAAGCTATGCGCATAATTCTAAGATGTAATAGATACGCTGAAATACAACGAATGTTGGATTGTCTCAAATGGCTGAACATAAAGAAAAGATTGGCCACAACAACATTAATGCAAAGGTCGCTCTTTTTTAAAGGACTAAAATTATATAATATGCTGCCCAATTGTATTAAAAATGAAACTAATATAAATATTGTAAAGAGAGAAATTGTAAAATTTTTAAGAATTAATAACAGTATTTAAAAAAGAAAAAAGAAGCAATAGGATATATGTTGTAATGATAATTATATATTAAATTTGTAAATTTTTTTAAGAGTATTTTAATATAATACTAAATAATAAATAAAAAATAAAAAAAAATAATTATTGTACATAATCTTGTTGACACATCCCACAATATTTCGTTTTGCGCAATAAAAATAAAAGGCTTTTGATTTTATTCAATATAGTATGCCACCTACTAATATAACATACATACAGGCAATTTTAATTTAAAAAATAAAACATTTTGTAGCTAATTTGTATTTTCTTAATCTATATGTATATGTATCAGAGATCTGCATGATTGTTTTGTATTTTCTAAAATGAATACTGAGCTAGCACTTGATAGTAAAAAAATTAAATATTCTAATACATGATTCATATTATCGAGCCTGTTGACAAGAATAGCTTGTCACTGCTTGCTACTTCTGTATATTTATACGATTCACAAAAGCAACGAATCAGTATGAGTGTTTTGTTTTACTTTTTACAAAACTCTTCTAATAAATATTGTGTTAGGTAACATTACAAGTGAGCCGAGGAGTTTTATTTTATAATTTACTGCAATATTAATTAATATTATTAATTAATTATTAATAATTATTAATACTAATTATTAATATTATTAATTAATACAAAATATATTTGAATTTTTATTTTCTTATTTATAAGAGAGGGTATTCCGGAGTGTGGTTTTGCCACCATTGCAATACATCAAAGTTCATATCAATATTAATTTCTAAATAACTGTAACGATTTACTTCACCGGCTATACTTTCCGTAGCGGATAAGTTTTTTTGAATAAAATTAGAGAAAAATAGTTGGAATTCTAGTGGTGGTTGGTTCATCAGACGTCGAATAATGAACTGGACTCGAAGAAGACGATACAGACTTTGTAATTTCAGAAATACAAAATACTTTTACTTCTTGTAATTAATGTCATTGGTTGGTGGATACAGGAAACAAACCGTGTAGTGAATAATACTTAAATTAGCAACGTACTTATTTTCCATTTCTTTCTTTTTACATGGCAAACACCATTTTCAACATTTCTTAATAATTCTGAATTCATTGTATTGAATTTTCTAAAACGATTTTTAAATTGTTTTTCAATGTCAACTCAAAATTTCATATGCTTTTGTGAGTTATTTGATTTCTATACAAAACAATCAAACAACAGTAAGAATTTTTTATTTATTTAAACTTACAGTACTTAAAAAACAAAAGTGAGTATATTAAATTCAGTTGTTAAAGAATCAACACTGCAAGCAATATCATTAAAACATATTGATGTTAAACAACATAACAAAAGCAAATTACATGTGAGTGGACAGTGAAAGTGAATCAACTCATGCAGTTCTCTGATATTTATATTCATTGAATTCCCAAAAACGTATTTTTTAAATTTCGTTTTCCGTGTTAAATTTTTGAGGTAATCTTGTTCTACACTTATAAACTATTAAACAGATGGAAAATTTTCATTCTAAACAAAGATATTTTTATCAAAAGCTTCTATTAAAATATTTACATTCATAAATACACTCCTCCGTTTTAAGGCAGATTGTGCTTTAAATTTTAATCTGTGGTTTAAAATATATGTTTTAAAGTAAAGTGAATTATTTATTTAAACCAGTTAATCTCAAATTATTGATTAAATTTTTCGTATATAATATATATAAAGTTTTGTGAATATTTATGTACATATAGTGGTGTTTATAACTAAACTACAATTGTTTTTAAAGTAAGATTTAGAAATTATTTTTGAATTACTTAAAAACAGCTATTGAAATTAAATGGAGGATTTAACACCCTTGACAAATCTTCAACAGGTAAATACGCATACAACAAAAATGATGTATTTTTTAGTTTTTACATTCCTTTCTAAAGATTCAATGAAATACATACAATGAAGGACTAAAGTCTATTGTGATAATGTAATCAAATATACAGTAACCTTAAGATAAATTTGACTGTAATATAATCATTTACAACAATGCGAAAAGCAATAAAAAGATTTGAAAAAAAGTAGCATTATTTACTATTGAGTTATCTTACAAAATATTATTAAAATGTAATTATTAGGATATTACGTGGCACTGGCATATCATTTTTTTTAATATACCAGATGAGCTTACTCGAATTAACGTGCTAAGATTATAGAGTAAATAAATTTAGAATTCTTATGGAAGAATCTGGCATTTTCAAGTTATATGTACATTTTTTAAGGACACCATTAATATGTATTGTAAGATCAAACTAACGATCAACAGCAACGCCCCTTTACCACGATTAGCGGTAGGTACAGTATTGAAAACTTGTGAAATTCTGTACATTCATTTTTAACAATAATAAAAAACTGGCCTCTAAAAGCTTACTCACAAATTCAAAGCGAGGTTTCAGGTTTTTTTTTTAAATAATCTTATGTTCAGTCTTTTTGTTCTGTATTAAAGTCTTTTGGATTCTTCGAAACATTGAGTACCAGGATCAGAAATTTGGCAGCACTAAGTTTTTGTATATAATATGTACAGTATCGGAGAAAACTAAAGCACGGAATTGCGTAATGTTTAATTAATTGCCATAGACCTTGCCGATACAAACGGGTCCTTTTTATAGCTCTAGTTGTGGCTATGTTCTCGCGTTTGCTGGTTTTCCGCCAATAAAAGGAATATAGTAGCAGAATAATGACCCGAAACATACAGCTAAATGCGTGAAAGAATGATTTGTGAGTAATAAGATCAATGTAATAAAGTGGTCAGAACAATTCCCTAATCTAAATCCCACAGAAAGTCTATGATATGTTGGAGATTGTCAAATATTACGCGATTCCTGAAAAAATTAAAATGATCTTTTCCAACAGGTAGAAATCGCATGAAAAGGCATCTATAAGGAGGATTTTTCTAACTTAAATGAGTCAATGTCACGCAGATATGCTGCAGTTAAAGTATAATAAAGGATAAATATTTTAGATTTTTTATTAATTTAACTCAATATGTGTTTTAGTTTTGTCGCACAAGGAAAGCGAGTATAGTTATTTTGTATGAATATTTTTGTGCATAATGAAGTATATTGATAATTTTTTTTTAATTTTAGTGAGCAGAGAGTAGGTATATTCTTAATAAATCAATAACAAAAACTTAAATCCATCGGAGTTTTAAAATTTTATTGAACAACATTCTAGCAAACACAATTCCGTGCCTTAGTTTTGTCCGATACTGTACATACCTTTGTCAGACTTTAGCGCTTACAAAACTTCCTTGGTCTTCTAGCTTGTATCTTATTTGACTGTATCTGTAACTATCTTATTTTTTAAGATAGACCCTATTCTATAAAATTAATTAAACGTAACGTCGCAAAAAATCCGTTAATGCCGTATGTTGGTTTTTATCCTTTTAATTTTTAACTTTATTGCTAGTTATTTTGTTCGCACTGTAAGGTAAATATTTTAATGCCAATATTTGTTAATTATACCATTAACATCGGTATAAAATGTTACTCGAGTATGAAGCGTTTAGTCCTTGATTGTATGAACACATGTACAAATTAAAACATACATATTTCATAAACAAAATAACGATTATCTTTTTATTATTCATAGGTTTAAACATTAAAGTTTTTGTTCGTGTTGGAGTAGATACCTTTTAATTTGGACTTTTTTTCTTAATTTTAATTTGCAGTAAGTTTGGTTTTTTTATTTAATTTTTTTATAGTCATGTAGGTATATATGTATGTATAAAATAAAAATAAACAATAATATAAATAAAAAGAAGATAAAAAATTAATACTTTTTATATTAGTACAAGAAAATATTAAAATAATTATACCTTAAGGTTAATAACATAACATTCCGCTATTTACATAAAAAATTGTAACTGTGTGAAGATAAATTCAAATTTGAGAACCCTAGACGCAAACCACACATTTTAAAGAGGGCAATTTTGACATTAAAAGAGCAAATTCTGATGTTAACAGAGGAAGCAAAAAATTAATGTTCTAATTCGGCAATTATTGTACATGAGCGACATTTAATGTACTTCTCTTTATGATCATTATTATTCCTTTTTTTTTTTTGTTTTTTTTTATTTTTATTATTATTTTATGAAAAATAAATTTGAAATCATTAGTATGGTTGGCATTGGATGGAGGGGAAATTGCCTCAAATCGCAAAATTCTTCCAGAAATCTCACTACCAAGGGATCGGTGTACAATTTCGCATACCTTTCAAAGTGGCCACCAATCTTCTACAGACTTGTAATGTTTTGACTTGAAAGTTTATATTTTAATTATTTTTTATTTAAAATTATGTTGGATTTTCTATCAGTAGTATTAAATAGATGAATTCTTGGTTACAATTTATTTATTTATAAAGAGTGGTCTAACCAAACGAGAATTATCTTATTATTTTCTTATGGTGGGAGGATCTATGACAATTATGCGTGAAACAAAATATTGGCGAAATGTTCACAAAGGCTTCGGTGGCATATCTTTATCGGATGGTTCATATTTTCAATGACTCTGAGACATAATTGAGGTTCAATGTCGTTAATGTGCTGAATCTCATCCTTTGGCTCTTTTTTTGTTGACGTACACTATTTCTGTTAAATATGCCCAAAGAAAAAAGTCCATGATCTTGGTGGCCTATTAACATCGCCACGACGTGAAATAATATGGTCATTGAATTTCTCGTGCAAAAGAATTTTTGCTTCGTTGGATGTGTGGCAATTGTCCACGTCTATATCCTCAATTCACAGTAACTGCCAGCCCATAAACCGCACCATCTATTGTTCAACTAAATATTCGGCGTATTGACGATGCTAGAAATGATCAATAAGCTTCAGCCTTTGAGTCAGTTGAACCATGTAAATTCAAATCGTGATTCAAAATTCGCGTCAGTGATGTTTGTGAGACGGACACAACAATGAGTCGAGGTTGACGGCTCTTCTGCCATACTATGGCGAGCAAGAGCATAACGAACTGAACGAGCATGCACAGGTGTTTTCTCCATCCTACAACCTCGGTTTGCTGAAATATGCGCTCAATTCTCTCGATTTGGAGACTATTGGTGGATTATGCTTACAAAAAAAAACAACAACAATGCTCCATTGAGTACCTCTGCATTTTAGAATTTGTCAAATACTGCTACAAAGATATGTCAAATTAAGTTGGGTAAAAACTTAACGTTTAGATGGGACACAAACTTACAATATTGCTTTATGGCTGGATAACCCTTTTATATTCCTGGATCGAATATCCTGTATAAGAAGGATAATAAACTGTGATAGAGTGCAGGTGTGTTTTTTGAGTTACGCTGATATAAAAAATAAAATAAAGTGATACATATATTCAAAATGAAAATTGGTTCGAAAAATAGACAGGACCAAGGCGTATTTATTCTATCAGGTGGCCCTAAAATTCCAACTGTCATAAACCCTCATATGTACCGCCTGTATCCTTCACGATACGCACTCTAGAAATTCTTCCAGATTACTATTTTAAAACCAATTATATTAAAACTTTTACAAGATGATTAACAATATTTAAGCCTTTAACACTAAATACATATATCTTTTAAGCTACAACCTAGATTTACTATATTTATTTAAACGAATTACCAAAATTCGGTCTATCCAACTAGGTGCATAAATAATAACAAATACGAAATAACGTTTTCAGCTGCCATTTTTCTCGATGGCCATATAAAAACATGTTCTTTAAGCAAAGTAAAAATGTTATTGACTGGATGAAATATATTTTTTTTAATTTATAAGTGCTGCACTATTGTGTAATTTAGCATGACATAAAAATCATAAGAATTTTCAATATATGAAATTTATTTAGTTTTGTTTAATTACTTTAATTAATTTTCTATGGAAGTTTGAGTGTAAGTTTTTTTGACAGGAAGATTACTCCTTAACAAAAACAAAATGCCTGTTGTTTTTATATTATTGTATTTATTGTAAAATTACGGTCACCTGGTAGAATAAATACGCCTTGGGCAGGACTATTGAACAGTTTTTATTGTCGAAAAAATTTTATTATCCCAGATCATGATCATTTTAAAAGTATTTTTATATTATTTTGGAAGCAAATGAGAAATAAAAACAGTTCATTTATAGGTTTTTAAAGATTTATTGAAAAAAGTGGTTTTTGAAGCCGTCCTATATAGGACATTGGGCACATGACTTATTGGGTGTGATACGACACAAAGCATTTTACATGTAGTCCTATGTCACATTTTCGGCATCTAGTTAAGGTTTTTTGATGGCAGGCACCACATCTTGCTTGTTTTTCCTGTGAAATTACCCAATGGTCCAATCGATCATAACGCAATTCATTATTTAGGCTAAGCGATGGATGACCCCTTTGGTGAACCGGAACTTTTTTATTTTGAACAAGGAGAGTATTGGCGATATTTCTTCTAAAAGACAATTGATCCATGCTTGTGAATCTGCCAAGCATTATGTACCGCCATATCCACACAGTGTGCTATGATGGGAAAATACCATTTTTCCTCTTATAGCAGTGTGATATAAGCTTATGTTCTGATCAGAACGATCCACTCCACCCATGCTCCTATTATAATATTTCACAATTCGGGGCTGTTCGACTTGAATAAATTTCTTCACTTTTTGTGAGTACCGCTTAGCAGATCCTATGGGATTCACTCCGATTGCATTAGAACAAAATGTAACAATACTGTTATCATTCCATTTTATAAAAATTATATTTCTATTCATAATTTTGATGAAATCATAATTGCCGCGAATAGTTTTTTTCATATCCTTAGATTCGAGCAAAGTGCTTCCAGGAATGCGGTTTTCTCTAATTGTACCAGTGCCGTACATATCATTATTGGGTGGGAATATGGTTATATTATCCACATCTATGTCCTCATCCTCTATCAACGCCAAAGCGTCATGAAGAGAAAATCCTCTATGGAAAATAGATAAAATACATAGCATATTAAGTATATTCCCAATGTCCTACATATAGGTCACCAAACTTTAAGGTGTCACAACAACAAAACAACAACTCAATAATTAAACTTTTATACATATATCAATCAAGGTACTCTTCATAAATATAAATTCAAACATGATATAGTATTTATTCACTTGTAAATGTACAAAATTTTACTTACCGTACAAACGTGGCCCCATATTCTGTCATGAAAATATCACTATCAATCTATAATAATATTCAATAATTCAATAACTAAATAATGTGATCACATAATCTCCCACGAGGTATTGATGAGTACTGAGTATGTAAACAAAAAAACGGTACTTTGATAAAAGTGACGTATCATTTAAACAAGAATGTACTGATGTACTATATATAGGTCATTGGGCATATCTGGGTTAAATAATATATTATTATATATTTTAAATTAAAATACCACAATGCCTGATTGCAGTTAATGCAAGACATCAATACATGGGGAAATGGGTGTAAGGTGTATGAGAGTGTGCAACAGAGAATATCATTGTACGACTAACTGTGTGGGTGTAGCCGAATATTCCGAGAAACTTCTGAAGGTAAAGAATTACGTGATATTTATATGTGATGATTGCCTGCAGTACATGCAAAATGTTGGTTTGGTGCTAAAGGATATTCAGGATGAAGTCAATATTAGTAAACAAAACTTACGGCAATATAAAAATGAATTCAAAATGTCATTGAAGGCAAATAAAAATTAAATAAAGCAACTACATACTTGAGGTATGCTGCAGTTAAAGTATAATAAAGGATAAATATTTTAGATTTTTTATTAATGCAATACATGCAAAATGTTGGTTTGGTGCTAAAGGATATTCAGGATGAAGTCAATATTAGTAAACAAAACTTACGGCAATATAAAAATGAATTCAAAATGTCATTGAAGGCAAATAAAAATTAAATAAAGCAACTACATACTTGAGGTTATAGTAAAACGATGTGAGGAAAGATTAAAAATAGATAATACACAAAAATCATTTGAGCAAAATGCCCACTTTGAGAATCGGAATAATGAATTATGTAATAAAAATGAAAGAAAACAATCTAAAAATGTGCAAAAATATAAAAAGCTAAAACGGCAGTAGACAAAATAATATATCATATGCTGATGCGTTAAAATCAAATTGTAAAAAAACAAGTGCCTTTAATTGTAAAACCAAAGGAGAAACAAAATATTGTGAGGACAAAGGATGAATTGAATAAAAGTGTAAATCCGGCAAAAATTAAGGATTTGGAAAATAGGAAATGTGTTTTAGTTATTTAAAGTGAAAGCAAGGAAGAAACTGAAAAAATAAGAAATGCTATACAAAATGAATTGAGTGATAACAATGAAATTAAGGTTCCAACCCGATATTTTTTTTGTAGACATTACTGATATGTCGTTTAAATATTACGACGAAATTATTGATAAAATAAGGAAAGTAAGAAATGCTATACAAAATGGATTGATAGCTCTGAAATTCAGGTGCCCAACTCAGGCAGACATTACCCAATATTTAAATCTTACGACAAAATTATTGAGAAAATAAGGAAACAAAATCCCATTACAAATAATTGTTATATTAAGATAATAGGGACATATGAATATAAAAGAAAGGACAGAATGTTATACAATGTTAAATTAAATATTGTTACGTTTTTACCTTTTAAAAACGTTAAAAATATGAGTTCGTAGATTGCAAATAAAATAAAAATAAATCTGTGTTTATTTTTTAATTAATTCTTTATTTTCTGCACAACTTTCGTGCCACAGTTCGAACTTATTCTACGCATACAATGATAATTTCCACAATATGTGCTTGTTCGTGATATTTCTCTGCTTATAACCTTTTTTTATAAGCAACAACAACACTTGTTAGTTATTCTTCTTTGCTCACAACCTTTTTTTTTAAGCACCACACTAACAACTGTGTTCTCAAACGCAACTTGTCTGCACACAAGTCTGACTGGATTATAACTCGATCTCGTATCTTCACACACCACTGGTTGAATTCTCATTCAATTCAACGCGACGTTGTCACACGACTAACTTAACTCGAACTCCGAGAATAACGTGTCTTCATACACGGCTGACTGAATTCTAACTGAATCCTCGTTGCTCGCTTTATCTTGCCTTTTATATCACTCGATCAACAGTGTGATGAATGCCCTTGAAGGATGATGACGACCTTCGGGAACAATCCAAAAATGTAAACAACTTGTTTCCATTTTTGTTGTTCGTGTATCTTATTTACTTTCGTCTAGGCAGAGTTGTTGTTTTGTTTGTTTGTCTTTCTGCTATATTTTTTTATACACGGTCGTTGTTGCTATATTTTTGTTTATTCATCGATCTTGTAAACAAGCCCTGTTGTTTTTGTTGCTATATGCTTACTCATTCGTTGATCACGTGAACAACTGCATTGTTTTGTTTTTGGAGCTTTTGTTTTTATGCGTGATCAAGTCCATTGTGTTGTTTTTGGAGCTTTTGCTTATTATTTTAACAACACCATTTCCATTTTCGTAACAATATGGATAATACAGTAATGAGTGCACAAAAATTATGTAAATATAGGTTCGGAAAGAAGTAGAATATTCGATGGCAATGATGTAAGGGGGAGTTTTAAATGAAAGGGATTTAATCATTTAGCAAGTGAATGTTGGAAGAAAGAACTGTGTGTTAAGTGACACGGAAATCATAAATCAAAGAAATGTGAAAAGGAACCAATATCTAAATGTATAAATTGTATGAGAATGAATCGGAAAATAAACATGGGCTTAGATGGAAATCATGGGACTTACAGTATAGAACGTCTGGTGTATCAGAATAAACTTAAAATGAAAAAGAATAGAATGGGTTTATACGTTTTAAAATTAAGGGATAAATATATATGTTATATACACGGCCTGACAAATAATTTTAATCAATTGGAAATTGTTGATTCAAAAGTTTTATTAAGAATAAGAAAGTATAAAAAAAATACAGAAAATACAAAGTGACGGGTATCTTATAATATAACAGTAAACTTGGATAAACAAAAAGCAAAAGAGTAAGAAATATGCAGAGTTGCATTTACGGAAATTTCCAACATGTCCTCTCAAATCTGCATATCTAAAACAAAAATTAATTTCATTAACATTCGGAAAAATTATTTTAATCCTAAAGATTTTACAAATTTTTCATGTTTAATTTTACTTCAATTTTTAGTTAATATATCAGCGATCATTTCACCGGTTGATAAATATCGTAGCTCTATCTGATTCGATTTCACGACCTCCCTTACATGTTGATATTTAACATCTATGTGTTTGCACCTTCCATGGAATACAGAATGTTGTGCACCAATGTTATCACCATAAGTAACAATTGACTTTTCGTCAGGATAACAATTCATCTCCTTTAAGAGTCTTTTCAAATATATTGCCTCCTTAGCCGCTGTTGATAAAGCCACAAAATCCAGCTTCCGTGCTACTAAGTGCTATGCTTGGCTGTTTTCTACTTTCCCAGCTGAAAGAACATCCTGCCAAAAAGAATGTAAATCCTGTGTAAGATTTTCTATCTTCTTGACAACTGGCCCAATCTGCATCAACGAATCCTTTAAGCGATTCGGTTGTTTTTGTATATTGTAGTCTAAGATGCTTTGTTGATCGCAAATAACGTAATATGTGTTTAACTGATTTTTCATGTTCTACATGAGGATTTTGGTCCCTTTGCGCCAATTTGCAAACAGAATGTAGAATGTCTGGTCTTGTTCTTATCGCCAAATACATAAAAGTACCAATTATCGATTGATACCAATTTACATTAACTAGCTCACATTTTTCATTGTTGCAATAAATCTGGAATCCTGGGTCGAGGGGTGTAGAAGCTGGTCTAGAATTTTGCATGTCATGCTCTAGTAAAACTCTATCTATATACTGAAAATGACCTATGCTTATTTTACCAGTATTACCCTCACGTTCGATTTCCATTCCCAAGAAATATTTTACGTTATCATTTTCCACTAGTTTGAATTTCTTCGAGATATTTTTCTTGATTGCAACTAATTCTGTTTTATCCGAACAAGCAATCAAAATGTCATCTACATAGACCGCAATAAAATTAAATTTTCCATTATCCTGTCTGCTATAAATGCATGGGTTCACTTTTACAAGGCCTAAACCCCATATTTTGTATTGCCGCATCAAGTGTTGTGTTCCATGAACGACCCGACTGCTTAAGTCCATAAATAGCTTTCTTTAAGCTCAACACTCGATCTGGATAACTAGCATCAACAAATCCATCTGGTTGTTTCATGTAAACTTCTTCATCTAAATTGCTGTTTAAATAAGCCGTAGATATATCGACGTGATGAAGGTATAATTCTTTCTCAGTCGCCAACGCAAAAATCATTCTAATGCTGGAATATCTTAAAACTGGGAAAAACGTTACATTAAAGTCAACACCAAATTGTTGGCTATACCCTTTTGCAACTAGACGGGCTTTAAAACGTGTTACTTTACCTTCTTCATGTATGTCGCCGTAGTCTAGTAGGTAGTGTGTTGGCTTATTAGACTGAAGGCCCGAGTTCAAATCCCCGGTCAGACATTAAAACGAAAATATGAAAAAATATTTCTTCGGCGACTTCCTCTCAGCAGATTTCTAGTAAAAACTCTTGAGAGTAAATAAAATTGCCACGAAAAACTTCTCAAAAATCTGTCGTTCGGAGTCGACTTTAAACTGTAGGTCCCGCCACTCATGTATAAAAATTAACGCACACAACATAAGTGGTGTGAGAAGCTAGGACGTAGTACAATGGGTCAATTCGACAACCGGGTACTGTACTTGTCACAGTTGACAAGTACACGTCCTCTAACCTAACCTAACCTACCTTCTTCATCCTTTTTTAAATTATATACCCACTTACTACCAATGGCTTTCCTACCAGGGGGAAGATCAACTAAGCACCAGATGTTATTTTCTTGGAGTGAACTATACTCCTTATTCATTGCATTTTTCCATCTATCTGAATTTTTACATGAAACTGCGTCTTGAAAAGTTTGTGGAGTTGGAATCTCATCAGCAAAATTGATTCTGTTGCATACCTTTTCCGGTCTTGCAACTGTTCCTGAACGAATTATTTTAGGTCGACCACGCGATCTGCCTTCATTCGTGCTAGTTGCGGGTGGTTGACATTCAGCTTCATTATCAGACTCAAAACTCATAAAATCACTTTCGGAACTGGATTGATATTCTTCATCGGTTGGAACATCAGCTAAAATAAGTCTTACATTGTCTTCATCTTGTTTATTTTCTGTTGACACACTATTCTGAGCAGTCGTCACTTCTAAAACTTTATTTGTTGTTCTTGGATTAAAATTTTTTTCGCAAAATATTACGTCTCTTTTATTCACAATTTTTCTTTCTTCTACGTCGAACAGTTTGGAAGCTTTTGCGGTATTAAAATAACCAACGAAAACGTATGGCTTTGCTTTTGCTGAAAATTTTTTGTTTTTGGTTTTATCTAGTGCCACGATAAAAAAAAAATTGTGGAACTGAAAATTAACATACTCTCTGCCGTTGTCACTTCTTAAGCACTTAATACTTCTTTCTAGTTGTTTATCCGCAAACGATTTAAAAATCTTAAATTTCTCAAAAACCTCGTTTTTGTTTTTCATAAAATAAACGAATATTCTTCTGGAGTGATCGTCGATGAAAGTAACGAAGTACCGGGAACCTAATAATGAAGTCTTATTCATGGGACCACACACGTCCGAATGAACTAAATCTAACAAATTTTTTACTCTGTTGATTAGAAGATGGAAACGGCTGTGAATAAACTTTAGATTTCATATATACACAGTTACGAAAGTATACATACGGTTAACAAATTTCAGCAATTTTTTAACCAATCCGTTTTCGTTGAAAATCTTTATAATTGTCTGACAACTTTCCTCGATTTTAAGACGGTCTTGGTTAAAAAATTTCTTAAATTTATTAACTTTTGTGGGCATATGCAGGCCTGTCAGGTTAACAAATTTCAGACATTTTTTAACCAATCCGTTTTCGTTGAAAATCTTTATAATTGTCTGACATTTTTCCTCGATTTGAAGACGGTCTTTTGCATTGCATTCAGAAATTTGTGAAATTTGTTAATCGTATGTATACTTTTGCGGCCCTACACAGGCTGCACAGGCCCACAAAAGTTAACAAATTTCAGAAATTTTTTAACCAATGCAAATGACCGTCTTAATATCGAGGAAAAATGTCAGACAATTATAAAGATTTTCAACGAAAACGGAACGCCATTACCGTCGTCATTTAGAACAGAAAATTCATCGTCGTCGTTTTCTTAAACTTCGTTTGTCCCGATTGAATTAAAAAGTTTGTCTCTACTTAAATAATTAAATATATATTCATCGCTATCATATTTCAACACCAATATGTTACAAATTGACATCAGATCAGATATGCTCAAATTCTCTGTAACGTATTTCTGTTTTTGTTGTTATAAAGTAAAATAGAAACAATTTTTTGTGAAATGTAACAAAATTTTAATTAAAGTTAATAATAATAGCGATTAAATAATATTTATTTATAGTCTACAAAGAAGATGACTGAAACACAACCTTTACTGCATGCGGACCGTTTAGAAATAGAAGGGCGCCCCATACCTCGACCAGATGTACGAAGTTCTCCTGACAATATGTTAGTCAGTGTACAGAGTGAAGAATGTATTGGTAAGTCTCATTATATATACTTAAAAAGGCTATTTGCTGTTTTTACATATGAGAAATTGAAAGGTAGACAAAAGATGATTGGCTCATATTTGGTAAATTACTTCTTTTGCTTTCTCATTCATCCATTCATGTTTTTTTTTTTTTGCAACATTATGAATTGGTCGCGAACTTAACCATTAAGTGAGAAAAGCGAAAAGTTGTAAAGAAAAAGGAAAAAATATTTAGTGCAGACAGTTGCCAACAGTTTGCCTTTCTATTTTCCATATGTTCAAGTCGACTTAGTTAAACAATTTAAATAGACACATTTTAAATGCAGGGGAATGTCCAGAAACCGATAACAAGAATGATTATACTCCCTCATTACATCGTACCTTGGAACATCCCACTTCCAACTTGGATACTATGATACATTTACTGAAAGGTAATATTGGGACAGGAATATTAGCTATGCCAGATGCTTTTAAAAATGCAGGGTTGTATGTGGGACTATTTGGTACCTTAATAATGGGAGCAATATGTACACATTGCATGCACATGTTAGTTCGCTGTTCTCATGAGTTATGCTTACGGTTACAGCATCCTTCTTTAAATTTCTCAGATGTCGGATACTGGTCCTTTGAAACAGGACCCATTCCATTAAGACGCTATGGACTTTTAGCAAGGTTTGTATGAATATAATGCTAAGTACAATTATTATTAAAAATGATGTTATGATGCTAAAATAATGGTTTGAAGGAAAATCTTCAAAAAATCTTTCAATTAGGACAATAAAGCTATATAATTAAAATATAATAAAATAAATACAACTAAACAATTAAAACAAAATTAAGAATAAGCTAGATCGCGAATATGATTATAATCAGATGTTAAAGTTTTCAGTTACTCTAGATAGTTTTTTTTGGTTACAAGCTCAACTTCAGCCATATAATGGAGACATCTTGTTGACAGCAGTTTTGGCGGCAACTTAAAAATCATTTTTAAAACCTTATTTTGGGATATGTAGGCTACTGCATGGCAGCCGAGGCAGCCATTTGAATGAAATTATTTTCCATTATTAACCGGAAGGATTGTACTTTCAAATAAAAAAAGAAATTTGAGAAAACATTCAGTAGTTTTTTTTAAAGCATTTTAAAAAAAAAAAAGTTATTTGGTGGACCCTTTATACCCTTGATGTCAATAGATGATAGCTCCGTTAAGCTGACAAGGAATGGGGAGCCAAATAACCTATATCTACATCTAGCAAGAGACGGGCACTGACAAAGAAAGTGAACAACAGTCTCCTCTTCCTCAGCGGACCTGCATCCACGGCAGAAGCCGTTGAAAAGGGAGCCTCATTCTTTCCGCGTGTCTACCCATGACGCAATGACCTGTAAGCACGGCCACTGTAGTCGAGATGACATCACGACCAAGACCAAGTAATCGGGTTTCCGTTACTGCTTCCAGATTTTGATTATGTTCGAAGCTAAAATCCCCGGGCATAAGATTGCTGTATCATCAGGAAAAATTGATATTATACTTCCAAGGTTGTGAAAGTACGGCTTCAGACTGTTTAACACAAACGTGAACTTTAAAAATAATTTGATAATACGATGATATTGAGCGGAAAATTTAAACTAAACATTTTATAAACTATGGAATCGTGTCATACGGAGTCAAAAGCGGTTTTTATGTCAAGAAGAATCATTCCGATAGATTACCCGTTGCAGATATTTCTTTGGATTACATTCTTTGTCCTCAGAATGAGGAGGACCGTGTTATGCAAAATTCGAATTGTTCAGGAGGAATAATATCATTATCTTCTATAAATATATCAAGTTTATCCTAATTAAGTCTTTCCAGAATTTTTCCCAGTGATGACAGTAGGCTAATCGGTCGATATGAGTTTACAATTTCGGAAGGTATATTCGGCTTTTTAATGGGTATAACTGTTGACTCCTTCCACTCAAGGGAAAAATACGACAAGTTAAGTCAAGCATTTATTATTGCAGTAAGGTATTTTATACATACATTTCATTGGAAGTACTCTTAAACACCTGTTGCCAATTAAGTTCTTACCACGAGCTTTTAAATTTGCAATGTGATTTTTGATTGTTGTTACATCAACACAAGAGTCTACTGCTTCACTTTGAGAAGTGCGCAATAATTGCAACTCATTACCAACTTTGATTTCGGTTACTGGATCGCTCAAAGATGATGAAACTTTTCAGCTAAATTTTCGCATTTCTTTTGGCCAGTATTATACCGCACATCGTTTAGGATTAAAAGAGGGATTCTTTTTATTTTTTCGTAATATTTTCATCACATTGCAAAATGGTGAAGATCCAATATCAAGAAGTTATTCCAGGAGTTGTTATTGAAGTTTTCGATTTCATGCTTAATATGAATATTAAGCGTTCGCAATCCAGTTCCTTCAATATCTGTTCCTTCAATCCAGGAGGAATCCAGTTCCTTCAATATCTGTTTCTAGTTATTATTACATACTAGAGGTGTGCACAAGACATTCTGCTAGCTTACCCTTCACCGAATGCAATACTGTATTGTACTCTTTTCTGTTGCTCTTGATTTTACGAGTGCACTGAAATGTGTATTTCTCTTTTATTCAAAGTGTACAACAGCACTCGTTTGTCTGTGAAGTAACGGAACTATGCTTTGTGTTGTAAGAGAATATTTCACAACTGAAGCTAAATTTTCAGTATGTATTGTCAAATGAATTTCAGTAGTGTATTCGTTGAAAAATATGCGTACATACATAAGTGTTTCTATACATTCTTTGCTTTCGCCATAAGCTCTTTCAACAACAATCTCTCTTCAAAGTGCTATGTTAATATTCGTTGCAAGGCATATCCAATAGGTAGCCTTATCTCAACAGCTGACGAGTATTTGAATGTCAAAATTTTGTTGTTTTTTTTGTGTTTTGTTTCGATAATCATTTTCGTATTTATAAACCCTCATATGTACCGGATGTATCCTTAACGATACGCACTCTAGAAATTCTGCAGGATTAGTATTTCAAAGCCAATTTTATTAAAAATTTTGCAAGATGATTAATAATATTTAAGTCTTTAACACTAAATACACATATCTTTTAAACTACAACCTAGATTTACTATATTTATATTTATTTAGACGAGAGTGATGAATTACCCAAAAAAAATTTCGGTATCTCCAACTAGGTGCATAAACTATGACCAATAACAAATAACGTTTGCAGCTGCCATTTTTCTCGATGGCCATATAAAAACATGTTCTTTACATAAAGTGGAAATGTAATCGACTGCATGGAATATTTTTTTTAATTTATAGGTGCCCCACTATTGCGTAATTAACCATGACATAAAAATCAAAAGAAATTTCAATATATAAAATTTATTTAGTTTTTTTAATTGCTTTTATTAATTTCCTATGGAGGTTTGAGGGTTAATTTTTTTGACATTCCGCGTACTCTTTAGCAAAAACAAAATGCCTGTTGTTTTTGCATTGTTGTACTTGTTGTACAGATGCTACTACCTATTAGATATGCCTTGATTCGTTGTTTTCGTTTGTTTGTTTGTTTTGTTTTTTAAAAAACAAAAAACATTTTTTCTTTCGCATTTACTGAAAAAAGAAATGCACGTTGTGACACTATGAAGAGTACAATAATTTTGTTGCACTCTTCACACAACTATCTTTTATACTGTTGTACAATGGTTTACGAATGCAGTTGTTTTTTTGTACTCTATCTTTGCTTCACACTTATTTATATTTGCAGCTACAATCAATATTCGGTCTTCAAAAAAATACAATACTGTGCAATTTTATGTGTCTTGTGCACACCTCTATTACATGATTGGTCATTACAACCCTTTTGTCATGATTACGACCTAGTTTCTCCTACCACTTACATATGTTGTGTGTGTTAATTTTATACATGCGTGGCGGGACCTACAGTTTAAAATCGACCCCGAACGACAGATTTTTGAGAAACTTCATGGCAATTTTATTTACTCTTAGAGTTTTTGCTAGAAATCTGCTGAGAGGAAGTCGCCGAAGAAATATTTTCTCATATTTCGTTTTGTTGGAGATGTCTCACCAGGGATTTGAACCGTGGCCTCACGTCTAATAAGCCAACAAACTACCCACTAGACTACGGCGACTGCTAGTTATTATTAAATGTTTAATATTACCTAAAAGCGGTGATTTCGTTGGGATACTATTTCTTTAGGCATTACTTATAGCGTCTGTTAGTTTACTAATCATTTCATCAATCTGCTCTTGTGAGTTGATGTCATCTGTATTAGCTACCGGTAACTGGGATTTCACAAAATGAGAAAAACCTATCCTCTTATGTAGTCAAAAACTCTGTTCTCAAAGAAATTTGTATGTTTTCTAAGAGTTACTTTGACTGGTAAATGATCAGAACTCAATTCGTTAATAACTGCAGGACTTGAGACGTTGCCGATGGCATTCATTAAAAATATATCCAAAATGGAGTTTTATCTACCAGCACTTGTTGAAATGCATGTGTTTTAATTTGGTGCAATGAGGTGAACATTGGAATTTACAAGCAGCAACCTATCGCAGGTTTTTCCTCTAGTACAACCTCACGAGTAGTGTCTAACATTGAAATCTCCACCAATCAAGAATTTATTTATGTCGCTGCTTAATTTCCGAAATAATCTGTGATAAATTTGTCTTTCTCCGGAAAAAAACAAGCAAAAATATCGAAAGTATCTCCATCTGAGCAGAACACTTTCACACCTACGTTCTCTATTAAGCGATCTACACTTTAAGCGATCATTCCGATTGCAAATGAATTCATTATGGTGAACAGATATTTTTCCACTTAGCCACGTTTCGAGACAAGGTAGCATCCATAGCACAATGTTGACTTGATCATTCATTCAAACAAAAATTTGCAATCCAGAATTGGACCTACAATTATGCAACTTCGATGCAAGTTATGAAGTTAGATCTCTTGTTAGGTTAGGTTAGGTAAGAGGACGTGTACTTGTCAACTGTGACAAGTACAGTACCCGGAGGTCGAATTGACCCATTGTACAACGTCCTAGCTTCTCACACCACTCGTGTTGTGTGCGTTAATGTTATACATGAGTGGCGGGACCTACAGTTTAAAGTCGACTCCGAACGACAGATTTTTTTGAGAAGCTTTTCATGGCAATTTTTACTCTCAGAGTTTTTGCCAGAAATCTGCTGAGTGGAAGTCGCCGAAGAAATATTTTCATATTTTCGTTTTGATGTCTGACCTGGGATTCGAACTCGGGCCTTTCGTCTAATAAGCCAACACACTACCTACTAGACCACGGCGACTTCAAAAAAAAAAGATCTCTTGTTTCTTCGAACTTAAATAGCTCCTCATTATTATTTGATCCAATAATATTAAATTTACTCTTATCTGTAAATAAACTATTTGTCAAAAAAGTTTTTCTTTTACAAAGTATCCATTCTTTGAATGCAACGGCCGAATGCTTTTGATGATTGAAACAAATTAATTTCTCAAATATTTAAACAATCTGTTTTGTTCATATTTCCCTCAATAAAGACAAGGTTGTCTTCTCCGTTTGCTTACACGCATTTTCGATGTAAAGTTCACAGAGACTGTTAAGTTAACATAATTAAAAGATTTGGTAATGTGCAAAACGAAAGTCGTTAAAAAAAACAATTGCAAAAATAGGGAATATTTAAAAATAAACAAATATGAAAAAAATTTCTTCATTAGCGATAAAAAAGTTAACATGCCAATAAAGTCTAAAAATTTGATCAAATTAAAAAGGTGAGGGGAAACAGACCTAGCGAATTTCATAGCAATGGGATGAAAGAATCCAAAACAAGCCGATGCAGAAGACGAACTTAACGAACTCTTTTTTTTAATATAATTCATAAATTTATTAGAAATAAGGCAGATTATTTAATATTTTATAAATCAGTAAATTAATTCAATTATTTCCTTTTTCTAGGCAAATTATCACAACATTCCTCTTTATTACACAAATGGGCTTTTGCTGTGTATACTTTCTTTTTGTGGCACTTAATATTAAAGAAGTTATAGATCATTATTTTATAAAACTGGATGTGCACGTTTATCTAATGATGATGCTAATTCCGATGATTGGTTTGAATTTAGTTAAAAATCTTAAATATTTGACACCAGTGTCCTTATTTGCTGCAATATTAACAATAGCGGGATTAGCAATATCTTTTTTTTATATGCTACATGATTTGCCGCATACGGATACAGTAAAACCAATAGCATCTTGGTCAACACTACCTCTATATTTTGGAACAGCTATATACGCTTTTGAAGGTATTGGTGTTATATTACCCTTAGAAAATAATATGAAAACTCCTGAAGACTTTGGGGGAACAACAGGTGTTCTTAACACTGGTATGGTGATTGTTGCTTGCTTATATACTTCAGTTGGTTTTTTCGGATATCTAAAGTACGGAGATGACGTAAAAGGAAGCATAACATTGAACTTGCCACAAGATGATGTGTATGTATATTGTAAAACGTAGCTCTTTAGCATATGAAGCAAAAAGAGAATTTATATTATTTTTTGTGTTTTATTTTTTAGAGTTATAAAAAATTCTAAAAGAAAAATGTGAAAAAATTAATTGAGAAATGTTTAAAGGAGGTTCAAAGCAATAAAAATTTAAAATAATTATGTTTCTAGTTATATACATATATTATTTGAGGAGAGATTAAAAATTTGGGCAATTTGCAATGAACAGCATTCTACTAAGCAAATGTTAACAGTACAAATTTTTTTTCTTTAATTATTTCATACTTATTTAAGATTATCTCAATTGGTGCGGATAGCAATGGCAATAGCAATTTTTTTATCATATTCCCTACAATTCTACGTTCCAGTAAACATTATAGAACCATTTGTACAGAGACAATTTGAAACTCCGCGCGGAAAGGATTTGGCTGCAACCACTTTACGAATCGTTCTAGTGACATTCACTTGTAAGAATTATAAAATTTTTTTCCTAACTTCTTTAAACCAATCTTTTTACTTCTTAGTTATATTGGCTGCGTGTATACCAAATTTGGGACCTATAATATCACTTGTTGGCGCAATAAGCAGTTCAGCTCTAGCTTTAATTGCGCCTCCAATAATTGAAATTGTTACATTTTGGCATGTTGGCTTTGGAACCTACAACTGGATTCTGTGGAAAGATTTCTGCATTCTCTTATTCGGTCTTTGTGGATTTACATTCGGCACATATGCAAGTATATCTCAGATTTTAAATCCAAGCATGGTTTAATATCTTATAAAAAGAATTAATAACGATTGATATAAGGTAATATAAAATTTCAGTGTTCAATAAAATTTTAAATTCAATGTATGAGCATATGTATGTACATATATATGTATATGCATTCATTTCTTCAGATTCAAGGTGATTATAAATCATCCTAATTTTGTTTGACGAATCGTTGATAAAACAATTCCGACAATTTTGTAATAGATTAGAACAAATTAACAATTGCACACAAGTACAAGTGTTTATATTGTCTATAATGTAGTATTACAAAACTGTTGCAATTGGTAACCATTATAAGGCAGAATATTAAAATTAGTTTTAATATTAGGCAAAAAGATTGTGTTATATTTATTTAGTAAATAGAATACATATATTCTTTGTAATTTGCTCAAATTTATTTAGCTTTAAATAATAACAAGGTCTATAAATATATTTGTATTAAGTAAGTAAAATAATTTTATTCAATACTATACATATATATTTTTTTTATCCATTTAAACATGTACGTATATATATAATTTAAATTTTTTATTATTAACTTTTCAATCTATGAATTAAATTATATTATTTACCTCATACTATAAACAAGATTAATCAATGAAACGAAAAAGTTAATATACATTTTTTATAATACAATAAAGCGGGTCATTCAAAACGCTGTCACACATAACTATTATTTGTTTTTGCAGATAATGAATGCAAATACTATTATTTATTTAAATATTTCAAGACCAAAATAAACAATTTAAAAAGAAATCTTGAAATTTTGTAGAATACAATATGTTGTCAACGAAAGGAAAACAATTTTTCTAAATGTTGTCTGACGTTTCATAGCAGGGGACTTGTGTTTTTCTTTCATATATAAACATTTTGCCGTCGTTATCATGAAATACAAGAAATAAATCATTAACTCTCTTTTTCGATGTGAAGAAAATAAATTAAAGACGAAAACATGGAAAATATTCTTAACACTATTTCTACCACGATTTTGTGTATACCTATTTCGACCAAAAGGTGTCTTTTGACACCTTTGCGTTTGGATGCAAATAATTATGGAAATAATTATTAAAACATGTCCTATTTCTTCTTTTTTTTTTTTTTTGTATTATAATTACAAAATAACATGCTAATATTCTAATATGTAATATCGTTGTACAATTGAAACAATTAAAACTAATCACTTCAACGATCTCCGGTAAAATGCAACATAGCAAACAACAATCGAATATAAAAATTATAAGGAGGAATTCAGTGTACCTGGTATAATAATACGAAGAGGAAAAAACCAAAAACAAATTATAGTTCAGTCCAAATGTATGTCATGTGTAGTTTTTTTATATTTTTTATTTCTTGCTGTAAGAAAAATCGGAAAGAAATAGGTTTATCATGTACGCTTATACTGATTCAGGATGAGCTGGAGGAAAATGATAACGCTAAATAAATTTAACAATTATTATACGAAAAGTCAAAACATTACTTGAGAAAAAATTATTAAACTTTGATATAATTTCAAGTTAAAATTTTAAAAGGTGGTAGAAATAGTGTTAATAAATCTTTTGTTAGTCTGTTGCAGGTTTAAAGTATTGTATTCTACTTTAAATCTACGATACAATATTTTTTTTTTTTTTTTTTTTTTTTTTTTTTGATTTGCAAACATACATATACACTCAAACCTCGTTTTATGCGATTAATTCGTTTCGCACAAAGTCGCATAATTCAAATTCACATAAAACGATACACTAGCTCCATACAAAAATCACTAATTGGTTTTTCATTTAAAAAAAATCGCATAAATTCAAATTAAAGTAATAAAAAAAATAGAAAATAGCAAAAGAAAGAAAACAATGAATAAATAATACGAATTTCAAATAATGATTAAAATAAATACATTTCTAAAAAATAAAAATTATATTACTTCAGGTACAAATAATTGAACTGGGATTCAGAATTGCTAAAAAATTCCAAAACGCTTGCATCACTAGATGTAAATGATATATTATTATCATCTGGAATATCATCATCTCCATCGCTAGAAATATGTTCAATAGGATCAACAGGCGAAGAATTTTCAGGAGCTGTATTTTTTTCTTTAATTTGGAAATATTTTGTCACTAATGTTTGTGATTTCTTTTTTAATAGTTGTTTATACAACTCTTGGTATCCTGAAAAAAGATTACCGAGTCCGCGTTGGAGCTTTAATGCTCTCTCCGTATCGGGATCAATATTAAGAATTTCGTTTTCTAGAATAGCCACTTTGTTAAGAATTTGAAAAATTTTTTGGGAAGTAAGAGTTTCTACAGTTTCCTCAACATTATTTTCTTCAATATTGGTTGTTAAATTAATTATGTCTTCGTCAGACAATGGTTCTTCTATAAGTAGTTCTTCTAAATCCTGATTGTTAAGTGAAACAAATGCTTCACCTCCAATTTGATGAGCTAGGCTTAAAATTTCATTTGTTAAAGCAGATATTTCTTTTTCATGACTGTTTCCAACGCAATCTGGCCATACTGCTTTCCAGCATGCATTAAGTGTTTTCGGTTTTATTTGTGATATGGCGGAAGCAACCTGAAGTATACAGTCAAAAATAGAAAATTTCTTTCAAAATTACTTTGTATGTGTTTTTTATGTAATGTTTTTTAAATGTAGAGATAATTCCCTGGTCCTGAGGCTGAAGAATGCTGGTAGTATTGGGAGGCAAAAATTCAATTCGAATGTTCGGATGTTCCAAATGAGGATGTCCAGGTGCGTTGTCTACAAGAAGCAAAATTTTGAATTCAATGCCTTTTTTTTTGCATAAGCTTCAACTTCAGGTACAAAACATTTGTAGAACCATTCAGAAAATATGGCCGATGTTACTCATGCCTTATGGTTTGCCATCCAGTGAACAGGCAAGCATTTTAAATCTTTGCCAATAAGAGCTCGTGGTTTTAAAAATTTATTTATAGCTAGCGGTTTTAACATTTTGTCTCCCGAAGCGTTGCTACATAGTAAAAGGGTTAATCTTTCTTTACTTGCTTTAAAACCTTGCTTGCTTGCTTTTCTAATTTTGCAATATACGTCCTACTTGGCATTTTTTTCCAAAAAAGGCCTGTCTCGTCAGCATTGAAAACTTGCTCTGGACTGTACCCTCCACTTTCAATAATGTTTTTAAATTGCTCAGGATAATTTGCGCAGGCCTCCTCATCGGCTGATGCTGATTCACCTCTAATCTGCACATTGTGTAGATTTGTTCTTTTTAAGAATAGTGTCAGCCAACCATTGCTTGCACCAAATACTTTTGGATTGGAAGTAGACGCCTCTGTCCGTTTTATTTTTTCATAAAATACTAAAGCTTTTTCTTTTATCATGCACCCACTGATTGGTATTCTTTTTCTTGTTAAAGCATCAATCCAAAGGGCGATGCAAGATTCCATTTTTTCAATTGTCGTATCTCTGGAATAAAACGTATTTTTGGAGGATAACTTTGTTCCACAAATGACCGACTTTCTGATGCTCCATTCATTTGTTTTAATAGATCTTATTGTTGACTCCCCTAATTTGTATTCCTTCCCCAGCGCAGTGCAGTTCGCTCCTTTTGATAAACGATCTAAAATTTCGATTTTCTTCTCTAATGAGATCGTTTGCCTCTTTTTATTTTTCTCCATAACTAATAAATATCTAAAAAAAAAAGTTGCAATTTTTACCATAAAAACGCTCTTTGTATTATTTTAACTTACATTGCTCAAATAATAAATAAAATCCAATTTGTTTTATTAATTTTCAGTTATATAAAAACTATCACTTCTTTAAATATATTGTTACGTTTTTACCTTTTAAAAACGTTAAAAATATGAGTTCGTAGATTGCAAATAAAATAAAAATAAATCTGTGTTTGTTTTTAAATTGATTCTTTATTATCTGCACAACTTTCGTGCCACTGTTCGAACTTATTCTACGCATACAATGATAATTTCCACAATATGTGCTTGTTCGTGATATTTCTCTGCTTATAACCTTTTTTATAAGCAACAACAACACTTGTTAGTTATTCTTCTTTGCTCACAACCTTCTTTTGTAAGCACAACACTAACAACTGTTTTCTTCACGCAACTTGTCTGCACACAAGTCTGACTGGATTATTACTCGATCTCGTATCTTCACACACCACTGGTTGAATTCTCACTCAATTCAACGCGACGTCGTCACACGACTAACTTCACTCGAACTCCGAGAATAACGTGTCTTCATACACGGCTGACTGAATTCTAACTGAATCATCGTTGCTCGCTTTATCTTGCCTTTTATATCACTCGATCAACAGTGTGATGAATGGCCTTGAAGGATGATGACGACCTTCGGCAACAATCCAAAAATGTAAACAACTTGTTTCCATTTTTGTTGTTCGTGTATCTTATTTACTTTCGTCCAGGCAGAGTTGTTGTTGTTTTGTTTGTTTGTCTTTCTGCTATATTTTTTTATACGCAGTCGTTGTTGCTATATTTGTTTATTCATCGATTTTGTAAACAAGCCCTGTTGTTTTTGTTGCTATATGCTTACTCATTCGTTGATCGCGTGAACAACTGCATTGTTTTGTTTTTGGAGCTTTTGTTTTTATGCGTGATCAACTCCATTGTGTTGTTTTTGGAGCTTTTGCTTATTATTTTAACACCATTTCCATTTTCGTAACAATATGTATAATAATATAATATAATATTTTTCGTATTAAAAACGGTATTTCCCCACAAATATATAGAGTTCTAAGTTCAAAATAGTTTTTCCAGCGCCGGCGCGTAATTTTTTCAGTGTTACCATTTTACATAGAAATTGTAATGACTAAAATAGAAATAAAATTGAGAATTTAAAAACCACATAAATTCAAATTCGCATAAAAAAAAATTCGCATAAAACGAGGTTTGAGTGTATTTCAAATTACGATGACATTTTACTGTAGGTTTAAAGTAGAGGTAGATATGCTTTAAATCAGTATTGAAAGTAGCCATCAGGTATTTAATTTGTCACGTCAGCACTATTGTTAACAAGCCCTTGACTCCCGTTTCCCGCTCTTAGATATAATACTGCTCCTGCCAACGAGCTTTGTTGGCTATCTGCTGGCTTATGTTTGGCTATCATAAACAGTAGACTACCGTGTGATTCAAGGAGATAATGAGAAAAAGTAAATTAAATCTCATAGCAATCTGCACCTGTGACAATTTTTCTACCCAATCAGACTGGTCCACTGGTTCGTTATTTCTTCAAATTGTCGCAATTAAAATATTCGACCTCCGGCGTCTCTTGAGAATTATACTTTAAAACTTAGAAAGCTATATTAAAGGATCCATATTCCTAGAACATGCTATCACTCGTTTGACAGCAGATATACTTTTAATTTTTGCTCGTAAAGACCGAATATATTTCTCATTCGGGTTAAGGGTTTTAATATCCTCGAATAATCAGAAACTAATTAGCAGGAAAAGAAAAACAAACTCAGTTGCAATGGCTTGTGATAGAATCTTATTAAATATCGCTGCCTTTTCCTAATGTCATTTAATCATGCCTAAGAAATAAGCAAATTTACACTTTACGACATTCCAGTCCGAATCCCTAAAAGTTATCAAAATCTTTAACTGAGTTTCATTTCAGATTCTCTTCAAATAATCAATTCTATTTAATCAATATCCTCCATCAATAATGGGATGTCTACCATCATCATTATTTTTCTACTCGGCCAAATCATTCGGCGAAGCGTATGGTGTGACTCTCTATCGGATAATACCCTTATCCAAAATTTCTTTCAGCTTCAATTAAGCCTTTGTTTGCTTCCGATATACAACAGTTCTAGAAAAATTCAACGAATCTGAAAAATAATTTTCATTTATAGCTGACCTTAAGAAAACAGTATCGACCTTGTGTTTATCGCCGTCTATACAATACATTGCTCATTTACGCGTAAGACATCGATCTCAACGTAAACTAAAATTAACGTTAAGGGTAGGCCAGATATTTTATTTTATTGTTAGTTTTACGTGTCATAAAAACACTGTTTAAGGGTTTAGTTGAACCTAAGGCAAAAGTAAAATAAGGGAACAAAAGTAGCAATTCTAGTGAAAATAAATGAAAAGATTTAAGTTATTAATTTTTTTTTTTTTTTTGTAATCCTAATTAGAAGGAAAATTTCAAATACCTCATGAATTTTATACAAGTACAAAAAAAAAATTAAAAAAATACTAATAATAATTATACCAAAGATTTTTCTTTAATTTCAAATAGGACAGTGAAATTATAAAGATACTATTAACTGTATTTAGTCATATTTTTGTATATTAATAAATTAGTATATGATCTTAATCCACGTCTAGCGTAGAAATAAATGTTTCTGAGGTAACTGATGTGGACATTCAAAGTCTCAGCGGCAATACTGTCTATATTTCGAAAGAAAATATTTCTCAAGCATTTAGTTCGCGCTTCTTTAGAGCCGGATAGCAACAAAGAAGATGCTATAATGTCATTATCACAAAGTCTCTTGCGATTACTCAAAGGTCCGCTCATGTAATAACATGTAATAATTCCAACAAATAGTTCTCTGTCTTGTCTATAAGCGATACAAGTATTTCTAATGAGCATTGCTCACAAAAACAAATAAATAAATATGCAGAATACATGCCACAAAATATTATTAAGGGTGCTAGTAGGCTAGTAATTAGTGTTCCAGTCTGTCAACGTGGAGTTTTGAGTGCGATTCTTTTCAGATATTCGGGTCTGTAACACTATACAACACATACATATGATTTGAAATTGTATTGGCATTAAAAAATAAATTAAAGTGAATATTTAAATTTTATTTAGACACTGAACTTATTATTATTTTAAATATTGTTTTAGTAAATAAGCGTTAAATGTAAATCCAATCAAATTATGTTAAAGACTACAAAGATAATAATGAAATATGTAATTTGTGACAATAATCCCTTTAAAATACTTAATTGTTAAAGTGCTATAATTTATAAAGAAATAAACTCTTAATATTGTAATAGAAAAATGTTTGATTTTCATTTAAATAATTTTTTTAATTACAGTTTGAATGTTTATCGTAGATATTTCACCTTGGTATGGATTTTTTTAAACTTAAATTATGAAAGTTTATTTTGAATCATTAACATTAACATTAATTTAGCCGCAAAAACTAGAACAAAAATCTAATTTGCTGGGATAAGAAGAGGAAATCGGTTTAAAGCCATTGGTTGAGGTTAAAAAATCTTTAGGGGTGCCAAAGAGATTCGGATGGATTACATGGACTAAGTACGATTCGACCAACAGTTCTCAGAAAACGACAAGGTGGGAATATTCTTGAGAAAAAAGGAGTAATTCAATTGCGTTATGCTAGTGCCGCCTAAATTTTGTATGTAGAGTTGCAGGATTGTGATTTAGGCCCCGATTATGGTTTACAACAGTTGTAAATTTAAGGTTGTATTTTTTAAATTAACACCTATCGCCAGTATTGTACTTCACATATGTATGTATTTATGTTCACATACCCCGATTATGGTTTACGACAGTTGTTTTTAATTGTTGTCAGAACTGTCAAAAACTTGCAACAGCTCATTAGCTGTTGTGTTGTTGCCGCGGTAAGTTTAAAAAAGGAAATGGAGAAAAATTTGTAAGTATATGTGGCACCCTATGAATCGCCACATGCCGCCATGTTTTCCTGTCTCTTTCTTTTCAACCTTCTTCGCCTGCAGACATGTCTTCTGATCAAATCTTTGTAAAATTTTGTAATCAATAAATTAATTAGTAAGAAAAGATTTAATTCATTTTTGCTAAATATATATAACAGTGCATATAATTTTTTGTGGAAATTTAAAAATTATGAGCAATTGGAAATATTTTATAGAAAAATAACCAATAAGAAGCAGATGGAAAAGCTGGCCGAGTTAATGACAGCAAATCCTGACATTGACGGTGGCAAGTTACCATTTGGAACAAATAAGATTCAGCACAAAGAGACATGGGAGAAATTTTCATTGGAGCTAAATGGTCTTTGTCCACCCAATAGAGTTGCAAAAGAATGGCAAACTTTAGTAGATAAATTGTAAAATTTTTTAAGTGTAACATAAAAATGTTTTTGATTTTGTTACAGGTATGGACTCATTATAAAGCCAATTTAAAAAGAAAATTGGCTGCCAATAAAAAAACCTACAAGCTACTGGTGGTGATCCATCTACGGAAATTAGCTTGACCCCATTGAAGCAGAGCACCGTAGAGTTGGTGTCTATGCAATCTCAAGTAAATCCAAATGGATCTGCAATGAGATTGCAAATTCAAGACGATTCAGATGAGCTGAAATCGTCATGCGATATTGTAGGGCCTTCAACTAGGACTAGTCGATGCAAACAGCAGTTGCCGAAAAGCCACAAAAATCAAAAAAACAAGATGGAGGATGAGCATTTAAAAATATTAAAAAATCAAGAAAAGAATCAATAGGAGATATGGCTTACGTTAAAACGCCTTGAGAATAACTCATAAAAATTATGAAATAAATAAAAATGCTGGAAATAAAAAAAAGGCTAAATTACAAACTGAATTATTAAAAGCCAAACTCCTTTTAACCCAAAAAACTCACTCAGGGACGTATTTTAAAGGAAAAGTACACTAACATTGAAGAACAACCCTGTGACATACACAACATCTAGATGTTGTAAACCATAATCAAGAAAGTAATAAATGTTGTGTTGTCTCTGTTACAACACAACATTTATGTGTTGTGAACCATAATCGGGGCCTTAAGTACATTATTATACCATCATATAACCATATGAACCAAAGCTGTTAACTGTCAGAAGCAGGGTTTGTATTAGAGATGAGCGATCCAGTGATTTTTGAAGAACGTTGTTCTCAGTGAACGTGATTTATTAATCACTGTTCTTTAAAACAGTGATTGTGATCACAGTATTCCAATAATACAATAATGACAATAACGTATTTTATTAAGTCGTAAGAAAGAGACAACTAGATACATGCTACGAAAAGACTACTAAACAAAATCAGTTTTGCCGTTTTTGGTTATTTCTAACCAAAATTGGTTATTTTTTTGTTCAATGTGTAGATGTGTAGATTTCTCCGGGTTTGGTTATTTATTTTTCTTATAAATAGAGCTTTTGCTTTGTTTGTAGAAATGTATTAATTAGTAAGACTAAAATTTTATTTTGTTATTTTTTGTTTCTTTTCTTACTCTGTTGTATTAATTGTAATTTAAATTTGAAAAAAATAAAATAAAAAAACTGCGAATTTAGTTTTGGTTATATTTTTTCTTATTTGGTGATTTTTTTCACAAATGTTGGTTACAATATTTTTTTTTTCGTGGCAACACTGGCCTCGACTTGGGCCACTCAATATATTGCATGGACACACCGATGCGGTCTATTGGATCCCTTTTGGCAAAAAAAACAGTATTTGGCTGGATTGTGGGGGGACCAATTTCAACAAAGACACAACCTAGTACAACAGTGTCACTACTCAACACTACCTCCCTTGACCGAATCCTCACACGCTTTTGGGATGTGGAGGAGACCCCAAAACGGGTTTTGAGGTCAGATGAGGACACATTTTGCGAAAACAATTTCATGTCGACAACACGAAGAAACGACAAAGGAAGGTATATAGTTACCCTACCCTTCAAAAATATCAAAGAAATAGGAACTTCGAGAAACATAGCGATGGCACAGTTCTTGAGAATGGAACGCACCCTTAGCCAGAAACCCGAACTCAAAAAACAATACGACTAAGTAATTGTTGAGTACCTCGAGTTAGGACATATGAGGAAAATTTCTCCCCTGGAAATCAACACAAACCCAAATTATTACCTGCCGCATCATGCAGTAATAAAACCCGAACGGTTGACAACGAAACTTAGAGTAGTTTTCAACGCTTCTAGCCCGTCTTCAAACAAGAAGAGTTTGAATGACATACTATATCCAGGACCCATACTTCAACAGGACTTAGTGCATCTGATACTGAAGTGGAGATTCTTCCGTTTTGTGTACAACGCAGATATCACAAAAATGTATCGACAGATACTCATCGATCCGACTCAAACCAAATATCAAAGGATATTATTTCGGCAAACAGAAAAGGATCCTATTGAGGATTACGAACTCCTGACAGTGACTTTAGGTGTCAACTGCGCCCCGTTTCTGGCCATTAGAACCCTTCTTCAACTAGCAGAAGATGTAAAATCAACTCACCCTCTCGCTTCAAAAACTCTACAACAAAACATGTACGTGGATGATGTTTTAGCAGGTGGTCACACATTAATCGACGCCATCAAATCAAGAAAAGAACTTACAACAGTTTTGAAATCTGCTGGATTTGACCTGATGAAATGGACATCAAATGACCCACGAGTCATACAAGATCTACCAAATGAGGCCCTACTACCTCTCGATTGGTTAAACTTGTCAGAAAACACTGGGACTAAAACTCTAGGAATCAAATGGAACATTTCTTCAGACTCATTTACGTTTACAGCACCAGACGTCAAATTAAAAGAAAACTACACCAAAAGAGAAGTTTTATCGACAATTGCCAAATTCTTTGACCCTTGTGGATGGATAGCCCCAATAATAGTAGAAGCAAAATTAATTATGCAACAAATTTGGTTAGATAAGGTCGAACGGGATGACATACTAAAACCCTTGACGTGTCTACAGTGGCAAAAATTCATAAAAAACTGCCCCGCAATAAATATATTGAAAATTCCCCGAAAAATAATGTGGAAATTCACGGTTTCAGTGACGCTTCAGAAAAAGCCTATTCAGCGGCTCTTTATGTTCGAATACAATCGGAAAACTCAGTATTCACATTTCTTCTGACTTCAAAGACCCGTGTAGCTCCCATTAAGCAAATATCTTTGCCCCGCCTAGAACTATGTGGATCCGTATTATTGGCAAACCGTGCATGTGGAATTATACCAAATCTTCAAATTCAAAATATTAAGGCATATTATTGGACCGACTCAACAATCGTGCTGTCCTGGTTGAAGAAACCTCCTTGCTCATGGAACACTTTCGTTGGAAATCGTGTTTCTGAAATCCTAGATAAGGTTGGAAATCAAAATTGGCAACACATCGATTCAAAAGATAACCCAGCAGATGTAGCCAGCCGAGGATGTACTCCACAGGAACTGGAAAACCACAACCTATGGTGGTTTCGACCCTCCTGGTTAAAATTGCCTAAAAATCAATGGCCGATACCAACACAAACAGGTGACACAAACCTAGAAGCTAAAACTGTGAAAGCATTTACAACCACAACACGCGAAGACCCATTAAATCGATTTTCAGACCTATCACGCTTATCGAGTGCTTGCTTATGTCATACGATTATGGAGAAATACTGGAACCAACCGAACCCATCTTCGCGTATCTTCAGCAGAAATCACCCGAGAAGAAATAGATTTCGTCAAGCATCGACTCATCATATGGACTCAACAAAATCATTTTCCAGATGAGTACAAACATTTGAAACTTAAGCAGAAAATATCCCCAAATAGCAGTCTTTTGACCTTAAATCAACGATTACCATTTCATAGCACAATTGTGCAGAGAGAACTCACACGCATTCTTGTGTTTTTTGATTTAGTTGTCGATCAGACTGCGACAAGAACACATGTGCGGCGGATGCTTTACCATTTTTTTCAGAATGACACTCAAAAAATATTGTATGTTAAAAGATGCTTTTGATAATATTCAATGCCTTATATATTTTGTCGCATAGTATAATTTTTTTTAAATGCTTTGGAATGCTTGCTTTTTCTCTATTAATAAAAAATGGTTTATTATTTTTTTTTATTTTTATTTATCTAAAAACATGGTCTAATTTTTAAGCCAAAGATGGATACCTTTACGATCTTTTAATAAAAAATTGATTTTTTTATTTTATTTTTGTTTATCTAAAATTATTAAGCCAAAGATAGATAGCTTTACATATGTAAGTTGATAAAATGAAAATCAAAATAACGTATATTACACACACTTTTCTATGGTTGTAAATAAATCAATTCTCTCAATTTATTTTCTCTCTCTTACTCACTAATACATAACCAAAAAAATTTTGGTAAACCCTGCCTTAAATCCTTTCATGGATCGCCATGGCATTATTAGAGCCAATGGGCGACTCGCGCAATCACCTGCATTAACCTACAATGAGCGTTACCCAATATTGCTACCACATAACTCGAAGCTATCACAACTTTTAGTGGAATTACACACAAAATTACTCTTCATGGGGAAAACCAACTAATGACTCGAGTCATACGCACAGAATATTGGATATTCAGATTGAAACCCTTGGTCAAAAGCGTAATTCACAACTGCAAAACTTGTGTTTTGTACAAAAAACACACACAAAATCAAATCATGGCTTCATTACCACCAGAACGTACAACTTTATCAAGACCTTTTGCTACAACTGGATTGGACTACGCAGGACCTTTTGACATCAAAAATTTCACAGGCCGAGCGTGTCTTATCACAAAAGGGTACATTTGCATATTTGTATGTTTCGCCACAAAAGCTGTACATCTTGAAGCAGCAAGCGATTTATCGACCCAATCGTTCTTAGCAGCATTTTCCCGCTTCATAGGAAGACGTGGATGTCCCGCACTCATTTATTCAGATAATGGGAAAAATTTCGTCGGAGCAGCAGAACTACTCAGAAAAGACCGTCTGGAATTCATAAAGACTCTTCAAAATCAAGTCACCCATCATTTTAGTCATCAAAATCTTAACTGGAAGTTTATTCCCCCAGGAGCCCTACATATGGGCGGCCTTTGGGAAGCCGGTGTAAAATCCTTAAAAACTCACCTCAAAAAGATGATACCGAACTTGAAATTCACGTTTGAAGAGCTATCTACAATTCTTACTCGAATAGAATCGTGCCTAAATTCTAGACCCTTAAGTCCTGCTAGCGATGACCCAAATGATCTTAATCCATTGACCCCTGGACACTTCCTTACTGGTAGTGCATTTTTGACCTCAGCTGAACCAGATGTAAGCAGTGAAAATCTGATTCTCATCAACCGCTGGAAACGCTTGAAGGTCATCTACCAATTATTTTGCCAAAGATGGAAGTCCGAATACTTGGTTGGACTTCAACGCAGACACAAATGGAAGACTCAGAGGGACAATGTTAAAATCAACGATCTGGTAGTCATCAAAAAAAACAACTTGCCACCCAATGAATGGCAAATGGGTCGAATCATCAAGACATATCTTGGACATGACCAAAACTGTAGAGTTGTAGACATCAAAACAAAAAATGGAGTCATCACCAGACCAATTACCAAAATTGTGGTTTTATTTGCAAATTAGTATAACCCCTAATCATTTACATACACTAATATTGTTCTCATTTTACACTTACAGGTATGGCATCCCAACAACAACAATCTCAACGCCCCAAACATTGGCAATTTTCTTGCGGTATACGTTTACGTACATCATGGTGCCATATCTGTCAACAACCTCACAATGAGGATTCAAAACTTACCGACCCACAACCTACAAACAGGACCCATTCAAAACCTGTGGTAGATTTCACCGAGGCATGGGGGCCGGAATGTTCAACGTTCACACATTTTAAAGGAACACCCTGTAATATATTAACGGTCCTTTTTCTATACATATTTACTCCCTTTGCTTTTGTTTTGTATTCTTTAAATTTTTACATTGGCATTGCTAACTAGCATTAAAGAATTTTTGTTTATGATCACTCTAGTTTCATCATTCAAGCGAACAAGTCTAGTGAACTCAACATAAATAAAATAAAAGTAAAATCAGACACACAAAAAAGGGTGTGAAGTTAAACATAAAACCAAACAAATAAGACTCTAACAATTAAAATTTGTGAACTAAAAAATAAATTTAATTTGAATTAAAAAACAAACATTGTACTAGAAAAAACTAAACAGAATAAAATTACAAAACAAATAAAACAAACAAAAATTTAATTTAAACAAAACCAAAAGGAATTTTTAATTTAAACAAAAATAAACGAACCAGCACAACAACCATCATTAAGCAGTTATTTATTATATATATAAATGATATTGAAAATGTCATTGAAAATAGTGAAATTGTGCTTTATGCAGACGATACTCTGATTTTCGCGGAAGACCAAACAGAGGATATATTCTATGAAAAACTAAAAATAGATATGCATAAAATAAATAAATGGCTAAAAATAAACAAACTTAAATTAAATGAAAACAAAACCAAGCTAATGGAATTAAATATGAACAGTGATAAAGAATTCAATATTAATAATGTAATAATTGAAAAAGTAGATAAAATAAAATATCTGGGGTTTAGGTATAATAGACAAAGATTTAAAATTCAAAGAACATTTAGATGTATGTGCAAAAAAATTGGAAAAAAGATAGGTTTTTTAAAACGTATAAGAAACAAAATGTCTATTATTACTGCAATAAACATTTATAATACTACGATAAAACCACATATTGAATACGGATCAACTATAATGTATACATGTTGCACGGATAGTCAAATAAACAGATTACAAAAACTACAAAATAAAGCAATGCGGTCTATACTAAAATTCAATCGTTTTACATCAATCAAATACATGTTAGATACATTAAGATGGATGAATATAAGCCAAAGAATGGAATATAACACATTCATTTTTATAAGAAAAATGAAGATGGGAGATGCGCCAGACTATTTAAGAGAACAACTAAGATATGTTGGAGATGTTCAACCGTACAATTTACGAAATAATCACAATTTTAAATTGAAGCAGTCAAATACTGTGAATACGCAACGATCTTTATTTTACAAAGGACTTTGAAATTATAATATGCTGCCAAATTATGTAAAAAATGAAACGAACAATAATATTTTTAGAAAAAAGGTAGTTGATTTTATTAAAAATGTTAATGAAATTTGAGCTTAATAAGAAAAGATGATGAAATGTAATTTAATGAAAAAGTATTTAAAAATCATGAAAATTATAAATTATATATATGTATTTCTTTAAAAAAGCAGTTCTTCATTAATCCATTATAAAATATATTGTTACGCAGATCGAAACGACCTAATATCGTTTCACATAAAAACAATAAACAAAAGCTACCAGCTACACTAAGACACATGTACATCGAACCATTTATAAGTAAACCAACAACAACATCACTATGAGTATGAGAGAGATGGATAACGCAAACACAACGAACTTGTTACAAGCAAAGCGACAACAAGCATGAGAGCAAAAGGAGATAGACAAATAAGCAAGCGCAACAACAAGCAATACAGTCGCCATAGAAATTGCGAGAATGCGAAACCACAGAATATACACAGAATGGAAAGCAGTGAAGTTTGACAAACTCTCATAACATAATTTTACTAAAATATTTAGAGGGAGAAAAAAAATGAATTATAAGTTTTGCAAAGCAAATGTGTTAGAAGCAACAGATATACAGACTGAAAACTGGCGGATAAAGTTGAAAAATTAAATGTAAACAAACATTGATTTTGTGTTAAAAAAGGGAAAATTTGGGATATTTTTTAATTTCTTCAATGAAAAGTTAAAAGATTCTTAAATATTTAATTATTAATCGAAATGTATGTGATCTTTGGTCGCAATGAATATAATTTCTTGTGCAAAAGGTAAATAAGAAACTAAATATATCAAGATCAAATAAGACATATTGCTCATAAAATTTTTTTCTTGCAGAACTTTGTGTATATTACATACATAATTGGTCATTACAACCCTTCAGTCAGGATTACGACCTAGCTTCTCACACCACTTATGTTGTGTGCGTTAATTTTTATACATGAGTGGCGAGACCTACAGTTTAAAGTCGACTCCGAACGACAGTTTTTTGAGAAGCTTTTCATGGCTATTTTAATACTCTCAGAGTTTTTGCCAGAAATCTGTTGAGAGGAAGTCGCCGAAGAAATATTTTCATAATTTCATTTTGATGTCTGACCTGGGATTCGAACTCGGGCCTTCAGTCGAATAAGCCAACACACTACCTACTAGACTACGGACTAGACTACACTAATTTGTGTATATTACTAGTATTTATTAATTTCTTGAATGAAAACGTTAAAATTCGGCAATTTTTTATTATTAATCGAACTCTTAGCAATTTCTCTTCACAATGAAATAAGTTCCGTGTGTAAAAGATAAGTAAAAAGAAAAATATAACGAAATATATACTCATAACTTTTTGTTTCAGGAGTTTGTGAATATACCTCTCAATTGGTTAAATACTAAGTTAGTGACAATCAATGAAAGGTGTCACCAAATACATTAGTTCCGTATTATGTTTCCCCAATACAACAGTTTATTTCCTTTCAAAACTATTCTATTATTCTACAAAAATATCATCAGATTCTAACAAAATAGAAAATAAAAACCCACTCTAAAATTTAAGAAACATAAATAAACAAAAAAAAGAATCAGACAGGGACAGAAATACTTATTGTTATATTTGCTGTCCCTTTCACAAAATTTTAGTAAACGTGAAACTTTCGTTTCCCTTCTGTGTATATTCTGTGTGCGAAACCGCGAACATTCTTCTTCAAGAACGCTCGATGTACTGTTCGTGTTGGACTATAAAAGGGCAAGACCAAGATGTATTTATACAAGGTGAGAGCGTTAGACCAGCTGATGTAAATAATAGTGTCAAAAAATTTTTGTTTTTTGTGTATTTTGTTTTGATAAACAATTTCGTTTTTTCTTATTGTGTCAGAAGTTTGTATATTTTTCTTCTTTTTCTTTTAAAACCATTCTTAAAACTATTCATATATTTAAAATTGGCTATGCTCGTACATTGGAATTCTCACCGCAATCGGCATATTTCGCTATTGGCACTAAAAAAGCTTGTCCCCTGTTTAGATTTAAGCATTTTCAGAATTATTAATGTAAATATACAAAGCAACATAAATAAAAACTATAAAAATATTATAATTGTGTTTATGTTATTTCCCTCGTTAGGTTTTCAGTTATTCTTTACAAATAAACAAAATAATTTTCTTTTGTATTAAATTAACAATTTGAATAATTTATTGATTGTAATAAGCGGAGCGGAAAGATCTCTCCGAATCGCTTTTGAATGTTTCATGCATCTTTGTAATGTCCTCTAATTTACTGCCAATAGATGAAGTACTTTGTTCAATCCATTGCAGAGAACTCATATGTGCATTTAATATTTTATTCAAATTCTTGTTCAAGTGTAGCTGCCGTCGCTCCAAACCCAAATTCTAAGGGTTTTGTACCAGCATCACCTCCTCCTGTGGCGCCAAATGTAAAACCACCAGGTTTTGATTCCTCTCGTATTTCGGATACTGGTAGACGGTCAGTCAGTCTCCATCGTATGTATTGTAGAATTCTTCATAATTTCGTTGTTTTGTTTTCCCTTACAAATCATATCATAGAAACTATATTGCTTTAGTTTAATTGGCCACGGGACAACGTAAACGTTGCTTGATTGTTTTAAATTGTAGCTGAGTACGAAATTATTTAATAGATTGTTGAAGGATTGAGTAGAAGTTATAAAGAAGATATTTTTTAGAATTTGCTATTATTTTATTTTATTTCTTCTTCCCATCGTCATTCTTTAGTCAGCTGTTTTTGACAAGATGATCAACTCGCAACAACAAAAAATGCCTGTTGTTTTTGTATTGTTGTATTTATTGTAATACTTATCCCACCTTGTATAAATACATCTTGGGCAAGACAAAGCAGACGAGTGAGTCAGTTGTAATTCAGTCAGACTTGCGTGAAGAGCGTTGCGTGTTAAGTAAACAGTTGCGGTTTGTTGCTTACAAAAAGGTTGTAAGCAGAGAAATATAACGAACAATCACATATTGTTATTGTTGTGTGTGTGAATAATAGCGAACAAGCAATTATTGTTGTATCGGTTAAGTGTGAACATTGGCACAAAAGTAGTGTGATAAATAAAGAGAGTTTAATTAAAATAAGACACATATTTGTTTTTACTTGGTTTGCAATCAACGACCTCATATTTAAACGTTTTTAAAAAGGTAAAAACGTAACAATATTGTATAAATAAAAATAAGTCGGGTTTTCCTTCCTGACGCTATAACTCCAGAACGCACGAACCGATTTTGGCCAAACTTAATATACATGTTCTATGGGGCGTGAGGGGTGTTTCTGTGTAGTTTGAAGTTCGTCCGACAGATGGCGCAATATTTAGTTTTTTTGTTTTTGCACCGTAACCAAACTTTATATACATGCTCTATGGGGCGTGAGGAGTGTTTCTGTGTAGTGGAGGAGTGTTTCTGTAGCAATATTTAGTTTTTTTTGTGTTTTTGCACAGTAACTCAAGAACTACTGCACTATGCTGTGTTTCGTTGAAGGCGTTGGGTTTTGGCCGATACCGACTGAAACCTAACATCTTTTTGTGAAAAAAATATATTAAAAAAAAGTAAATAAATATCTATCTATTACTCTTTTTTAAACTCTATTTGCGCAATAAGCCTATTTTATGTTTTGCTGAAGGCGTTAGGTGCTTGATCGGCGTGTGGCGGAACCTTATATTTAGGGACATAGTGATCGTAGACGAATGCAATTTGGTGGGTAAGTTCGTAGAGTCGATATCGACAAACTCACCAAAAATGGGCGTGGCAACCCTCCCCCTTTAAAAGATACCTATAAGTCGGTTAAATCGATCGTTTATAACTACATACATATGTACATATATAACATGTATGTCTGTCAGTTTTTGTTTTGGAGCGAGTACAACAACTACAACTTCGTCAACGCTACCCATGATTCGGACCTCTTATTGTTATTCTTTGTATGCCTCACCTAAATAACGTACCGACTTCGATTAAATTTTGAACTAGATAGATAGATCCACACACTTATAGTAAGTTAGTTATTTTTATATATAGTAACTGTTTTATGCAGCGTATTACAGCAAATATATAGTGTGACCTGTTTTGGGCAATAAAAAAATCAATTTTGGCAGGACGAAGTTCGCCGGGTCAGCTAGTATTGTATAAATTAAAAAGTTTAATGGAGAACTGCTTTTTTAAAGAAAAAAAAAACCCTGAGGTTAAAAAGGCGATAATCTAGCGCGAATGATGCTAAATTGGCAACACTGTTTTTCACCTGAATATTGTCAAGTTTAGCATTCCGCGAATAATGTCATCAGCAGAGAAGAAGAAGCATTGGAAATTTTGCAAAACAATTTAAAAATGTAATACAGAAAAAACTAAAAATGTTTTTATAAATTATTGTTGGATGAAACTACTGAACGTTTCCTTTGTTATCGATATGGGTTGCATAAACAGTACCAATAAACATATTTACGCTTTTAAAAGAGATGATATTTTCAACGCTAGCGTTGTTCGAGTGCAATCAGAACAGTCTGTGGTATTAGCAAGACAGGGTTTCTTTGAAATTACTCCACAAGAGCTAATTTTTATATCTTCCCACGAAGAACCAGTTGCATGGGCATTACAGCACTTGCGAAGATATGGACTGACGGGAAACATATTTAGTTTTGAAGCTGGTCGACGATGCCGTACAGGTCCTGGCATTTACACTTTTCGCTGTTGTAACGCTGATCAGTTTTACGCAAAATTCCAAAGATGTATTAACTCAATGTCAGTTTTGGGAGAACGTAACAATAGTTCAACACATCCATCGCATTTATTTGGTCGTTTAGATTCTCACCAACAAAATACTAATCATTATCTAGAACCTACTTCTATTCAGTTAACATCTTTAGTTGATGAACGCACTACATTGACGGAATCAAATAGTAATGATTCTAATGATTTTAATATAAACTCTCCAGACTCATTGCACAGCACGTCCATAATGGCAGAAATAATACACTTTCCATCAACTGTGCCATCATATTCGAATATAAGTCCGAACCAAAACTCTTTTGTTAGTAGTAATATTTATATGGAGCAGCCGATAAGATACAACCAAGAGCACAACAACAATGTTTTTGCACAAGATGGAAGTGAGTGTTTAGAAACAAAAAAGACAAATGCGGATGCATTGATGCTATTAAAAACTTCATCTCTCGATGTTCCACCAGAAGAGTGTGCCCCCATTGTAACATCAAGCAACTCAGAGTGTCAACGAGTTTATGCTAATGTAGATCCTCTAGTCACTACGAGTACATCTCAAAGTATATGTATCAGTTCAACAGAACGATGTTATGCTAACGTTGAGGTTCCTTTGCGAATCGATAGTGCTTTAACACCAAGTATGCAAAACAAGTCCTTTCAGTTGGACTTGGCAAATGAAGAGTTATCGCAAAATACATTTAACACTCCGGTAGTTAATTATATTATTCTTGACTTGGATCAACCACGAAGTCCGTCACAATGCTCACCGAAAAATGATGTTGGTACTAGCCATTCATTGTCTGGTAGTAGCGATTGTATTGATAATATAAAAAAAGATGAACAGGAGTCGGTTGCTGCAGCCATTTCATATGGATCATCTACCATGCCAAAAGGTTCTACAATAATTAACGAGAATGATGCATTATCAAATATTGAGTCATCCGGAAGTTATACAAGAATAGATTTTCTAAAGACATTTGCTTTAATGAAGTCATCAACAAACTATACCGACTTTGACTTGGATAATGATCAGGAAGAGTCTAGAATTACACGCCATAGTAAATTTGTTCGCAAAGCGTATTCGATAAGCGAGTAGATGGGTGCTTTTATTTGTCTTCGGATTGGTAATTTATGCGTCAAACTGTCATACTAGTAATTATTATTAAAATTTAGTGGTTTACTAAAATGATGTTGCCAAAATACATATGTAATAATATATTATTTTTAGAGGACTTAAAGTTCAATAATGTATTTATTTAATTCAGGTTGTTTCTTTTTATTTGGAAATATTGCTAGTCTTTAAAAGATGTGATTTTATATAACTTTAAAAATAGGAGTATTTAACACATCAGTATCACGAAATTGGAAAAATAAAAGATTAAAAAGTGTTTATGTCTTATCAAGTGATTGTTTACTGATATATTCCTTTGCTTAACACTCGACCAATACAAAAAATTCTAAAAAAAATATATTTACACTTATAGAAAACGAACGTTTTTTCAGTAGGTTTTCAAAACCTCTTTGACTTTTGTCTTTTTCTATTAAGGGGAATAATATTGGATCCTCTTCGGTAATATAAGAAAATCGTTTTCGAAATACTATAACGGTGTTAAAGTCAGTACCTATTTAGTTTTTCCTTATATCGTTTGATTTGTGTTATTTATTATTATTTCTAATATTTTAATTATTTGGAATTTTTGGTTTTCTTGGTTTTAATTTTGTTATTCGTATAATATTTACTTTAAATTTGTAAATAAACAAGACTATCTGTTAACTTTATAATCCCTTATTTTTAAAATAAAAGATGTGTAAACAGAAGATTTAATTTATTAGCTCTAATATTTGTATAATATAATAATATAATATAAATTAGTTTTTATAATATTGTACTAGCAACATAAGCGTTACGAATAAAATGAATATATTTGGCTAATTAAAATTATTTTTGATTCGTTTGTAATTAATTTTGAATTTTTTTATATTTGTAGCAGTACTGTATTAGAGGAGTTATTATGTATTCCGATTCGAGAGAAAATTCTTTCGAATCTTACACTATAAAGTGTTGTTTCAAAATTTTTCTTTCGAATCGAAATTTATTTAGTTAGTAGTATTTATAATAATTTAAAGATTTTCATTTACTATACATTTATATAATTAACAAATTTCTATAAACATTTTCATCGCTCTTATGTTTTTTTTTACAATATTTAAAAATGTTTCTGAATATTTTATTTTATATAATTTTTTCTGATTTAATATCGTCTCTATGTGTGTCGATTAATTGATGAACTTTATAAAATAGTGAAATTTACTTCCCTTAGTCTGAAGTTTTCTGCGTTTCTAAGTTGATTTGGTTGCCATTCACTTACGTATTTGATTTGGTTGTACGGATATTCAGATCCATTACCATGTTTGACTTAATGTATTAAATTTAAGTCGTTTAAGCGCCATTTTTTGAGTGCGACTTTAAACTCAAGTTTAAGTTAATCGGTTAATCTTAAGTTTAAACCACCAATGTTGGTGAGAGAGGTCTATTCCTTCGTTGACGGAGTTACAGAAATTGCTCAACGTCGTTCTGCATAGCCTTATCAGATTCGACAAAAAGATAATGTGTGTCGATTTGTTGTTCATAGGTCTTTTCCAGAATCTGAAGTAGTGTGAAGGCCTGATCGATGGTGGACTGATCTGAAGCCGCACTAGAAAGGTCCAATCAGTGTTTTGACGAGTGGCTTCAGCCGTTCAAACAATACACCCGTTAGAACCTGATCTGCGATAAGGAGAATGCTTATCCCTCTGCAGTTGGCGCATATCGTAGGATCTCCTTTTTCAGGACAGGACAGAGGACACTGAGGTTTCAATCGTTGGGTATACTTTCCTATAGCCATATTTTGTAACTCATTACCTTCTACCTTAAGTAATTCAGCGGGCAGGCTATCACAACCTGCAGCTTTATTGTCCTTAAGACGCGATTTTGATCTCAACATCGAACGGGTTCTATGCATCATCTCTAAAGGGAGTAGTGGTATCGTCATTGCCTCGTAAAGAAGTAGAAAAGTGTTTCTTCCATTTGCCTCAGGACCCCTTGGGGATCTGTATCTCATCCTTGCAGGAAGACGCTCCGGGCTTAAAACCGTCGGTTAGATGCTTAACTTTTTGATAGAATTATCGAACGTCATTCTTACATCTGCAAATCTCGACTTTCCCACGCTTTCGTCCCTCTTCTTGCGTCTGAAAAGGCATGTCTCATTCCTTCTCCTCTCTATAGTTCTCGACAATGGCTCTCGTAGCAGCTGACTGCAATGTTTTCTTGGCACTCAAAAGCAAGGACTGGTTTCGCAGTAGTACGCAAGAAGTGGGAGATATTGGCCGATAGTCCACTAATGTTACTGAGATTAGATAAGGAATGACGGAGCTTATCCTAGAGTTAAGCGGAGAATGCCTCGGCTGTCCTTTGTGATCGCAGCTTCTTTTCATCCATTTTTCGCAATGTACTAGGAAACTTGGCTCCGACAAGGTAGTGGTCCGATCTGATACAGATGTAGACAGTAGAGACGTGCCTTCCATCAATCACAATATGTAGTAGCTTTATGTTGCTGAAACTTGGTGCAACATACTACCACGTTACGCGCCTCGGAGAAATCGATCAGCCGCATACCATTGAAGGTAGTGTCGGATGGAGGCTGAACTGACCGACAGTGGGGCCAAAGACACGTACATTAAAATGCTCGAGGACGATTTTGGTGTCATGGACCGGGCCGCCAGCTGGGCGGAAGCGCCTACCGTGTGAAGGGTCCGGAAGTTCTATGTGCCTAATCTTAAATCGTAGTCCTTTAAACGTTTGCCGTGGTCGTCAACTTTTTACGGGGTTTTTATAGAGACTTGTGTTTTGATTTTAATTGCATATTTTATTACGTGGTGGGTACCAAGCCTTACACACAACCCAAATTTAAAGACCAGGGGAATGGACTTCGCTGCGCGCATTAATTAACATCTAGAGGATGCTGGTATGTTATCCAGAAGGGGCCGCGTGGAAGCTGCGTGTTAATTTGAATACAGCAAGACAAGAATCGTTCTGGAGTTCGCCTTGTTGACCGCAGTCAGAAATTTGACCTTGTTTACATACATCCCATCCCATCCTATGTTATGATTACAAAATCTATTATTTTGAAGTCACCACTTTTATTAAATTATTGTATAGCAAAGAGAAAATGAAAAAATTTCACGAGGAAAAACTATTTTAGTAACTTAGTAGAGAATTATACATATTTTTAACTCATAAAATAATTTTAATTTTTAGTACATACATACATACATATTTTTAATTTATTTGTTGATTCTTCATCATAAGCATGTTTCAATTGTTTTGAAAAAAGCTAAGTATAATATAAAAAAGCTTTTAACAGGTTTGAGTCTTAAATAATTTAATTAACACCAATTTGTTTCTGAGTTAAACAAGTAACATAAACAAATTTTTATATGGCAAACCCAATGAGTTAGAGCCCTAACTCCAAAGGTAGCTGACACTCCTATAACTTCGAGGACAGAAAATGGCCAGAATATAGAATATTTTTGTAATGAAATATTTTTTCTTATAAAACCATAGTTTATTTGTTATTATTATAAAATACATACATAATTGGTCATTGCAACCCTTCAGTCAGGATTATTGACCTAGTTTCTCACACCACTTATGTTGTGTGTGTTAATTTTATACATAAGTGGCGGGACCTACAGTTTAAAGTCGACTCCGAACTACAGATTTTTTTGAGAAACTTTTCATGGCAATTTTATTTTATTTACTCTCAGAGTTTTTGCCAGAAATCTGCTGAGAGGAAATCGGCGTAGAAATACTTTTTGTATTTTGTTTTGATGTCTGGCATGGGGCTCGAACCCTGGCTTTACGTCTAATAAGCCAACACACTACCTACTAGACTACGGCGACTTCATTATTATAAAATAGCTCTTTTTTTTAAATAAAACATATTATTTTTTTCATTATTTTAGAATGCAATTATTTTAATCGTTATAAGTCGAGTGTATTGTTACCAAAATGGAAACGGTGTATCATCGTTTTACATTAAAACGATAAACAAAAGCAACACAAAGAAATACAACAAAATTGTTACAAGTAAACCAACAACATCAGTATGAGAGAAAAAGAGATAGACAAGTAAGCGAGAACGCAACAACAACCAAAATACACAAAAAACAATGATACTACGAGAGTTCTCGAGAAGGCGAAAACACGAACATTCTACTTCAAGGATGTTCGTCAGACTGTTTACGTGGGCATATAAAAAGTCGAGACAAAGTAGGCAACGAGCAGTCAGTAAGAATTCAGTCAGTCTTGTGTGAAGACGCGTTGCGTAAGGAGAAAACAGTCGTGATTTGAAGATCGCCGTTGAAAAGATCTGCGTTGTAAGCAAAGAGAATAGCGAACTAAACAAATTGTTGTTGTATCATCAAGTTGTGAACAGTGGCACATAAAATAGTGGGAACAATAAAGAATTTATCAAAAACCAAACACAAATTTATTTATTTTTTTTTTTTTTTTTTGTTTGCAATCAACGAACTCATATTTTAAACGTTGTTAAAAAGTTAAAATCATAACAGTATTATTGGTTTTACTATTTTAAACGAAAAAGACTACAAAATAAAAGCCTCTTTTTACGAAGTAGACTTATTCAAATATGCATACTCGTTGATTTTATTGCTTTTTTGCAAAGTAGTACTACTGGTTATCCATTTCGTGGTTTCAAAAGTAAACGTAAATAAAACACATATAAAATATTTTTTTCATGATATTTCTTTTTTATTGTAAAGTCTGAACGTTAACATTATGTGTGAAACACTACATCATTTAAATGACCTCCACGCGAAGTGTTGCAAGCATTGATTCTTTTGAGGTAATTTTCGGCCACTTTTTGACACATATTGGGTGGTATCTCAGCCATAACTTGACGAATGTTGGTTTTTAAGTGCTCAAAAGTTGAAAGTTTATCTTCATAAACACGGTCTTTCGCGTAGCCCCACAAAAAAGTATAATGGTGTCAAATCGCATGATCTTGGTGGCCAGTAGATATCGCCACGACGGGAAATTACGCGGCCAGGAAATGTCTCTTGCAATAAAGCCATATTCGCTCGAGTTGTGTGGCATGTGGCACCGTCTTGTTGAAACCACATATTCTCCAAGTCGTAATCTTCAATAGCAGGCAAAAAAAAAGTCGGTTATCATATGACCATAACGCTCCGAATTGACGTTGATAGTCGTTCCATCGTCGTTTTCGAAGAAGTAAGGTCCAATCACACCTTCGGACCAAAGAGCGCACCAAACAGTGACTTTTTCTGGATGTAATGGCCTCTCTTCAATTACTTGAGGATTCTCAGAACCCCAAATACGACAATTTTGTTTATTAACATACCCACCGAGTGTGAAATGTGCTTCATCGCTGAAGAAAATTTTGTTCGAAAACGTGGCTGTGGTAGAATCACCATTTTTGTAGTAGGTTTTGATAATTTTTATGCGTTGTGTGATAGTTAAGCGATCCATTTTCGTCAATGTCAGACTTTCAACTGAGAAGAAAAAAATTGGTTTCACAATTTGGTTTGACAGATGTCGAATTCCAGTCCCATACTTTTGAAACCACGAAATGGATAGCCCTTTATAAATGATTGGTTTGAATGCGTCATACAATCATTGTTTTAATTGATTTGAAAGTGAATAATTACGATGAGTATTAAGGCATATTTGACCCTGTTTTTAGAGTACTGATTGAATCATGATTGTTTTTCAATCACCGGTTGAATCCTTTTATGAATCATTGCAACAAGTTGTTGATTCGAATTCCAAGCAAAGCTGTATTAACGTATTGTACACATTTATTGCCGTCGTTATAGAAACTTTAATTAAAAAGAAGTTCTTCCCAATTGTTCTCCATAAGTTTTATATATGATCCTTAAATTTCTTTTCTTGATCTATTATATTTTATATTCTTAACTTTCTTCATAACTTCTTCGTTAATTTTCAAAGTTCAATTTCGATTTTTATATCTACTTCCAACATACATATGTATTTGTATTTTTCATCATCGTGTTATCGTTATTTATATCATACTAGCAGACCCGGGCAAACGTTGTTTTGCCTTCGAATTTTATTTTCACTGTAAGTCTGGTTTCCATGCAAAGTCATAGCTGATTGATATTTAGAAGAAGACTGAAAGGTGCACTAAATCGACATAGCAATTATTGTTCAAATGGAATTATATATTTTTGATAGCTGGGCCCGATCCGCGTTGCTGCACTCTCATATGATTTGTGTGCCGTGTACGGCGGCCAATATTTACACGTGGGCGTGGCATTTTGTACTGCAATATACGTTTTTTATGATATTTTTTTTTTGTTATTGTTGGGGTAGGGAGGCTGCCCTTTATTGTCCTACCTGTTGCTTATTTACTTTCTTCAATAGCTTTCAATAATAAAATTAATTTACTTACACTAACACCTTGGGTTAATTTATTAAAATGTATGTAATATTTAATTTAAATAAATTAATCTTCAATTTAATAAGTTCTTTTTTTCGTTTGATACCCACGAACTTTTCACGAAAAGCGGTTATGTATGAGTCGGTGTCGGGATACTTAACGCCGCTACACGCCGCCATACGCCGGTCAAGCACCTAACGCCTTCAGCAAAACATAAAATAGGCTTATTGCGCAAATATAGTTTAAAAAAGAGTGATAGATATTTATTTACTTTTTTTAATATATTTTTTTCACAAAAAGATGTTAGGTTTCAGTCGGTATCGGGCTAATTAACGCCACTGCACGCTGATTAACGACCCAACGCCTTCAACGAAACACAGCATAGTGTAGTAGTTCTTGAGTTACGTTGCAAAAACACAAAAAAACTAAATATTGTGTACAAAGAAACACTCCTCACGCCCCATAGAACATGTATATTAAGTTTGGTCAAAATCGGTCCAGTAGTTTTTGAGTTTAGCGATCACGATTATCTCGACACTCTTCCTTATATATTTTTACGTTTTTACCTTTTTAAAAACGTTTACATATGAGTTCGTTAATTGCAAACCAAGTAAAAACAAATATGTGTCTTATTTTAATTAGACTCTCTTTATTGTTCACACTATCTTATGTGCCACTGTTCAAACTTATACAACGTTCACAACAGTAACTACAAAAATTTATTGCTTGTTCGATATTATTCACACACAACTATTTGCTATACTGCTCATAACGGATGTCTTCAGCGACTATTTACTTCGCACGCAACTTCACACAAGGCTGACTGAATTCTTACTGACTGGTTGCCTGCTTTGTAGAGTTGTGTAGTTCACGAACGAACTAGTTCAATTGAACTATTCATACAACTGAACTAAGAGAGCCGGTCATAATAATGAGCTCTTTTAGCTCCGTAGTTCATGACTCTCTTGTTCTCGTTTCTTATTCGTTCTTTTATTTCGTTTATCGTTCTCATGTGTGCAGTTCACGAATGAACTAGTTCAATTGAACTAGAGTTGTGTAGTTCTCGAACGAATTAGTTCAATTGAATTAGAGTTGTGTAGTTCACGAACGAACTAGTTCGATTGAGTTATTCATACGACTGAACTAAGAGAGTTGGCTAAGTAATGAGTTCTTTTAGCTCCGTAGTTCATGACTCTCTTGTTCTCGTTTCTTATTCGTTCATTTCATTCTTAATCGTTCTTTTCTGTTGTTTATCGTTCTCATGTATGACATTCCTGTTAAAGCCTACTTTACACGATCCCACAAGTAATATCAAAGAAAATAAAGTATAAAGAATGTGCATCTTAACATATTTTGGAATATTTTTCAAAAATATTTCATGACGCGGGGGGGAAAAGATAGGAGGGAAGTAAACAGAAACGAAGAGCGTAACAATGCGTTGCTCTCATTCTTTGCTCTCATCGCGATGAGATCAAAGACTATAAATATATGAAGATGTTGCACTGCCAGTGCCAAATTTGTCGATGGCAGTACGGCTACTGCCACTTATTGTACTCAGAGAATTTATTATACTCAGAGAACGTATTGTTCTCTTCTCTAATTTATTCTCATACGCGTGTATACGTGTGTGCTTGTACATTGTCAAATAAAATAATAAACAAACTGAAAGATGTCTTGTTTTCACAAAATGTATGTGCAAATAGCCTGTGGAAAAGAAATATTACTGTTGCGGATGCAACTTATGAATAGGAAATAACAAAACTTGCGTTGAGTAGATTTAAATGATTTATTTAAATGAAATAGAAATTGCGGGCGGATGGTAACCTTTTATGCACTTTGTTCTGTATGGTGTATGATGTATGATGTTTTATTATTTAATTCTATCCATATATATAAGAAAAAGAAAATATTCCATAAAAAAATACAATAAATAGTCCCGCCATTAGCTAATCTGACGCCTTCTCAAAAACTAATGCTCTTACAATAGAAATACAAAGCCGAAAAACAGGGTTGCAATATGCAGATAACCATCCACCCAACAATATTAACACAGAGTTGATTTACATAAATTCAGTTACAAAATATAGATTCAAAAATGATACTTTAGTCAGCAACATCCCGCCGCCCGTGAGTCGATCCAGCAGACTCACCTCTAACGTCAAGGACAGCCAGTTTCGTTGCAGGTCTTCTAAACTTGCCCATCGATGTCCTAACCACTGCCGAGCGAACCTGTCCATCAGCTGCCAAACACACTTCGTCTACTACCCCTTTCTTCCATTGCCCACGTGCCTCATTATCATCACATACAACCACAACATCACCCACCTTAATCGGTTCCACTGTCTCATGCCACTTTGTCCGTCGCGTCAACTCGGGAAGATATTCCAACACCCATCTCTTCCAAAATGTCTGTTTAAGTTGTTGCAAAATATGCCATTGTTTTCTCAGAATGACCTTTTCAGGCACGGCTGGCGTCTGAACCAAATTTGCGCACCCAAGTAAGAAGTGGTTTGGGGTAAGAGGCTCCTGATCGGAACTGTCTATTGATACATGTGTCAATGGTCGTGAATTGACCAGGTTTTCGGCTTCTATCAGCAAACTGACAAAGGTATCCACTTGAGGCGATTTCTCCTTTAGGGTAAATAATAACACTCTTTTTACAGCTCGTACCATGCGCTCCCATGCGCCTCCAGCCGTTGGATTAGCTGGAGTGTTGAATAACCATTCAAAGCCACGGCGACTGCATTCATCTGCTATTCTGGTGTTATCGATCACAAAATTCTCCTTACTTGCCCCGACGAAATTGGTACCTCTATCGCTGCGAATGCGTACTGGCAGGCCTCTACGATTTATAAAGTTCCGTATACAAAGAATTACTGAGTCCGTTGATAAATCCCTGGCAACTTCCAGGTGAATCGCCCTTACAGTTAGGCACGTAAAGAGAGCCACCCAACGTTTCTCACTTCTCCGTCCTACTGATACCATATACGGGCCCAGGTAGTCAACGCCGGTGTAAGAAAATGGTCTTACATACGGAGAAAGCCGGTCAATCGGATGCTGCCCCATAAGAGGAGGTTTTGGAACCGCGTGCATGTTTCTACATAACTGGCACTTTGCCCTCGCTGATCGTATTAATTGCCTCAGGCCTGGAATCCAATATTTCAAACGAATGGCAGCACAAACTGATTCCTGATTATGGTGCCTAAAATTTTCGTGGTACTGCATTACAATTAACTTAGTCAGTTCATGCCTCTTGGGTAAAATTATAGGTTCCTTTGTGCAATTCGAAATACAGGTAGCCTTGTCAATGCGCCCAGAAATTCTTATTAGACCATCATTCCCCAAATAAGGCGAAAGCTTATAAATATCACTTCCTTTTGACACCGGTCTATTAAGTTGCAATTTTTCGTACTCGTCGCGAAAAGCGCTACGTTGGACAATTTTACATAAAAATAACTCTGCTTCATTAAGTTCCCGTACGCACAAGTATGTCTGAAATTGAGGGCTCCTGTCCTTTAAACGCATTTTAAAAATTTTCACCGCCCGCATGACCCAGCTCATGACCCTGATTAGTCTATTATAACTCGAAAATCTATCAAATTGAATAATCGAGACGTCAGTTATTGTAGATACAAACTTCGACCGCTTCTCAGATTCATAGTCATGTTTTGATAAATCATCCGGCAATACTGGCCAACACTCTACTTCTGCTCTCAAAAAACTGGGTCCATTAAGCCAGCACGATACTTTTGGTGTTCTGAGTCTCGTTGCTTCATCCGCAGGATTTTGTGTGCCAGGAACCCATCGCCACTGGTCCATGTCAGAAAACTCTAATATCTCAGAAATACGATGCGCCACAAATTGCTTATAAATTCTAGAGTCTGATCGTATCCATTTAATCACAGTCTTAGAGTCTGACCAAAAAATTATGTTCTTGGACTCAATGTTATGATTCGATGTTATCATTCTGGATAGCCTCACACCAAGTACTGCAGCCTGAAGTTCAAGGCGCGGAATAGAGAGCGGCTTCATCGGAGCACATCTTGATTTCCCGGCTACAAAGGTAATATCCACACCACCTTTATTACTTATACGCCAATAGGCAACAGCTGCAAAGGCAATTTCGCTGGCGTCTACGAAAATATGCAAATCAACCATAGTTGTAGATTCATATAATACAGGGCTATAGCACCTAGGAATCTTCAATTGTTCAACCCTTTTAAGTTCCTTATACCATGCAAACCATTTATCATGCACTTCATCAGGGATTTGGGAGCCCCAGTCTATTTTGTACCTCCACAATTCTTGTAACAACACCTTAGGTACTATCATAATATTGGCCAAAAATCCAAAGGGGTCGAATATGGACATAGTTAGGCTCAATAACTCACGTTTCGTCGGCTTGCGAATTCCATTTAATACGGCTTCTGGTACCTTGTTAAATTTTAAAATAAAACTAAATTTATCCTCTGATGGCAACCAATACATTCCCAGAATTTTCTCGGATGAAGTTAAACCACTGTTGAAATTTGTTGAATAGATCTCACTCACTTGAGACGCACCATTATTCATTACCTCACAAAAATGTTTCGCATTTGACACAAATCCGCGTAGTTCAAAGTTCGCCTGCTGATGAATGGTAACTACATCTTTACTTACAGCTATGGCCTCGTCCACGTTGTCAAAAGAGTCCACGTAATCATCAACGTAATGACAATCAATAATCGCTCTTGTGGCTCGAGGGTTGGTGCTCTCGAATTGTTTTGCATTGAGGTTCTTGACATATTGCGCCGAACAAGGCGAACTGGCCGAACCAAAAATCATCACCTGCATCACATATATCTCCGGTGGCTTTGACGTATCACCATTACGCCATAGGAATCGTTGTGCCACCTGATCTTGTTCGCGAATCTTCACTCGATGGAACATTTCCTTTATATCGGCACATACGCCTATTCTACGTTGGCGGAACTTAAAGAGTACAGATATTAGAGGCTTAGGCTGGTAGTGGCAAGGACCCTTCATCAGCCTCGAATTGAATGATTCCCCGTCTATAGAAGCAGCCGCATCAAACACTAGACGGCGTTTGTTTCCTTTGTTAATATTAGTCACGGCGAAATGCGGCAAATACCATATTCGCTTATCGTTACAAGCTATCTCCTCGGGCAATAATTTTCTTGCGTACGATTTCGAAACGTAATCCTCAATTTTGTTGTTATACCAGTCGGATAAGTCCTTATTGTTACTCATTTTGGCTTCTAAACAATGCAAACGCTTCAAAGCAACAGTGTAGCTATCAACAAATTCGGTTTCGTCTTGTTTCCATAAAAGGCCAGTCTCATACTGAATGCCAATTTTTTTGGTAGTATACCTAAGGATTTCTTCTGCTTTTTCGTCATGCCGTGAGATTAATAGCCTTTCACTCTGTACGCCAAAATTTTCCATTGCAAAATATTCAGAGACTTGGTGATGAATTTCATCCAAAGGTTCCACATCAATTTTACATACTGTTGGCTCTGTTGCATCCTCGTTTGAACCAAATAAAATATTACCCAAGTTAGTTTTATGCACCGCGAAACTCTCATCCAAATTAATGACACTAAATGGTCTGACAAGTCGTATATGTGGTAAGCCAATTAACAATTTTGGTCTGGCATCAGAATAATCTTCTACTTTAATATCCTTCAAGACTGGAAACTTATCCCTATAATTTTCAAATTTTAGACTCTGGGGCGGCAATTTTAAATTTTCAGTAGTCCATACATTTCTCATATTAAAGCTAGCATTATTTAAATTGGTACCACTAATTTCCAAATTAACCTTTTTTGAAACTTCATTTGTCGTTTTGCCTCCAATCCATCCGAGGCATAAATTGCTTGTTGAACCTTTTAAACCAATATGTGTAGCAACCTCCTCCTCGAGAAGTGATATTTTCGATCCTTCATCCACAAAGGCAACAACAATAATTGAACCCTTTGGTCCCTTTAATTTTACCGGCAAAAATTTAAATAACGTCTCTTTGCTAATAAAATCGTCAACAATTGCGTTGACAGCACTGTTTTTATCGTTTTCTTTTATCGCAGTTGTGTCATCTCCAATAAATGTTTTGTTATTATTGTCATACATTTCGTTCTTATTCACATTCCTGAAATTGTTTACTCTTTTTTCTTCGTGAAGAAGTCTGTTGTGGTATTTAGTGCAATTAAATAAACCACATAATCGTTTCATTTGACACTTTAACAAATTGTGTCCGGGTACCAAACAATAAAAACAAAGGTTTTTATCCTTCACAACTTTCCACTTGTCAGTTGTTGCTAAATCCTTAAAATTTTTACACTGGTTCAACCTGTGCTTTTGTTGGCATAATACACATTTGGTAAGTCGCTGTTCTCTGGTTATTGTAAACGAAGGGTTCATTTTGTCCTTTCTTGTAGTTTGTACATCAGTTGGTCCGGTTTCAGCAGCGAGAGCTACGTAGGTGGCAACTTCCTGCAACCATGAGCTGAATTGACGTACGCTGGGGTATTGGCCAATATTCGTAACAGAATACCTCATCCATTCCTCCTTCTTAGATGGCGGCAGTTTGTTGACCAATTCATCAATCAACGTAGGGTTTGACAAATGAGGTGTTGCACCTGCGTTCTCCAAAAAAACTACAAGGTTAGATACCATTGTGCTTAAATTTACTAGCTCATACATTTTTCTCCCAGATATTTGTGGAAAGGCACGGACCTTGGCTATTTGACTTCGTATAAGTACTTGTGGACGACCATAATGAAACTCCAGTGTATTCATCACTTGAGACACACTATTTGGGTGAATTAAAAAAGTCTCAACCTTTGTTTTAGCCTCCCCTTTGAGCGCCTTTTGAAGTCTCATTAAATTTTCCAAATTGGTATAATTATAAATTCTTGTCGTTTCATTATACGCAACACTAAACATTGGCCAGTGTTCTGGCTGGCCGGAAAATTCAGGTAAGTCATGAAGTCTACGCAGTTCCCGATATATTTGTCCTTCTTGTGCTTGTGGTGCGAGAGTAGGCATGGCAATGTTCCGCGAAAACGTTGGCGTATAACCACACGAGACAGATGGTGAAATTCGTGGGACAGTATTCGTAAATATTTGTGTAGGTTGAGGGCATAAGTATGTGGAAGATTGTAAAGACAATGAGGGCATAGATACTGTGGTTTGCACACGTTGTTGTGCAATAGTGTCGGGCAAATAATACATATATGGCATTTTATACTCACTTGAACTAAATTGTTGTTGCATCGGCGGCATTGATGCTGGAAGTGTTGGTGGGGTACTTATCTTACAGTTGGCTACGGCAGACATTGTAGCTGGTGTGTTTATTGGGCAGTTGGCAACGGTAGGCGATATAGCTGTTGTGTTCATTGGGTAGTTGGCTACGGCAGGCAATGTAGCTATTGTTTCGGGCAATATTGGTAAATCATTTGGCCGCTGCACTTGTGTAGATGTATTTGTATTGCGACTCATCTCCAAAATTAATTTTAAAGACTCTTTGAGTTGTAAAATCTCCTCTTTCAACTCGGCAGTTGTTGGTTGTTCTTTTATCGTCGTTTCACTCTCACAAAGACTCTCCAACGATTCAGTACTATTAGTTTTGGAGGCTTTGTTTTCCTCGAAGTCAGGTAATTGCTTCTCCATTAATCGTTCGCTTTTTCGAGACATTGTACTTATTTATGGTAGTTTCAATGGCGGCGTTAATTAAATAATAAAAAATGTTGCGTAAAAAATGTTGCGGATGCAACTTATGAATAGGAAATAACAAAACTTGCGTTGAGTAGATTTAAATGATTTATTTAAATGAAATAGAAATTGCGGGCGGATGGTAACCATTTATGCACTTTGTTCTGTATGGTGTATGATGTATGATGTTTTATTATTTAATTCTATCCATATATATAAGAAAAAGAAAATATTCCATAAAAAAATACAATAAATAGTCCCGCCATTAGCTAATCTGACGCCTTCTCAAAAACTAATGCTCTTACAATAGAAATACAAAGCCGAAAAACAGGGTTGCAATATGCAGATAACCATCCACCCAACAATATTAACACAGAGTTGATTTACATAAATTCAGTTACAAAATATAGATTCAAAAATGATACTTTAGTCAGCAACAATTACCGTTTGTTTTATTGTAGGGTAAGAATATGTGTTTTATTGTTGTAGAAATGAAACTATATCGATTCGCACCGAAATAAAAAATCCACATTTTGTGTGGACATTTGAAACTGAAAAACTGAAAAATTGTTTTATAAAAAGTGTGAATTTAAAAATTGTAGTGCATGCTCAAACAAAACGTTTAATAAATATAATATATAATTAAAATCATATTTTTAGAAGATATTGATAGGACTGGAAATATATCAGAAAGTACACATACCCCTGATATAGATGTCGCAGATATATGTATACGATGAAAATAAAGAATATTTTAATGAAGGCACCGATTGTTTTACGTCCAACAATGTGCCAATTGAATTAACATCAAGTCGATATTTTGTTGGTTACATAGCTCAACGAATATCATGCGTTAAATGTCGTGTGGAAATAATAAAACAAGCGCAAATATTGTCATATCCTTCAGAAATGTTCGTTCATGCAAATCCATCGCTCCATCTGATTTATTTTTTGAAGTTTGCAAAATTCATATAAGTCTTCGAAAAAATTTTTTTAGAAAATAAATCTATAAAAAACATAAAAACATTTGTAGTTGGCCAATGCGTAAGTTGCACAAAAAATACAATTTATTCCTTTTGGTTTGATGAAAATAACGAATGTTATAAACACAGAATGGAGATGCTTAATTTACTAATTGTTGTTTTACTACGGAAGCATTCCACATGGGAAACATACAAATTCAAATTATCCAGTATGGAAAAAGTTAAAATTTTGAACCATTAAAATGATAAATAAATTTAATAAATACTAAACAAAAAAAGCATTCGTTTTATTACAACTTCATTCTATACAAAAATAGACACATATGGTAAATATGTACATACATAATTGAATAGTCTAAAAAATAACATTATAATTCGGTGCGAATCGATATAATTTCATTTCTACAACAATAAAACACATATTCTTACCCTACAATAAAACAAACGGTAATATTTCTTTTCCACAGGCTATTTTCACATATATTTTGTGAAAACAAAAAATCTTTCAGTTTGTTTATTATTTTATTTGGCAATGTATGTATACATACATGCACACACGTATACACGCATATGAGAATAAATTGCTTAGAGAAAAAAACAATACGTTCTCTAAGTATAATAAGTTCTCTGAGTACAATAAGTGTACTGAGTCTTTTTTGTTTTCTTTCTCTCAGTTAACATGAGAGTGAGAACGACGATTCAGCTTTCATAAGAAAGAAGCACAAAATTTTGTCAATTTTAAATACACTGTGTGCAACATCTTTACATATTTATAGTCTTTGGTCAAACAATAACAACGATCATACATACATAATCGTACATACCCATATACATACGTACGATGAGAGCAACACATTGTTACGCTCTTTGTTTGTGTTTATTTTTCTCCTGTCTTCCCTCCCTCATAAAGAAATGATTTTTAAAAGAGATTTTGGTGAGAGCGGGTCTTACTGGTACATCCCGCCATAAGAAATTTTACTTCTACATGATGCGCATTCTTTATATCCATATTCTTTGGTAATATGATCTGTCAAAATTTTGTGTAGAAGAGTACGGATGTGATCGTCTAAACGTACTATGTAATGAAACCATCACACATTGAGAGAAAATACGGATGAAAAGTTTGACAGTCGTATGGCTCTCTTCATTTTTTGAAATGATTCAAAACACAATCAAGTCGCATTAGATCAGGGATGTATTTTTATGTAAACACATAGAAAAAAAGTGTAACAGCTGTTTTCATTTTACTTCGTTATTGTCTTATACCGATCATGTAAACGCAAAAAATATAAATCATACGACTTTTATCCTCTTTTTTGTCATACGGATGGAATTTCATTTTACTTTTTCATTAGACTTTACGTACGTAAAGTATTACCGTGTGAAGTGGGCTTAAATGGTAGAGCCATCATTGGCGGTGTTACCACATACTAATAAAAGAACTTATGGAAATATGTTTTCCACAAAAGCGCGAAAATTTCAAAAAATACAAAAAAACCAAATAAAAAAAAAAAGTTAAAGGAATGGTTAGACGAGAAATATCCACAGAAATTCTTATTAAATATTTAAAAAAAATCGCATGCTTTTATAAAAACATAGGATTTTTTTTGATGATGTATTAAATTAAAATTTTTGCTTTTGAATTTCTTGAATATAATTCAAATTTTATACATTAGAACTAATAGCACATAAATCTGATTTTTTTTTTATTTTTTCTAATATCCTTGTAAATCTGTGTATACATTTAAATAACTTTTTTTTTTTTTTTTTTTTGTTATTATTAGTTAAGTAATTTTGATTAAAAAGTGCTTCAAGCTAATAAATGAATTAATAAAAATGAAAAATACAATTTATTTAAAATCAAAAATCCCTTTATAAATATGTTCTTATTTTGTTCAATAAGTTGATATAAATTTACATAGAATACATTAATTCCTTAAAATGAATATATGCATTGTTTACATCAATTTAAATATAAGCGAAAATGAGAAAGAGAGCGGAGTTGTTTAAAAGTACTGAACTAAAAGAACGACCTAGTTCATTACAGAGAACTGAACTAGAAAGAGCGAACACTCAAAAGAGCTAACGAACCCAACTCTACTGCTTTGTCTTGCCTTTTTATACGCAAACGTGTTCAGTCTGATGATGGTTCTCGAAGTGGAACGTTCGGGGTTTCGCATTCTCGAGAATTATTTTGCGACTGCATTGTTGTTTGTGTACTGTATTCTCATTGCTTGTTGTTGCGTTCGCTTACTTGTCAATCCCCTTCTCTTTCATACCGATGTTGATGCTTTGTTTGTAACATGTTCGTTGTAGTTGTTGGTGTAGCTATTATTAATCATCATGTTCATTTTATTCGTTAGTGATAGTGTGTTTGGTAGCTTTTGTTTATCGTTTTTATTGTTAAACGATATTAGGTCGTTTCGATTGTTGTTGCGTAACACTGCCGCCCACTTAAGCCTGTTCGTCCCGAATAGGCTCATTACCTCTTTTCCCATATTTTGCCAATCGCTCTATGTGTACGACCTTCATTTTTGTTCGGGGGTTGTTAGCTTTCTGTATCCTGTACACGACATCGTTTAACCGTTTAATTATTTTATACGGTCCTTCCCAGCTGGTTTGTAGCTTGGGGGATAATCCCTTTTTCCGCTTTGGGTTGTAGAGTAGGACCAGCCCTCCGTGTTTGCTGCTCGATCATACCTGGCTTTCATTCTATCGTTGACACAAATTCATGAGGGTCATTTAGGCTTTCCTGTTTTCCAGTGTATGTGGCATCCCTCTTTACGGCGAGCTTAACACCAAACTCTAAGTCACCAGGCAGTTTTATCTCAGTCCCAAAAATAATCTTGGCGAGTGATCTAGATGTTGAATCATGGACCGCGGATCGGTACGCCAGGAGAAACCTCGGAATGTGTTCATCCCAATCCTTCTGTTGCTCGCTCACTACTTTTCGCAGATATTTCTCCAGGGTCCGATTAAACCGTTCTACCATTCCATCTGACTGTGGGTGAAGCGGCGTTGTTCGAGTCTTCTTAATTCCGTATACCTCACACATTTCCTTGAATACGGCTGACTCGAAATTTCTACCTTGATCGGAATGTAGTTCTATTGTAACCCCGTAGCGGCATACCCAGTTGTTCACAAAAACATTTACGATTGTGCTCGCCTCTTAATTAGGTATGGCATACACTTGCGGCCATTTGCTGAAGAACGAGAACATATCGGTTTCCGGCGTTGCTGACTGGAAAAGGGCCTGCTACGTCCATCGCTGTCCGCTCGAAAGGTGCGCCCGAGTTATACTGTTGCAGCTGACCTCGACTTCTTCTTACTGGACCTTTAGCTGCAATGCACTGCGTACAGTTTGCTATTCAGTCCACCACTGCTTGCTGACATCCAACCCAATAAAGCCTTTCCAGCGTCTTTGTCACTCCAAGATGTCCTTCGCTGGCTCCATTATGGAACTCCTTTAACACTTCTTTCATTTTGGAGGAAGGCACTACCAATAGGTTGGATAAGGTCTTGCCATCAGCGCTTCCCCAAAGTCGATATAGGCACCCATTTATGATCTTTAAGCTGTCCCATAGTGCCCAATATGCTTTTGTAAGAGGACCTTCTGCGGATATCTCATTTCTTGTAGGTCCTTTGTCCTCCTCCTTCGCTGCTATTATCTTCGCCAATATTGGGTCACTCCTTTTTGCTTGGGACCAGTCTTCGTTGGCTTCAATCCGCGTTAGCCGGATATCGACGATGGATTCCTTTTTCTCAGCTTTCACGCTATGTTTACACTCCAAATTACAAGTCGGCGTGAGAGAGCATCAGCATTACCATGTTTTATGCCTCTTCGGTGTTCAATGCTGAAGTCGTAAGTCTGGAGGCGCTCAATCCAACGTGCTAACTGTCCTTCAGGGTTCTTAAATTGCAGCAGTCATCTCAGTGCGGAATGGTCAGTCCTTACCAGAAAATGTTGGCCATACAGGTACTTATGGTAGTGTTATATGCATTCCAGCATTGCGAGTAGCTCACGTCGGGTCACACAATAGTTCCGTTCAGGCTTTTAAAGTGTGCGACTATAGTAGCCTACGACTTTCTCCGTACCATTGACCACTTGGGAAAGTACACCACCGATCTAGCATCACTATCTAGAATGAATTTTCCCCAGGGACTGGATACGCCAAAACTGGTGCAGCACACAATAGTTCTTTTAGTGTCTGAAACGCCTTTTCTTGTGACTCACCCCATTGATACACTTTTGATTTCTTGGTGAGCTCATACAAGCTTGGAGCTACGCTAGCAAAGTTAGGCACAAAGCGTCTGCGGTATGTGCATAGTCCCAAAAAGCTGCGTAGTTCATGAAGATTCTGGGGACGAGGCCAGCCCTTCACTGCTCGTATTTTATCTTCATTCGTAGATATGCCATCTGCTGTAACAAGATGCGCCAAATATTCCACATGTTTTTGGAAGAATGCACATTTCTTTACGCTTAATTTCAGTCCAGCCATTGATATTCGTTGCAGAACTTCTCCCAGGTTCTTGATGTGTTCGTCGAAAGTTTTGCCCATCACTATTATACTATTATGTCATCGAGGTATGCCAGGCAAGTCTTCCAATGCAGTCCCTTTAGTACACGTTTCATAAGCCCCTCGAATGTAGCTAGAAAGTTAGGCACAAGCGGAGTCTACGCTACAGAAAGATGTGATCATTTCAAGTATATATCAGTATACAAGATACAAAGGTCGCAAATAGTATGGGCCCGTCTATGGAGGCTGAATATGCTTGGTAGGGAAAATATGGTTACCCACTGCTAGGTGTCCGGTCATGAGCGGGCAGATGAGCTTGCTAGAAGGGCAGCTTCCATGCTGCTGAAGAGGCTAAAGACTTTCTGTTTGGAAAACATGTGTTTAAAAAGATATACTCAATGAAAAGGAAATTAAACAGAGGCAAATGGTATAACTTTAAACTGCCATAAGCCGCCGTACGTGCTGAATGCAGTTTTCTCCTTGTCCTTGTCTGCAATCCCCACCTGCCAATACGCGCTTTGTAGATCCAATGTGGAGAACCACTTTGTTCCAGCTAGCGTGTCGTCAATTCTCCGTTGCGGGTAACTATCCTTTTTAGTGACATCATTCAGCTTCCTGTAGTCTACGCAGAATCTTGTACTGCCATCATTCTTCTTGACTAAGACTGCATGTGAGCTCCACGGACCCGATGATGGTTCGATTACACCGCTCATCCTCATTTCGTCGACTAGCTCTTTAACCACATTACGCTTCGCCAATGGTATGCTTCTGGGTGCCTGTTTTAACGGTCTCGCTTCGCCAGTATCAATTTTATGTTTGACCATGCTTGTTCTTCCTTGCCTTTTATTACTCGTGGCGAAAACGCAAGCATACCCCTTTAGCAACTTTTTGGGTTTATTTCTCTCTGGAGCTGCTAAACCGGCTACCCTTTTCTCCATACTTACACTAAATTCCTGTTGGTCCTTCGCTGACATTTCGACCGGTTCTGGTAATTATTCGCTGTTTATTATCGCCTCTACTGGAGCACATTGACCCACCTCGGAGTTTCTGCAGATGACTTTTTCATGGCCTGATAGATTTAGCACTCTCACTGGGACTATTTTCTGTTCGGTGGATTTGACGAGGGCCTTAGCTGATAACAAATCCGTTTGAATTTCTGCTGATTCAACAACCCACAAGCGGTTTCCCTTACAATCTCCCTCCACACGCGCCCATATCAATGATTCACTTTGAGGTGGTAATTTTTATTGTTTGAAAGCAACTATCCTTCTGGCATGCACTTGATACTTGTATCCCACGTCAAGAGGTATCTCCACATTTCGCCAACTCATTATCTGTTGCCCCATATTCAAATTGATACCATGAGCTATCATAAAATCGGCACCAATGATAACCTCATCCACAATATCGGCAACAATAAAGACGTGACTTACACTAATGTTGACTATAGTCACCTTCGCCTCTGTTTTTCCATGGACGGTGACAGACTCTCCAGCAGCTGTCCGAAGTCTTACATTGCTAAGTGCCTCACACTTCCCCTTCACTACATCTGGTCTGATGATAGACTGCGTCGCACCGGTGTCTATAGTGAAGGTGTGTGGTCTGCCGTTTAGGTACCCACACGCCGTAAGTTTGTTGTTGTTTTGCTGCATCATTGATATGGGGATTGTGGGACCCTTGCTTGTGGGAGCCAGCACTTGCCCCTCAGTGCTAGCTCGTTTTAGTTTAACGGGGACTCTTGTGAAGATGGTTGGTAGTTCGCCCGTTTATTATTCCTTGATGGTGAGACGGATTTTGATCGTTTACGTGGCGCTTTGCAGTTTCTTTGGAAATGACCGCCCTTTCCACAATTAAAACATTTAAGTTTGGCCTTCTGACCATTTTCCTCCAAAACTTATTTCATCATTTCTTTAAATTTATTTAGAATACATTCCTCTTCCTCTACTACTTCCATTTTTCGCACTTTATTTACTTGTGGTCAAGAAATAGTGCGAACGGTCTCCTGGGCTAGTGCGTAGGCTACAGTCTCTGCAAAGGTTGTCTTCTGTGTGGAACATACTGCTAGCTTGATGTCTGGGTCGCGTATACCGTTAACAAACGCCCCGGTTTTAAAGTTGTCCATCAACGGATGGTTTTCTCCTAGGCAAGTGAGCTGCACTAATCTCTGGACCTGCATTGCAAAGGCTTGAAGCGACTCATTAGCCTTTTGCGCTCTGCACCTCAACTCGATGCGGTACAGTTCTCGTTTATGCTCGCCGCCGATTTTACGCTGTAACGCCACCATTAAGTCGTTGTAGTTGTTTCTACGGCTGGCTGGCATGGTTTCTAGAATCTCGGCTGCGACACCTTCTAACGTCAGAATTAGTTCCAAAGCCTTCTCGTCATCGTCCCATCCGTTTCTGCTGACTACCGTCTCGAATTGGAATTTGAATACGGATAGGGGCGAGCTATCATCAAAGCAAGGTGTTTTCATCCTGCCGGTACCTTCCGATACGATTTGCTCTGGTTCCGGCCGCTGGCTTTGGAGGTTGTTGATCTTCTCCTCCATTATAACTAGTTTTCCGTCAACGGTCTTTTCCAAATCATTCACTTTGGAGTCAACGGTTTTTTCTAAATGTGACACCCTTTCCTCGACACCAGTGATTCTTTTGCTGACCGACTCATGTATTTCCTGCAGCTTCCCTAATGTCGCTTCGAGCTCCTTTTCAATTTTTGACAAAATTGCTGCTTTCGGTTTTTGGTTTTCGGCTCTAGAAGCCTCTTGTACATCAGCCAGAAGTTTTTGATTTTCGGCTCTAGAAGCTTCAAGTAGCTTTTGGTTTGCTATTTCCATTTTTTCCATCATTTGTTCACTATCTTTTCGAGACTCAGCCAGAAGTTTTTGATTTTCTGCTCTAGAAGCTTCTTGTACATCAGCCAGAAAATTTTGATTTTCGGCTCTAGAAGCTTCTCGTACATCAGCAAATAGCTTTTGATTCTCAGCTCTAGAAGCTTCTTGTACCTCCGTTAATACTTGCATTTTTTTCATCATAGCGGCTAGCAACGAATTTAGGTCGCCTGTAACTGTCGTTCCTCATCGTCTTCGAACTCATAGGAATCAATGTCAATGCCCTGAGGCTGCAGTTGTTCCCTTAAGCGCCTTTGCTGTTCATTCTTCGTGCCCGTTGTTGGCAGCTCTAGTTTACACAACTCTCCTTTAGGCCGTTCCACTCTTAGTTCGGAAAGTTTAATTTTTTTCTATTTATTTTTACTTTTGGATTTTGCAATCCCACTTCTGACACCAATTGTTACGTTTTTAGCTTTTTAAAAACGTTTAAAATATGAGTTCGTTGATTGCAAACAAAATAAAAATAAATTTGTGTTTAGTTTCAATTAAACTCTTTAGTAGTGTGACTTTTGTGTGCCACCGTTTATAACTTGTCGTATACAACAATAATTGCTTGTTCACTATTCTTCTCACACAACTATTCGCTATTCTGCTCACAACGGAGATCTTCAAACCACGACTGTTCTCTTCACACGCAACGCGACTTCACACAAGGCTGACTGAATTCTTACTACTTCTCGTCTGCTTTGTCCTGCCTTTTTATAGGTCTACGCAAACAGTCTGACGAATGTTCTTGAAGGAGAATGTTCGTGTTTTCGCTTTCTCGAGAACTCTATCGCGACTTCATTGTTGTTTGTGTATTTTGTTTACATTGCTTGTTGTTACGTTCGCTTGTAAAAAGTTCGTTGTATTTATGTGTGTGTGTGTAGCTTTTATTTATCGATTTAATGTTAAACGATGGTACACCGTTTCCATTTTCGGAACAATATATAAAAGCAACATGCGAACGGCAATAATATGCATTTTGAACGTACTTTAACCATACCCCAGAAGTGTAATGTAGAGATAAGAGCTGTACATCAGAAATATTAAAATAAATTTAAAAAAGTTTACATTATGTAAATAAAGAATATAATTTTGTGCAAAATTGTGTTGTAAAGGGTCCGCCAAATCACTTTTTTTTTGAAAATTCTTTAAAAAAAAACTACTGAATATTTTCTCAAATTTCTTTTTTTATTTGAAAGTACAATCCTTCCGGTTAATAATGGAAAATAATTTCATTCAAATGGCTGCCTCGGCTGGCCATGCAGTAGCCTACACGATCGGTACAATTTTTAGGCACATTATCGATTGTGTGCAGCTGTATTTCACCAATGGCTTCACGAATATTGTTCTTTAAAGCGTCAATTGTCTCTGGCTTGTCGGCGTAACACTTATCTTTGACGGCGCCCCACAAATAATAGTCCAACGGTGTCAAATCGCAGCTCCGAGGTGGCCAAACGACATCAGCTCTGCGGCTGATAATGCGATCTTCAAAAACTGGGCACAAAACATCGAGTGTAGCTTCGGCTGTGTGGCACGTAGCGCAGTCCTGTTGAAACCAAATGTTGCCAATATCCTCCTCTTCAATTTTTGTGAACAAAAATTCGTTCAACATGGCCCGATAACGATCGCCATTGACTGTAACGGCCACTCCTTGATCATTTTCGAAGAAAAATGGCCCAATTATGCCTCTGGACCAAAATCCGTACCAAACAGTGACTAGTTTTGGGTGCGTCGGCTTTTCAACGTATGCGTGCGGGTTTTCTGTGTCCCAAATGCGACAATTTTGCTTGTTTACATACCCGCCAAGATCAAAATGAGCTCATCTGAAAAGATAATTTTTTTTGCCAAAATCGGCATCTTCTGTAAGTTGATCGCAGGCCCACTTAGCGAAGCGAAAATGCATTGGATGGTCAATTGGCTTCAACTCCTGAACCAATTGGACTTTGTATGGCGTCATACCAAGGTCTTTGTGCAAAATTCGTCTCAATGATGTCTCCGAAATGTTCAAATGTTGAGAACGACGGTGAATTGATGTTGATGGCGCTTCACTCACACTTTCTGCCACAGCAGCAATATTCTCGGGTGTACACACTGTTTTTGGCTTTTCACGCTTTGGTTTATCGATGAGGATGCCAGTTTCTTTCACTTTTTTCACAAGATAACGAACATACGGAGATGACGGTGCTTATTTTCTTCCAAAATCCGTACGCAATTTTCGCACACATTCTGTAACATTACCATGATTTTCAAAATAAGGTCGCAATATTTATTTCAGCGGAAGGATAAAACTAATTATCTGTCAAATCAGACATGAGCTAAGTGTTACCATTCACGAAATAAGCACTAGTTGAAAAAAAACGTTAGATGGCGGACCCAATATAATGTTTTTTTTATGATTTGAATTTTTTTGGTAGAGGAGGCACTCGGTGCCCAGCTAATACTAGGGTAAATTCATTGTAATTATCATGGTTAAGACAGTATACATAGGTAGTCCAAAATGATCATCCCAAAGGAATTATTCATTGAAGGCAACATCAACCGAGGTCGCTCACGGGAACTAACGAATGACACCTTGACCAAGACTTTGTTTGTTAACCCACACTGAGAACAAAAAGAACACAAAAAATTATGCAATCATCAATATATAAAATAGTGAATGATACAATAGGTTAAAGGCTATGTTTAGTGGAGATAGGGACGAATAGGTTCATAAATATTACATCAGCATTTCAAAATGAACTGTAAAACTTGTGAGGGGATTGTGTAACAGCAAATCCTTGTGTCAAGTATCGAACGTATGTACATTCGTGTGTTTATCAAAAAAGACCTAAATATGTCTGAGGTTTCAAAATATTGTTAACGACGAAAGCAAAAGAAACATTAGGGTCAATGGAGAAACCTATCGCACCATGATAACCGAATTTTTTGTACATGCTCTTCATGGCATTGATGTGAACGATGGCAAAATTTCAAACCGTTTTTGTTTTATTGCATTTTTAAATTTCCCACCTATATATTGGATGATCTTAGATCTCCCTTTAATTTAATAAGTTTATTATAATTATTTACTAATTTAATTAATTTTTCTTATTTTTTTTTCTTTTTTTTTTTTAATTTTATTATATTATCTTTAAATATAACTGTACATAAAATTTGTATTATTGTTTCCAAAGGGATTCAATAGGACATGTTATTTTTTCAATTTATCAAATTTGCTTATTATTGGAAAATAGATTGCAAATAAATAATAATAATAAAAAAATTATATATTGGATGGTCCTGGAAAAAACTTTTAGTTGCCAAGAAAAAATTGATGTTGCTCTTGAGGGAAAATTACAATTTATATTTTAATAGTGAATTTTATAAGGTATTTAGCCTAGGGATTTATTTTAAACAAAAACATTTATAAAAAACACAAAAATGTATAATTATTAAAATAATTGTTGAATACAATTTATCTACGTGTTATTTATTTAAATTTTTTTTTTAATGTTGCAACTCGCAAATTTCACAAAAAATAATTTTAAAATGACAAAACCACTAAAGCACAAATTCAAATTTAAATATTAACAGAATAATACATATACATAAATAAACCGTTTGACGTTCTAACGTGCTTGATTTCAATTAAAAAAAAAAAAAAAAAACAACCAGCTGGGCTACTAACACCACCTTCTATGAATTCGCCTTGATATAAAATACATTTTTAATTTTATGTAATGTGACTAAGATATATTTATGCAGATAGATAATGGTATCAACGCAGCAGTCTTTCTTTTTTATTGTTGTATTGCCACAGAATTTTCAAAAATAAGACGAAAAGTTTGTTTACCTTTTACCAAAGATTTGTCATTTTTAGTAAACGAAAAGGAATAAGATTTGACAGTCCTGTGGATTGAAAAAAAGCAAACACATGTTATTTTTGGCAAAATTCAAAGCGAAATGAGTTGTTGTAATGATGCCACTATATGATATCTTAAATGTGACAGTGAAGTAATTATATGTGAACCAATTTTGTTTTTAAAGCAAGCTGGTAACACCAAAAATAGTAGTATATTTCAGCAACTCTGGGCGTGCATTTGTGCCGCCGCCTCAAGCATAGTACTTTAATTCTTCAGTTACGCTCGCTTAAATAAGAAGACATTTTTATTTGAAATTCGGTAACGAATGAGGAAGTTAAGTGAAGTTGAAAATAATTGTAGTATATTATAAAAAAATTTGTGTAATTTTTTTTTTATTAAAATAAATCAGAATCTTTATTGCTTGGAAACGAAATAACCAGGTAAATTGAAAGTGAAAATTAATTATGGTAAATAGATAAAGAAAAATTTAACAGTTAAAAAGAAAACTAAAAAAAAAATCCTTCCCAAAATGTGTACACACCATTCATGTTTGTTATAAACATTTTGTCTTTCTGTAAGAGACGCCAGACGATATATATGTATATATGAATATATATGTATATATAAATGTATTTAAGTATTCAAGTGGACATTTATACGAATTTTTTTTTTCTTGAAAAGGAGTTGTAAAGCGTGGGCATTGATTTACAAGTTTGGAAATAAACGAATTGAAGTTTTACAAAAGTTAAAAGAGAGAGAGGGTCAGGCGTCAATTATTCATGGAGTGCGTATTAAATATTTATATATATATATAAATATATATGTACATACATACATATATATATATATAAATATATATGTACATACATACATATATATATATATACATCTGTTTTGATTTTCTTCACCTATCCGTTTCCCTCTTATCCCTGTTGATTGGTTGAGTTTGGGTGTGCCTGTCGCAGTTGCGACGACGCATTAATAACGACAGAGGCTGTAGAAGCAGCAACAGCCAGTGCAGCTACCTTTGTTGTACTTAAACTTCTACTTTCGCCTGCAAAGATACAGAAGGCGATTGGTGTGTATTTATTATTTAGTTTCTTTGTTTTGTACGCTTCGGTTTTAAATGGAGTTCTTTTTTCCTTTTTGGCGTTTCATTCGTGTGTACACATTTGGCTTCGTACGATTTCGTCGTCGTCGTTGTCTTCTTTTATTCGTTTGTGATTATTGTCTCTCTTTGAGTGTATTGTCATATAGTACACACACATCCACTTTATTAAATTATCCTGTATACAATTCAAAATTGAACGATTTAAAATTTGCCTAAAATTATATGCCGCTAATGTATATATATATATATACGTCTTTATATACATATATACATAGGTACAAATATATATATTATATACTACAAGAACTCAAGTATGTACTATGTTTTTGGAATATACCAGATTAAAACTAGAAGATGTAACAATATTTTTGCTCAAAACCACTTATTTCATACTTAATTCCAAATCTGACTGTAAAAAATTTTATCGAATATTTTGTATGAAAAATCGAATTTATATGCACGCAACTCTAAAGAAAATATGAAAACATACGACATCTTTGTTATTGTATTGCACACACAGTTTATTCAAATGTGTAATCGTATGTATTTCCTTGAAAGTGCAATTTAAATTACTCTTGTATAGAAGTGTTTTGCTTTTGTTAAATGAATGACATTAATTGATACTACAAATGATTTTCCTTTTTTTTTTTCCTGTGTGATTCAAATTACAGTGGGTGTGTAAACTTTTCCGATCCCTAAGTTCTTTGTTGCTTGTAAATTACTTACTTAAGTTGTGGCACTTAAGTCAATTAAACGTATAACCAGTAAAAAAAATAATCTCATAATCTCTCTCTTATGTTTTGTTATATTTTTTTTCTAAACCATTGTATTATTTGGTTTAACTTTAATTGATTGACTTATAAACGTAAATGCGATTTAATTTTGTTATTATATTATATACATAAAAATATACAGATGAAGAACAGAAATTATCACAGTTGCAACGAACGACAATGTGTATATTTTTAAATGCATTTATTGTTGTATAGTTTACATATACATTTTATATATTTATGTGCATATGCATATAACTGGATTCAAATTATTTCAGCACTTGATCATTGCATTGAAAAAAATTCCATAAACTTTTATTAAATTGTAGTAAATACAAATAAAAAACGAAGCAAAAAAAAAATATATCAAAATAGTAAATAAAAGAAACAAGATTAATGGTTCTTCTGTAATTTTTTGCGTAGTTAAGGCCGCCGCCCTTGCGCCATTAAAATATAACCGTGTGTGTGTGTTTTTTTCTGTGTGTGATTATTGTATACAATTAAATGCATTCTAATTAAATAAAAGAAACTTATTCAAGTAAAAGTTCGTATATATTCTTTGTGCGTTATCAGTTGTACAATATTTAATCAAATTGTTCCTATAAAGAGCATAGGGCCGTTATATATACATATGTATGTATATTGATAATTTAATAAGAATTTTTTACATGTTGGTTGGTCATCTGCAGCATTTTTTAAATATAGGTATTTCAATTTCATTTCGAAAATAAATTTATTAATTTAATATATATGTAGGTACATAATTTAAAAAAAATCATTTCAAATGTTGGAAACTTTTCCAGCTCTTAAAAAGAACTAGATATGGTCCAGTATTTTGTTACATGTTCATAAGTATATACACATATTGCCATTAAAATAGGAACGACCTTTAACTGACGCGAATTTAATGGCTTTTTTTTGCCAATCGCAAAATTTTGTAATAAAATTATGTTTTTTTAATTCTCAATACTGTTTTCTTTTGACATAACAAATTTTGTTAACTTTGAATGTGTTTGCTATTTTTTATGGAAAGGTTTTTTAAAATACTAAGAAAAATTTCTGGCCATTGAAATAGGGACGCGTGGAGATTTTTGCAAATTTTGTCATAAAATTAAAATTTTAAGGTTTGTTATCGAAAATAAATTTAATATTGAGGTAATTAGACTTCCGTTTTATACTAATAGGTATTATCAATTGATAGGTTGAGCGGAACATTGTACACTGGAGGAGAGAAGGCTCATTCAAAAGCTTTAAGAACAGAAAAAATCGTATAAATTTATAGCTGATGGGCTTGGGCTATCTAAAAATTTCATTTTTAATGCTCTCTAGCCCCAAAAAGTAGAAAAACGTTGTGCAGTGAGAAAAACTAGCACTATTACGGACGGTTTCATTGCGATGCTAGCTAAGCGAGATCCTTTTAAGTCTTCGAAAGCGACCGCCGCTGAAATAGATAATCAAATATCGCCAAGAACTGTTCGGCGTCTTCTATGTGACATTAAACTTCCAGGAAGAATAGCTCGCAAAGTTCCATTGCTTAGAAAAAAAATAATTTCAGAAGAGGCAACAGTTTGCACAAAATCTCAAGATATGGTGTGGATCAGAAGGTGGTGGGGTGTCACAAAGCCATAGGACATAAAGCCATATGACGTTAAGTCTCATTCCATTGACACATAAGGGCATATGCCATTAAGTCTCATTATAATGGGACTTAACGCTATAAATTTTTTTCCGAAAATGAGACATAAAGCCATATTTTTAATAATGATTGCATGATAAAGCCATCATGGTCTTAGCTCACATTAGCAATATTAGAAAGCGGCTTTATCTCTCATTTCAGTTCCTGAGACACTAAAGTTAAGTATTGAAATCTGGCTTCGCATAATAAAGTTTTTCTGCGTGGCGGCCTGCGGCCGCGCTTAGGGGTTTTTTCCTCCAGTAGGACGCGGCAGGTGGCTTCGCTGAATAAAGTTTTCCTGCGTGCGTCACAAGAATAAAAAAATGTTTTCCAATGATAACTAAGGATTTTTCCTTTCACAAAATGTTTGCAGCTGTAATTCCTGGAGCCTAGAAATTTTGGATTTTTTTAAATCATTAATTTCATAGATAAATAGGCATATTTAGTGAAATAAAGCATTTGTAACGCAAAACATCAAATGGGACATATAACCATAATGGCTTTATGTCCATTTCACTAAAATTGATATGAGACTTAAGGCCATATCAAAATTATGGCTTTATGTCTGTTTGGATTGAGACATAAAGCCATTATTATTATATTTTCTGGAGCAATGAAACCAAGATAAATTTATTTGTAAATAATGCAGGGCGTAATGTCAGAGAACCAAATTCATCTTGGTTTCATTGCTCCAGAAAATATTACGCCAGTTTTTGAAATTTTGCGATTGGCAAAAAAAGACATGAAATTCGCGTCAGTAAAAGGTCGACCCTATTTTAATGGCCATATGTGTACTTAATAGAGATGAGCGATCCAGTGATTTTTGAAGAACGTTGTTCTCAGTGAACGTGATTTGTTAATCACTGTTCTTTAAAGCAGTGATTGTGATCACAGTATTCCAATAATACAATAATGACAATAACGTATTTTATTAAGTCGTAAGAAAGAGACAACAAGATACATACTACGAAAAAACTACTAAACAAAATCAAAGTGGTGTCATCAATATTATTATTTTTAATGTAATTTTTTTTTTTTTTATATATGAAGTTTACAATTAAGTTTCACAGAAAGTTCATGTATAAAAGACAAAAGTAAATAATCAAAACAAAATGAAATAAATTTGAGTATGTAACAATTTTGAAAGAACGACATTATTAGTACCTGTTATTTGGCAATTTCAATCACTGTAGTTACCAGTGAATTATCAATCACCGTGATTAAATCACAGGTTTACAAATATCGCTCATATCTAATACATACATTTTAGGATATGTTTGTAGCATTAGTTTATCAACTTAATTGCTTTTCAATTCTCCAAATGACACATATGTACCAAATTTCTAAAAAATAAAAACTTTTTACTTGTGTATGCTATATGCTATACATTCATCCCTCATGTCCTAAGATGATATAATAAGGTTGTAAAATAGCCTTATATTTTGAGAATAGTTATCGTGAAATTTCTCATTTTGTATACCGGAAGAGCACTATCGTGCTGAAAAATTTTCGGTAGCCAGCTGCGGTAATGAGGCAAACAGAAATATTCGGATCTAATGAGAAATTAAAGAAAATTAATCTTTCACTCAATCCTTGCAGACTGATTTTATTCATAGATACTTTATTTTTATTAAAAATACTCTGCAAAGAAAAATTACATTACATTTCAATAAAAATGCAAAAATACATTTGCGTTTCTTTCATATCTGGTATAATTCGGTAATCTCTTAAATACCTATTTGAAGTCCTTTTCAGAACAGCGGGATTTGAATTTGCAGTTGTTCTTCGAATAAATTCTGAATAAGTACGGATGAAGTTAACATTATCCGATCTCGATCCGCTAAATGTGTATTATGGGGCATTACCATTACCATTTGTTATTTCATAAGTAAAATTTAAAGTGTATTAGCCAATTTTTAAGTATCCAAACATGAAGTTACTCAAAGAATTTTTGTTTGAAATGAATATTATGCTATGGTTATTAATTTTTTTTAATGTTATGAAAAAAACTTATTTTCTAACCTATTTTCTTGCAAATAAAGTCAATAGATCAATTAGGTTTAGTTTATTTTCCATTATAAAGGAACGTAGTAAATCGGTCTATTGATCTTTCTAATAAGAACTTTAAAAAAAGATCTTTTTGGAAATTAAACTGTTAAATGTTTTAGGTCCAAAATCAGCTTTTATATATTTACATATATTTTTAGCGTAAATATCGAAAAGAAAACAACACACACAAATAATATTTGAATACCATAGGTTAGGTTTAGGGACGTGTACTTGTCATTGGGAAGTATAATACCTAGAGGTCAAAATGACCCATTGTAAACACGTCCTAGAAGAAAGGGAGAGAGAAGATGGTAAAGGAGCTAAGGAAATGGGAAAAGGAAAATCGGTAGGAAGGGAGGATACAAGACATGGAGGAAAAACGATGGACCAAAAACACAAGAGAGCGCGACTGTAACCTTGATGCTCTAGCACTCCTTAACCAGCTCAATCTACCGACCCTAATGTCGGCTCACGACAAAGTCCAAACCTTTAAAGAAGCCCCAGCTCAGGGTTCTCAACCTACTAAGTACTGGACAGCTGCAAGGAGGTGTTCAATAGTCCAACACCTCCTCATCGCAACATACCCAGCAATAGTCCGGCTGGGATCTGCTTCAGATTCTTGTCAGCAATCTAATATCACAGTGCCCTGTAATAAAACTAATAATCAAACCTCAGGCTGGCCTTATCTAATCCCAGCTGCAAACCTGTTGTAGCGCTATCTCATCCATTTCTCCAACGCCTCTTATCTTTCTCCTTGACCCATCCATTGATGTGGTCGCGAAGTCGCAGATTAGGGGAATAATGCCATTTTAACAATTAAATTCTACATTCGTGCTACATGTATGTATACGAATACATGTCGTGGGAATTTAAGAAAATCATAGTTTTTCTTTTTAACGAAAGATATAAACGATGTATAGACAGGAGAATATTAACCGAAAATTTCAATGCAATTTTAAAACTCGTTTGTTTTGAATAGTATTCTTCCAATTATATCCCTTTTTTAATCATTCGAAATTTTTTTTTATTTTTTTACGCCTATTTAAATCTATGTTCAATAACGAAATATTACAGGAACTTATAAGTACAACTTCATATTTTATCATGTCAGATCTTGCTCTGCTTATTCAAAATTGTCAACTGCACTCGTTGAAAGCCAGGCACACACTATTAAATTTCCCCCACCATAGTTAATTACGCATTTACTCGAGTTACTATTTGAATTAAAGCCTTTGACGGACACTGACGTCTATAGACGTCATAACAAGGGTTTCTAGGGGGACATGACGTGTATGCATGTCATAAATTGTTTCCTTCATAAAATCATTATAAAGCAAGTGTCCCACAGAAAGGCCTCCTAAAATTTTGGTGTCCGTCAAAGGGTTAATAAGTTAAATTTAAGAAGTTAACTTGTTGCGTAGTATAATTTTTTTTTTGTTCTAAAATAGTTTTATAGTTTCAATAGTAAATATTTCGAATTTATTTCATTGATTATAAAATTTACCTTAAGTATAATACTCGAACAAAACACTTTGTTTTTTGAAAGTCTAATGTAATTGACCGCATAACATATTTTGTTATTGGTTTCAAACGTGTAAGTATGTACATACATATTAGTTATGATTGTGCCGGAAGTTTGCCGCTATAAATTATTTGTATAGAATTAAAAATAATAGCGTTCTAAAAGCCATCTTATAAGTAAATAACCAATTTACATAAATAGAAACCTTTAACAAAAATAATAAAATTTTTCTATTTCATATGGCAAAATTTATATACATACATACATACATATGTATGTATATGGTTTATTTGTTCCCGTATATGAAAATCACCCTTAAAATTTCAATTGTTTTTAACATTGCTTTACATATACTTATGTAAATGCCCTTAAAAGAACGGGATATACTTATGAATCATACAGTAAAATATATGAATCATTAATTGTTTAAAAGAGCAACTTTAATGCTCCTGCTCATATTAAATGAATAAAATTACAAATTTATGATTTATAAATATAAATAAATTTAAAAATTGTGAGATCTGTTTTACAATGGTTTTACTATATAAATTTAATTTTTAACCTGAACATACATATGTACATATACACTCTTTCTATTTAAACATAATATGTACATATGTATGGATGTATGAATTTAGCACACACTTGCATTTGTGAACCAAGCAAAAGTTCTAAAAACAAAAAATTTGCTGCTTCGAAATGTCATTTATAAATAATTTTTTATTTTTAATTTACATTAAAAAATGTGCACTACTACTAACCCTCAAAATTTATTTAATTTAGAAATGTACATATATTTAAAAAACACTTAAATTATTAAAACCGAGAATTAAATCTACATATATGTATATACGCCTATAAATACAACATATTTACTTCTACACACACATATATATATATATATACCGGGTAATCTATTTCGTGGTTTCAAAAGTAAACATGAATAAAACACATATAGAATATTTTTTTCATGATATTTCTTTTTTATTGTAAAGTTTGAACGCTGACATTATGTGTGAAACACTACATCATTTAAATGACCTCCACGCGAAGTGATGCAAGCATTGATTCTTTTGAGGTAATTTTCGACCACATTTCGGCACATATTGGGCGGTATCTCAGCCATAACTTGACAAATGTTGGTTTTTAAGTGCTCAAGAGTTGAAGGTTTATCTGCATAAACACGGTCTTTCGCGTAGCACCACAAAAAAGTCTAATGATGTCAAATCGCATGATCTTGGTGGCCAGTTGATATCGCCACGACGAGAAATTACGCGGCCAGGAAATGTCTCTTGCAATAAAGCCATATTCGCTCGAGTTGTGTGGCATGTGGCACCGTCTTGTTGAGACCACATATTCTCCAAGTCGTATTCTTCAATAGCAGGCAAAAAAAAGTCGGTTATCATATGACCATAACGCTCCGAATTGACGGTGACAGTCGTTCCATCGTCGTTTTCGAAGAAGTAAGGTCCAATCACACCTTCGGACCAAAGAGCGCACCAAACAGTGACTTTTTCTGGATGTAATGGCCTCTCTTCAATTACTTGAGGATTCTCAGAACCCCAAATACGACAATTTTGTTTATTAACATACCCACCGAGTGTGAAATGTGCTTCATCGCTGAAGAAAATTTTGTTCGAAAAATTGCCGATACGCACGATACGTGGCTGTGACTGAATCACCATTTTTGTAATAGGTTTTGATAATTTTTATGCGTATGTCAATGTCGTCAATGTCAGACTTTCAACTGAAAAGAAAAAAATTGGTTTCACAACTTAGTTTGACAGATGTCGAATTCCAGGCCCATACTTTTGAAAGCACGAAATGGATAGCCCTTTATATATGTGTATATATATATACATATATATATATTATTATATAAATTATTTTTTATAGGAAACAAAATGGGAAAAGCTCAAAGTAAACGATCAGTAGACATCACAACCGAAACCAAAAAGGGTGCCGAAGACGAAGTCACTGAAAAAATGGAAAAAATTGAAGATTTGGATAAGAAAGAAGTTTTAAATGGAGATGCTAATTTAGAAGAAAAGCATGACCCACAGGTAAATAATAATTTTGGAATTTATAAATATTCTAGCATACTTAAAAAAAATGAAATAAAGAGTATTACACAATCCATATTAGTATTATAATGTATGTATATGAATTTATGTACCCTTGTACTAAATATCGTTTGAAACAACTTGAATAAGGTTTAGATGCAATTACTTACATCTGTCAGAAATTGCAACTTCAAGCAAACGATAGGAACGATCTACAATCTACTAACTTTGGTCAATATGAGATGATGTTCCATCAGGAGAACTCCGATAGTGTCTCGCCCGAAAATTCGAGTACTTAAACTATTATCCTTTAAATGCATTCAGCTTATAGAAAGAACTGGCCGTAACTTGGCTGGCAGCCAGAATTAAATTTAACATTACATGTTATGTACGTACATACATACATACATACATATGTATATTGTAATTACTGCGGAGCTTACCTCGGATTAGAAAATGGCGGTGTTTTATAAAAATCTCGTTATATAAAAATTATTATTTTAAATAATCCAGTATTTTAGTTTGTATTACTCTCTTTCATTATTTCTTCCTCAACCAAATTCTTATAATAATTGTAATAAATTATTTTCTCGAACCTGTCGTTCGGAGTCAACGTTCGTTAAGTGTAGCTTTTGCCACTAATGGATAAATTAATACTTTCTACTTGAGTCGTGTGAGACTGTTAGAAATATAAAGAATGTTAACACGCTTTAGAAATGAGATCAGGTTCCTTTTTCTTATAATGAGTGTAGAAAGAGACTGCACACCTGATTACATCCTTGATTTTATGGGCGTTATTATGATTCTGTATTTTTGAATCGAAAGGAATGTTTTCGAAACAATGCTTTTCTTTAAAATCCAAATATGTAGTACATAATAAGCCCACCTGATTATTATCGAATAAACTGCATTTTAAACATGAATTATTCATAATTTTTTTATACAGTTAATTAAAACTTAACTGTTGTATTGCCAATTACTTAGAACGGTATTAGGAACGGCAACTGACAACTACCAGCTTTAATAATTTCGCTTATCAAAAAAAATTTTTTTTTGTTTTTTGGCGACTACAGCTGGATGGCGACGTAACTGAAGTTCAGTTGCTGTAATGTTTTCACAATATATATATGTACATATACACAATATAAAATTTACAAAAAAAAAATATATATATATATACAATGTAAATATACATACATACATATGTATAGTATAAACTATTGGTAAACATTTATAAATAACTTCTATAAATTATATTTTTTTTAGAAGAAGGATAACGAAGAGGTGGAAAATGATAAAGATATGACTACCGAGAAAAATGTAGATATCCAGGCTGGCGGCGACTCAACGGAGGCTTCAAATTCTGCTGAAACACCAAAAGATGAAGGCGAATCTGCAACCGCAGAAGAAATATCTCCACTTGCCGATGAAAGTGCTAAGAAGTCAAAAAAGGAGAAAGTAAAAAAGAAATGGTCTTTTCGTAGTATTTCCTTCGGCAAAAAAGATAAACAGAAGCCGTCTAAAAATGAAGAAGCTTTAGATGATGGAACGCCTGCCATAAATGGAGCAGAAACTGATGAAAAATCATCTAATGTAATGAATTAAAAACGTTAAAATAATACAAAATATAATATATTATGCTTCAATTTAATTTATTTAGGAGACTGAAGACCCTCAAAAAGAAAAAAATATTAATGAAGAAGTGGAAAAATCTACAGAAAACCGAGAAAACGGTGATGCCTCTCAGCAAGAATTAAACGGAACTGAACATAAGGAGGAAATGACGTCTGAAGAAAAATCGAACGTTTTAACTGCCAATTTGACAAATAATACCACCACCACTGAAAGATGTGCTCCTGTACAAAGTGATAATACCGTTGAACAACCAACCGAGCAATCTGAAAAGACTGAACCGGCTGTTACAAGCACCACCAATAATGAGACTAATATATCCGAAAATAATACCACTATCGAAGTGCCTAAAAATGGCAACGGAGAATTTGAAGAGCTTAATGCGACAGAACATGATCTACAAAAACCAGATGTCACCACAGCATCCGTTGAAACATCCACAGAAAAGAAAAGTACTTCAACTGATGCGACAAATGAGTTATCGGCATCATCAACTAATGGTGAAAAAATTCATCAAAATGGCGATAATATTGATCAGGAAATTGTTGAACAATCCAAGGCACAAATTGAGGTAAACTCCAAAACTGAAAACAAAGTTTTTGCTGCTACCTTAGATTCTTTTCCCTCTACCTCCATTAATCCTTCTAATGCCCAAATCCATATTAAAGATTTGAATGCATCTACCAAAAATGTTGATGAAAACTTTAAAATTAATATTGATGAACCCGTTATTCCGAAATTCTCTGATATTGAGAGGGTGAAATGTCCTATTATTATCCCAACCTCTTCAATTAGCGAGTCGGTAGAAACAGTAGAAGGTACTGATTATAACAAACAAGTTGAAGAAAGTGCCTTGTTGCCCATTGAAATTATAGAGACTGAAACCACCCTTGTAACGGCCGATAAGATAAGTGAGCCTTCTCCTCCGCCACTTCCCATATCCCCACCCCCTTCGCAGGTTTCTGTGTTTGTATTTACAAATAATGAGGAATCAGTCGAAGATTCTCTCTCAACAAACAGTCCTAAACCTGTCGACTCTGCAATTAATGAGGAAAGCAAGGAAATTTTATTTACTCCTTTGGAAGTGCTTCCTGATAGTGCAAGTCTTAAGACTGATATTCCAGAAAACAATGAAAGCCCTGATGAAACAACTAATATGAACAATGAGGTAATAAGTGAAAGCGTTGAGAATAAATTAATTGAAGAAAAGACATCATATGAAGAAATCATGTGCACTAACAGCTTATCAAATAAATTTAGAAACGAAGAAGAGATTTCTATTGCAGCTGCAGTGATAAATGAAATAACAGAACATGCTGCCGAAATAGTTAATCACCATTTAGAAATTAAGGAATACGAGTCTTTACAGAAAACTGATTTTACAGAAGACTCTAACGATAAAATCAATAACGAAGTGGAAAATGTTGATGATCACAAGGGACTTGCTGAAGACAATAATGCTGGCGAATGTAGTAATGATAAGTCGGCGGAGCATTTAATAGAATCTGCAATAGTCCCTAGCCAAACTATTGATTCTATAACTGACAGTTCCTTGACATTTTCTCCGCAGGAGTCAACACAAGCACAAAATGAGGTGATTTCCCTGAGCGTTGAATAACGTTGAAGACCAACCAAGGTGAATAAACTCACACGTTGTTAAATTTAAACTACCATCTATTCGTTTCAATCAGTTAAATAATCTTCGCTCGTATTCTCCTCATACTAAATTAATAATAAATCATTGCATACGAAAAAACAAAATGAAGTATTCCTTTCTTCATCTGCATGAAATGAAAAGAGATTAAAAAAAAACTAACTTTTTATTTTACGTATTTCGGTATTTTCTTTTTCCGAAAAAAAAAATGTATTGACAATATTTGTCGAGTCAAGCAATGAGATCAGAAAATTAAAGTTTTAACCATTACTTACACGAGAGTATACACAAGCAAATTATCGGGTAAATGTCTTGTGTATCATTTTGGCATTGACTGTTGCACACAATAAGTGTTCTAAATTAATACCTAACTCGTGGATAAATAATTATAGAATGCGCACAGTTAAAAAATAAAAATTTGCCCACTCAATACTAATCCATGAACATTTAAATGATCCATTACATAGTTGTGACATCGACGAACCCCCCAATAATCTTTAAAAATAAAATCTTTTGCATCCAACTATGATAGATATTTGTTTTGTTTATTTTTTAATACTTTTTATACCATTCTTTCTAATAAAGCGTTTAATTATTAATTTAATTTAGTGTATGCTTTTTAACGTGTTGAATCTTTTATTAACAGGAGTTTGGTAATGCTATGGATCTGAAGGATAATATCGCCACGACAGAAATAACACAGGACCTTTCCGTAACATGCGAATAATCCCACTCATAATTATAATATATATAAAAAATACATTTTTAACATTTACATATTTTAATCATTTTGTACAACTTCATATCCCTAATCCAAGATTATATGCAAAATAAAGTATACACATAATTTCTAAAAGCTTTTGGCTTAAGGCAATGCCTTAATATGTTTTTTTTTTTTTTTAAATCAACAAGATAATTAGTTTAAGGAGAGAGCTCATCCTCCGGTGATAAGTTTTTGTTCCTTTTTGTCCTTGTTCGAATACTGGGAAGAATGTGGCACTTTACCAATTCATCCGTCTTAATAGAGACTATTGAGAATTGTATATATTTATGTAGTCCAATTAATTGATTTTCCGTTTTATTTGTAATACAGAAAGGTGCAACTTTTGAAATTATATTTCTTTTACTTTTCATTTAAATTCTTCACCCCTATTATGCGTTACGATCGTGGCTACATGTTTCTAAGTTGGCTTATTAATAACGGAGTTGTTTCGATTTTTGTTTTTTAGGTGAAAAATGTTATGAGAATTAGAATAACTTTTTTTTATTTAGTTTTCTTATTTTTTATAATATACATAAATTGAAAATTTAATTTATTTATTGAAGGTCAAAGAAAGCTTTGCTAGCATTATACTAAGAAAAGATAGGGCCTGTTCGTAAATGCATTACTGCGCTGCATATTATACGCATTATGTTCATAAAGGCAAACCTTGGCAGGACTGCAGCTGTCAAATGCAACATTAAATCATATTATGCGCAAATAAACACATAACACTAATCATAAAAATGGCTGATGCATTGAATGAGCGAGAGAGAGAATGGGAGTTTTAACAATAAGTTTCTTTTTTTCTTCCTTAAATGTCTTCTTTTTTGTGCATTTAACAACATTTTGTCATCTGTTTTATCGTCCAGTTCAAAAATCAAATTTTTTAATAATTTTTCTATTTCTGCAGTGTTTGTTCGTTCGTAAACACAAACAAATAAATTAGCAAAAAGAAGCATCAGCAACATGTGATTAGCAGTGTGAGCGCAAAATAATCATATTATGCAGCGCAGTGATGCATTTACGAACAGGCCCGAAGGGAGAAGAAGAAGGGACAGAAGTGGAAACAAAATAAGAAAAGGAAAGAAAGAAAGGTGAAAAACAATACCCAAAAGTAAAATTTCTAACCAGGCAATTTTGTTTATGAACCATATTAGACCCTCAAGTCTGCAGTCTTACAGATCTACCAGTTCATCAACAAATCGACTGCCTAATCATACGCCCATGTTCTGAAAAACGCATATCGCTTAATGTTCGCGTTTTCGATTTGAAAACGCCAAACAGGTGTTCTGACAAACGAAATCGCTAGAAATTTGGCGTTTTCATATATACTGAAGTGATCTGGTCTTTTTTATTTAAACTGTACCTTAAATTAACAATAAAATTATACACAATTTAAATTTAATATGTTTTCTTTTTATTTGAATGAAAAATTTTAGCATTTTTTGACGATTTAAATTAAAAATATTGAAATATTGAAAATAACAAATAAAATACGTAAATTATGTACAAATTACGCATGATCTGGATTGTCCAATGGATTGGAGAAGTCCCTTAGTGTTCTTTAATTAACATTTCTTTTGCTTTTTGGTTTTTTAAAGCTAATATAGCAAGCAAATACGCTGTAGGAATTTTAAATTTTTTTTATTTGTTTATGTTCTGTTATGATAAAACATATGTTTTCATTGTTCGAATGCAACTTCGAAAAATGCAAAACGCCAGCAAATCGCTTCGTTCCCAGAACATGTTGAACTGCGTTTTGCGTTTTTCAAATCGTAAGCGATTTGAAAACGCTGCGTTTTCCAGAACATGGGCGATACATACAGTGGTCGGCATATTTATTTTGACAAAGTGAAGAATTGTTTTATTATTTTTTAAAATTGAAATCCCTATAACGGCACAGTTATCATAATATTTTCTTTACACTAATTCTTAAGTATACGTATGCAAAATATTTTGTTAAAATCTTTACCCATTCTCAATCTTAAGAGAGAAATGCAATTTGGTACAAGAATTTGTAACGTCATAATTATTTTGACATTCTATAACTTCATCTCATTTTGTTTTTTGTGTTAAGCTTTAATACAAAGCGGACGTGACGTTGTTGATTATTAAATATTAACATTCGATGAAAGATAAATAAAAAATTCTATTACTATTGTGTAAATATGGGAAAAATATCGGAATTAACTGACACCGTCAGAAGTGAGATTATAACCAAGTATAATCTTGGAATATCTGTAACAAATATTGCCAATGAGTACAATATACCTAGACAAACTGTTTATTATCAAATAAATAAATGTAAAAAACAGAATCTGTCATTAATTTGCGTCGAACAGGAAGAAAGCGTAAAACAACGGCAGCGGAAGATCGACAAATTATCAGAAAATTTAAATCTAATCCAGGTTTGACACCCAAAGCCGCTGCGTTGGAATGGAATTCGCACTCTGATAATCATTTAAGCGAAAGAACAGTTTGACGACGTTTAAAAGAAGCCAACATTAATACATATGTAGCAAGATCAATTCCATGTATAGCCCCAAGGAACAAAATTAAAAGGTTAAAATTCGCAAACAGATACGTGAACAAGCCCCTATCATTATGGCAAAGCATCTTATGGACCGACGAAAGTACTTTCTAGTATTACTCGTCAAAGAAAAAAGTTTTTATTAGACTGAACCGTATCCCAGGTCAGGCATCAAAACTAAATATGAAAAAAAAATATTTCTTCGACGACTGCCTCTCAGCAGATTTCTGGCAAAAACTCTGAGAGTAAATAAAATTGCCATGAAAAGCTTCTCAAAAATCTGTCGTTCGGAGTCGACTTTAAACTGTAGGTCCCGCCACTCGTGTATACAATTAACGCACACAACAATAAGTGGTGTGAGAAGCTAGGTCGAAATCCTGACTGAAGGGTTGTAATGACCAATTATGTTATGTATGTATGTATGTAAAGGGGAGAGGACATGTTTTTCAGATTTTTTTTTTCTGAGGTGATTTATCGAGTTTTGTCCAAACGTCCTTCAGATTGTAATTTTAATACAAAATTTTTTATAATTTTAATTATAAAGCTGCCAACTCTTAAAAGCCGTAGATCTATGTTAAATGTAACGTTTGTCTTAAACTTGATAAAAGGAAATGTGTGTTCTGAATTTTTAATTAATAATATATCTTTTAATGTTCCGTCTCGTCCTACACGTTATTTCTGTCCTCTTTCCGTTAATGTTTATAGGACAAATTATGCCAAGTCTGATCCGCTAATGAGAATTTGTACTGAATTTAATAAACTTTATTCTTACATTGACTTTTCTGTAAATGTCAATACTATTAAAAGTAATTTAATTTCTTATTTAAATAATAATTATTGATTTGTATTTGTCTAGTCTGTAAGGATATTATATCTATAGACTTTATTAAATAAATAAATAAATAAATATGTACTAACAATGAACAGTAGAAGCAGTTTTTATTGCTATTAGAGAAAAATTATATTAAAATGCCCACTTAAAAATTTAATAAACATTAAAAGTGATGGCTGGAAAGGGAGTTTGATTTTTCAGCCACGGTGTATTCTGTTATCATTAACATTAGATTACAGACGAATATAAATCAATGTCTTCATATTTAACGTTTTGAATTTGTTCATTAATTTTCTTGTTCAAATCGAAGAACGGGTCGGAGAGTACAAAATCTTCTCAAAAAACCATTCTGACAAAAGATCTAACAGAATTTTTTTTACAAATCTTCGCTCAATAATGGTGTTAATGAAATCATAATTTTTTTTTTGTTATAATCTCGTCTGGTAGCACTAAACACGGTTTTTTTTTTTTTTTTTTTTACGCAGAGGAGGGGTAAATGTTCCTAACCGCACCATAGAGGAAGTCGTCACGTCCTCCGTGTGTGGGGCCCTCTCCCACTAAATCCCCCCCTCTTCTCGTGGACTGTTGTGCCCACTCCGGAACTACGGTGGTATTACTTCGGAGTGGAGTCCTTTCGGCCCTTTGGCCCCTTCATGTTCATATCCGCGTCCGGATTGCGTATCGAAGGTTGAGGAGACTTCTAAGCGTCTCCGCTATTCCTTTCATCCAGGTTCCCGACTGGAATTTCGTTTGCCTACATGTTCTGCAGCCTCCAGATCTCTCTTCTTCAGTCTCAGAATGCGCTCCACGTAATTCGCCACTGGGGCCCAATTCTCTCTACTTAGCGGCCGTGATCGTTCCAATCATTGACGTCAGTACAGAGCGATAGCTCTGCCAGCGTGCACATTCGAAAACAGTGTGTTCCGCATCATCAATTACTTCCCCTTCCTCGTAAAGACAGTAAGGGAAGGCGGTCTTGCCCATTCTGCGCAGATATTTCTTAAAATATCCGTGACCCGATAGCATCTGCGTAAGGTAGTAATTTACCTCTCCAAATTTCCGACCAATCCATGGTTTTATGTCCGGAATAAGTCTTGCCGTCCACCTTCCTCTATCTTCCTCGTTCCATCGTCGTTGCCATTCTGAAATGGTGTTTTCCCTGAAGTGACCGGTTATGTGATTTCCAGCCGATTTCGCCTTATAAATCTCCATCCGCTCTACTGCCAGCAGATCCACAAGTACGGCTGGGGCGGACACTGTACGATATGCCGACTCGATACGCAGTGCAGCCGTTCTCTGTACCGATAGCAGTGAGTTTGCCCGCTTCTTAACCTCTAGCGTTTCGGCCCAAATTTCGCTCCCATAGAGCATAATGCTGCTTTCAACTTCCATCAGGAGTCTCCGTCTCGCCGGTAGCGGGCCTCCAATATTCGCCATTAATTTGCTGAGTTGTCCAACGATCTTCCGGGCTTTGTCAGCCGAGCACTGAATCTGATACGAGAATGTCAGTCTGGGATCCAGCCTTATTCCCAGGTATCTTAACGAGCTCTTGGTCCTAATTACCTCGTTTCCGATACTCATGTCCACCTGCAAGGGGATACGGCGACCAGTGATCAGCAGTAATTCCGTTTTATGCATGGCCAGGTCTAAGCCGTGGGAATCCAACCATGTTTTCGTTCTTAGCATGACACGTCTCAGTTTTCGCTGCGCCTCTTCCGTGTTCCTGGCCGTAATAACGGCTGCAATATCATCTGCGTATCCAACCAAAAAAGTTCCATCTGGCATATCCTCTCTTAGAATTCCATCGTAATTAACGTTCCATAGGTCGGGGCCGAGGATAGATCCTTGTGCCGCTCCTGATGTTATATGTTTCACCCTTGGTCCCGAGCTTGTGTTATACAACAGCTGTCTGTTACTCAGATAACTACTTATCATGGCCAGGATGTAGTGTGGTACCGAGAAATTGTACTCCAAAGCATTCAATACATCGCTCCATCTTAGACTGTTAAACGCGTTTCTAATGTCCAAAGTCGCAAGCAGTAGCACAGGCCTCGTAGAGCTTCTCCCACGCTGTGTGACTATGGCCGCTTCTGTCAGCTCTCTCAAGGCGTCAATTGTAGACCGACTGGGTCGAAATCCATATTGTCTGGCAGACAGTCCGCCACTATTCTCAATAGCCGCTGTAAGCCGTGGCTTCAAAAGCCTCTCGAGCAGTTTTCCCGTCGTATCCAGCATGCACAGTGGCCTGTACGCGGATGGGTCCTCCGGATCGCCTTTTCCCTTGCTTATTAAGACCAGCCGTTGTTTCTTCCATATTTCGGGGAAAATACACTCCCTTAGGCACGCGTTGTACATTCCCAATAGAAGTTCCGGTCTTTGACTGGCAATTTCCCGTATTACCTCAGGCGGAATGCCGTCGGGCCCTGGTGCCTTACCGGGTTTTAATCCGCCCGCTGCTGCTTTCAGCTCCTCTGTGGAAAATGGTAAAAATTCCGTATTGAGCATGTTCTGTCGCCGTTCGTTCGCCGGTTCATGAGTAGGGAATAGTGTATCCACTATATTTCTCATTACTCGCTCGTCCATAATTTCCATTGGTTTCCTTTTGTTTAGTTTGTCCATTACAATCTTGTATCCAAGTCCGTAAGGGTTTAAGCACGGTTGATATTAATAGTAATGACGCTAACTTTACTCCATCTCTTGCGAACCGCTATTTTAAAAAGAAAAGATTATTATTAAGATTTTGTAAGGCGTGACACACGCATTTTGAAATTCTTGTGAAATAAAAATAAAAGCATCTTTAAAAGATTATTATAATTCAGGTGTGGGGTACATCCACGACAGCCACAACACGAAGATATTTAGTAAGACTGATATTGTGTAAACACTTTTTAAAATGGATACACGCTTTACACGCCAGGAAATTGTGGAAGCCCTTACCAAGGAGGGAATACATTTTCCACCAACAGCTACAGTTGCCCAGTTGCGGACCATTTATGGGCAAATGCAGGAGGTTCATCAAAAGATGAACCGACACAAAATACTGCTGTAAAAGTATTGCCCAGCATTGGACACTTGGCCATAGAGCCACCTGCTGTAATGAAAACTGCTGTAGAAGAACCTGCTGTCATTAAGTCTGATGAGACACCTGCGGTCTTAGACCATATTTCTGAGGCTGAATCAGAGGAAATTATGCTATCTGCTGCTACGACGTCGGTGAACCATGCAACTAATAAGACCAACACAGTGCCGCAAGAAACTGAAGTTAATGCCGCCACTTCCGTCAATGTAGAAAACTTAGCGTCAAAAGCTAGTGTCGTCCCAGAGTCTGCTGAATCGTTGGAGGCGGAGTTAAAGGCTTTGCATTTGCGCCTTGAAATATTGCGTGCTCGGGAGGAAATACGAATTATTGAATCAGGCGAAAACAAATTGATGACGGTGCAAAGACCGCATATTGACTTGAATGAAATAGATGCTGTTATTCCACCATTCAGTGGCGAGGACCATTACGACATAGTCAAGTGGTTTAATCAATTTTAAGATTATGCCGAAATGTGTGGCTATGGCGAGAAGGAGAGGTGTCTCGGATTGCGACGTCGATTGATTGGAGCAGCGAAGAACTATGTTTTCAACCTGGGCTCGGTCTCTTACCCCCCGGAACTGAAGGCTAATCTGATCAGATTGTTTAAACGTACGGTCACGCGACAGGAAGTATATCGCCAGCTACAGGCGCGTAAACTGCAGTCTACCGAAACTGCATTAAGTTACTTAATATCGATGCAAACTATTGCTGGCCAATCTAGTATTGATGAGCAGGAGCTGATAGACTTCATCATCGATGGTATTCCAGATATAGGAAGCCATGTGACATTTTTGTACGGTGCTCATACTATGGATGAATTAATCCGTCGCCTCGACCGTTTCGAGCAAAAACGCCGACATGCTGCTACAGCCCAGAAGAAGATAGGAATGACAGTGAAGACAACTGGTAACAATAAGACAGGCCCTGCTGTACAACCGAACACTGTTGGGACACCAGAGGACTCTATAAGGTGTTACAACTGTTCCCAGTTTGGACATTACCAAAGCAAGTGCCCCAAGCCCATCCGGCCAAAGAATTCATGTTTCCAGTGCGGAGTAGTCGGCCATTATCGCCAGGATTGCCCGAAGAGAGTACGTGCTGTAGCTACCATTTCTGTGGACGGTGTCGTTGATGCATATCCTGTGGACGTCTTCCAAACGGTAAGTGTTGCCTTCTTTATAAGAGATAAGTGCACTGATTTGAAGCCTATTTTTTCTCTTTTCGATTCTGGTAATCCGGTTAGCTGTATTAAACAATCGATGTTACCAATTGCCATCAATAGTGGGAGAACGTTTCGTCATTTCGTGGTGTTGGCCCCAATAGGATAAGTATTTTTGGAACTGTGAAATGTAAAATAATATTTATGAATCGTGAAGTAATACATGACTTTTTCGTATTGCCAGATGAGGAAGCGGTTATACCATTATTGATTGGCCGAGATTTATTGGGCAAATTTAATGTCCATCTTTGTCATATAGAGAGAAAGTATAGTATTGGAGAGTTGATGAAATTGAAGGAAAATGGAAATGAATTAAATAAATTAGTTTCAAGTGCACTTATGTCTTTTGGTATATTTAAAAGTCCAAGAGGGAATGTCAGAGGGGTTCCAGTCATTGAAGATAAGCATCGGATCTTAAATTTACCTTTTCCTGATGTGGATAATTTTGAATATGGTGATATTGATTGTTCGGTCATTGATGATGTCGGTGCCATCACCTTGGATGAGGGGCGGTTAGGTGTCATGGGTGGTGATTTCGCTGGGGGTCCTCCGGTGGGGGTTAAGGGTGAATTAAGTGGGATTGTTGATATTGACCCAAGTTTGGGACGGAGTGGGACGGAGGTTATTGAGGGTGCTATAGTTGAGTGTTACCTTAATGGAAAGAGTAGTGGGCAGGGTGAATTGGATTATTCTATGAGGATACTTCTTGTTAGTGACACACCGGTGTTCAGTGCCCCTCGACGATTGTCGTATCGGGAACGTGAGGAGGTTAGAAGGACTCTCGATGATTTACTGCAGCGGGGTATAGTCAGGCATAGTGAATCTCCGTATGCATCTCCGTTGGTTTTAGTTAGGAAAAGGAATGGGTCATTGCGTATGTGTGTGGACTACCGTGCTCTTAATAGGATAACCTTGAGGGACAATTTTCCGCTGCATGTTATTGAGGACTGTCTTGAGTATTTGGGGGGCAAGGCGTATTTTAGTACCCTTGATTTGAGGGAGAGTTTTCACCAGGTTAGGGTACACCCAGACTCGATAGGTTACACTGCTTTCGTCACACCTTTCGGACAGTACGAGTACTGTTACATGCCGTACGGATTGCGCAATGCACCTTCGGTTTTTCAGCGGTTTATAACCATGGTGCTGCGACCGCTTGTTGATACTGGGAGGATCGTTGTGTACATAGACGATATAGTTATCGCAACAGGGACAATTGGGGAGCATGTTGGGATATTGCGGGAGGTTTTGCTACTGTTGAGGCAGCATGGATTGGAGTTGAATCTGGAGAAGTGTAAATTTTGTTATCGTGAGTTGGACTATCTGGGGTATCGGGTGAATGGGATGGGAATTCGGCCGAATAACGATCACATAGTGGCTATTCAGAATTATCCGACCCCTACGAACTCTAAGGAGACTCAGCGCTGCTTGGGATTATTTTCGTATTTTCTACGTTTTGTACCGAATTTTTCTAGAATCGTTAGGCCTCTAACGGATCTTACTAAAAAGGACTGTAAGTTTGAGTGGACGGAGTCCTGTACCGAGGCCTTTTTTGAATTGCGGGACCGTCTTGTTAATGCGCCTGTACTGTCGGTGTATAGCCCGTTACGTGATACTGAATTGCATACTGATGCTAGTTCGAAGGGATTCGGATCGGTGCTACTTCAGAGGCAGGATGATGGGAAATTTCATCCCGTCGCATATTATTCGAAGTCTACTTCGGAGGTCGAGTCTAGGTATCATAGTTTTGAGACTTTGGCTATTACCTATGCGTTGAGAAGGTTCAGGATGTTTTTGGAAGGTCGGAGGTTCACCATAGTTACTGATTGTAATTCACTGACGCTTACTTTGGGAAGGAAATTGATGAATCCTCGTATAGCGCGATGGGCTTTGGAGCTCGAAAATTACGAGTATGGGGTACAACATAGGAAAGGTGAAAGGATGGCCCAAGTGGATGCACTGAGTCGCGTTCCAATTGCGGTGATTATGGACTCGGATGATGTTGATAGGAATATACAGGTGGTGCAGGGTAGGGATAGGGACATACTGGAGATTCGGGATAGGTTAGAGAGAGGAAAGGTTGACGGTTATTCCTTGGATAACGGATTGGTCTTTCGGCGTGGTGAACGGGGACAGGATCAATTGTATGTGCCCGGGTAGTTGGAGGACAATATAATTAGGCTTACCCACGAGAGGTATGGCCATGTTGGTGTTGAGAAGTGTATCAACCAAATCAGGAAGCATTACTGGTTTCCTGGAATGAGGAGGAAGATCAATCGCTTCATTCGGAACTGCCTGAAATGTATTTATTATTCTTAGGGTTGGCAATCCCGCTCTATATTTTCAATCCCGGGATTTCGGGATTTCATTTACCTAGTCCCGGGATCCCGGGATTTTAAAAAATTTGTTCTTGAAAGATATTAACATATTATTTCAATAAAATTAATAACATGACACATCCAAAAATAGGTTTATAAGAAAGAATTTATTAAATTATAAGAAAATTAATTTTATTTTTAATTTTACACATTTTTAAATTAATTATAAAGAGTTAATTTTTTTTATAGATATATACTGTTTTGTTGATCAAGTGCGATATGTTATTACTTTTTATTATTTTTAAAATACGTTTTGAGGAAGCACAGAGCCACCAAAGTTTCATCGCTCAAACGACTTCTTATTTTAGTTGCGAAAACACCAGCTGCAGAAAAAGCACGTTCAGACTCTACACTGGCTGGCTTAATAGTCATTAAAAAATCGTATGCTCTTTGCAAAAAGTCACCACGTGTTCCTCCATTTTCAAACAAGAGCATTTCTCTCTGAATTTTTACAGACAACGTCTCACATCGAATTGCTATCCTCGGTAAATGTGCTTTTTTTTATAGGTTCATTGAGCTCGTCCGAAATATTTAAAGGATCTTCAAGAGAACAAGAAAGAGATTCAGATGGAAGCTCAGAAGAATCTGAAATAATTTCGAAAGGTGCCTTATCGGAATCAGAAGGTGTAACTTCTGACTCAGAAACTATTAGAAGTGATGTAGCTGGACTTGAAGCATTTAGTCTTTCGAGTAACTCATCTATTATTTTGCGACATTTTATGGAAGAAGGAACCGTTACGAGCTCTGTTTCGGATTCGGACTGAACATTTGTTCTACCATTGTGCAGATACTGAAGTACCCCACTGATATCTGTTCTCCTTTGTTGCATGCGAAGGATGAGGGCTAAATGCAGTTTTTGACTTATAACGTTGTAGCATCTTTAAGTTTTTTTAACATAAAAGTTATGGCAACATCGGCTGTGAACAGATTAGCATCCCGACGGCAAAAGGCGTCAACTGTTGCTTTAACTGGGACAAGAGCACTAATGATTGCGGATACCATATTAATCTCATCTTTGGATAAAGCAAAATATTCACCTTCAGGTTGACCTATGTCTATTAATGCCTTTTGTATACAATTTCTTAAAAAATAAAGACGTTCCAGCATTAACAAAAGGCTGCTCCACCTAGTTTTACAGTCTTTTATTAGAGTTAGTTGCTTTCCAAATTCAGCCGTAACATACTTTTGCAAGACATCGTTGCAAAACATCACTATTAATTTTCACACCTTCTTGATCACTGCACCGCAATTGACCTCAGTAATATCACATTGGTATCCTCCATGTCTATGGCCATAATACATATCAACCAATTCTTCGTTGCCAGAAAAATTCTCATCCTCGTTACTCTCTGAAAAATCGTCTTCCTCTTCTGGTTCTTCACCTTCGTGGTATTGCTCATCTGTTTCTCTTTGTAAATCATGCTTTTCATATAGCACGTCAATTACCGCCAGTTGGACACCATGGGCAAAGCATGAATGTTGATTTACAGGTAATGATCTGCCAACTTTTTTCATGACACTTGCACCGTCTGTCATAATACCAACTATATCTTTTCTCATGTTAAGTCCATATACTGCAAGCTTTTGTTCTAGTAGCCCAATACATCTCAAAAAAAAAATCGCAATTCGAAGTTTTGTTTCTAATTTCAGAGCGGTCCATGCATTGAAACAACAGATTCTAATTTCAGGAAATTCGAATTACTGAGAGTTCTAATATGCGATTTTTTCCATTGCGGCTTAAAAAGTCAAATCCCGGGATTAAGTGCTCAATCCCGGGATTTTGGAATTGTTAAAAATTCGGGATTCCCAACACTAATTATTCTGCCCCTAATAGTAGTGCTGAGAGACAACTGTATAACATTGAGAAGAAACCTGTTCCTTTAGACACACTGCATATCGATCACTTCGGGCCTTTGCCTGCTGTGGCCTCCAAGAGGAGGCATATATATATTGCTGGTGGTTGATTCATTTACGAAGTTTGTGAGACTTTATGCAGTTAACACACCGGGGGTTTGTTGCGCTTTGACGAAGTATTTTGGGTATTACAGCAAACCTAGACGTATTATTAGTGATCGGGGGACGTGCTTCACTTCCGGCGAATTCGAGAGGTTTGTGTCCGAACTTAATATCGCCCATGTGAAGGTGTCGGTTGCTTCACCGCAGTCTAATGGCCAGGTGGAAAGGGTGAATCGTGATATAAGGGCAATGTTGGCTAAGCTTACGGAGCCAATTGCTCATGCTGATTGGGTGAGGAAGTTGACTCAGGTGGAATTTTCGATTAATAATACCGTGCATAGTACGACTAAGCAGACACCCAGTGTGATGCTGTTTGGGGTGGAGCAGAGAGGGGAGATTTTGGACGAACTGACTGAGCATCTGCGGGATAGGTCCGATCTGGGTGGGATACGGTCCGCGGCGGATAGGGCGATACGGAAATCTCAGGAGTATAGTTCGGAGTACTATAGGCGGAGTCACAGGGCTCCTAGGAAATTTAACGTGGGGGACATTGTTGTTATGAGGAATGTTGACACTACAGTAGGGACCAATAGGAAATTTATACCTAGATATAGAGGGCCTTATGTCATCCGGGAATGTGTTGGCAACGATCGTTATGAAGTGACCGATGTGGAAAATTGTCAAGTAACTCAGATGCCTTATAGGGGTATTGTTGATTCGACACGCTTAAGAAAATGGCTGGAACCTACTGGGGATGTTAATGATTGTAAATTGGACTCAGAGGGCAACACTGATAAGTATACCGATTACGAGTATTTGGAGGATGAGGATTTAGATTACTTTACATACTTTACTTTTAAAGGAGCTTCCTTACCTAGCACTATTCCACGTAATGTCTTAAAGGCTATTCGAAGTATTTTTTCAATAAACCTTTGTTAAATTGTGGGTAATTTTTTTGCACGCAAATTAAACTTTACAAAAAAAACTACTCTTAACACTAAATCTTTATTTTTTTTATTGTTTTTAGGGTTCTCAAAAAGTGTTCATGGTGACTAATGGCTAAATCGCTTATAAATTAATTAATTTTTTTTAATTATACTAATCTATCTTTTTTAATATAATTCTTATTTTTTTTGTTATTAATTTAATTAAATAAGATATAGGTTTTAATTCAAAAAGTGCTATATATGTAGAGCTCTTATTATTTTAATAGTTTTCTTTTTTAATCTACAAATACTCTTTTTCTTTGCTCTTTAATTAGTCGATACAATATTTTGTTTTCATCTGGATTCCGCCCATTACAGTAGCCGGTATCTTTCTCTTCACCAGCCGAATTTGCGTCCACCGATCGTTAGGATTTCGGATGTTCAATATACACAATGTACAATGGGTCAATTCGACCTCCGGGTACTGTACTTGTCTTAACTGACAAGTACACGTCCTCTAACCTAACATACATTCCCTCACTAGCAGATACTTCCTTTTTTATTTATTATGAGTTATTAAATTGTTCTGTCTTCTATTTATTATTATGTTTTTCTCCAACAGTTTCTTTGAGAATCCCCTTACTTCTTTCTACCATTGTCTACCTAACCCAGAGATTCTCTTTAACGGTCAACAACTTATTTATCGGTCCGTTTATACATCATTCAGTTCATTGACCTTAACTTTAATTTGGGAGCAACTGTTACAGCCTAAACATTTTGAACTTTCCAACGCCCACTGTCCGATAAATACAACCCTGTTGGAATTTATATTATCCTACGATATGGCAAAATTGGCAAAAAATTCTTACAGGTTAATCAAGATCACAGAGTTACTCCGTGATCAAGATTAATAATAACAATATTTAATAATTGCTAATTATAGTACATAATAGTATTAAAACAAAGAAAAAGTAAATAATACTCGCACACACACCGAAAAAATTATACAGGCAGCAAGCTTTTTAAATAAAACCAAAGTTTGGGTGATGATATCGAACTCTAAACATTCATAGAAAAGCACGAGTCGGTGCTTAACATGTATTCCGATTGGTCCATAACAAAATCCATACTTTTTTATGAACCAGCCTAACGTTGACCTTCTTTCCCAACCTTATGTCTTCTTTTATAAAAATTTTTATAAAATAATATATTGTTACGCAACAGCAACCGAAACGATCTAATATCGTTAACAATAAAAACGATAAACAAAAGCTATCAGCTACACATACACACGACACAAATATACACTAACAGTCTTATGCAAAAAAACTTACAACAGGCTTACTAACCGTTGTTAAGCTCAATTCGATAAAAGTATATTCAAAAACGATAATTAGCTTAATACACGTGTAGTAAACCATTGTTAAATCTATGAAATTTAACAATGGTTCAACCCTACTTTAAACCTACAGTAAAGTCATATGTCATAATTTTATTAGAATTTTTGACATTTTGTGAAAAATATTCTAATTTTTTAAAAATAAATTAAAAAAAAATTTAAAAACACAAAAAACAATTTTCAGATATTTTCCTTTTATCTTCATGCTTTTTCTCCATATTTTTTCTATTTATTCTTTTAAAACTATTCTTTTTCCCCAAAATAAAAATTTTGTTTACAAAATAGTTTAGTGATGTCTAAATTATCAAAACAAATTTTAAGAAACCGGTACTCGAATACTTTCTTTAATCAAAATATAATATTTTAATAACATTGGTTGTTTTATTTTATTTGTACATTGTTGTTATTAAAAAAAAAAAACAAATAATAAATAAAAAAACAATTATTAACAATTAACAATTAATAAAAACAATTATTTTGTATAAAAACATAAAAAACAATATTATACACGAATACCAAATGAACTAATAATCGTTCATACACAACATTAAGGAAAAATTGACAGAATAAAATAATGGTATTGCCAGCATCAAATAAAAAAACCTTAAAATGGATATTAGTTAAAATACTGTTTTTGCATATACTTTTTTATTAATGAATTATTAAGCTACAAGTCGTTGTTAACTAAAGTTCACTTGAAGGTCATAATAAGGATTTTTTTTGCATAAGACTGTACACATGTTTATATGCCACTTGTCAGATAAAGTGCTTTTAACGCAACGCAAAGCGAAAAGTTGTGCATCTTTTATCTTTTTGCGTGCTTTGACAGTCAGCTGTTGATTATTCATTAAATATTTTTGGCAAATTAGCGAACAAATTTTCTTTTGTAAATATTTTTTTCTTAAATTTTAAGTTTTTCGTGTTATTGTTAGCAGTACAATTATAAGTATGTCCAATAAATCCTTCAAATCCTTAAGGCCTTAAGGCCGTGTCAGATAAAACTTTGTTGCTTTGCGTGACGTTTATAACTTTGACAGAAAAGCGTAAAGCAAAAGGTGTATGACACAACAAAAACTTTGACAACACTCGCTTTGTTTGTTTATCTTTTAAAAGTGGTTGGCGCGTAAGTTTTGCTTTTAATATTTTGTGTTTAAATAAAGACTAACAGTCTTATGCAAAAAAAAACCTTACTATGACTTTGATGTGAACATTAGTTAACAACGATTTTTAGCTTAATAATCCATTATTAAAAAAGTATATGCAAAAACAGTGTTTTAACTAATATCCATTTTAAGGCTTTTTTTTATTTGATGCTGGCAATACCATTATTTTATTCTGTCAATTTTTCCTTAATGTTGTGTATGAACGATTATTAGTTAATTTGGTATTCGTGTCTAATATTGTTTTTTTATGATTTTATACATTTAATTGTTTTTATTAATTGTTAATTGTTAATAATTAATTGTTTTTTTATTTATTATTTGTTTTTTTTTTTTAATAACAACAATGTACAAATAAAATAAAACAACCAATGTAATTAAAATATTATATTTTGATTAAAGAAAGTGTTCGAGTACCGGTTTCTTAAAATTTGTTTTGATAATTTAGACATCACTAAACTAATTTGTAAACAAAATTTTTATTTTGGTGAAAAAGAATAGTTTGAAAAAAATAATTAGAAACAATATGGAGCAAAAACATGAAAATAAAAGGAAAATATTTGAAAATTGTTTTTTGTGTTTTTAAATTTTTTTTTAATTTATTTTTAAAAAATTAGAATATTTTTCACAAAATGTCAAAAATTCTAATAAAATTATGACATATGACTTTACTGTAGGTTTAAAGTACGGTTGAACCATTGTTAAATTTCATAGATTTAACAATGGTTTACTATACGTGTGTTAAGCTAATTATCGTTTTTGCATATACTTTTATCGAATTTTGCTTAACAACGGTTTGTAAGCCTGTTGTAAGTTTTTTTGCATAAGACTGTAAAAATGGATTTGAAGAATTTATTGGGCATACTTATAATTGTACTGCTAATGGACGAAGCATTGGAGCTGTTAGGCAAAAAAATATTTACAAAAGAAAATTTCCGCGCAAATTTGCCAAAAATATTTAAAGAATAATCAACAGCTGATTGTCAAAGCACGCAAAAAGATAAAAGATGCCCAGCTTTTCGCTTTGCGTTGCGTTAAAAGCACTTTATGTGACAAGTGGCATATAAACATGTACATTTTATCTTAAATGTCAAAGCGAATTTGTAACGCAACGCGAAACAAAAGTTTTATCTGACACGGCCTTGTGAAGTTGCGTGTGAACAAAAATAGTCGTGGTTTGAAGATATCCATTGCGAGCAGAATAGCGAATAATAGCGAACAAGCAATTATTGTTGTATCAGTTAAGTGTAAACAGTGGCACATAAGATAGTGTGAACAATAAAGAGAGTTTAATTGAAGCTAAACACATATTTGTTTTTATTTGGTTTGCAATTAACGAACTCATATTTAAACGTTTTTAAAAAGGTAAAAACGTAACAATTGGTGTCAGAAGTGGGATTGCAAAATCCAAAAGTGAAGATAAATAAAAAAAAAATAAAATAAAAAGAAATAAATAAAATGAAACTATCCGAACTAAGAGTGGACCGGCTTAAACGAGAGTTGGGTAAACTGGAGCTGCCAACAACGGGCACAAAGAATGAACTGCAGAGGCGGTTAAGAGAACAACTGCAGCTTCAGGGCACCGACATCGAATCCTACGAGTTCGAAGATGAAGAGGAACCTGAGTTACAGGCCCCTGCAACCCCTAGCGGTATAGACATAAATTCGTTGCTAGCCGCTATGATGGAAAAAATGCAAGTATTAGTTGATAAACAAGAAGCTTCCCGAAAAGATAGTGAACAAATTATGGAAAAAATGGAAATAGCAAACCAAAAGCTATTTGAAGCTTCTAGAGCCGAAAATCAGAAAATGCAAGCAGCAATTTTGTCAAAAATCGAAAAGGAGCTCGAAGCAACATCTGGAAAGCTGCAGGAAATCCATGAGTCGGTCAGCAAAAGAATCACTGGTGTCGAAGAAAGGGTGTCACATTTAAAAACGGTGCTTGACACGAAAGTGGACGATTTGGAAAAGGCCGTCGACGGAAAACTCGTAATGATGGAGGAAAAGATCAACAACCTCCAGAGCCAGCGACCGGAACCAGTGCGACTCGTATCAGAGAGTACCGGCAGGATAAAACCATCTTGCTTTGATGGTAGCTCACCCCTATCCGTATTCAAATTACAATTCGAGACAGTAGCCAGCAGAAACGGATGGGACGATGGGGAGAAGGCTTTGGAACTAATATTGGCGTTAAAAGGTGTCGCAGCCGAGATTCTAGAAACCATGGCAGCCAGCTGCCGAAACAGCTACAACGACTTAATGGCAGCGTTACAGCGTAAATTCGACAACGAGCACAAACGAGAGCTGTACCGCATGGAATTGAGATGCCGGGCGCAAAAGGCAAACGAGTCAGTACAAGCCTTTGCAATGGAGGTTAAGAGGTTGGTGCAGCTTACATACCCAGGAGAAAACCACCCGCTGATAGACAACATTAAGACCGAGGCGTTTGTCAATGGTATACGCGAGCCTGACATTAAACTAGCGGTATGTTCTACGCAGAAGACAACCTTTGCAGAGACCGTGGCCTTCGCACTAGCCCAAGAGACCGTTCGCACAATTTCAAGACCACCAGTTAGCAAAGTGCGAAAAATGGAAGTAGTGGAGGAAGATGAATGCCTTTTAACTAAAGTTAAGGAGATGGTGAAGCAAGCTTTGGAAGAAAACGGACAAAAGGCTAAACTTAAATGCTTCAACTGTGGAAGGAGTGGTCATTTTCAAAGAAACTGTAAAGCGCCACGCAAAAGATCAAGATCCGCCTTACCATCAAGGAATAAGAAACGGGCGAACTACCAACCATCTTCACAAGAGTCCCCGTTAAACTAAAACGAGCTAGCACTGAGGGGCAAGTACTGGCTCCCACAAGCGAGGGCCCCACAATCTCAATATCAGTGATGCAGCAAAACAACAGAACCTTACGGCGTGCGGGTACATAAATGGCAGACAACACATCTTCACTACAGACACCGGCGCGACGCAATCTATCATCAGACCAGATGTAGTGAAGGGGAAGTGTGAGGCACTTAGCAATGTAAGACTTCGGACAGCTACTGGAGAGTCTGCCACCGTCCACGGAACAACAGAGGCGAAGGTTACGATAGCCAACGTCAGCGTAAGCCATGTCTTTATTGTTGCCGATATTGTGGACGAGGTTATCATTGGTGCCGACTTTATCATCGCTCATGGTATCAATTTGAATATGGGGCAACAGATAATGAGTTGGCAAAATGTGGAGATACCTCTCGACGTCGGATATAAGCATCAAGTGCACGCCAGAAGAATAGTTGCTGTCGAACAACAAAAACTACCACCTCAAAGTGAATCATTGATATGGGCGCGTATGGAGGGGGATTGTGAGTAAAACCGCTTGTGGGTTGTGGAACCAGCAGAAATATAGACGGATTTAATATCAGCAAAGGCCCTCATCAAATCCACAGAACAGAGAATAGTCCCGGTGAGAGTGCTAAATCTATCAGGCCATGAAAAAGTCGTCTGTAAAAACTCAGAAGTCGGTCAATGTGCTCCAGTAGAGGCTGTAATAAACAGCGAACAATTGCCAGAACCGGTCAAAATGTCAGCCAAGAACCAACAATTAGTGTAAGTGTGGAGAACTGGGTAGCAGGTTTAGCAGCTCCAGAGAGAAATAAAGCCAAAAAGCTACTAAAGAAGTATACTTGCGCTTTCGCCACAAATAATAAAAGACAAGGAAGAACAGGCATGGTCAAACATGAAATTGATATTGGCGAAGCGAGACCGATAAAGCAGGCACCCAGAAGCATACCGCTGACGAAGCGTAATGAGGTTAAAGAGCTAGTCGACGAAATGAGGAGAAGCGGTGTAATCCAACCATCATCGGGTCCGTGGAGCTCACCTGTAGTCCTAGTCAGGAAGAAAGATGGCAGTACAAGAAGCTGAATGATGTCACTAAAAAGGACAGTTACCCGCTACCGAGAATTGACGACACACTCGACACGCTTGATGGAACGAAATGGTTCTCCACACTGGATCTACAAAGCGGATATTGGCAGGTGGAGATTGCAGAAAAGGACAAGGAGATAACGGCAGTTTAAAGTTATGCCATTTGGGACTATGCACATACTACAGACGCTTTGTGCCTAACTTTGCTAGCGTGGCTGCAAGCTTGCATGAGCTCACCAAAAAATCAAAAGTGTATCAATGGGGCTAGTCACAAGAAAAGGCGTTCCAGACACTAAAAGATCTATTGTGTGCTGCACCAGTTTTGGCGTATCCAGTCCCAGGAGAAAAATTCATCTTAGGCAGTGATGCTATCGGATATGGTATTGGTGGTGTACTTTCCCAAGTGATCAGTGGTACAGAGAAAGTCATAGGCTACTACAGTCGAACCTGAAAGGAACTATTGTGTGCGTTAGCGCGTTGGATTGAGCGCCTCCAGACTTACGACTTCAGCATTGAACACCGAAGAGGTATAAAACACGGTAATGCTGATGACCTTTCACGCCGACCTTGTAATTTGGAGTGTAAGCATTGCATGAAAGCTGAGAAGAAGGAATCCATCGTTGATATCCGACTAACGCAGACCGAAGCCAAGGAAGACTGGACCGAAGCACAAAGAAAATTATATATCCGCAAAAGGTCCTCTTATAAAAGCATATTAGGCGCAATGGGACAGTTTAAAATTGATAAACGGGTGCTTATATCGACATTTGGAAAGCGCTGATGGCAAGACCTCGTCCAATCTATTAGTGCCGCCTTCCTTTAAAAGAAGGAAGTATTAAATGAGTTCCATAATGGAGCTGGCGTAGGACACCTTGGGATGACAAAGATGCTGGAAAAACTAAAACAAAGTTTTTATTGGGTTGGATGTCAACAAACAGTGGCGGATTGGATAGGTAACTGTACCCAGTGTATTGCAGCTAAGGGTCCCGTAAGAAGAAGTCGAGGTCAGCTACAAGAATATAACTCGGGCGCACCTTTCGAGCAGATAACGATGGACGTAGCAGGCCCTTTTCCTGTCAGCAATGCCGGAAACCGATATGTGCTCGTCATGATGGATTATTTCAGCAAATGGCCGGAAGTGTATGTCATACCCAATCAGGAGGCGAACACAATAGTAAATGTTTTTGTGAACAACTGGGTATGCCGCTACGGGGTACCAATAGAACTACATTCCGATCAAGTCAGAAAGCTGTATCGGCTGTATTTAAGGAAATGTGTGAGGTATACGGTATTAATGGTAGAACGGTTTAATCGAACCCTGGAGGAATACTTGTGAAAACTAGTGAGCGGGCAACAGAAGGACTGGGACGAACACATCCTGAGGTTTCTACTGGCGTACCGATCTAAAGTCCATGATTCAATATCTAGATCACCCGCCAAGAAAATTTTTGGGACTGAGATAAAACTGCACGGTGACTTAGAGTTTGGTGTTAAGCCTTCCACAGAGGGTGATTCCACATATACTGGAAAAGAAGAACTAAATGAACTTCAAAAGTTTGCGCGCAGACGAATACTGTCTGTGATAGAATAAAAACCAGGTATGATCGTGCAGCAAACACGGAGGGTTTCCATGAGGGACAACTGGTTCTATTCTCCGACCCAAAGCGAAGAAAGGGATTATCCCCCCAGTTGCAAAGTAGGTGAGATGGACCGTATAAAATAGTGAAAAGATTAAACGATATCGTGTACAGGAAACAGAACAAAAATTAAGGTCGTAAACATAGAGCGACTGGCAACATATGGGAGAAGAGATAATGAGCTTATTCGGGACGAACGGGCTTAAGTGGGAGGCAGTTTTACGAAAATGGGAACATCATTTGACATTAAAACGATAACCAAAAGCTAAAAAACAAAAAACCATCAGTATGAAAGAAAAGACAAGTAAGACAAGAAATAAACGCAGAACAAAACAAACAATTGCGATGAAGGCGAAACCATGAACATTCGACTTCAAGAACGTTCATCAGACTGTTTACGTGAGCATATAAAAAGGCAAGACAAAGCGGGCAACGAGCTGTCAGTCAGTCTTGTGTGAAGACAGGTTGCGTGTGAAGAGAACAGTCGTGCTTTGAAGATCTCCGTTGTAAGCAGAGAAGAATAGCGAACAATCAATTATTGTTGTATACGACAAGTTATAAACGGTGTCACACAAAAGTAGTGCGAACAATAAAGAGTTTAATTGAAACTAAACACCAATTTTTATTTTTGTTTGCAATCAATGAACTCATATTTTAAAGGTTTTTAAAAAGGTAAAAACGTAGCAATATTATTAAGTTTTATTTTTATATTCTTAGGGCCATTATTACAACTTGCCATTAAACTTGGGTTTAGTTAAAAAAGGTACCTTTAGCTAAAGGGAACTGTAAAGTAACCTTTAACCACAGTGTAACCAGTGGCGACAATTATGACGTTTGAAAAACGCTAAAATCAGCAGTTTTAACCCTCCTTGTAGAGGGAGAAAAAAATGTTAAAAGTTTTTGCGAAGCAAATGTGTTAGAAGCAACAGATATACAGAGTGAAAACTGGCGGATAAAGCGGAAAAATTAAATGTAAATAAACATTTATTTTGTGTTAAAAAAGGGCAAGTTTGGAATATTTTTTAATTTCTTCAATGAAAATCTTAAAAGTTCTTAAATATTTAAATATTAATCGAAATGTGACTGGCTTTTGGTCAGAATGAATATAGTTTCTTGTGCAAAAGGTAAGTAACAAGTTAAATACATGAAGATGAAATAAGACATATTGCTTATAAAAATTTTCTCTTGCAGAACTTTGTGTATATTACCAGTATTTATTAATTTCTTGAATGAAAAAGTTAAAATTCGGTAATTTCTTCATTATTAATCGAACTCTTAGCAATTACCCTTCACACTGAAAAAAGTTCCGTGTGCAAAAAGTGAGTAAAAATAAAACTCACTTCAGAACACTTCGCGATACTTAGACAGATGTTTTCCGCCAGTATTCGGCTAAACCACATACCGTCGGAATGGTGCAAAGTGAGAGTGGTCTTCATACCGAAGGCAGGAAGAAACTCTCATATCACACCTAAGGATTTTAGACCTATAAGTCTCTTTTCTTTCCTGCTGAAAACCATGGAGAGACTCATTGATATTCAACTTTGCCAGACCCTAGATGGAAATCTGCTATCTAGGCAACAGCATGCATACAATAAGGGAAGGTCTGTTGACACTGCCTTACATAACCTAACGTGTACGATAGAGAGATCGCTGGCACGGAATAAGGTTCAGCGGATTGCCTCACTGGAGTGAGGAAGAGTTGCCCTCGGGTTGCTGGAATATCTGAATATCGTCTTTCCTGACGGAAGGTTTGGACTTTCGGAAAAAGCCACTGATTATATTGTGTCTGAGGCTATGTTCCTACCTGATACTTATACCGGATAGGGCACAATGGAATGGTGGGGTACTCCAGGGGCAGAGTGGTATACCCATCTTCACAGATGGGTCTAAGTTAAATGGATGTACAGGTGCTGGGGTTTTCTGTAGGGAACTCGGTCTTGAACTCCACTTCAGGTTGAATGATGACTGCAGCGTTTTTCAGGCGAAGATTTTCGCAGTACTGAAGGCTATTGAGGCCATAGCTGGTGGCCCATATTCGGATTCTTACATGATCTTCGTTGACAGTCAGGCTGCCCTTAGGCCATTACGCCGGTCTGATGCAAATCACGGTTCGTTCGCGAGTGCAAAGAATCGTTGAGGACTTTTGGACCAGACCGTATCCGTCTATGCTGGGTTCCGGGTCATAGCGGAATACTGGGCAATGAGACGGCGGATGAACTCGCTAGGTTAAGTTCGCCTTCAGGAGGCGATTTAATAGTTGGTCCTGACAACCCAGTCTGACACCTCTACGGCCTCATCAATGGATGGGTCAGGGAGGAAGAGCAGAGGCGTTGGGGGAACGGATCGGGTTGTTCTGTTTCTAGATGTCTATGGCCTGCTGTGAACAGTAAGAGAACATATTGGTTAAGGCCAGCTTAAGGTTGGTTGTCGGTTTTATCACGGGGCACTGCGAGATTAGGTCGCTGACGGGGATCTGAAACAAATCCCAGCCGGACTATTGCAGGGCATGTTGCGATGAGGAGGAGTTGGAGACTATCGAACACCTCCTCTGTAACTGCCCAGCCCTTGGTAGGTTGAGGACCCTTGGCAGGGCCTTCTTTGAGAGCTTGAATTATGTGTCTAGAGCCGACATCATGGCTCTCCACAGATTCATTAGTAGCTTGGTCTAGTTGAGAGGTTCTAGGGCTTCATCAGTGTAGTCGCGCTCTCCCCCTTTTTTTTGTTTGTCTGTTTCTTTCTGTGTGATTCCTCCGCTTCCCATTCCCCCCCTCCTTACCTACATGCCCTCCTTTCATCCTATTCCCTCTATTTCCTTCCCCCTCTAAGGACGTTGTACTATGGGTCAATTCGACCTCCGGGTACTGTACTTGTCTTAACTGACAAGTACACGTCCTCTAACCTAACCTTCTTCTAGATATAGCTTGGGCAGTTTTTTGGCGTTTGTCACCGCAATTTGCGCATTGCATACGAATTCAATTAGTTTCTGCATGAGGTGGAAAATTGCAGCTATCCGAAGAAAGCTCTTTGGAGCATTTGTTTTTAGTAAGTCCCAATAAGTTCTAACTTTTACTTTATACCATGCCACATCGGTGACCTTTGGTAGGTTAAGCGTAATGACAATATACATATATTCATTGCATATTTTTGTTCCATCTGCTTTTGTTGTTGAGTGTTTGTAGGCGAAAACAATACCTTGTGACTTAAGTTCATTAACCTTTTACTAATTTTAAGGTTTCATAAAATTTAACTGTAATATCACAACCGTTTGTTAATTACAGTTAAATCATCTTCGACTTCAGGATTTTTCAGCAATACACACTCGGTGGGTATGTTAATAAACAAAATTGTCGTATTTGGGGTTCTGAGAATCCTCAAGTAATTGAAGAGAGGCCATTACATCCAGAAAAAGTCACTGTTTGGTGCGCTCTTTGGTCCGAAGGTGTGATTGGATCTTCCTTCTTCGAAAACGACGATGGAACGACTGGCACCGTCAATTCGGAGCGTTATGGTCATATGATAACCGACTTTTTTTTGCCTGCTATTGAAGAATACGACTTGGAGGATATGTGGTCTCAACAAGACGGTGCCACATGCCACACAACTCGAGCGAATATGGCTTTATTGCAAGAGACATTTCCTGGCCGCGTAATTTCTCGTCGTGGCGATATCAACTGGCCACCAAGATCATGCGATTTGACACCATTAGACTTTTTTTGTGGGGCTACGCGAAAGACCGTGTTTATGCAGATAAACCTTCAACTCTTGAGCACTTAGAAACCAACATTCGTCAAGTTATGGCTGAGATACTGCCCAATATGTGTCAAAAAGTGGTCGAAAATTACCTCAAAAGAATCAATGCTTGCAACACTTCGCGTGGAGGTCATTTAAATGATGTACTGTTTCACCAATAATGTCAACGTTCTAACTTTACAATAAAAAAGAAATATCATGAAAAAAATATTTTATATGTGTTTTATTTACACACATGGACAAAAAAATAAATACACTAATAAAAGTTCTGTTTTGCAGTTTCTTATAAGATATTTATTGAAGATAAATGAAAAAGTAGCCAAAAATTATTTTTCTTATATGATTTGTATAAAAATTACGATATACAAAGTTAATTAAATTATAAACAAAAATAAGTCTTCTAAAAAATGTTTAAAAACAGATTTCATAAGTGGACAAAAAAATAAATACACCTAGCTAAAGTACAAGAAAAGCATATCTAATTCATTTTTTTTTTATTTTTTTGTTATTTGTAAGTGTAGTTCACTAGTATCCTGTGTATCCACCATTATTTTGAATAACTTTGTCCAACCTTTTTGGCATACTGGCGATCAATTTACGACAGGTGTCCACTGGAATTTCGTACCAGGTTTTCTGAACAAAGGTCCACAGCTGATCCTTATTTTGGAAATTTTCTTTTCCTATTCTTCGCTTTAACTCTCCCCAAAGGTTTTCGATCGGGTTTAGGTCAGGTGATTGACTTGGCCAGTCCATTACGACAATATCATTATCCCTGAACCAATTCTGACACAGCTTTGAGGTGTGCTTCGGATCATTATCCTGCTGCAAAACCCATCTGAGAGGCATATTTTCCCTTGCATAGGGCAACATAGTATTTTCTAGAATGTCCCTGTACTGAAACCGTGTCATAGTGTCGGAAATTCGATGTATAGGACCAACACCGTTCCACGAAAAACAACCCCAAACCATTATGTTGCCCCCGCCGTGTTTAATTGTCTTTTTAGTAAAACGAACATGAAATTCTTTGCCTTTGGGGCGTCTTACGTTCCTAGCCGAATCATTGCCGAACAAATTAATTTTAGTTTCGTCGGTCCATAAGACATTGCGCCACTATTTTTCACCTTCTGGCCCGGACCAATTTGAATGAACTCTGGCGAAGGTTTGCCGTGCCTTTAAATTTTTTTGTCGAAGCAAAGGAGTTTTTCTGGCTATTCTTCCAGGTAAATTGGCCCTATATAATCTTCTGCGTACCGTTCGGGATGAAACAATGTTACCAATCTCTGCAGAAATGGCTCTGGAAGAAATGAAGGGGTCTTTTTTTGCCATAGTAATAATGCGATGATCTGTTGTTAGTGAGGTTTTCTTTGGGCTTCCACGGTGTTCAACTGAAGGTTGTTCCTTCAAGGCATTTTGTACAAAATACAAAGAACGATTTAAGGTTTCAGCAATAAAACGAAGACTTTTTCCCTTATTTCTCAACGTTAACGCAATTCTCCTCTCCTCGACGGTGCAATGCTTGCCTCTACCCATCTATTAAATATTTTTCTTTCTATTTAACAATAACTAAAGGGGAATTTTTAAAAAACAAACGAACCTTTAAAAGAAACTTGTTAAAAACTGAAAAATTCAAATGTATTTATTTTTTTGTCCAGGCAACGAAAGCTCCCCACGAATAAAAAATGCAAAATTTTAAAATGGAGTATCTTTCTGTTTCTTTTTTTAACTGTAAATGGTATTGACACATCGAACCATAAAAATAGCACAGAATTGCCATTTATATTTACAGCCAAATGAAATTTTCATAATAAAAAATGTAATGAAAGGTAATGTATTTATTTTTTGGTCCAGGTGTGTACGTTTACTTTTGAAACCACGAAATGGATAACCCGGTATATTGAATATGTTAACATTGAAATAAATGCAAGAACTCCAGAATAAATTGAATTGAATTGTGAAACATAGCGAGGATTGAATTCTTGGTTGATGGGCCTTCTAACAAATCTTCGTCCATCTGGACCAAGGCGATTTATCTTACTTTCGTCGCTCCAAAGCACATATTTCCATTCATTGACTGTCCAATTCAAATGGGACTTAGCAAATTCAACGCGACGTTTTCTCTGAATTTTCCTCAGAAGTGGTCTCTTGCGTGCGCTCTGCCAATTAGCCCGATTTCAACCAAATGACGTGAAATGGTCCTCTTGGATATGGAAATATTGAATCTTTCGCAAATTTCACGCTGGATATCCGCAGACGACTTTTTTGGATCGGCTTTGGAGATTCGCCTAATAATGCGGTCTGTATATTCTGATGTTTTCCTGGGCCTTTTCTGCCGTGGAACGTTCGATATGGTGTCATATTTTTGAATATGCTTCAGAGCGTTAAAAACCATTTTTTTGAACACTGAAGCTGCTCTGATATTTCTCTATAAGACTTTCCAGCTTTACGCAGTTCGAAAATAGTGCTCCTTATTTCAGGAGTGCAGCTCTTACATTTTCCCATTAAAAAACTTAAAAGTATTAGGCTATTATATTTAAATATATTGAATTTAAAAAAGTATTTACCTACCTTTTTCTAAATATTACTTTTTACAACAATTTTAAACAATAAATGATCGTTTCTAATTATGTGTCGCACTTTTTTACGTGTTTACAAGTTTGCAAAAAAATAACGGTAATTGAAATGCTTAATGAAGAAAGTAAAAGCATTTAAAGATAAAACAGAGTAATAAACAAAATAAAAGTATTTGGAAGGCAACATAACGGTAATTTTCCCAAAAATTATTTATATTACTAACTTTGCGCTAAAATAAAAAAAGCGTTTCCAATTAGTTGTCAATAGGTGTATGTATGTGAACCTGAAAACTGAAGAACGTATACATAAGTCGCAATATGTGTTTAAATTTCTTTTGTTTATATAGTTATAATAGCAAACACGACTACTTTAAATCAAAAATCACATCTCAATGACGACGGTAGATGTTCGTTCACGAAAGCTTTCGTATTTATACTCACTGCGAATGATTCGGAATGATTTGCTAAATGAAATGAAATAAATAACTTTAATTCATTTAACAATATTTTTATTGCATAAAAATTAATTTTTATATTTAATAACACTTCCTTCAATCATATTTATTTTAATTTAATAAAATTATTTACGATTTCTTTTTGTAATTTCTAAAAGCAAAATTAAAATTAAATTAAAAATAAGTTGAATTAAATATTTATATAGGTATATGTTTATGTTTATATAATATATAGTATATATATGCATATATATATATATATATATATATACAGTATATATATTTATATATATATATATATATATATATTTATACATATTGAATTTAACTATATCGTTTTCTTCTTATTGTATGAAAATAAATATTCCTCCTCTTTCATTTTGTCTGTATTTCTACGTAGGTTTGTAGCGTACGAGTTTTTATCGCTATGTGCTTACAAATGTCTAATATTCTAAAATATTTATGTCATTTCTATTGAAACTATTGAAAATTCTTGCTGCACACATTGTACAATTGCCGACTCATATGTATATATTGTAGTTAAAAATAATACAAAAGGAAATATAAATCAAGTAGCAAAAAAAATAATAATAATATAGCAAAGTGGACTAGCATTCACTTAAAAATAGGGATTTAAAATAGCACAACGTGTCAATTTAAAACTAAATAGAATTTTTATTAAAAGTTTAAAGTAGATTGAAGAACAAGGATGCTTAACTCATAGTAAAAATAATAGAAGCACCATTTAGAAACTAATAGGATTTTAAGTATTTTTTTTTTTAACTTTCATAGCAATTTTTCAGCACATTTAGTTTTAAATCAAAGTAATTACCCATTGTTTTTTTTTTTTTTTTTTTTTTTTTTTTTTTTTTTGTATAATCATATAATGAGGCAATCAACCGCTCTAATTAAATAACGATAACAAAAATATTACAAAAGACATTTTAATATTCAGAGTCTTTTAGAATTCACAATGAAATGTTGTGTTGTGTATCTGTTACAATATTTAATAAGGCCCGTCTTATTAAAATGAGACCACAATCAGGGCAGCATTTTGAAATTAAAGTAAATGAGTTTGTTAAATAATTACGGAATTCGTAAGTTTTGTTTTTATCTTATTTTTTTAGACATGCAATGGTGGCAATTGCTTTAAATACTTTATATGTTAAGTTATTACAAAATATGCAATATATGTTTAGAACTCCAATCGAATAAAATGCCATTTTTAATAAATGCGCCGCAATTAAGTGCACTATGGTTGAGTAACAGACTGAATGAACATTTAGCGCAATTTGTTTCAGTATATTGCTAAATTAAGAGATTTTATGTTCCATTAACTTTTCTAAGATGAAAAATAGTCATTATCACCAGGAATAACAAATATCAATTTTTTAACGAGTGCCTTTTTTACAGCCAACCACCTTTGCGACCAAATAACAAAGAACTTACTGATCCGACAAACGATTGGGTAATGCTTTGTTGCACTTCTTTGGTGTCATTGTTAGATGAATGTTTTGAACTGTTTGCCGATCCAGCAGAAGACTTGTTTTGAGTACTTTGAGATTGGTCATTTTGTTTTTGTGAGACTCGTCCTAAATCAGTTCGCACTCGATTACCAATTGTACCTAAATCAGGTCTCTGACCATTCTTTAAATTTCGACGAGACTTTTGACGTTGCATTTGTTTTACACGAATACTTGTATTTTCCAAACTCGACACATTGCTGACAGTCGAGCTTTGTGCGTCATCATCTAATTTGTGCTTACTATACTGCATAGTATTATCATGTCTGATTTTTGGTTGATTTGGTTGATCTCTATTATTTAAATTGTCATTTAAGTTATAAACCGACGACTTAGCTATTAATTCATTTTCTGTTTCGTTTGTGTGTAGCCCTTTTTGAAGAACGTCCTTAATTTGATTACGATCAAAATGCAAGTCGTTTACAAGGTTATTTGAATTCGTATGTATATTCTTTAGACTCGTCAATTGTGCCATTGGACTGGCGCTGCGATTTGCAATACCACTTGCTAACTGTGACACTGCGCTCGGTTGAGTGGTTATAATATTTTCCAAACCAATACTTTCTACTTTCTCTACTAGACGTAAAGATCTCAAAGCCCGTCGTTCTAAACGTGTTAACATAATTTGTTGTTGTTTCTGATGATGTTTTTGATTTCTGTTTGGCCTTTCTATATCACCACCAACTAATTTTCGCCTAATTAAATCAGCTCCAGAAGATAGTAAACCAAATAAAGGTTCTGGGGACATAGAGCGCATTGGGGAACCCTCTGAAAATGTAAATGTTACAGTAATCAACATATACATACATACACGTATATACTTAAATATATTTTTTACTTTACCTGGGCTATTGCACGGTGTTACTGTTGGTGAAAAATTCGTACCAGCTGGGGTATTTAAGGCGCTTGGAGTTACAGCTTTGATACCTCGTTCATTCAGCATAGATGCTAAGCCTAAATTGACTGAAAATGTTGAACAAGAATTTTTTCGCGACAATCCAGCGCGAGGAGTTGGAGGGCAACTAAAGTTTAGAAATAATTAATTTAATTTATTTAATTTGCAATATGTTGTAATCAGAAATTACTAACTCACCTTGGCTGACGGGATGTTGATGTAGACGCCATTCGAGATGACATTTGGGATTGTGACAAAAACGACAAATCAGTTAGAAGTCCATCATCAGGGTGCATAACGGTACTTGTAGTATAAGTGTAAGTACATCCAGAAAATTCAAATTGTTTGCCGGGCAGTTCATCATTGATATCTTCTTCAACATCAGATAGATTATAAATTTGCATGCCTAAATCGTCAAGACCCCGTCCTCCTCTTATTGTAACACCTGGTCTTTCTTCTAATAAGCCACTTAGTGTTGGTGTAGCCAGACGCGACCAGTGGTGTAACGTCTGAGAACCTTCTATTGGTTTTACGATTTGTAGTTTTTCAGGAAGGCGCCATTGATGCACCGACGAGGACATATTGGTCGACGAAGAGATCCCGGATGATCCTGTCGACATTATGCTATCTGGTGTCCGGACCCCTAATGGAATTGGGGCCATAGGTTGCTGATCATCATATGAATAAGTTCCTGCTGGCGCATAAGATAGCATTGCTCTTCTTGCAAGCACTTCAGCTGGAGTCAACCTTTTTAAGGCGGCCTCAAGTTCTTTGGCACCCGGTGCTCCTGGTACACCTGATGGTTGAGTTGGATAAGTGTCATCAGGCTGAGAATTTAAACTTTCACAAGACAGGCTGGTCTTGAGATTAGTACCTATGTTACCAATATCTCTACCATATGACATATGATTTTGGCTTGATCCGCCAATAAATGGCATCGCAGACATGCGTGGTCCAGAAGCACTGCTCATTGACATTGCTCCTAAGTGTGTCATTGATGTAATTTCGCTATCTGCGAAATTTCCACTTTTCGTAGCGCAGCGTACAGTATCGAAAACTTTTTTGTAGGGCGGCAACGGACCGCCACTAAATGCACAAACATTTGTCGAGTTCATAAAACTATTTCCACTGCTACTGGTACCTGGAAGTTGCGACATTAATCTTCCAATTCTGTCGTTTATACGCTGATTATCGCCCGAAATTCCTGAGTCAATACTATTCTCCGAGTAAAGTGAGGATTCCATTAATTCGGATTGAAGAGAATCTGGCTGCAAAATGCTGAGTGTAGACATAAAGGAACTTCGCGCCTGAGGCATAGTTTTTTTTCGTTGTTTTCTTAACTGTTCCTGAGTTTCCTGTAATAATGCCAATACTTCCTGGTACCGTTGCTTAAATTCTACTAACTCCAGAGCCAATGAATTTTGGTTTTCCTTTGTAATATTTAATAGAGTAATATGTTCGTCATTGTCATGTGTCAGCTGATGCAATCTCATCTCTGCTTCTGATAAACGGGCTGTTAAACTAACAATTTGTTCGTGTTGAAGTCGATTCTCTTCCCGCTGTCTTTCAAGTTCCAAATTGAGACCCTCGAATTGTTTATTAGCATCATTTAGTTGTGAAGAAATATCATGCATTAGCTGTCGTTCATGAGCTTCTACCTCATCTGTTTGGCATGCTAATTGTGATGCTTCCATTTTAAGCGACCTGTTCTCATCCTGCAACGATGTAACTTTCTTTTGAAGCAAATCCAGCGTTATAGACTTGGAAAATGTTGGCGTATCTAAAAATAACAATAACGAATTGTTAAGCCATTTTATTTTAACTTAAATTTAAATATGTAATACCATTATCACTTGTGTCCTCTCCATCGTTTGTAAGTACAGAAATAAGTTCATTTTTTTTATGCAACTCATGAACTAATTGTGCTCGATCCTCATTTGCAGATTTTAAATCTGCTTCCAGTTCTGCTAATCGATTTTCAAGAGCATTATTTTGAGTCAAAAGTTCTTTCCCAATTTGGACCGTTAGCTCTAAGTCCTTCTCCTTTTCTTCGAGAAGGCGAGTCACAGCCTCTATGTCATCATATGCTCTCGTCATTTGACTTACTCGGTTACCACATAGAACTGAAAAAAAAAAAATGATAAAATATAGGATGATGATTAACTTACAAGTAAGTTTTTACTAAATTTTATATGTATTAAATGCATTATAATAGAAGACTACATATTTATTTTCCAATATTTAAAACGGGTTTACAAAAACAAATCTAAGGTGTGGTTATTACCGTATAAAAGAAACAAAACACTCAGACTTGATTTTAAAAAAGTCAAAAGTATTTTGTTTTAATCGGGAAACATTAAAAGATTACGCGATAAATTTTAAATCTGAGTTGTAATATGCTTATTAAAAACTAGACTAGACAAACAAATCTTTTATGCACGTATGTAGGTATGTATGTAAGTTGATGTAAATTAATGAAATTTATATTTTATAATAGGTATGCTACCTTCGACTAGTAATTGCTCATGATCTATTATAGAAGGATTTGAATGTAATCTTGTATCAACGTTAAGGGAATGATTACTATTTTCAGTACTGTGCTGGGAACATCTTGAAGAGGTTGAACAAAATAGTTCATCTTCATCGTACTCCAATTGTCTCGTTTCTTCGCTGAAAATCACCCAATCATCAGAGCACATGTCATCTTCTGGTGAAATATTCTGAGTCAGGTTGGAACTTTTTATCATATTATCAGATTGATTATAATTGTAGTTTGATGGTTAAACAACTATAAACTTATAGACATACACTTAGTAAATATTTATTTTTTATTTTGGAGAATATGATTGTATCCGTTGGGAAAACCAATTTTTTTCTTGTTCTAAATATTCATTATTCTTCCTAGCATTAGTTGAATTATGCATTATGCAATTTCGCACTCTTCAAATTAGTGTCATACTGTTGCGAGACATTTGCAGTTTGTTGAAATTGGTATAATCCAGACTCAAAATTAATATATTACAATTTTTGATATCACTATTAAGTATTGTTAAAATCCCTAAAAGCACAATAAGGCATAATATATTTATTTTTACACAAATATTTTGTCAATTATATTCTCTACAGTGGAATGGTGAGTTTGCGCATAAAACTTTTTTTTGGCAAACAAACGCACCCTCTATTTTCAACAAATAAATAATATTTTAAATTAAATTACTAAACTTTTTCATTGCAGACTCTTACATACACAACACACACATACATATGTATATTCCAAAGTTCTTTCTTATTTCAAAAACATTCACACTCACTCAGCTGTAGCAAAGCGGTGAATAGCATGTTATGTATGCGACAATAATTCTGGTTTAGCTAAGTTTAACAATTTTTTACTTTAGTTTATTGCGATAATAATAAACAAAAGGTGTAAATGGCCAAGAGTAGTTTTATTAGAAAAATTTAATATTGTTTTGCATTAACATAAAACGTATTATTGAATTGTATTAAAATATACATACTTATATGTACATACGTATGTAACTAAACAAAGTACTCGTGATGTCTTGTTAGCAGTTAATAAAATATTAATTCCAGCTGATAGACGGTAAAATGGCGTTCACAATTCTTTAGACGAATGCATACACATACACAAATGTTTCTTTTATATTTATGAAATTGAATTTCTCAAATATGTTTACACGTTTAATTAAATTTTTATTTAAATATTGTATATAAAACTTATTTTATATTAAAACAGAAAAAACACATAATCAATCTATAAGATAGTTTATAGCACACAATTCATGTTACCATTGAATTTAAAATCCACATCGATTCTGACACACACACAAAATAACGTCCACAAATTTACTTTAAATTCAGGGGTGGAAATTATGATTAGTGTTGCCATTTCAGTAGTTTTTTTTTTCTTTGGCATGTTCGAGTATTATTATTATTTGTTTACTCTTGATGATCTAAGGTTAGCAATTTGTAAATTCCTTTTATATTTCGACATTTTTTAGTTACAATATTATTTGTAAATTTAGTTAATATTTGTTTTTAGGGAAAATATTAAAAAACCTTTTGAATCAATTCTTATAAACTAAAACTAGGTTAAAAGACAAAAATAATAGAGATGAGCTCTTTTATATACAGTAGGACCCCGATTAACGCGAGGGATACGTTCCAATAAGTTCCAGCGCTAAACGAAACTGCGTTACAGCGATTCTCCCGTTCTATGCGTTTTTTATTGCAAGATACACACAATGCGTTTTATGCGACTGGTTTTTTGTTTTGATCAGCTGTTGTCGTGGTAAAATAATTTCGGAACAAAAACAGTTTTAGAAAAAAAAGATAAATCAAATTGTGATTTTAAAAGAATTTATGGCATTAGTTACATGTTTATGAATTTACATATATGATATTTTGTGCTGCTAAGGTCTACGAAAAGACGAGTGTTTTCAATTAATTCCATTCACAATAGAATATAATGTCATTCACAATATAATATAATGCATGAGTCGCATAAAAAAGTATAAAGTAAATCTACTTGATGCATTCTATGGGTCTATGCATTCTGTGCGTTTTCTTCTGTCACAAACAACTACCCTGATTCTACTTTTTTGACACACGCATGAAACGCAAGGTAGCATTAAACACATGGTATGGACCACCGAATACACAGAAGGGAAACGATCTGACGTTTACATAACTTTTATGAAAGGGACAGCAATATTACCAAAAAAGTATTTCTGTCTCTGTCTAAAAGTAACTCTGTTTTGTTTATTTATGTTTGTTAATTTTTAGGGTGGGTTTTTATTTTCTATTTTGGTAGAAATTGATGATATTTTTTTAGAATAATAGAATAGTTTTGAAAGGAAATGAACTGTTTTATTGGGGAAACGTAATACGGAACTAATGTATTTGGTGACACCTTTCATCGATTGTCACTAACTTAGTATTTAACCAATTTGGAGGTATATTCACAAATTCCTGAAACAAAAAGTTATGAGTATATATTTTGTTATATTTTTCTTTTTACTTATCTTTTACACACGGAACTTGTTTCATTGTGAAGAGAAATTGCTAAGAGTTCGATTAATAATAAAAAAATTACCGAATTTTAACTTTTTCATTCAAGAAATTAATAAATACTGATAATATACACAAAGTTCTGCAAGGAAAAAATTTTATGAGCAATATGTCTTATTTCATCTTGATGTCTTTAACTTCTTACTTATCTTTTGCACAAGAAACTATATTCATTCTGACCAAAAACCAGTCACTTTTCGATTAATATTTAAATATTTTAGAACTTTTAAGATTTTCATTGAAGAAATTAAAAAATATTCCAAATTTGCTCTTTTTTAACACAAAATCAATGTTTGTTTACATTTAATTTTTGAACTTTATCCGCCAGTTTTCAACCCGTATATCTGTTGCTTCTAACACATTAGCTTTGCTAAACTTATAATTCATTTTTTTCTCCCTCTAAAAACTTATGTAAAATAATGTTATGAGAGTTTGTCAAACGTCATTGCTTTCCCTTCTGTGTATTCGGTGGTATGGACTTTCGGCTTAACAAAAGAGCGTTGAAAAAGATACATAGTATACACCGTCGCTGTATAGTGCACCGCTTTTTGTTGGTGCATGGCCGTTTCATTTGCACACATATACAACAAGTATTAATACAGTGTGCGGTTTAGGGGAATCCCAATACTACCGCGTAATACTGAAACAGTGTTAAGCGGCGTCTTACTGTAATGGTAATCCGAGTGTTCATATTTTCTGATAATAATACCACATGAGTTTAAAAATCATTTTTGAAAGAGAGCATGTTTTAAGTCATTTTTTTGTGTCATATAGATGGGCAATAAGACATTATCGGATCAGAGAGAGAGAGAGAGATTTGATCAAAATCTTTTTGTTAAAGATTTAGCATATTATCAATCTGTTAATTTTGACCACAACGTACGGAATATGGCTTCTAGAAGTTGGTTTTGTGTAAATTATAACAAATAATTATGTAACATTTTCTTTCCAATTAATATTGTAAATAGTTGAAAAATTGTATTGGATTTCAGGGAGTAGAATTAGTTTTACGTTTCCTCGTGAAGTAAATGGTTTTAGATATTCTTTTTTGGACTAATTAGAATTTTCCCTTTTGTAAATTATTTATTTAATTCAACTAATGCTAGTTCTAGGTTTTGTTTAATATTTACTGCATATAAATATGAATTTAAGATGGAAGTATCGTCTGCAAAATTATATTTGTACAATAGGGAAACGACGGTATATCGGCAGAAATAATATTATATAAAAGAGGCGACAGGCAAGAACCTCGTGTGCAACCAGAATTTATATACATTTTATGACATTTTGTTTTCCCAACGAGAACATTGAAAAATCGATCAAGGACCATTTTTTGAGTGCGAGATTAAATTCAAGTTTAAGTTAATCTCTAATTAAATTTAATCTTTCGTTAATTGAATTTGCATTTTTTGAGTGGGAGTTTAAACCTTGTAGAGCTGCAACACTTATAAGCAAAAATTGCAACGTGTTTCACAACAATTTACATTTGTATATAACAAAAACAGCTGAATACTATTGATCCTTAAGTAAAAAAAATAATTTTTGAAAAATAATAAATTAATTAAGACTCTCTTTTGTCAATTTGTGTTTTATATAATTCATAATCACTTAAATATTTGTCTTATTCGGCTTTCTCTCACTTAAAAGCTTTTCTTAAATAAAATTTAACTACTTTTGATAAGTGGTGGTTTAAACTTAAGATTAAACATAAGATTAAGTAAACTCAAAAACTGAATACGAAGATTAAAGTTAACTTAATCGTTAATATCGCACTCAAAAAATGGCCCTAAGAAAACTTAATATGAATTTGAGGATTTCAGATGGTAAATTAAGTTTCTGGCTTATGTTTATATATATATATATATATAAATATATATGTATATAACATAACATAATTGGTCATTACAACTCTTTAGTCAGGATTACGACCTAGTTTCTCACACCACTTATGTTGTGTGCGTTAATTTTATACATGAGTGGCGGGACCTATAGTTTAAAGTCGATTCCGAACGACAGATTTTTGATAAACTTTTCATGGCAATTTTACTTATTCTCAGAGTTTTTGCCAGAAATCTGCTGAGAGGAAGTCGCCGAAGAAATATTTTTTTTATATTTCGTTATGATATCTGACCTGGGGTTTGAATCGTGGCCTTTCGACAAGTTGGTATGGCCAATTTCCGACATGTGGAGCCACTGAAAATTACTAAAAATGAATTAAATCGTAAACTGTGCATTTGATTATGTTATGATCTTTAGCAAAGTTGTTGCGCATGAGCCGACGAAGGTTTATAAGTTGGTATGACCAATTTCCGACAGGTGGCGCCACTGAGAATTACTAAAAATGAATTAAATCGTAAACTATGCATTTGATCATGTTATGATCTTTAGCAAAATTGTTGCGCATGAGCCGACGAAGGTTTGTAAGTTGGTATGACCAATTTCCGACAGCACTTCAATAAATGTTCATAATCGAAAACCTCTACATTTTTAGACTTTATGTCAATTTTTTTTTAAATGAACAAAATCAATAAAATGATTCAAATTTATTTTAGTTGGAGGCGTAGCAACGTAGTAGCTGTACTAAACTACGTTTAGTACAGCTAGTACTAAATAAAAAACGAAAAAAATTTTTTGAATTGCTTTATCACTTTTATTTTTATGCAATTTAAATTGCTTAGAGTACAAACATGTACTCATTTGTGCACCCCACTGTACATATCCATACGAAGATAATTAATTAATTGTTCTTCCTATAAAAGTAACAATTTTTTGTTTAATTTGTATAACTCTGGTCTTACTCTTAGTCAAAAGTTAGTTCATTCACAAAAGAGGTAAGCATAATAAATAGTTAACTAATATAGGGTTCCTACAGCAGATCAGTCTCAAATAGCACGTATTATATGATTTGATTACAGATCTCCTATCGAATCTGTATCTGTAATCACATATGTTAAATAACAAACAAACAAAAAAATATTTTATATTTGTTTTTATGCTTATAATTTGTTAAAATATTTTTAATATGTATTATATATTATTAATTATTAGAATAATTTTAGTGTTTAGTATTAATTAAGTTTGATTTAAAAGCATGATGTGTCTATGAATTTAAAAATAGAGTGATAATTAATTTTGTTAATGGAAATGAAAAGGTACCTTTTTCGTGATTTAAAAATGATCGTATTATTTTTAAACATTTTTCTCCACTAGCATTTTTTCCAACGTGGTACTTCAAATTTGAATCGTCTTCAAACCCACAATATGAGCTACATTTAGTTTCTAAGGTTTTTTCCGCAGTTGAAAGACTATCCTTTGACAATCCTTTAGAAACAAAATTGTAAAGTAAAACCAAATGCGGTGTTAATATAGGTCCACTTTTTAGCAATTTTTCGGGACATTTTTCTCTTTCCAAATTACTAACGAATTTTTGAATACGTTGCAGTGCCTCTAATTCAAGTTCTAAACGTGTGGGATCTTCCTCTTTAACAGTATATAAATTTGTTTCGGATGATGTGGAAGGTTTATGATTCGTATTTAAAATTTCAAGCAACTGAATTTTTTTTTTAGAGTTTGCTTTCACTTGACTCTGCAAAAGCTTAAAGGAATTTTCAAATCCTTTGCTAGTTAATGACGGTTTATTACTTATTATAAGATTATTTTTGGCACTTGATTTCGTTTTATGTGGAGAGGAACTAATGGAGTTTTCAAAATCGTTTTGACTAGTCGATGTGTCACTAAAAGAGCTATGTAAACAATGCTTATCGATTTTTTCCACAAAATTTAAATATGTATCGTCTTCGTCTTCATACTCCTCTTGTTCCTTTATTTTATGTAGCTTTCGTCGCTTTGATGTAAGATCACCATCTCCGTATTTTGTATCCGTAATATCAAGTTTGCTAAATGATTTTAGTTCGTTTTCCCTTGTATTCATTTTTTCTTTCTTATATACCATGCCCACCTTTAGTCATTTTACTTGTTAATCCAAAAAAATTAATACTTTATAACTTATTCCATGATGAGCACAAAATTTCATTATTTAACAATCCCAATTGAAAATAAACTACTAAAACAATTTTATTCACATATTTTATTATATTAAAAATGTTTAATAATTTTTCATTCGTGTAAAAAGAATACATAGTTTGCCAAGATATAGCACTGGTTCCTTTATTGTAAATCGATCCAAATTTGGAAATTTTTAGTGGGGAGAGTTTTTAGCAGTTTTTATTTTTAAAATATTTATAATAAATATTAAAGCAATTATGAGTTTATAAAGAAATATAAATAAAGAAGTATGCAACCATAGTTCTTTTGTAATTCTGTTAGCTATTATCTAAAAATATCGTGTTTTTTAAGCTACTTCCCTTTATTTGAAATCAGTTGATTTATTTAGTGGCGTTAAGGCCATACACATAACATAACTGCTCGAAACTTGTCTAAGCTCTTCAACACACAATGCTAGAACAGCTTCACTGCTGGATTTGCATATAGCCAGCGTGGGACACTAATCCTAGAACTCAGCTGGACTACGGCAGAGTATGACGATTGCTTTTGCAGACTATTGAACGCTTTCTTTTCTCCTTTCACCTTTTTTCTTATTTCTTTCCATCTATTAGGACGAATACAGTTGACCTGTAGGTATTGTACTTTTCAAAATGACAAGTATACGTCCGCTGACCTAACCTAATCTAGTGTAGTTACTTTAAATTATGCCAATTTACCTGCTGTTCGGATCAATTTTAATTTTTTTAATTGGAAAAGGTAGAAGTAAATTCTGGAAATGGAAACTTTTCCGAGTAAGCAGAACGAAGTCTGAAAGGGTAATTATAGTTAAATTGCTTTTTGCAAGTAGTATATTTTAGTTTAATTAGAAAAATTTTATGTGTGTTTTATATAAAATCGAATTCAACATATCATTTTCTGTTTGTACAACTGTAATCCCATATCTTTAACTAACTAACCATTAAAAACATGGCCTACTGATTATAGACGATAAAAATAAAGTAGTAATGCAGTGCTAACTACTTTTAGAGACTAGGATCGCTAATTTTAGTGTTCTTACATTGCTTTCCACAATAATTTCATAAATATTTATACCAAAATAGCACTACAAAAACATTAGTCATAACAGCTAAAAAGAAACAGGATTTTTTTTTTAAGAAAATAATATACATTTTCTTATTTTCTCGGCGCACAAAGCGGTGGTCAGCAATCGGCAGCTATTATGCACACTCTAAGTGTCGTGACTGGTTAGAATTTTGGCAGGAATCAACTGATAAATATGTCCGTTGGCAGAAGCAGTGTAGCCCTTCTACTTGAAAGGAGCGAAATTCGAAAACGTTTATTATTATTATTATTATTGTACCAGTTCATGGATTTATTTTCTTCATACTAGAAACTTAACAAAAAAAAATATCGAACTATAATACCTAGTAAATCGAATTCTTTCCTTAAATTTCGGTCTCAATGCACTTCAGTATAGATTCAGTATTGGTAACAAAAATACATACAGCTGTGTTCAAAATAATAGGAGTGCTATCATGTAATATTTTCGAAGTTCAAATTTTTTATTGTACCAATTTGCAAAACATGATATATTCTAATGGTAGTTACAACGGTATGTAAGAAATAAAATACAAAAGAGAATCTCATAATAACTTTAATATTTATCATGAAATTGATTTATTTCTGTGTTTGCCCTTGACTTCGGTTGATCAAAAAAATAGGAGTGTGAGTGTTTTTTAAAAATAACAATATATGTGTAAGAGCATATAATTTTAAAAAAATGTGAAAAGTAAGTATGGAAAATTAAGTTAAAACTTTTTCTACAGTGATTCCCATAAATTTTTGTAATAGTGGGACGAGGAAAGCACTGTTCTGAAGAAAAGAGAGAACTAATTAAAAATCTTCAAAAAAAAAAAAAGGCAAAACTTATAAAGAAATTAAGGAAACCTTAAGTTGCTCCGATCAAATGATCGAAAATGCATTAAAATATAAAAAAAACCGAAGCGCTTGGGCGCAAGCGCAAAACATCAACTGTCGATGACCGCCGAATTGTACGATACAGCAAAATAAATCCTTCGACGTCTTCAAAAAAAATTCAAAAGGATCTGAATCGTGCCGTAAGTGGCCCTACTATTCGTAGACGACTGATAGACAGCAATTTATTCGCAACAAGTCCATGAAAGGTGCCATTGCTGACAAAAAAAACAGGCAGCAGCACGCTTAAGTTTGCCCAAGAACATATCGATTGGCCGAAAGAAAAATGGAGAAACATACTGTGGATCAACGAAAGCAAAATGGTTTTATCTGGTGGTACTGGGTCTAGACAGTATGTTAGACGTCCGTCCAACACCGAATATAAAGCTCAGTATACACAAAAGGCAGTTAAACATGGTGGTGCAAAACTAATGATATGGAGAAGCTTTTCATATAATGGTGTAGGCCAAATTCATCCCATTAGAGGCATAATGGATAGGTAAGTCTATGTCGGCATTTTGAAAGAAGTGATGCTACCATATGCAGAGTGGAATATGCCTCTAAAATGGATATTCCAACAGGATAATTACCAGAAACACACCAGTAAATTGGCAAATGAGTGGTTTCGGGTTAATGGGGTTAAGGTTATGGCGTAGCCAGCTCAGTCTCCTGACCTTAATCCCATTAAACATCTATGGGGAGATGTTAAAAAATATGTTGCAGAGAAACAACCTTCAAATGCAGAAGAACTATGGTTCACAGTGCGCGATGTGTGGCATCAAATTCCTTAAAAGAGATGCCAAGATCTTATTGACTCAATGCCTCATAGATGTGCTGAAGTCATTAAAAACAAAGGTTATTCAACCAAATACTAAAATAGATTTACTATTTTAAGATAATATGAAGATTTTGTGCATTTTGTTTAAAAATTATAAGGTTGTGTACAGAACACTCCTATTATTTTGAACAATTAATTTTGAAAGAAAGCTTTATTTACATGAAATATTTTTTGTTTTTATGGTTTTAATTAAATAATTGAATAGTAAAAAGTTAGAATATGAATAAGAAATAAATTTTATGTCAAAAGAATTTGATATTTTTCTTAATTTTAAACTTTGCTTTTAAATGAAGGGCACTTCTATTATTTTGAACACAACTGTATGTACAAGCAATGGTTATAACTAGTGTATTTAATGTTGACTGACCGAATTAAAGTACAAGCAAAAAAAAAATATTGATAAAATAAAGATTTCTAGCGGTCGTAAGGTAATTTTTAAGGATGTTTATAGGGGTATTCGTATAATCTCGGGTTTCTGGTTTTATCAATTATTAATTTGCAGATTTTAACCATCAAGTTCGAATAGATTAAGCTCTTATTTATTTAAAAATTTTCAATATGCTTCATTTTGGAGAGGTTATATTACGAAAATGCCGTTCAAATTAGGACCCATGAGTAACAAAAAATATTTGTATTGTTATTCTTACATGAATCTAATCCGTGCATATATCGTAAATTGGAAGATAAATTTCAATTACAACCGCAATTAATGTTTAGAACACTAAATCACATTTTGAATTGCAAAATATGGGCATTGAGAATTATACTGATCGATATACATATGTACACCGATTAATTAATTTCATGCTGGCTCTATATAGAGCAAAAGTCCCAGACTAATCACTTTTAACTTTAGACGGAGAAGCACCGGAATACTTAACCAAACAAATACATAATTTATGTAAGAGACACTCAATCGTAAAAGCTTAGAAACGTGGAACATAATGTAATGGTATATAATTTACAAAATTTTAGTTTTTAAGAAAGTATTATAAATACTACTACATAAATAAATAATAAAATAAAGTCTTTTAAAAAATATTAATGGCTATGTTAAAAGCTTTTTGATAACACTTTTGTCATTAGCGATAAATAAACACCGAATTTTGTAGGTGCGTATATGTACCTGGACTATATGTACGGTATTGAACTAATTGATTAATAGTTCTAAAAGAGATGTGCTAAGATGCGAAAGTACCCTTAATGGATTAGTTTATGAAATAGACGAATTACCGATTTGAAGTATAATTTGGTATTAGCACTTTATATTTATTTTTTATTTATTTTATTTTTTCTTTACATATAAACACACACACACACTTTATATTCAGTATTGAAAATTATAATGTTTTCTTTTGTTTTTGCGTTTAGGGAAATTTGATAAAAAAAAATTTATCTTTTTAAATTATATTTTTTGTAAATTATGATGTTTCAAATACCACAACTATTCTCACATACCGCCTTCATATTTAACACCTCTGTTCATCTTTTGTACACTATTAGTGTCTATTTTTTCACAATGATAGTTTATGATATTTGTTTTTAAAAACATTTTCCCGATACATAACGTTTTATTTAGTCACAAATTTATCCTGCGATTGAGATATTGTTCCCAGTTAGTCTTGCATAATATAGGTAGAAGCTGATTTATACAACATATTTATTCTAAATGTTTACGATATTTGTAATATTTTTCAATATAAAACGCATTAAAATTGTTTATGGAAATATAATTAAACCATATATGTATGAGCGAATGCGTCAAAGAATACGAAAGCTCTCAAATGGAATATCAGATTAGATTACATACAGAAAGGAACAACTTTCAACGAAATTATCGATCAATTAGATTGAATGAATGAATGATATTGAAATGAAAAAAAAAAAATTCTTTTTTATACGTACTTAAATTTAATAGGTATACAATATACTATTGACGAATTTTAATATTTGCTAATATATTAAAATTTAATATATGTATGTAGTTTATCTTAAATTATATATCAAACGATATATGTACATATCTTATCTGTGGTAAAGAATAAAAATATGTACAAAAGAAAGATACAAAACAATAAGAAAAGAATGTTACATTTCAGACGTTTTACATAACATACATATAGACATTCATATTCATAATTGCAAATTATATGGGAATTTTTTAATTTTCTCAACAAAAAATAATGTAGTAGTAATGTTTTTGCAGAATATTTTCAATTGGTATTATTTTAATTATTTTTTTAATGGTGGGCTAGTTTTGTCCTATAAATAGAAAGTGATGATGGCACAAACACGCTCGAGATTTGAGTCTCTTTTGTATGAACGATGACACACAATGTCTTTGTTTACAGTTTATACTTCATTTTTTTTTCTATTTCACTCTTTGCACAATTTTGTTGATATGTTGTAAATTTAATCACGATTAAAATAATTTACACTATAACTTTTAGAAGTTTTTTTAAAAAATATATTATAATAACACCACCGGCCAAGATACGTCGGTCAGTTGATTTCATATTTTTATTTAATTTCTGTCAAATATGATAGTGATGTTAAGTATTCAATAAAAAAAATAAAGTAATCATATTCATAATTATTTGGTATTCAGTTTGTTTTGCCTCATTGTGTGTATTCAAGTTTTAAACCCTGGTATTTTTATTTCATTTAAGAAATACTTATTACTGTATATATTTGTAGATGTCGTTGATTCGTTTTAATGTCTATATGTATACAAAAGCCGAAATATAGTGCCATCTATCATTAGTATTTTACAGAAGTTTATAAAAATATTAAAAATAAACAGTAGAGATAAATAGCAAAAGCGTATTTAATATACATATCAGTGTTGCAAAATTGAAATTTTGAAATAGTACTGAACTATAACTAAAAGACAGTACTTTTTTGCATCAAATGGTAGTTTTATAAAATATTTATTACGTACGGAATGGAATAGAAAAACCATAATAGAAGAAAAACTAACTACATGTTTCTCATATACAAAATAAAACCAGTTGATTCGAAACGTAAGGTTTAGTCAAAATGTCGACGCAACGGGTTCATTCAGCATCATTGCTTTTCGTAATCTAAAAACGAACATATACATACGGTTAGTCCCTGGCTAACCGGGGCTAAAGACCCCCTTTACCATAATTAGCCTAAGTTAGCCTTAGTTGAATGAAAAGCGCAAACCATAATTGTAAAATAAAAAAGTACTAAAATGTTTTGAAATGTGGCCAGGAAACAAAAAATCTGAATGAATGAATTCTTTAATAATTTTTCCTGATATGTTAAATTTAGATCCGATATTAAATTATACAAAAGTTAGATCGAACAAAAAGCACAAAAAATCATAAATATATCGACAAAGAATTTCCAATTTGCAAAAGCATTTTGGAATAAAACATATAAGAAAGAAATTATTCAAAAATTCATTTACAAAATAATTTAAATTTAATTATTTTTTGTATGCAGTTTTCTAATTTTAATTTTTTAGAATTTTAAATAGAATGACACAATGGCAACATCGGTGAATGCGTCCACTAACAGATGTGTAATTACTTATTCTAGACACGCATCATCGAAATCACGATACACAGTACATGTATTTATGTTAATACAGTACTCATTTTGAATAACGGCACTTTGGTGAGTTTCGATTTTATTCACCACACCGGATAAATTCACCACATTAGAAACTCACCACAACTACAAAATTCACCACACACTTCAAAAAAAATTAAATTTTTCTTGCTCTGCACACCGGATAAATTCACCACACTTTGTGAAAACTCACCACAACTACAAAATTCACCACACACTTAAAAAAAAATTAAATTTTTTTTGCTCTGCTCCTTCAACCAGCAGCGAGCACAAACAAACCTTTTTGTTGTTGTTTATATATAAATAATAACACATTCATTCCACACAACCATTATTCCCCATTTATGTTTTCGTTTTGTCCGAAACCTAGGGTTTAAACATCTCTAAGTTACACCTACTTTTTTGCCTACCTACACTACACTATTCATTCCACACATATATAATTACGCCGTTATGTTTTTTGTTTTCGTTTTGTCTGACTGACTGACCTGGGTGTTGAACAGTGGCCGTTGGGCGTCTATCTAAATAAGGCTACTTTAAACTTGTAACTCTTATTGACAGATTAGTTAGATAGATAGGAAAGAGGATAGAGTACTTACTACATTAAACAAACGGGGCTTAATTCTTACTTTTAATAAAACGGAAACGGAAAAAGAATGTGCGAATTATTTATTAAAATATATATTTATTTTTTGAACGAACAAAAACAAATTTGATGAAAAAAGTACTGAAAGCTTGGTGGGAGGGTACTGTGGTATTTTTGAAATGAAAAAGTACTGAAAGAAATACAAAAGTACTAAATTTTTCAACACTGACACTCAAAAGTTAAAAAAATTTGAAAGTTAATATGCAGTGGTGGTCTTTATTAATTAGCACACCCTTCTACCAAAAAGTTTGTGTTGTATTCTCAAGAGGCTTAATTTTTTGTAACATGCTGTTTATTTTTATATATAATAAAATAAGCTTTTCATTGAGGTGAAAACAATTAAACTAGGTTACATACATGGCTTCTATTATTATTTCTATTAATTCTATTACATTTACTTACGTGTTTCCTTTAAAAAAATATTTTATGTTAAATAATAAACATTGTAAAAATTCTTTCTTTACATCTTAGGTTTCGCAAAATTATAAAAAATATCCACAAAATGAGAAATAAAAATATTTCTGAAATTGCAAGCACTAGTGGCAGACATCTAAACATTGTCCAAAATATACTATCGTATCAAAAATATCACAAAACAACCATTAGAAGAAAGCTTCGACCAAGAAACACTAGAGATCGTCTAATAAGTACTTGTGCGAACAAGAATCCCTCCATAATGTCATCAGAAAATCGTTAGGGAAAAGCACAATATATTAATTTAAACAAAAATCACTCGCCGCCAGCGTTGCCATTTTTTTATTTTAAAAAACTTATTTCAGGGAAAAAAAAACTTTTTTTACAAAAAAAAACTTGTTTTCTACAAAAGTCCCAACATTTTTAAAGGAAACTCCGGAGCCCTATGCCCTGTGTTTGTGTTTTCTTGCCTGTTTTGCCCGTGGCAATATTTGATTCCAAAATATAAATATTTCGTGTTATTATTATTGAATTTATTGAAAAAAAATTTAAATTTAATTTTTTCGAAAAAACTTGTTTTGGTAGAAAGAAACCAAATTTAATGAAAACTTTTTCGCATCTCAAAAAACTTGGAAAAAAAGGGAAAACTTGGCAAATGGCAACGCTGCTCGCAGCAGATATATGTATATAAGCGCAGCACAAACAACTTATGTCATCAAAAAATAATCTTGCGGCTGGCTCGTCTCTCTTTCAATTAAATATAAACAAATAAGCTAAACATTGTTGAGGAACAACGTGTTTAGGCGTGGTGAATCCTAAATTCAATCGATTTGACTCTAATTGAAAAAAAATGTGTAGCATACATACACCCAAGCAAAAAACCACGCTCCATTTTGAAGATGACTAAGCAATAGAGAAGCTGTGTAATGGAAGGACCAGCTGATATATAGCATAGTGTGGGTCCGATCATAAAGAATGATGCCATGATCTATCAACATTTTTAACCAGACATATTATGTAGATTCGTTGATTCCGTCCTCTATGTAAAATTGATCTTTATGCAAAGTAATGATGACACACCGTACAATTGGATAAAATATGCCAATAAGTTGATATTATTAAGGCCAGCATAAAGCTCTGATTCCAATCTAACGATTCCAATGGAAAGATCTTGAGACACAAGCTGAACTAAAAAACTAAAAAAATTGCTTAAGTATACCCATAGAAAATTTAACTGCCCCTACCTAAATAATTTTAGAAAAAACATTTCATCTTTGTTACTGGAAAAAGGTCGTATGGATTGGGTGTGCTTAATTATAAGACCACCACTGTATAATGTTATTCAAAAGAATACCTCTGTTCAATTTGTGACTCAGATTCAGTTGCGGTGCATGGACTAAAGGTTATCCTAATATCTTGAAAAGATTTGTTTCGATTCGAGGTCTTGTGCGATCTTTTCTACCCATCCCGATCACGCATAGTGTTCATACACCTAATCTGGATGTATGCTAATGCATCAATGTTTTATACACTGATACCCGGGTGCCCCAGCGTTTAACAGGTTTTCCTTGTCGAGATAGTGGACAGACACAAAATTAATGCAGGCAACAAACAATTAAACAAGAAAAATAAAGCGAAACGAGTAAACCGATTGATGATAACGACCCTGGACGTGATGATACGTTTCTCCTCATTACGCGAATTATGGCGAAAACGTTCCGCTCGGGAGGGAATATCGTATCAGAGAGCGTACACAATTTTAAAAAGATTTGCAATTTGCGATGTGAATTTTTTTCTCACAAAAAGGACAAAAAATATTTCATGTTATGAAACGAAATAACCTTTCACGAGCTTGCTGTTTCGTTTGCGATAGTGTAAATCCGTTGTTTGTGGATAAGATTATGGAACTAATCTGAAATTGCAAGGAAAAAAGGCCACTGAGAAGCATTAAAATTCCTTCCGCAGGTTCCCCAAAAGAAATTCTGATGAAGAAGTCTAGATCTAGATCCGAAAAGGTGGGAGTTATTTGTAGAAAGCTTTCACCGAGTTAGTGATGGAGAAGAGATGAGATGGCAGTAATGTCTACATTTACTCCATCGGATTGTCCAGAGTATTTAAATTCGTTGGAATTGATCCCTCAATTCTACCTCACCTTGAGCCCAATAGTGACAGTTTGGGTTGTTTACGATTAGGCAGGTGAACAGTGTACTTGAACTAATTGTTAACTTCCTGACTGGTGATGAGAAAAAAGGCTATGATTCGGATATCAGGCGATTAACCATTGTTGCAGACGCTAAATGTAGTGTGTGGAAAGAGTGTTGTATGTGTTGGCTTATGTGAGGAAGGTGAAGTAAGAACTGTAACTTACAGGGATGACTGTGGAATCGAAAAGATCCTGTCATCTGAGTGTATGTTGTATGAGGATGCAGTCCCTCCTAGTGATCATATGGGACATCTGGTGGGCCATGCGATATAAAAGAGATGTCATATCGTTTTGGGTTATGATGCGTGAAACCAAGGGTAATCCTCCGGGGCGGTACTTTACCCCCTTTATGGCTTCTAATTGTAAATGTCGTTTTGTAATGCCTGGAATGTAGAATCTTTAAAGTTGTTTAATTTGCCAACGATGTAGGATTTCTGAGTTCATTAAAAATTTATGAAAAACTCTATTCTTAATATATATACTTATGTATATATATGCTGTCCAACATTTTCTCGGTAGGAAATAATGTTTATACTCTCTACAACTACGCTACCAGATAAATAACCATTTCGTAATACCCCGATCATTTGACAGACGGAAGGCAAGTTTATTAGCTTGGCTCAGATTATTACCTTGTCGCACTCTATATAGCCTGCGTGAATTAGTACACTACACTTCGCCGATACCTATCTACACACTGAAGGCCCACTCTGTGACGGTAGTTATCTTAAGGACTTCTGAGAGAAGAAAAGGGTAGAGAGACAAAAAGGGGAAAGAAAAAGTGAACCGACCCTTTTTACGAAGTTTCAAGCGCCTGAAAAAGGGCGTATCATGTGGGCGACTGAAATTAATCGCGTAAGTAGTTTTTGGACACAATCAGTGCGGGTTCAGACAATCATCGACCAGATATTCACATTATGCCAAATTCAGGATAAGACTTATGAAAACCAGATCACCACGCAAATGTAAATAAAATTCAAAACCCCATAATTGATTACGTTTATATTGCAATATCTGCGATTGGTCCACCTGTGAATCTAATATGGCTGAATAGTGTGACATTGAGCATCTTGTTCAGATCTGCCAAGGTAGCAAATGACTTCTCCGAACTTTTGATACCGTGCTTTCAGCTTTCAGGCTATCACTTATCATAAGACGTTTATAACTTCATCATGTGTCTGGTAGTAAATAAGTGTAAAACAAAGAAAATATTGTCGATGAGTAGAGATGCGCTTCGTATCGAACCGCATATTACCTTCGATGTTGTCTTCGCTGTTATCAGTGAACATGACGGAGAGCAAATGGAGAATCACTCTTGCCTATACGTGTCGTTATGGTCTTAATTGAATTGAAGCGAATTGAATATTTGAAAAACAAAAAGATTAGAGTAGATAGATAGATGAATGCAGAAACCATTTAGAGATAGATAAAAAGTTCGAATTTCTAATCTATAATAGTAGAGAAGCTGTTACTTACTTGCACGTTATAATTAAGAAGAAAAAAATATCACATCGATTTGTAAAAACAAGTAATAGGGAATCAATAAACACTGAAGTCAATTATAATGCCATAACGCTATATAAAGACGTTTAAAAAATAGGAATCGCAGAAGAATCAAATACTAAAAAGGTGGGAGAGATACTTTCATAATTTGGTTAACTCCGTAACAAAATATAAAGGGCACACAGTAGAAAATTATACAACTAAGAAGCTTAAAAGTGGCAAAGATGTCAGAAATGACTGTTATTACACCAGATTTGATTACGTTTGAAAGAGAAGTTCTCCACCGACAATTGTCAAGTTTAGTAACTACAATAGGAAAGAGCGAACTAGTACATAAAGAAAAACAGGAAACTTGATGATTGATTAAACGTAAAAAATTTTCATCAGCATATATCGGGTCCGCCATCTAACGTTTTTTTTTTCAACTAGTGCTTATTTCGTGAATGGTAACACTTAGCACATGTCTGATTTGACAGATAATTAGTTTTATCCTTCCGCTGAACGAATATGGTTGTGTATACGCTTGAACAACGCTGGGAAATATTGCGAGATTACTTTGAAAATCATGGTAATGTTGCAGAATGTGTTCGAAAATTGCGTACGGATTTTGGAGAAGAGAAGCACCGTCAGCTCCGTATGTTCGTTATCTTGTGAAAAAAGTGAAAGAAACTGGCATCCTCATCGATAAACCAAAGCGTGAAAAGCCAAAAACAGTGCGTACACCCGAGAATATTGCTGCTGTGACAGAAAGTATGCGTGAAGCGCCATTAACATCTATGGCGATCGTTATCGGGCCATGTTGAACGAATTTTTGTTCACAAAAATTGAAGAGGAGGATATTGGCAATATTTGGTTTCAACAGGACGGCGCTACGTGTCACACAGCCGAAGCTTCACTCGATGTTTTGCGCCCTGTTTTTGAAGACCGCATTATCAGCCGCAGAGCTGATGTCGTTTGGCCATCTCGGAGCTGCGATTTGACACCGTTGGACTATTATTTGTGGGGTGCCGTCAAAGATAAGTGTTACGCCGACAAGCCAGAGACAATTGACGCTTTAAAGGACAATATTCGTGTATCCATTGGTGAAATACCGCTGCACACAATCGATAATGTGCTTAAAAATTGGACCGATCGTGTAGGCTACTGCATGGCCAGCACAGGCAGCCATTTTAATTAAATTATTTTCCATTATTAACCGGAAGGATTGTACTTTCAAATAAAAAAAGAAATTTGAGAAAATATTCAGTAGTTTTTTTTAAAGCATTTTCAAAAAAAAGAGTTATTTGGCGGACCGCGTTTCTCAGACTACGGTTTCCACAAAAGTTCGACAACATTAAACCAAACAACAGCAAACGTGTTTATATTCAAGATAAAGTCTCCAGAGCATTTGGAATAAAATCGAACTTAAAATAAGATAATTTACATAATTGTAGACTGTCATAGTGGTGCGAATTCGGAAATAAAAAGGCACGTTTTTTCGTTGAAACAACATAAATTGTATTAGTCTCTTCACGTAAATGTAGAAAAAACGTAAACAATCGAAATCAATAGATTTGAATATTTGGTTTTGTCTTGTATACTACACGTTTAGAGAAAATAAAGATCGTTCATTGTATGACATAAAAAAACGAATTACATTTGCATATCGCATTATTCTCGTCGCATAATGGCTTTAATATATTGTTACGAAAATGGAAATGGTGTTATTAAAATAATAAGCAAAAGCTCCAAAAACAACACAATGGACTTGATGACACATAAAATGATAAACAAAAGCTCCAAAAACAAAACAATGCAGTTGTTCACGTGATCAACGAATTAGTAAACATATAGCAACAAAAACAACAGGCTTGTTTACAAGATCGGTGAATAAACAAAAATATAGCAACAACGTCCGTGTATAAAAAAATATAGCGGAAAGACAAATAAACAAAACAACAACAATTCTGCCTGGACGAAAGTAAACAAGATACACGAACAACAATGATGACGAGATGTTTACATTTTTGGATTGTTCCCGAAGGCCGTCATCATCCTTCAAGGGCATTCATCACACTGTTGATCCAGTGATATAAAAGGCAAGATAAAGCGAGCAACGGGGATTCAGTTAGAATTCAGTCAGTCGTGTATGAAGACACGTGATTCTCGGAGTTCGAGTTAAGTTAGTCGTGTGACGACGTCGCGTTGAATTGAGTGAGAATTCAACCAGTGGTGTGTGAAGATACGAGATCGAGTTATAATTCAGTCAGACTGGTGTGCAGACAAGTTGCGTGAAGAAAACAGTTGTTAGTGTCGTGCTTACAAAAAGGTTGTGAGCAAAGAAGAATAACTAACAATTGTTGTTGCTTACAAAAAAAAGGTTGTAAGCAGAGAAATATCACGAACAAGCACATATTGTGAAAGTTATCATTGTATACGTGGAATAAGTTCGAACAGAGGCACAAAAGTTGTGCAGATAATAAAGAATTGACTTAAAATTAAACACATATTTATTTTTATTTTATTTGCAATCTAAGAACTCATATTTTTAACGTTTTTAAAAGGTAAAAACGTAACAATATATTTAGAAATCGATTGAATAATGTTGCTCGCAGTATAACATACTCATCATGAGCAAACAGCTGTTCTATATTTTGCTTACAATAAAATAAAATATTTAGCATTTTGAAAAATAAAATACAGTAAGACCCCGCTTAACGCTGTTTCAGTATTACGCGGTGGTATTGGGATTCCTCTCAATCGCACACTGTATTGATACTTGTTGTATATGTGAGCAAATGAAACGGCGATGCAACCAACCAAAAGCGGTGCACTATATAGCGACTGTGTATACTATGTAGTTAGCGTTTCTGAAGATGCTCTATGAGCAATTCTCAATGGATTTTCTAAAAAAAAGTTTAGCCGTTATAACGGAAATTATGGATCAATTTGTACGAAATGATTTGATAGAAAATTTTGATAGAAGTTCAAAGGCAAGACGAAATGTCATTGATGCGGTATCTTGTTATCGACAACTGCTTGCTGAACGACACAGGAAAAGACAGACGACGTTAGATGACTTCGTCGCAAAAAACCAAAGAATATCAAATGAAGAAGTACCTTCCTCGTCATAAACATGAGATCCTTATTCGAACTTCTTGTTATCTTCATGAATGTTTTATGAATAAAAATCGATATTAGTAACAAATAAAGTCTATACTCAATGTACTAAATAGTATTTAACAACAAATGTTACAAAATATATGTAAAAAAAAAAGAACTGATAACTCTTACTCTCTGTACTTTTTTACTGATCCCCATACATATGTATTTACATTTTCATCAACTATTGCGCATATTTTAGTAGAAATGTTTACTAATATATATAGTTTAAATGGGTGATGTCATATTTGCCATTAATTACCGGGTAATTCCCAACAATATCTATCAGGTCAACAAAATTAATAAAATGATTAAAATTGTATAGCCAGCCCGTAATTAAATCTGACCTATAATTATATCTTGGACCTGATTTACAAATATAAGTTGAAGTTGTACAAATTATAAATTATTGCCTCAGTTAAACGCATAATGCTGTTCTGTTAACATTAAAATACGTTCTGTTAATGCCGAAATTCATTTTCTCTTTTTTTTTTTGGTATGCGTTCGAATATATAATGTCAACAATAAGACAATCACAAAACACCCAGGCTCTCTGGTGTGAATCGAACCCACGGCATCGGCACTTCAACTTTAGCACACTACCAACTAGGCCATCGAAACTTTGCTAAGATTGATAGAGTGCTAAATAAAGTGAGCGCAAATGTGAGAGCCAACACTCAGTTGACATCAAGCATCCTTAACTGCTATTGGCCTATCATTACAAAACTTCATGACGTGATTCATCTATTCAACGCTCCCTTTGGACCCGCTACCTTCCGTCCTGTGGATCTGTAATTGAGACAGATGGCTCAATTTCTCTAGCTACCAACAGTCGGACATCAACTGCCATATTAAATCGTGTTTCTTTTGTTATAACAGTTGAATAACGCATTGCAAATCCCTTGAGATACGTTAAGTACTAGAAATTGAGTGAAACAAAGAAAGATTCAGAAATGTGAACCAACTGCGGATTTCCAACATGCTTAAATCCGTAAATTAGAATTATGCGAAAAAAGCAAATTACAAAAAAAAAAAAAAAAAAAAAAAAAAAAAGGTAAATAAATACGCCACACAGAAAAGTGTCAAGAGTTACACAAATAATAACATATACTTCATGATAAGGAAAAATCAATAATTTTAATAATAATAATTTTATCGGATATTTTTTAGATAGTATTAAAATAATAGATAAATCAGTTGAATATGTCAAATGTTTTAGTCACATGCTTATGGCTAACCAAATATTCAAATTTTGTACAGTAACGAAATTAAAAAGCAAACTGACTACTGTAGAATATCAATAAAAATTATTCTTGATAATTGGCATGTGAAACTTTTCATGGCAATTTTATTTACCTCAGAGTTTTTGCCAGTCGCCAAAGAAATATTTATTCATATTTAATTATGTTCAAGATGTCTGACCTGGGGTTTGAACCGTGGCCTTACGATCTTATAAGCCAAAACACTACCTACTAGACTACGGCGACTTCCAATATATAAAATTAACACACACACAACATGGGTGGTGTGAGAAGCTAGGTAGTAATCCTGACTAAAGGGTTGTAATGGCCAAATTATGTATAATTGGCATGTAATGGGGAACATTTTGTATGCAATTATGAATAATTCATTAGAAATAGGCAGATCCCAGAGAATTAGAAGGAATCTATGGTTATTCCAATTGAAAAAGTGGCAAAGACGAAAAAATGTGAAGGATTCGAAACTATCAACAGAAAAATGTTAATTCAAAACTTATATATGTATGACATCCAAGCCAAAGATCTCAAATGGTTCAAATCAAATATGAAAAGCAGAAGGCAAATTACGAAAGTAAATGGAATGAAATCTGATCTAATTATTAATGATTTTGGTGTAAATTGTTTACAAAATACTAGTTCTATACTATAATGATAAGATCATAGGTCTTGTTGTACAGAACATCAAATAAATAAATGAAATAAAAAAATGAAAAAGTTGTATTGTATTACACGATATGTATTGATATCAGACGAAAGAAAGTGAAGAGTGCAACTATAAAAAAAAAGAAGAAATAAATATGAATAGCGAAACAACATTCAGAATTAACGATGATGTTATAGAAAAAGTTGCAAATATATAGATCAGGAAAGGAAAATCAAAGATCATATAGAAGACATGTGCAAAAAAATGGTAAAAAATTGTTTTTTTCAGAAGAATTTAGAATAAAGTCTATAATAACGGCTATAAATATATATAATACGATAGTAGAGCCTCACTTCGCATTCGCTTCAACAATAATATATACATGCTGCAATGAATCACAGTTCGGGAGACTACAAAAATTACAGAATAAGGTATTTTAAAATGCAATAGATATACATCAATATGGGTTATGATCAATACATACATACATAATTGGTCATTACAACCCTTCAGTCAGGATTATTGACCTAGTTTCTCACACCACTTATGTTGTGTGTGTTAATTTTTATACATAAGTGGCGGGACCTACAGTTTAAAGTCGACTCCGAACGACAGATTTTTTTTTTGAGAAACTTTTCATGGCAATTTTATTTATTCTCAGAGTTTTTGCCAAAAATCTGCTGAGAGGAAATCGCCGAAGAAATACCTTTTGTATTTTGTTTTGATGTCTGGCCTGGGGCTCGAACCCTGGCTTTACGTCTAATAAGCCAACACACTACCTACTAGACTACGGCGACTACAATACATATGATCAATACACTTAAATGCCTGAATACTGACTGAACAACGACTTGAATTTAATACTCTGAGTTTTATACATAAAATCAAAAATGGCAATGCTCCTGAATATCTCTGCAATCAAATCAAATACGTAGGTCAAGTACAGCCATATCAACTGATAAATACAGAAAACTTCACACTAAGAAAATCAAATACAACGGCAATACAAACATTTTTATTCTATAAGGGACTTCAAGTATTCAACACTCTTACGGACAGTATTAAAAAGGAGCAAAATTTTAATGTATTTCAAAGAAAATGTGTAAAGTTTTTAAGGAATAATGTACGCATTTTATAGAAAAGAAAAGAAAAGGAAATTTTGTAATTTAAAAAATGTAAATAGGAATTTTAAAAGTATTATAAATACTAATAAAAAATACACTAAAACCAGCCGCTTGAAATGAAATCCTAATATATGTATATTATAAATCTTTCTGTAAGTCTGTTGGCTTGTTTGTTAGCCAATCACGCCTGAACGCCTGGACCGATTTTCTTGAAATTTGGGATATAGATCGAGCTTTTGTCGGTGCAGGTTATAAGCTATAAATCTTTTCAAAATTTTGACCAAAAGGGGAGAAAAAATGGGACAAAGGGAGAAAAAATGGGCAAAAATTAGTACTTTTATGCATAAATGCTGTATTTTATCTGTTTTATAGGTATTTTTTTACGATTTAGCTTGGTTAAGTTTCCAAAATAGCTATTGGAGGTGCTCCGTTTATAAAGTTGGACCAAAAGGGGTCCAAAAAGGGGGAAAGGGGCGAAAAACGGACAAATTGAGTGCTTTTATAATTAGGACTTAGAGTATTCAAAAAACTGGGTTGTTTGTTAAACCGGTTTCCGAATAATTTGAAAAATTGCATTTTTTTAAGAAACCGGTTTCGAAACCGGTTTTGAATTTATTGTTATTGGTTTTTTATTTATTGTTATTTTTAATGCAAAAATGACCCAATAATAATTTTTTTTAATTTTTTAAACTTATCCAAACTACATAACCCGCGCAATGTCGGGTACAATCTGCTAGTAATATATAAATAATGAAAAATCAATAAATTGAATTTCTATGACTCTTTCAGTAACTGTTCATTCGAAAACACAAGCTGCCACCCAAATTATCAAAACAACTTAAAATCAAAAACTTTTACTATGCAGCAAACACAGAAGAAGATTGATTATTCATTATCTAAACAATAATAACCACTGCAAATTAATCAAACAAATACACTCATAATACCATTGCAGCACCTTAATTAAACTATGGAAATATCTCAAACACAAACTACACAATTACAGTGATAACGATAATCCAATTTGCGATAACATTGCTTTAATGGTGCATTTACTAAAAATCGAAATAAAAATTTAGACAAGGATGTAAAAGAAGGATTGAAATTAAGTTGTCCCCTAAGAATAGTCTTAAACAAAAATTTCACTTAGGAGACTTAGGAACGTAGCATCAATCAACAAAAAGTTCCATTCAATACATTGCCGTAGAGGAAATTTTTTTGTAGATAGCGACATTAGTTTGATCACCTGCTTAGCTGGAAAAAGATGATTATTGAAGCTGAAACTAAGCAAAGAAAATTATAAGAAGAAGACGGAGAAATGCTTTTTGACGGTCCTATTTCCTTAAATATGTACTCTATTCGTACGTTTATACTATTTATCACAACTATTCGAAGATAAATCGAATATATTATAATCACTATTGATATAAAAAGAAAATCATTTATAAACAAACAACATATAAAAGCAGGACTGGACTTTCTGCAAAATATGTGTGTAAATGTAATAACATTTTAAAGTAACATTTTAAAAAATTTTTAATTTCGAAAAATTCAATAATTTAAATTAATTTTAAAAATTTGCTAATTTTGTTAATTTTAATTTCAAATATAACACAATCAATATTTTAAAATTATCGTAACCCCTTAAAATATAAAAAAAATACAGATACTTACGAAAGTAATTAAGCGTTTCACGAGTTTGTTCCTTCGTCAGACCTAATCCATCAGATGGAATTTCTAAGGCAGGTGCCGGTACATACCAATCCTGGTTTGAATAGCCGGAAAAATCTGTCAAAAAATCTGATCGAACCTTATACTTTGGAATCTGTTCTTCCAGCAATGAAAATATTTCTACTTCTGGCAAATTTTCAGTACTGCATAAATCTATAATAAAGTAAATTAATGTTATTACCTTAAGTCAAATTCTCAAGATTTGCATGCTTATTTAATTATTTATACCAAAACAAAAAAGCAATAATAATAATAAGTGATCCATGCACGAAATTTTTAAATTTTAGTTTCACAGTGCATAATAATAAAAGAGAGAGAGAGAGTAAAATAAATAGTGTTGAAGTAGTTAAATATCAATTCATTCTAATCGAGTTCTACTTTTTTTCGCAATATTTCAAAAAATTAATGTGTGGTGTATAAACAGAAATCGTAATGAAAACTTGTTGGAATTACACATGTGCTTAGTATATGGTAATAGGCAACATACAGATTCTGATACACACTATAATTTCAAATGCCTAAGCAATATAAACAATTGACACCATCAAATTTATAGGTCAATTATGGATGGCAACCGAACTTTATTCGCGTTGTCCTTTTTCAAGTTGTAGTTGCCAAAAAATAATTCTTTTTGCAAGTGAATTTTAAAATGTTGGTTGTCAGTTGCCATCTGCATTTCCAATTTATATCATTTTTGGCAACTTACATCTCAACTGGTTGCAATGAATCACTCTCATGATCCCAGATAATTTGGGAGAAGCTATCGCCCAGGACTCTTTCATTTGCTCTATAATTAACCAACATCGACGTGATTAAATCGGCACTTCTTACGTCTTACAAGAAGATTACGTATCCAAGACGCAGGGTTTGCAATGACCTGTAAGGAGTATCATTCAAGAGACCTCTACATGCTCGTAACCGAGGGACGTCGGGAATTATTGCTGGAGGCCCAACTCAGCGTCATTTCCAAGGATCAAATCCCCCGTAGACTTAGGTCCTGCGCAATGCTCGTTAGATATCATGGACCTCATTAGCGAGACGATTGGAGTGCGGCCAAGGTTGAGGAACCCTATAATGGGTTCAGGGCGACGATCATTATCCTCAACGAAGGATCCCTTCCCCTTCTCAAATCCTGGAAGGGTTGTATATTCTGCAGATTTTCAAAGTATTCCTTTAAGTATATAAAGCCGACAGGGAAGCCAAAGATAAGCCCACCCCAAAAGTGGCAGTTGCAGAGGTTCCGTCTGTGAAAGATACTCCAGTGAGGCACCTATGACGGTTGACTCGGCATCGAAGTACTCTTAAGCCTCCGCAAGGAGTTTGCGACCACGTGTCCAGAACACCTGGATGAAAATCTTCTGTCCGACGAAGGAAAAGACATAACCAAAAAAGATGAAAAGGATGAATCCAAAGTAAACTTCATCGCTCCACTGAATTTATACTCCGACTTTATAATGAGGGAAATATACCATTCTGGTCCAAGAACCATGGATCAACAATGATAAGATTTGCGAACTCAATATAAAGGGGTAAAAAGTGATCGTTCCTCTTGGCGCGGGTAAGAATAGAACTTGTATTGTAATCAGAAATAGTATTACTTATTTTCTTCTTACCGACTTTAGCAATGCTGATATGGTGGCGGTAGACTCATGGATCTTCTCCTGCTACATGCCGTACGAGAACTCCTCTCCACCTAATAGCTGTCTGAGGCGGTCAATGGTGGAGACCGATGCCAACGCTTATCATCATATGTGCGGAAGCACGGATACTAATGAAAGAGTTGAGCGAATCTTTGAAATTCTTATGGAATTTAAATTGTCTATTATAGGGACGAACCCACGTTTTTTAATTGAGTGAGCAGGAAGGTCATAGACATTACTCTAGTAAGTAACTCTCATGAGGAATATTACAGGGACTGAAGGGTTTCTAATTACCGCTTCCTATATCGGGGGATAACAAGGCGATCTTATAGGAATAGGTAGTATCAAAGAATATGGATATAAAGAATGCGCATCATGTAGAAGTAAAATTTCTTATGGCGGGATGTACCAGTAAGACCCGTTCTCACCAAAATCTCTTTTAAAAATCATTTCTTGATGAGGGAGGGAAGACAGAAGAAAAATAAACACAAACAAAGAGCGTAACAATGTGTTGCTCTCATCGTACGTATGTATATGCGTATGTACGATTATGTATGTATGATCGTTGTTATTGTTTGACCAAAGACTATAAATATGTAAAGATGTTGCACACAGTGTATTTAAAATTGACAAAATTTTGTGCTTCTTTCCTATGAGGGGGTAGGTAACAGGGAAAGCTGAATCGTCGTTCTCACTCTCATGTTAACTGAGAGAAAGAAAACAAAAAAGACTCAGTACACTTATTGTACTCAGAGAACTTATTATACTTAGAGAACGTATTGTTCTTTTCTCTAAGCAATTTATTCTCATATGCGTGTATACGTGTGTGCATGTATGTATACATACATTGCCAAATAAAATAATAAACAAACTGAAAGATTTTTTGTTTTCACAAAATGTATGTGCAAATAGCCTGTGGAAAACAAATATTACCGTTTGTTTTATTGTAGGGTAAGAATATGTGTTTTATTGTTGTAGAAATGAAATTATATCGATTCGCACCGAATTATATATTACTATTCAATTATGTATGTATGTATTTACCATATGTGTCTATTTTTGTATAGAATGAAGTTGTAATAAAACGAATGCTTTTTTGTTTAGTATTTATTAAATTTATTTATCATTTTAATGGTTCAAAATTTTAACTTTTTCCATACTGGATAATTTGAATTTGTATGTTTCCCATGTGGAATGCTTCCGTAGTAAAACAACAATTAGTAAATTAAGCATCTCCATTCTGTGTTTATAACATTCGTTATTTTCATCAAACCAAGGAATAAATTGTATTTTTTGTGCATTTTTTGTATTTTTTGGCCACCTACAAATATTTTTTTGTTTTTTATAGATTTATTTTCTAACAAAATTTTTTTGGAAACTTATATGAATTTGCAAACTTCAAAAATTAAATCAGATGGAGCGCACAAACTTCCAAAGTCGGAATCTTTTATATAATTTTTTGCATGAACAAACATTTCTGAAGGATATGACAAAATTTGCGCTGGTTTGATTATATCCACACGACATTTAACGCAAGATATTCGTTGAGCTATGTAACCAACAAAATATCGACTTGATGTTAATTCAATTGGCACATTGTTGGACGTAAAACAATCGGTGCCTTCATTAAAATATTCTTTATTTTCATCGTATATATCTGCGACATCTATATCAGGGGTATGTGTACTTTCTGATATATTTCCAGTCCTATCAATATCTTCTAAAAATATGATTTATGATTTTAATTATATATTATATTTATTAAAGGTTTTGTTTGAGCATGCACTACAATTTTTAAATTCACACTTTTTATAAAACAATTTTTCAGTTTCAAATGTCCACACAAAATGTGGATTTTTTATTTCGGTGCGAATCGATATAATTTCATTTCTACAACAATAAAACACATATTCTTACCCTACAATAAAACAAACGGTAATATTTCTTTTCCACAGGCTATTTGCACATACATTTTGTGAAAACAAGACATCTTTCAGTTTGTTTATTATTTTATTTGGCAATGTACAAGCACACACGTATACACGCATATGAGAATAAATTAGAGAAGAGAACAATACGTTCTCTGAGTATAATAAATTCTCTGAGTACAATAAGTGGCAGTAGCCGTACTGCCATCGACAAATTTGGCACTGGCAGTGCAACATCTTCATATATTTATAGTCTTTGATCTCATCGCGATGAGAGCAAAAAATGAGAGCAACGCATTGTTACGCTCTTCGTTTCTGTTTACTTCCCTCCTATCTTTTTCCCCCCGCGTCATGAAATATTTTTGAAAAATATTCCAAAATATGTTAAGATGCACATTCTTTATACTTTATTTTCTTTGGTAGTATACTCACTGAGACGTAGACGTAGATTAGGATTAGGCCATTGGCTCATTTTAACGTTTTAAATAATTATACCTGCCTCAAGTACTCGCACGTATATGCTAAGTGGAGAAGGCGAAGGTAATTTTCGTCCTAAAGGCTAAGACCATCGATATCCACTGCGGATGACCTATTGGTCTAACCTAATTTGTCCTTTAAACGCAAAATAATTGTATTAAGCTAACTGGTGGGAGCACACTATACTCTGTGGTAACTTTCAATGACGTGAAGGACTCTTAATAAGAGCAATGTTAGTGAGCCTGTTACGAAGTTCGTTACTGACCTCCTACTAAGGCTGAATTAGTGTTAGTAACACTCAATGTCGTCAAATCCGAGCCATTATAGAATGCCAATTCTGGTCTGAAGATCAAAAGGCTTCCAATGGGACCCTTGATGTTTACACTGGAGGATGAATGATGAGAGACAGGGTGAGCTGCGGTATATATATTAAGGGTTCTGATATTAAACATTCCTATAAGCTGCCTGACCACTACAGTGCTTTCCAAGCAGAGGTCATATCAGTTTTAAAAGCGGCGCAATGCTTGTTGAGTGACGGGATTTTCCCTGAAAGTCTCTTGATTTACTAGGACAGATAGGCTGCCACTAAGTCCCTGACGAAGGTAGTTTCAACGACCGTCCTAGTCCGCGAATGCCGATGAGGAATTTCATTCAAATCTAACTTTTTCGAGGGTTCCGAGACATAGGGATATCGTTGAAAATTCCATTGCTGATGAGGAGATCAGTGCCGGTAGGGATCTCGCATTCTTCGACATGTTACAGGGCATGCTGCATAAATGGGCAAAATGAGGACTCACCTCTGTCCTTAAATCGCATCGCCAATGAATGAATCGCACAATGGCGATTCATACGGGCCGCTGTGTGTCAGTGTCCTATTCTTGCCTTAAAGAGACGGAGTGTTTTGACCTCTCATTATCTGACATCATTGGCCGAGCTTTATAGATTGCTGTAAAAGCAAGATTTATTTTGGACTCGGAATGGTTTCCTTAGAGGAATGTTTGATCTCCGGGTGTGATTACAATGTGATTGTGGTATTATAATAGGCCTAAATGCTGACCTAAAGGGGAAATCCTCCTTTAAGGGGGTCCGACACCTTACCTAACCTTGTTTCAACCATTTACACAATTTTATCTGAAACTTCAAGTGTAATTGTCAGAATAAAACTTATAAATAATTAAATAAGACTTATAAATGGTGCTCATAAATAACAAATTCAAAAAAGCCATATATGTATGTATGGATGTGTTAAATTATACATTCAATTATTATTTGTTTGTTCAGCATGACGCCTAAACTTTTTTCAGACAATGTAATTACCTGTAAGACAAGCAACGTCAACAGTTTGAACAGGTGGCTTTATATTTAGTGGTGGTTGAATTAAGCGCTTGGCCGATAACTTCGGTAGATGTTTGTTTAGGGTCGCCTGAGCAGAAGGACTTAATGGGGCGGATGCCCCCAGAGCTGTCGAAAGCATGTATAATGTTGAATCCTGCAAAAATAACATCAGTTTTTATTAATATAAGCATTACATTTTTAATATTTTTAATTAGTTACTATTATTCTACCACATACTTAAATCGAAATCATTGAGCTCCTATCTATCTGGAAGTGATATTTAAGCGACCTAATTAATTGACTTTACTTGCGGAACAATGTATCCAGAATATATTGCTGACACATTGTTAATAAGCAATAAAAAAAATTAATAGTTTATGTTCTGAATTTCTACATTTATTTTTATATACAATGTTTCTGTATAATAAGCATTGTCTTAGAAAATTTCTCGTGTGTTTGAAAATCACTTTTCATTCTTATTGATCAATTGTTGTTTATCATCTTTAACATAACTACATACTCTAAGCTATTCACTAGGTTGAGTAGAACTCAAAAATATTTTTTCTATTTTTCTCGAACCCTCTAAACTTGTTTTATTTGTCCCAATTTATCAAACGAAGTGTCAAGCTCTTGACAAGAGAATGCACTTTAAAAATATCTCCATTTATTTCATATTTTCCAATTAGGAATGGCCAAACTTGGAAAAATAAGAAAAAAATAATATTTTCCAAGTTTACCCCCATCAAATCTCATAACATATAAGTTTGAACAAAATGTTTATGTATACCGTTTGAAAGGCTAATCTCTCCCCTTTCTAAGAAACTTTGGATTTATAAAATAGGATGAAACATATTTGGGTAATCAATAATTTTGTGTGAAAAGATAAAAAAACGCTTTTTGTTAAATAAAGCAAGTTTGGAGGGTTCGAAAAATAAAAAAAAAAGTATTTTTGAGTTCTACTCAACTAACTGAACAACTTAGACTAGAGGTATTTAATTTTTTTATATTTTGTCGCATAGTGTAATTTTAATAACATAATAATAATAATCCAAAGATATTATGGATAGTTTATGATAATATCGGGTCCGCCATCTAACGTTTTTTTTTTCATCTAGTGCTTATTTCGTGAATGGTAACACTTGGCTCATGTCTGATTTGACAGATAATTAGTTTTATCCTTCCGCTGAACGAATATTGACCATTGGGCCTGCGATCGACTTACAGAAGATGCCGAATTTGGCAAAAAAAATCATCTTTTCAGATGAAGCTCATTTTAATCTTGGCGGACATGAAAACAAGCAAAATTGTCGCTTTTGGGGCACAGAAAACCCGCACGCATACATTGAAAAGCCGACGCACCCAAACGAGTCACTGTTTGGTGCGGATTTTGGTCCAGAGGCATAATTGGGCCATTTTTCTTCGAAAATGAGCAAGGAGTGGCCGTTACAGTCAATGGCGATCATTATCGGGCCATGTTGAACGAATTTTTGTTCACAAAAATTGAAGAGGAGGATATTGGCAACATTTGGTTTCAAAAGGACGGCGCTACGTGCCACACAGCCTAAGCTACACTCGATGTTTTGCGCCCTGTTTTTGAAGATCTCATTATCAGCCGCAGAGCTGATGTCGTTTGGCCACCTCGGAGCTGCGATTTGACACCGTTGGACTATTATTTGTGGGGTTCCGTCAAAGATAAGTGTTACGCTGACAAGCCAGAGACAATTGACGCTTTAAAGGACAATATTCGTGAAGCCATTGTTAAAATACAGCTGCACACAATCGATAATGTGCTTAAAAATTGGACCGATCGTGTAGGCGATGGCCAGCCGAGGCAGCCAAATGAATGAAATTATTTTCCATTATTAACCGGAAGGATTGTACTTTCAAATAAAAAAAGAAATTTGAGAAAATATTCAGTAGTTTTTTTTAAAGCATTTTCAAAAAAAAAAAGTTATTTGGCGGACCCTTGTTCAAATGTTCGATTGTGGACTGTATGAGGGGTGAACCAACACGAAAAAATGAGTCGTCAGTTCCTCCGATTGTGATTACAGGTCACTACAAAAAAGGCAAATATTATATGTAGGACTTCAAGCACAAACAAATCAAACACATATCACTTTCCTTTTTTATGTAAATTTTTTGTTGTACACCGTATTTCTTTTATTTCTTGGTTTTTCCACAATAATTTTAAAATACACTAAATTATTTTAGTATTTTTTATTAATTTCACAAAATTTCAATTCAAAATTAATTATTAATATTTCTGGAGCTCCAAAATCTAGTCAAACTAAAGATAGCAATTTAATAGTAAACATTAAATCTATTTAACCAGGAAACATGTGAAACTTCATTAGCAATTATATTAGTTATACTGAAATTTAAGGCTCTATAAAAATTTACAATTATTTTTTATTTCTTTTCTGATATCATAATTTTCAAGTCCAATTTTGAAAATAGTTTGTTTAATTACATTACTACATATATTTTAAATATATGTATATTTTATATATTTTGGTTTAGTTTTAGCAATTTTACCTTTCCTAAAAGTTTGGTAACATATGAGGTAAATGCATTTTAATAATCAAGATTTCTTGGATTGCACATTCAAGACCAAAAATAAATGAATAAAAGTTGCATACGAAGCTGTTTTTTTTTTTTTTCTTTCTGCATTTAGAATCTTAACAAAAGACTAGCGCGAGTTAAGATCAAAGGAAGGGTGGGTGAAAATGCGCTTTATTTTTCAATACCATCGTGGAGAGAAGTAACCTCATTTGAATAGTTTGGTTGACCTTGCTTTTTTTCCGTTTAGTTAATACTTAAGTAGAGTTATCTTATTTACATCTTTTTAGCAATTAAGATTAACACCCGGTCCATTATATTATAGTTTCCATAAAGTCTATAATAATGTTTTATGTATGATGGAAAATATTATTGGTAAATGAGGTGGATGCGAACAAGAAGACCCCCACCGACTGCTTACTAGCGTTTTCAATGGCTCCCGTTCGTTCTCTCCTTCTCACCAGAGCACCTAAATACCAATAAATCATTAGCTTCTCCGTGTAGGCTGCGACAGTACCTTAGGTTGTTCATTATATAAATGAATCTCTTGACTAAAACCCAAGAAATTCAGGTTTAAAGCATGGGAGAAGGTAAAAAATATTCTCTTCATGGTCTTCAAAAATTAAGAAGCTTCAATCTTTTTCAAATCCAATTTCCATAGAAAGGCACCTGAGCCCTTGCCCCTAGAAAGACTAGTATGAATAATGAACCAAGCAACTGTTCCGGTGTGTTTTTCCATCAGAATCTGAACTTGTTGGCATTCTACATTTATACTGATAACACTTTCGTTTCCAACATTGGAGATTAACTCTTCACCAAACTCTTCAGCTTCAGATGTTTACTATGCATTCTTCCCGTTTCTTAGTTTAGAATTTCTGTTTCTATATTGGAGCACCTTTCAATTATGTTCGAAAGGTTTTCAATAACTCACTTCTTTTTGCATTTTCTATATGGATTGAGAGTGAAAATTATATAAAATAAACAATTTTTCGTATCACGCTATACCGCTACAAACTTGTAGTACTGTAGTACTTGCTACACTTATTGAGCAATTTCTAGCATACGCCTAATAGATAATTATTAATCATAATCATATAACAGTATTCGAAAAAAATTAAAAATGTTATTTCAACGCTGAGCCCCACTCGTCATAGAAGAAATTTACCCAATTTAATAACAGAATACATATACTTAATAAGTTTAAATTAATGGGCATAAAGTAGGAGGGAGGTGACAACAACTATCTACAAAAACATTTATGTGGTATAGAAAAATAATCAAATTCTAAGAAGTTTCATCATGTCACACCCAATATTGTTTTTTTTTTTGTCTTTGAAACGAAAATTAAATGACTTCCTTGGGTAATCTACAATCAATTTATATCGAGACTTTCAGCAGGGACTTTCAAACAATTGATTTGAATCTTGTTTTAACAAAATAGATTTTCTGTTCGTCCTACTGAGAGAACTATTCGCAATGTGGTGCATAATTCGAGTCCACTGGTTCAGCAAACGTTCAGTCAACACTCGTCCGTTGACGAAAACATTGCGTTGTCTGTAACATCCTTTCGCAGATCACAACTTGGTGTATTTTCTGTCATGACTTGAATTTTGCGTTTTGACTAGTTTTCCTAATTTTCATAGAAAAATCATTTTCTGTGATGACGCAACCAATCCACATGAATTCCAAGAGAGTCCAATTCATCCCTGCTTGGTTTGGTTTTTAGGTTAATGTGTGTTAATCGATCCACATGATAGATTATTACGAACTCCTTTTCAACTGGACAGTTCTATGTGCTATTAAGCTCATATCACATTGAATATTCTTTATGAGCACTTCGAAAGCATGGTTACTTCGTATGGACAACTGAGAAGGTTTGATTTGACATATTACGTTTCTTAAATCGCTGGTAAATGCGAAGAATTCACAAACCACAGCGGTCCCTAAAGCCAACATAATGAGTCTCATTTATGCGCCAGAATCATGGAAGAATGACGTACATTTGGACGATGTTATATCCTGCACGTACATAATGCCATCAATAACTCTTCCAAACGAATAAAAAATATCGATGATATCGCACCCACACACACTTTGTTTTATTTAAATTCAAAGATAAGAAGCTCTAAATGAAAGACCCGATAATTTTTAGAAATATTTTATTATAAAACGTCCTTATTATTTCAAGCATCGTTCTGGGATGATTTTTTCTTAAACATAAATAGAACATCCACAAGTGCAGTTATTGTGGTATAGTTTAAGTCAGACAATTTAGTATAGTGTGCCACATTTTCTAAAAAAGAGAGCGCCGAAATAAAATGGTATGGGGAAGTTGGTAGCGGGGGATATAAGGGAGGAAATTCCGGCTGTTCGAGAATGTTAAATCAGCATTTTTTGACATCAAAAAAATTTACATTTGGTGCATCATACGCAAGGAAAAAATGCAAGAAGCGATAAGGTTGTTGAAGAATTTTAAAAAATTAAACTTGTTAACCTTCAATATTAAGTGTACACGTGAAAAATAAATTGGTCAGACATATATTGGAAGACTCACGATATTGGGAAGTACCACAAGCAGATGTGTTTTCAAATTTCCGCTATAAACAAAAATCTCAACAAGTTTTAAGTTTTGTAAGAATGCTGGAAGAAGAGTAGGCAGGTAGGTAAATTTGAAGGCATGCACCGTCATTAAGACATGTAGAAATTTCACCCGGAAGACGTTTGAGCCATTGTGTTCGTTCTAAAGGTACAGAAGAAGATGGAAAGGTCAGGAGGGAAAGAGAAAAGTAAAAGAGTATACTAAGCGAGTATTTTCCACACACACATCTGGAACGTAGGTAAAACCGGTATATTAGTGGTGCATTTACCGTCATTACCCACATGAGCTCAGGAGACGAGTTTATTATATTCCTCCGTAAACGTCCCAACCTCTTTTTAAACAGCACAGCGCCTTTTTCGAAAGTGAGAGAGCGGTAGGCAGCTGCTCACAAAACTCCATAGCAACTCCTAGAGAATAATTTCTTATAAATTCTGATAAACACTTAGCAGTCCTCTGTTAATCCTAATATTGTCTTGATGATGATATTATTTGGTCGGAATAAGACTTTCATTTTTACTAGACATTTTTTTTATTAGCACGCATTTGAACCACTCAAATTCGTTTCCAGCTAAAGAAGTGAAACAATTTATTATGAATAGATCTGAATGAACAAAAAAGTTTTCAGGTAATATCTACTTTACGAAGAGAAATTATCATCCTTAAAAATAATCAATGAATGCTTCTATATTTGCTCATAAAATATTAGCAGCTGTCTGACTCGGAAATTGTACATAAAAGCTGAGTCAGGAAAAATTTAAAAGAAAGTATATTATTTGGATTTCAACGTGACACCGGTCAAAACTAACGTTGAAGACGTTTTCCGAGAAATAGTGAAAAACGTTTTCATCTTTTTATTCCTAGTATTGACCCGGCATAATTAACTTTTTTTATATATAATATATAAGATCTTTTTCACTTATTGTTAGTTCAATTTAAATTTATTTTGGACGTCTGCGCACTTTCCTTTCGCATAAGACTACCTTTTCGGAAAACTCCAGTATACTGGATATTGATTCGAACTTAATAATTTAAACCGAAATTGGAATTTTGACTATATGACAATTGCGCTAAATTTAATTATGATTGTCTATAATACTCGATACAAAGTGCCGACAATCCAGTAATTAATTACTTAGGTAGGCAATCGGAGTAAATTAAATTAGTTGAAATTTTTCTCCGAAAGTTTTCATTGCACTTTTTTACTGAACTTGCGTAAAATCGACTTGATAATTTATAAGAAAATATTTATAAATATACGTAAATTACTCAGTGTCAGGTACTATGCAAAAGTTTTTGTAAAATTCATTGCCTTATTAAAAAAAATTTTGACTTTTTTAAATATAACAAAAATATATACTGAATAATAAAATTAGTTTTCAGGAAAATATGCGCCATAATAACAATATATGTATTAGTGTTTGATAAATGCTTAGAGGAGACGACACAGAATTTTACTTTTAAAAAGACAATTAGTGGACAATATAAAGTTAATAAATGATGTAATGATGAATTTAGTGATAAAAAGGGATAAAATCACGAAATTTTTATTTATTTAATTATTATTAGTATTTATAATACTTTAAAAATTCCTATTTACATTGATATAATATCTTAAATTTCTACTTTTTCTTTTCTTTATAAAGTGTTTACATTATTAGCATTATCCTTTACAAAATTTACACATTGTCTCCTAGATACATTATAATTTTTCTCCTTTTTAATATCGCCCGTAAAAGTGTTGAATACTTGAAGTCCATTATAGAATAAAGATTTTTCTATTGCTGTTGATATGGCTGTATTTCACCTACCTATTCGATTTGATTGGAAGTGAGAAAGTGTGTAAATTTTGTAGAGAATAATAGCAATAACGTAAACATTTTATAAAAAAATATTTGAATTACATAAATATGAATAAGAATTTTAAAGTATTATAAATAAGTCGCCTTGTCGCGGTGCGAAGGCTTAGTGACAATAAACCGACTTGGCTGTGTAGACGGGTGTGCCTAGGGGAAGAAACTTATTCATGTCCGGTGGGTTCAACCGAGTCAGACGAGTAGTCGGTGAGTACAAACTGAGTACTACCAATCCCACTCGCTTATTTTCTCTATATCCTCCATCTTTCCACCTCCCTCTCCAAAATCCAGAAACGTCTGTCTCACATTGGGCGGCTCCCGGATCTGTGTCTGACCCCGGTGGGATGGCATTTCTAAAAACCTGGCAGTAGGTATATTATGCAACAACACACCCTCCACTTATCCATAATGTCCATCCCAAATGCCATCAAAAGAGAGTGTTAAAATCTCTGAATGAAGGCCACAAGCCTGGGTGACTGAAATGCTACTGGGACCTGGGCTACCCAAATGTCAACCTCAGGTTTGGATAGTCGACTGAGGGGGCTCTTCGAAGACAGAGCAGTTGTTTCCACAGAATCGGAGCTGTCGGCGCAGGCGTCAGAGTTAACGTCAGAGTTCGATTGACGAATAAGGACTTGAAACTCCTCTCTCAGTATAAGAAAGCGCCAGCACAACAAGAGGATATGAGTGTACCGATGAAACAGTTCTGTGCGGAATGTTCCGTTAAATTTTCCGAGGCCCACTAAATAGACCCGGATCTAGAGCGTAAGCGTAGGAAATGTTTAGGCCAAGTAGAACCGAATCACCCAGATTTTAGATGCGACTGCATGGTACCAGGGACTATATATAAAACTCACGACGAACATATAAAACTCACAATTCCACACCGGAAGTATGGTTTGCTGAAGTTATCAGCCGACGGTGATATAACAATCTTCACCGTTGGCTGAAAAATGAATCTAGAACAGGATCTGGGGTCTTTTTCAATAAGCTAGCATTGAACGGGTCGTACAGATTACCTTACCAGGCGTCAGGAGTTGCTTAGGCTCTTTGCACCACATATTTCAATACAGCACTTGCTCTACTTTTTTTTTTTTTTTATAAAATATATTCATTTATTTGCAATCTATTTTACAATAATAAGCAAATGTGATAATCTTAAAAAATAACATATTTACTTATTTCCATTGAAAAAGTAATTTAAATTATATATGAACATGAGTCATATATAGAGGTAAATGTGAATTAATATATTTTACTATTATTACAAGAGAGTTAATATAATATTCTACTATTATTACAGTATTTAAAGATTGTTAAATAAAAGGAAGATCTAAAATATGTTTGCGTTTAAGCCTTCGGACTTCGTCAGTTTCGTCTAAGAGTGTGATCGCCAACACATTTGTATGGTTGCTAAGTCTTCCTAAGTAACTGCTGCTAAGTTTCCTTATTTCTTCCTTTATAAAAGGAATTTTTAAGTCCTTATGTAAATTTTTATTAGTCACATAGAAAGGAGCTTTTGTAATTGACTTGCTCTACTGAGTTTAAATTGTAAAAAGCAGCATGGAATTCAACAAACCATACCTGGTTGCCGAATTTTAAAACTGCTGTACCCAACAGTAGACAGCAAAAACCAAGGAAGGCAGTTTCTCTTACAAGCTTGGTCTGCCCCACCAGAATCACTGCAGATACTGCCAGTATGTGGAAGAAACGGAATCGTTACAACATCTTTTATGTGAGTGCTCTACACTTCAAAACGGTCAACATCGGTTTTTGGGTGACAAAGCGTTTGAAGATCTGCGCATGGTGGCGAAAGTGCCACTAATGGAACTGACACTTACTTTAATAAAGTGAAGCTACAATGAAATTTGACACAAATTATTTCAGTGTAATAATTTACTACCGATCAATATAGTGTTAAGTAGTAAATTTAGTCGATCCATAACTCTTTCCATATCCGACACAATAATTTAATTATTACAAATAATTGTTATTATTGTTTTGTTATACAGCCATTGACATTTATATAGTTTGTATATATCTTCTGAAAAACGTTATTATTTTTTTCAGTACGTAAGTTATTGAGTTATTTGCGTTTCTAACTCTTCGATGAAATTATTGTTTACTTTATATTCTAATGTCACATGAAATAACTTAGACTAATATATATGAATTAGCTTATGAATGGTATGTATGTATATAAATATACATATTTAGTATACATACAGTCAGAGGCCAAAGTTTTAATTCACAACTGACAAAGAAAACTAAATTTCCTTAGAAATTTCGATCATTTAGTATTATTGCTCTTCATTGATGAGCAAAAAAATACAACAACAGTACAGTATTTGGTTAAAACATAACAGTAAATTTTTAACAATGTAGGAATATTATATGAATAAAAGTTTCGGATGTGTATTTCAACTTCAGTCCCTGACTGTATACAAATGTCTAAATTAGACACCGTCACCGTTGTTGCTCTAAATTATTAGTACCTTATCTATTTATTGATATCACTATAATAAATTTTCCGATTGCCTAATAACTGTAGTTAAAAGTTTCAGAAAATTTAAGTGTGTTTTAATTTTACTACAGCTACCTCAAAATCTCCACATGATGTTTAATAATAAAATCTGATACAACATATAAAGAAAACGATGTCTCAAACAAAAATTATGATCTTCAGCTACCTTTGTTAAGAGAATTTAAGAAATCAGACACACACACACACACACACACACAAACAATCAGAGTACTACTTTTGACTACGTGATTCATGACATGCAACAATTTAAAATGTTAACAATACGAAAACCAACTTCATTTACTCTTTTTTAACTTTATAAAATTCAATTATATTGTAAAATTTGTTTTATAAACCTTGAATAATAAGGGTCATAATTTTAGAAGTCTAGAGTCAACTCCACTGTGTGTATAAAATGTATTAATAATGATAATTATATGATAAACTTAATAAAAAGTATTTATTTGTTTAATTTATCAGGCACTAAATATTTGAAGAAAGGACCTTTTTATATGTATATAGCAAAAGGAAATAAAATTCCCTGTCAAGGGGTTTTCAAATGAAATTAGCTTATATAACTTGATTTAAATCTTTGTAACAAATTATAATTAAGATAGAATATAAGTTTTTGGATTATATAAAAGCCTATATAATCATTTAGTGTTGGGGCTTAATAAATAAATAAATAAATAAAATTCCCATAAAATGTTTTTCTTGTTAAAAATGTGTTTTTTCTTTAGCAAAAAAGTAATAATTTGCTTTTATTATTACTTTATAATTATGTTAAATTAATACACCAATACCTCGCTTTGCGTCGTTTCGTTTTCCGTTTTTTCAAAGTTGCGTCGCTTCTGAATTAGTACTAATTTTCACTGTGCGTCATTAGATTTTGGAAGTTGCGTTGTTTTGGATTCAAGTCTTTAATTTTTTGAAATTGCCTAATGAAGAACTATTGCAACTGGAATTGCATTTTGCTAATGAAGAAGATGACAGTGACCGTTCAATAGAAATCTCCGAAGAACAAAATTTCCAAAGCGATGTGTTTGATTGACAAAGCTATGGAGATTTTTTTAAAAACGAACCTGACAGCGTAAAGAGTTTTAAAGTGTTCCAGGTGGTACCTACGAATATTAATTGCTACAAGGAAATTTATTTTACGTTGAAAAAAAAGGCTGTTCAGCAAACATTTGACAATTTTTTTTGAAAGAAAGCCGACTTACGAGAACAGCCGCTATGGACTCATCAGACAGTGATTAATTTTTATTTTGTTTTTATAAATTAAGTGAATTTTTTATTTTGTTGTTTGTTTTTTGTATGTATGTAATAAAATTTTATATTATTTTTGTTTTTTAAATGTTTACTTTGTTCAATTTTCTTTTTAAAGAATAGTATTTTCGTTACCCTGGAACCTATCTTAAATCTTTACATGTTTGCTATAGAAAATCATAATTCAGTTAGCGTCATTTCAATTTGCATCGTGTTTTTTGGGACGTAACCACGACGCAAAGTGAGGTATTGGTGTATTATATTTATATTGCTGTCTTCAGTGCTTATTTACAGTTTGTATATATAGTGCTGAGCTTATGTGGATACACAATATTTGCAAAATATTTAAAAAACTTTAAAATCAAATTTGTTCCTTTATCACGGTTTACACTCTATGTTTTTAAGAAGTTTTTGGATTCTTTTTACAAATTTTTTTAGTATTCAAGCTCTAGTGGCGAAGAAACATTTTAAATTTTTTTGTGAAACTTTTTCTAGCAATTTGTGAAAAAAAAAACTAAATAAATAAAACTTCAGTTAAGGTTGAAAACAATATAGTCACTCTAGATGAAAATTTCTGAAAAAGTTGGCGTTTGTCATCGGACAAAACTCTGAAAACACTAGCAAATGCTATAAACAAGGGAGGGATCGGCCTAATTTCAGCAGTTAAACAGAAGCAGGCAAAACTGGATAAATGCTGTTAAATAACATTTAAGCTGTCTTTTGTATTTAAAAGGAAATAATTTTACCAAACCCCTTCTTTTTTTTAATAAGAGAATAGTCTAAGTTAATATTTGACATATGGATAGATTTTAATTTAATAAATAATATACAAATATAAAGTTTATATATTTTTTAATTACATATCCACTTTTGCTAGCTCTTTATAGTTTAGTAGTTATTTAAACGAAAGCAAAGCACCAGGTCATATTTATATGTAGAATGTTTTTACAGGCGAAATTAAATATCGATGCTATAGAACCGAGCAAGAAGTAGTGACACAAGGCTTGAATTGAAGGAAGTTTTATCAAAATTATATTTGAAGAAAACTTTTGCAAGTTGCCGTCCAATTTATGTGGCTAGTTGTTTATATAGAATAGCAGTTACGATGTATCAATAAGGAGAAGTAATTTAACGTCCAGTTCCAGATTCAGAACGCTTCTCTAACGAATCAAAAACCTTTGATATTGTGAAGCCATGGAAAATCGTATTGAATATTATTTTTGAGCACTCTTCACGCATGCGTTTGGACTTTTGAGTTATTTTAATCGATTCCTTTCTGTTGCTAGTAACAATTCAATACAGAAACAACTTCAAGGATAGTCAATTAACTAAAGGGTGATTTTTTAGCTATTATCATTTTGGCAACACTGGTTTAAACAGCTCACGCACGTTTCGTGTTTTGTTTCACTGTCAAACATCTTCAGTTTGGTCTATAATTTAACCATGAATCGTCTTACAAACGAACAACGCTGGCAAATCATTGAATTTGGCATCATTGGACCGTACTTCTTCAAAGATGCTGCGAATCGTAGCGTAACTGTGAATGGTGAGCGCTACCGTGAGGTGATATCCAACTTTTTTTTGGCCAAAATGCAAGAGCTTGACTTGCATGACATGTGGTTTCAACAAGACGGTGCCACATGCCACACAGCACGCGTAACAATGGACTTATTGAGAGGCGAGTTCGGTGAACATTTTATTTCACGTTCGGGACCGGTCAATTGGCCGCCTAGATCGTGCGATTTAACGCCTTTAGACTATTTTTTGTGGGGCTATGTTAAAGCTCATGTCTATACAGGCAAGCCCGCTTCAATTGACGCATTGGAAGACAACATTGAAGCATTTATTCGTGAGATACCGGCCGAAATGTTGGAAAGAGTATGCCAAAATTGGACTAAGCGGATGGACCATTTGAGGCGCAGTCGCGGTCAACATTTGCATGAAATAATCTTCAAACATTAAACTATATGGACCGTACTATCGATTCAAATAAAGATTTCATGCATTTTTATGAATTTTATTTTTTTTTTTGAAAAATTTTCCTATAGCTCTTAAACAATCACCCCTTACATATTAGAAAATAGTGAATGGCATATTTTGTTTACTTGTTAACAAAGCGCTACAAAACTTATACAAAATTGTTTTTCTAGGCGTAAGTTATGCTTTAGGCACCAAATAATTCTAGTTTTAATATAAATAAAATATAATAAATAATAAAATATATAAATAATTTCAAAGCACGTAAACAATTTTTTATAAATTATAAAAATATTTAACGACCTGCTAGTAATATCTTATTCTCAGCATACAACACAGAGAAGCTTATAAAATATCGATATTCTTTAATTACGAATTTAAATATTACAAAATTATTTTATTATTATATTATCTAATATTTATAATTTTGTAATATAATTAATACATAATATATGTAATTATTATAATTTTGATTGTCGTAAGGAGTGTTTATTTTTAAAATTTTATTGGTAATGGCTTAAAGTATCCTTTAGGGCCCAAGAAGTGTATGTGAACACATGTAAAATGAAGCCACTAATGATATCTCTTAATGTTGAATTATACATATGTACACTTAATTCTGTTTTAACACGGTAGATACGTTCCAGAAAAAACCGTGTAAAAACAGAATTGGGTATATGTATATGAATATGACTTAAATATTTCTCTTTATATTGAATATTTTTTTTTGTGACAAATACTAAAAGTTAAAAACTGTATGCCACTTATGTATATGTATGTGGTAGGAGAGGTATTTATTTACATAGACATGATGTTGTGTAGCAGACACTTTTTAACAAAACTGAATACAATACACAAAATTGCGTAATGCATTGATGCACAAATTACCAAAAAATATAATGCATCTACATAAGAATCACGGTTAATATCTTTTTAATGACATTTTGTTATGAAAATGTTTGTTTAATGTTCATGCCAAAGAACAGGAAAAGCAAAATATGTTAAGATACATATTTGTCGTGTTATCTAGTTAGTTTTCTTAGAGTTCAGTCACAGAGAGTTTTTGTCACAGACTATTTATTGTATATTAAGAATGAGAATTGGAACAACAAATCGATTTTCACAATATTATTTGAAATTAGTTTTAAAATTCTAACCATATTCACACCAAAAATATTAAAATTTAAAAAAGGAAGGTAAAATATATTGGAAATTCGTCTTATATAATATGTTTATTTAGCCATGGTCAGTGTCACAGTCACATCCATAGGGTTGTAAATTGTGTATTTTAGATGTAGTTTATTATTAAAATGCTAAAATCTTTATTTTTAAACACCTTTTTTATTTGAGCTTTTTATTAGGTTTTATTTGTTTTTATCACAGACATAAGAAGTTGAATGTGTTGGTGCTTCTCACTGGAAACTGGTTCGATGAAAAAGATTTACTATCACTTCTGTATTGCAAATAATTGATTATAATTCACTTTTTATATTACTGAACTTTTTATTTACCATTGACGGAATTAATTTTTATTATATGAACTGCAATTTATTACTTTTGATTGTTTGTTTCCTAAAACTGACAGGAGAAATTGCGGCCGCGATTAGAACATACATAAATATAAAACATTTCATACTTTTCATAGGCTTTTTACGTGTGTTTTGTTCTCTTTTTTTCTTTTTCACTGTTATTCACTTAAAAATGCGTAGGTGCGTATTCCATCATGTACGTCACAAAATACGATCAAGAGGCAGAAAATTAAATAAACTTATTTTTAACTCTTAACAAAAATTAAAATAATAATAATTTAGTAATCCTCTCTGTCAAAAAAATTGCACGAAGGAAGATACGAAAAAAGTACTAATTAAAAAAGTTCGTTTTAATGACTAAAAATCATAGCGAATGTGTTCATTTTTGCTGTGTTTAGTAACCACAACTAAACATATGATGCACATAGTTGCATTTTTCGTATTACTTTTTAACCCTAGAACATATCAACAAAAATTATAGACAAACAAGCTGAATGATATACATATGTGAAATTGGAGAAATTTTAATACATAATGGTATAGAAATGCTGTGGTGCATCAAAAGCACTAAAATAAATAAACATATTAATATCATATTCAAAAGGCAATAAGAAGTACATACAAGTTTCGCTCAATGTTCAAACTCAGGCATCTCAAACAAAATGAAATATAAAAAAATATTTCTTGGGCAAGTTCCTCTTAGCAGATTTCTTGCAAAAACTCTGAATAAACAATTTCGTTCACATTTTTCTTCACACGTTTCGATTTTTCAGCCATATGTTTTTCCAACGAATAAGCACATAAGAAGCACCATATAGGCAACATTGCAAATTGGCTGGAAAAATTAAAATTAATTTTTTTTGCAATTAAAGTCAGCATTTTAAGTGATATCGCTAAAATCAACGCTACAATTAATTGAACCGCTAAAAGAAGTGGAAATAATCTAATTAAATAAAGTTTGCCTTAATTAAAGGTGTTGAATTATATTTTGAGAGTGAAGATCGTGCGTTCGGATATTTGCTGAGCAACCGCATAAAATCGCCATCTTGAAAATATTTACAACAATTTTGAAGAAGACATATGCTAAGAATTTCCTGGATCTTTTGTTACTTTTCGTGAGGGTGAATTATTTTATTTTAAATTATAACTAATTTTTATTTTTTGTACTACGTGCTACAATTTCTGCATAATATCGCAACTTTATGCCTACATTTTGCCCCATGACATGGAATATGATGTCGCGGAGGAGGAAGTGGTGACTTCTAACGTCCCATCGTCAGGTCGAGGTTTATAAAAATTAATCAGATTTACCTCGACCGCCATACTGGATCCGCCATTTTGAATTTTTTAAATCTGAATGAAGATCTGTAATCAGCGACCCCAAAAACCCCTGAGTAACAATTTTCAAGTAAATCTGATTAATTTTTAAGGACCTCCGTAATGTGTTTCTTTTTCTCTTGCCTTCGGAAACACCTGGAGCCATCTTATTTGCACAAAAAAAGTCCAAATTTGCAGGGCTATGTTATCATTTTCAAAAACTCCGTTTCACTAAATAAAATTGTTTACGTTTATAATATTCAAATGGCGGTGAGGTGTGGATCCATAAGGCAAAGTTTCTTACGATCCTTATGGACTATGCGGTTGTCCATACAGAAGACTACTGCCTCCGAGTGGTGGCCGCTCACTCACATCTTCCCACAACTGGAGTTATCCAATGTGGGAAATGTGACCCGTTCTCAGGTCTGCACTTGCTCACGGCCAAAGAAAGCATCGATCACGACGTAATGCGACCTGTGCCAAGGATCAGTCTGGCTAGAAGAAGACTTCAAAAATATTCTAGTCTCAAACGGATCTTCACCGATACCTGGCCTGGCTATGACCTGGTGGACATCCCTTTACCGTACAGTCGTAGGATTCAAATGAAACCTCAACTGAAAAAAAGAAGATAAAAATAAAGAACCTTCTAGGGATAAGAAGTCCAACCCTCGGGGACCTCTACAACCTTGCCATTGGAGGACTTGGGGAATTGTGGACGGGGGCACAACTTCATGTCATCCACAAAGATTAAATTACACATAGACCGAAGTATGGACACCATTGCCATAGACTGTAGAGATAGGTTCCAAGAGGAAAGCTAAGCCCTAGTGGTGTAACCCCGAAATTACAGCATTGCGGAGCGAATGTAGGAGGTTGTTTAACGAGACTAAACTAATGAACATTTGGACGGGCTACAAACAAAACTTGCGCGAATTTATAAGCGTAACACGGAAGGCGACGAGGAGCTCTTGGAGGTTCTTTTGTGAAAAAAATGGAAAAATCCTATAAGGACAAAGACCAACTGTTATATAGGGTATATCAGGTTGGACAGTAATTCCTGGACTTTATCGAACGAGGAGACTCTTAAAGTACTCCTTGATACACATTTTTCGGGTAATTGCGAACGCAGACATGACTCCCATCGTTTGGAGACATCTACACAAACGATTACCTTAAATTTGAGTGTGGACATCTGTCAGTGGGGTGCAATGGCTCATTCAAACGTTTCCTGGCTGCGCGGATTTTGTATGCCTGTCTTGAGTGTTCATATGTACCTACTAAGTGGAGAGAGGTGAAGGTCGTTTTCATCTCTAATGCTGGGTGACCATCGATATCCGCTGCGAATTATCTCAGGCCTGTCAGTCTAACCTCATTCGTTCTCAAAACAATGGAAAGGTCTTTGGACCTCGAGATAAGGTCCAATCACTTTCCCATACTTTCCAGTAGTGCTCAACACGCCTATACTGCGGGCAGACTTACTGAGACTGTACTGAGCTCCTTGTTGGAGAACATTGACAAAGCTCTGGCTTACAAACTTTACTCACTGGCAGCTTTTATTGATGTGGAGGGCACCTTCAGAAATGTCCATTCGAAGGCTGTTGTCAGGCCCCTTTATAAGTGCAATGTTAGCGAGTCTATTACGAAGTTCGTTACTGAACTTTTAACCAAGAGAATAATTAATGCCTCTCTAGGTGAAGTTCATATGTCAAGGGAAGTGAATAGAGACACACTACAGGGTGGTGTTCTCTCACCTTTCCTGTGGAATACTGTGGTAGAAGAACTATTAGAGGAACTGCAACGACATGGTTTTAAGCTCTATGGTTATGTGGATGATCTGCCCACCAGACTCTAAAGCTCATAACTAAATGGTGCTCATTGTATGGTTTATTTGAAACCTTGTCAATCCTCGCAAAATGTAATTGATGCTTTTTACCAGTCGATATAGAGTACCTATTTTTAACTTAGCGGTACTAAATGGGGTTCAACTTTCTTTATCCAAGAGAGTTCAATATCTGCAAAAAGATGATAGGCGAGATCTGGGGTCTCAGACCAATCATCAGATAGTGGCTCTATCGGGCCGTGGTGGGGCTAACCTTGTTGACTGATGGACAGAGTACGTAGGCAATCAGCTGTTCTGATTGCCAGTGCGCTCCGTTCCAATCCAACGAAGGCTTTATTTGCTATTCTTAGCTGGTTCCTCTCCGACCTCATATTGAGACAGAGGTGACAGTAAGAATAAATGCGGTCAAATCCATCCCAACCTGGACTATGGACATTCTGCTATTCTGGGAAGACATAGACAGCATGGAGTTCATTATATGATACTTTGAAATTTTCTAAATAGAACATTCGATTTTCGAATTCTGACTAGGATCCCAATAGGACCTTTGAAGTTTACGCTGCAGTGTTTTCCAAGCAGAGGTCATTGCTTGCTGAGTAGCGGGATTTTCTCTGAAAATCTTCAGATTTACTCCCATAGCCAGGCGATTAAGTCCTTTAACATCAATGCCGAGGGTTTCGTCAAGCAATTTCGGATCATTCCAAGATAACTCCTATATGGGTTCCGAGACACAGGGATATCGTTGGAAATAGCTTTGCTGATAAGCTGACCAGCGCCGGTACAGAGCTAACAATCTCCAACATGTTGCAGAGCAACGGTATTCCCATTGCTTTCGATATTCTTCACTCGTTATACGAGGAGTCTTAATCCCGTTGGTAGCAAGACGGTACGTGCAATATTGCCACTCTGCTGGACACGTATGGACTAGAAGAGGACTGTCCTTAAATCGTATGGCCATCAATGACACTATGGTGATCCTTACGGGCCATTGTCCTTTTGATAGTCGTACCGAAAAACTCGGTGTTCTAACTAATGACTTCTGCAGGAGCTGTGGATCTGAGGATGAGGAAGAGATTGTCTTTCATGTGTCAGTGCCCTGCTCTTCTGACATCGTGGACCGAGCTCTCTAGTATAAAGTTACTGTAATAGCAAGATTTATATTGTACTCGGGATGGTTTTCTCTAGAGAATATTTGACCCCCGGGTGGAATTAATTGTGGTATCAGAATGGGCTTAAACATTTTCTTTTGAGGGGGTCCGCCGCCTAACCTTACCTAATATTTAAATTTTCTGTTTAGCAATAACAATTTAATATTACCACAGCTATAATAATAAAGTGCATTATTTCAATAAAATTTATTAATTAATTAATATAAAAATGTAATCATAATGACCAAAATATAAGTAGAGTGCGTTTTTATTTCATGATAATTGCACAGGTCTACTACGAGAAGTTGTTTCTTGTACCTTGAAGTATAGCGGTATGTTGTCATATTATACAGCACTCAATTTAGTTTTTCGGAATTACACGTGTATGTATTCTTTCAGACATGCTCTTTTATACTATGTTCAGGCATGTACTTTTATTGAGTCAATATTCGGTTTATTGATTACAATATTTTAAGTGTTTAGACATAACAATATACGCAGTTCAGCTGCTTATTCAATATTCATTTGCCAGAAATTTGCTGAGAGGAAGTCGCCGAATAAATATTTTTTCATATTTCGTTTTGATGTCTGACCTGGGGTTCGAACCGAGGCCTTACGCCTAATAAGCTACACACTACCTACTAGACTACGGCGACTACTAGGATGGATAAATTTTGTCAATCGAAGGCACTCACAAGAACTAAATGATACAGTTTGTTAAAATTTTGCCAAGAGTCAATTGACAATAATAGACGGGAGTATTGCCTTTTCAACTAAGGGATAGCGTTATTGACCAACCCTCCCAAGTCGTATATTGTTTTTATATTTTGCAGGTGATAAGTACAAATACTCACGCGATTGAATGGTGATAATTTTTTGGGGGACGAATGTTTTATGCGTCCCTTACGGACAGCAACTAGACTTGGGTTGCGTTGGCATCTGGCAACTAATAATTTCTAATAACCAAAAGAAATTGTGAAAGTTTCAAATATGCCAATACAACTAAGGTTCAGGACCCATCCACAATCGAGTCATTAATACTTCGCAAGTAGAAGTGATAATCAAAATGATTAAATATAATATGCAGGTTTCTATTAATTTGATTGGCGTGATTGCGCGGCAAAATATGGAGAGCAATCTACTCAATTAAGTGAAATGGCGCATGGCGACACACCAAATTTAACTGCTCAACACATCAAAATTGTACCTTTAAACTACCGGGTTATCCGTTTCGTGGTTTCAAAATTTAACGTAAATAAAACACATATAAAATATTTTTTTCATGATATTTCTTTTTTATTGTAAAGTTTGAACGTTGACATTATGTGTGAAACACTACATCATTTAAATGACCTCCACGCGAAGTGTTGCAAGCATTGATTCTTTTGAGGTAATTTTCGACCACTTTTTGACACAATTGGGCGGTATCTCAGCCATAACTTGACGAATGTTGGTTTTTAAGTACTCAAGAGTTGAAGGTTTATCTGCATAAACACGGTCTTTCGCGTAGCCCCACAAAAAAAAGTCTAATGGTGTCAAATCGCATGATCTTGGTGGCCAGTTGATATCGCCACGACGAGAAATTACGCGGCCAGGAAATGTCTCTTGCAATAAAGCCATATTCGCTCGAGTTGTGTGGCATGTGGCACCGTCTTGTTGAAACCACATATTCTCCAAGTCGTATTCTTCAATAGCAGGCAAAAAAAGTCGGTTATCATATGACCATAACGCTCTATATTGACGGTGACAGTCGTTCCATCGTCGTTTTCGAAGAAGTAAGGTGCAATCACACCTTCGGACCAAAGAGCGCACCAAACAGTGACTTTTCTGGATGTAATGGCCTCTCTTCAATTACTTGAGGATTATCAAAAACCCCAATACGACAATTTTGTTTATTAACATACCCACCGAGCGTGAAATGTGCTTCATCGCTGAAGAAAATTTTGTTCGAAAACGTGGCTGTGGCAGAATCACCATTTTTGTATTAGGTTTTGATCATTTTTATGCGTTGTGTGATAGTTAAGCGATCCATTTTTGTCAATGTCAGACTTTCAACTGAAAAGAAAAAAATTGGTTTCACAACTTAGTTTGACAAATGTCGAATTCCAGTCCCATACTTTTGAAACCACGAAATGGATAGCCCTTTACATCGTATAGTTTTGTGAAGAAGAGAACATATCGTTAGTATAATTCGCAAAGACGCTAAGTCCAATTTTTTCCAAAATTGAGATTTTAATGCAAAACGGTAACATTATACATATTTTACAACAACAAAACATGTCATTATATAGTTTAAAGTTGTTGTAATTTTGTGGTTTGCAAAAACGCGAAAAATATTAATATTATTAATTAATTAGTGATAATAATAATAATTAACATTATTAGTTATTATTAGTTATTAATATTATTATTATTTTGTAAAAATAATTGCGTTTAAACAGTTTAGAAATTTTAAAAACTGAAAAATCTACAATGTTTTTTGTTTCTCCTGTAAAATTTGAAAAAAGGGACTTAACACATTTGCGAATGAGACTAACGATATGTTTTATGCAATGCAGGTAGTGAAAATCGAAAGTATTTTAATATTCTTCAAACTAACATTGGCCTATATATGTCTGTATTATTTACCAACACAATAACAAAAAATATGAGTTTGATCCATTATTTGATGTGTGCCCGAGCAACTTAAGAAAATAAAATAATAACGATGTTACGCTTTGCGGAGTATGCACAAATTTGGCAAGTTACACTTTGCCTTCGTACCATTGTTGGCTTAAAGCACTGTATATATACGGTGACCATCCGTCCACTATTATAGTGGACAGTCCGCTATTTTAACCTCCAGTCCGCTATTTTTTTTGCGTCCACTATTTGTCCACTATTTTACCACACGTAACTTCTAAAAAGTATTTATTTTCCAAAATGTCCGCTTTTGTCCACTTTTTTCACTAATTCGGTAAAATCGCTAATATTAGCTGGAATTCCATATGAAATTGAATTGGAAACTCTATAATTTGTCTATGTTGTAGATGTAATTCCGTCTTGGTCTTCAGTTGAAAAGTCGTTAATAAAGGGAACAGAAATCAGAAATGATTTAAATATAAATAATAACGAATTTTTTGATGAGTTATGTAAAAAATTATGCAAATGCTGAACGAATAGAAATATGGAAACAATCAGCATTAAATCCCGATAAAAAGTGGGTTGTAATTTTCAAATTTTTCGAAACGAAAAATATTCTTTATTATTTATAAAAACATCCTGAAATTACTAGTTTTCTCATTGGCTTTACCAGCGTCAAACGCACCAACAGGAAGAGATTTTTCTATATCTAACTATATTTGGTTTTTCGAAAAATCCCAACATTTTTATCTAACAGGCCCAACACTTGCCGTAGAGAAATATTAGAAGTAAATTTATACACATAAGTATGTATATCCATATGTACGAGTATGTATATTTATAAATTTAAGTTTGTGTATATTATTTGTACCTATTTATGTCTGTATTTTAAAAATTTTTATATAAAATATTAATTATAATAAATGAATTTTTTTTGTTTTTAAATTTTATATATTTGTCCGCTTTTTTCTCTTGGAAATAATGGTCACCGTATGTATATACATAGTTGTTGCTGCAAGCATTGTTATTCAATAAACTCAGTAATATAGTAACACTCAACCTAATAATAAGTGGTATAGAATTGGCGAATCATCACAAATGTAGTATATTTTAGCACCAAGTATACAGGGGTGTCATAGAATCCAAGTCGGTTTTGCCTTTTGTCGTTTTTGAAAACCAATATTGGATTCATTTGGCGTCATAAAACCAAGTCGGTTTTATTATTTTCGAACTTAAATAAAACCGATATTCGAATCAGCTGTTGTTTACATTTGTATTATTGTTTACAATTTTAACTTAATTTTTCATATGATAAATAGTGTGTTTGTTAAAAATTTTACGGATTTTAGTGTTTTAATAAAAAAATAAAAGAAATAAATAGAAGGAGCACTGCTGTTGTTTTATATTTGCTGCTAGAGAAAGAAAGTTTAGAAAAACTGTGAAGAAAAACATTGCGAGACTGCAGCAATCCGCTTGAGCTGCCTAAGACAGCGTATGCATATTTTTTATAATGTGCGTTCAAATTTAAAGTTGCTTTGCAGGTTCATAGAATACTACCGGCTAAACAAAGACGCTTTTTGTTTGGTATTAGACACAATAAAAGAGCACCCTTCACGTTCCAAATCACGTTTTAAAATCAATATAAACCTTCACGTTCCAAATCACGTTTTAAAATCAATATAAACAAAAATGTTGAATACATTTTTAAAATAAATAATAATTTACTTACATTTTGCAAAAATATCCTACTTCTAGAAAAAAAACTTCGCGCGTAAACAAAATCCGTCAGCTGATTGCTGATCGGTTTGTTTCCAATAACAAAACCGATAACATTGGTTTCTCTGACACCTAAAAACATGGTGAAATTACTTATCAGGTGTGGTTAGCTCGTCAGCTGATTATGTTGTTGTAAGAGGTAGAGACTGTCAAATTATTATTTGTTTGTTTTCGTTTGATTCTTAAATTTAAATTTTTGTTTATTTTCATTGTGAGAAAATATTGTAATAATTTTAAAAGGAATAATTTTGAATGAAAGTTTGTGCAATTTTCAATAAAGAACAAAAAAGTGGAAGTGGAAGCTTTTTTGAAAGTTCCACAGGATATGCGAAGGCATCAACGGAGTGAAATTTGCAAAATAAATAAACTTCACAACAAACCCATTGGTGGGTCTAGCACAACCTTTAATATCACGAGTTCCTTACACAATGTTATGCTGTATTCACATTTATATATATTTTAAAAATTTTATTATTATTTTCGTTATTTTTAATTCATACAAATTAATATTTAGTTTAAAAATCAATTGTTTTGTTTTTTATTTACTTTTTACTTTTAAAAATTTGCTTTCATGGTGAATTTTTTTTGACAGTCTCAACGAACTAGAAAAACAACAAATTGCCCTGTTGTTTTTGGTTTGTTGTAGAATTGCTCACACCTCTAGAAATTATTTCACCATGGTCTCAACCAACTAGAAAAACAACAAATTGCCCTGTTGTTTTTGGTTTGTTGTAGAATTGCTCACACCTCTATAAATTATTTCACCATGCGACCAACCGACGTAAAAAATACTGATTTGAATTAAATAAAAAAATTACAAATAATTCCACTTAAAGCTATTGTTATTATAGTTATTAAAAATAATTTTAACTGCAGTGACCAAAACCAAAAACACGTTACCTACATTGCGATGAGTTTTATCATCATCTAATGTACATTGGACTTTTGAAAGGAATATGTTTGTATCACATTAGCGAATAGTTCGTTTTCGCTATTTGAATTTGAATTTTCAGATTTAATGAAGATAATTAAAGCAAAATTTAATCAAAATTATTAGAATTAAGAACAAAACTATATTACGTTTTAGTTATTAAATTATAATTATTACGGTTATTGCCGTTATTTCCCAAATAATATTCCAATTGATAAGACAGGACAAGGCGGAAAATCGTGTCTTAATGATTTTACCGCCATAACGTACTGGTAGCGGTATATGCCATCTTGTCCTACCACTTTTCTTTAAATTTGATAATATTTACCATCTTGTCTGCAAATCTGTTAATCTCTAAGCATATTAGAGTTCTATTAAAAAAAATGAGAAAAGCAAGACAAACTAAATAAAAGTGATCCATGCAGATTTATTGTAGAGATGATGTTCGGATGTACAAAACAAATCAATTTTCTTCATAAACTTTCTGCTTTTCTAATCTAAAATTGTATTACCATATTTTTCTTGTTAAAATCATGGTTAGTTTCTCCTCAATAAAAAAAAAAAAAACGTAAATTATATCCATTTAGTATTTTCATTCATAGAATAATATACATATATATGTATTAAAGGTCTGCACAAATGTATTTGACTTCAAAAAGTACATAAGATCTTGCAAACATGTACACTTATCCGAAGTATCCGAAGAAGAAAAGTACTCTTTTTTGAGAACAACAAAATTATCGAATAACTTCTTGTTGCTATTTGACTGCGTTCTCTTCATACAAATACATGTTCAACTCTCTTTCTTACTCGAAAATACCGACACAAAACATGACGAGTACAATGAGTACCACCAAACTTCACGAAGTACTACAAATACCAATGAGTACTGCAAATACCACAAAGAAGTTTGGCAAAGAAAAGATCTACACCAAAGACTATAAATATGTAAACGTATTGTTCTCTTTAAGCAATTTATTCTCATATGCGTGTATACGTGTGTGCATGTATGTATACATGCATTGCCAAATAAAATAATAAACAAACTGAAAGATGTCTTGTTTTCGCAAAATGTATGTGCAAATAGCCTGTGGAAAACAAATATTACCGTTTGTTTTATTGTAGGGTAAGAATATGTGTTTTATTGTTGTAGAAATGAAATTATATCAATTCGCACCGAATTATAATGTTATTTTTTAGACTATTCAATTATGTATGTATGCATTTATCTATGTATGTATTTTTCGAAGGCAAGAAATCTTATTTCTGAGAAGAGGTCTGCTCTTGGAACTAACGGAGCTACAATAAACAAAATAATGTTTTTACACTCTAATATGAATAAAACAAAAATATACGAAGAAATAGAAAGAATAGAAAGTGATCTCTAGTTTTGAGTTTTATGGACATGAATTTTTAGTTTTTTTTTATTTAAGGATTAATGTTTTTATGTTTTGTTTTTTTTTTTAAATAAATTCACAAATATTTTAAAGTTTTTAAAGTTCCTTCTCTTCTATATACATATACTTAACTTTATTTGTTACACTTATTTCTTCTTACATACTTTTATCATTTTAAATGATCTCTGAAAATATGAAATATAAACTATGTTTTTTTACGTTTTAGTAATTTTAAGTGATTTTTTTGTTATTTTAATTGTTTTTAGTTCATTGAAAATAAAGAATTTTTTAAATCAAAATGCGAAAAAAAAATATTTTTCAAAAAAATTCTATTTTCGATTTCTATTTTTTTATTTCAATGATTAATAAATATATGCCTAACGTGTCGTTTGTTCATACACATAAGCATTTATATATTAAAAAAACATCAGTTATGTGGTGTTTTATGCTGCGAGTATTTGAAGTACCACATGAAGTGAACATAATTTTAGGAGTACTTGTTTTTGCGGATATATTTTTCAATGAGTACTCTTTTTACGGAACATAAGCAGCTTCGGATAAATACTTACTCGTATTTGTCTTGCACACATTCTCTTCTCTTCACTGCTTGAGCTGTTAGAGAGAGAGTAAGTACTCTATTTATCCGACAACGAGTTGCACACATGAAGCAAAAAAGTTATTCGTTGCAGACCTCTAATATGTATGTATGTACGTTAAAAAAAAACTCACAAAACTTTCGGTTATACGATATTATATTAGATATATTATTTTAGAATATATTTTAAAAATTAACAGAACGATGTGTCTTTCAAATTTATGTAATTAATTTGTAAAACTAAAAGAAGCAGGAATGGACACATGTCTACTGCATGCCCAGTACCAAATAAAGAAAAATGAAAAAGAAATTCTACAATAAAGTGTATTAATTTTACTTATTTAATCATTCATTTTTCTATTAGAAGTGAGCACATTAACAGCAGTAATTGCATCCGGAAACATAGAATGATAATTAAGTAAAGGGACATATGCTGCTGCTATAACTCGACCGGCAAACCATCTTCCGTGTAATGCATTTACAGCTAATACAGCAGTTGTGATGCTAGGACATTTGACGTAAACATTACCAGTCGGCGATATTTTGTCTACAAAAATATGTAACAGACCACCATGTTTAGAACATTCATCTATAACATCATCTCGTATTTCAGAATCCCATGTCGGATTAGTTTCTGTACGTGGATCAAACATGTTAGATAACATAAAACATTGTGTAGCTATTGGTGGATTTTGTGCTTGTGTTTGTACGGGCGCTGGCTGGGGAGCTGTTGCAAGTAAAGCATTTGCCGCGGCTTGCGGAACTGCTAATCCAGCTCCCTCTGCTAATTTAAACATTAATTGAAGACGTCCCGTCGCCCCTAAATCGATGCCACTACGGTCCATTTCATCTGTATCCAGAGATGTTGTATTCATGTCTAATCTCTCCGTAACATTACCCACTTTCATGGCACGTCCTGCTAACTCGAAGCCATTTAATTGTTCTAATGCCTTTTTTGCATCCTCAGCATTATGATACTACAAAAGAAAATGAAGTTGTAAAAATATTTATGCAATACTTTACCGTCTTACCGTTATAAACCCATAACCTTTTGAACGCCCTGTCTCACTATCCATTATTAGCTGAATGGAGTCAATTTTTCCAAATGGTTCAAAAATGCCACGCAACATATCCTCAGTTATATTAAAATGTAAAGAACCGACATATAGTCTCATTGGACCTGTATGATTTTTTGGAGTAAATGTGGGTACCGTATTTCCAATCCTATTTTTTTCAGCCTGAGTATGCTGGACAACTATCGGTATTCCAAGTAATCTTTGACCAGATAATCCTAATGCAAGTGCTACTGACTCCGGATCTTTGAATTCTATGTAGGCAATGCCTTTAAAGCGTTTAGTTTTATTACATGTTATTAAACGAACATCTCGTACTTTTCCGACGCTAGAGAAGAATTCTTCAAGATCTCGTGCGCGTACACGTTGAGATAGTTGCATGCAAAAAACAGTTCTTGCATCACGCTCCTCAGGACTAAGCTCAGTTTGTGGTGATCTCTCAGGGGTTACTGCACTAGGTGAATTTCGACCCCGTCTAAATGGTCGCGGAGAACCACTTGTACGACGTTTGCTGAAATTATTTAAAAAATAACATTATTTGTTTTACTTATTTTTAAAAATGTGATAATTAAGAAATAAATAATTATAATTAAATAAATAAATTTTAAAATTATTTAAAAAAATCAGTTTTTTAAGATTTTAGGATTTTTTTAATGTCATTTATGAAAAAAAATAATCGTATACCTTAACACAGTGTTGGTCAAAACATTTGTGGTTTGCTCTACTTATTTTTTAATTATATCTTTAAATTTTGTTTGTTTATTTTTTAATTCTATTCACTGTTTTATTTGTTTTATTGATCATGTGAAATAAAAACTGATTCCGCGATTTTACAACAATAAAAAATCAAAGTTGGTAGATAGAGTCGAAATTGAAGTGTTCAAAACATTTACAACGCTACATTCTCTTATTTCTGAATATGTTATTAACAGTAGCAAATAATTCAATATAACGGTAATTACATTCTTTTTAATAATTTGATATTTAAGTTTATGCACTTTATTGAAAATTTCATGTTGATGGTTTTGTTTACGCAGTTGAAGTTTAGAGTTAAGAAGGTTAATTATTGAGGCAAATGGCTGAAAACAAATACTGTTCGCAGTTAAGATCAAAAGTTCTGAAAGATTTTGAAACTGGAAATTCCAAAAAAAAAGTCTATAAAACATGATATTCATAAATCAACGATTTGTCGCATAATAGTGCTTGGATGTTTCCACTATTAAAGGTGGAAGACCTTTAATAGGAGGTATAAGACCTCGTGTAATAACTGCATGAGAAGATCTAAAATTAAGAATTTGTTTATGAATTTCCCAGAATATTACGAATGTTCCCAGTACAGTAAAACAGAAATCCACCTAGTCTATCATCAATTATAAGAAGAGCCTGAGATTATTGTCTTAGAAAGACCCTAAGTGTCAGCAAAAAACCGTAGAGCTCGCCTAAATTTTGTTCAAACCCATTTAAATTGGACTAAACAGAAATGGAAGGATCTTTTGTGATCGGACGAGTCTAAGTTTAATATGCGAGAATCAGATAGGAGATCCTATGACGACCTCGCGGTGAAAAATTTAATCCGAGGTATACAACCACAGTTAATCACGGAGGGGGAAATATCATGGTGTGGGAATGTTTTTCGGGTCACTAGCTCCAATTTACAGTATTACTGACACAATGACAGCCACAATATACAGAAACCTCCTCTGAATATGTGTTGTAGTTTTGTCGCGCATGAAAAGCAAGTATTGTTATTTTTTATGATTTTTTTTTTTAAATTAAGATTATTGTTAATTTTTTTAATTTTAGTACGTCTTAATAAATCATTAACAAAAACTTAAATCCATTCGAGTTTTAAAATTTCATTGAACTACAATCTAGCAAACATGACCAATTTGTTTTATTTTTAATTTTGTCCGATACTGTAATTATTGATTCCAGAATGAAACAGACTTTTCATGGGCGAACAAAAAATTTTGCTATTTTAAATTTTACATATCATCACAAAAACATTGTTCCGAAACGTTATTGTTGAAGTATATTTGACAAAGACGAATTTTATAATAACTGTAATAATTCGAATAATTATTTTAAGGACAAGGAGCTTTTATTACCTTCTCTCGCGGGAACGCGATTGTCTATAGGATCGACTACGACCACCTTCTTTAATTGGACTTAAGCGATCTTTGGAACGACGATCTCTAGATCGACTGCGACGGTAATCTCTTGGCCGACTGGATTTACGATCGGCTCGTGAACTACTGCTTTTCAGTTCCCTTGATTTACTTCGCCGGTGATCGCGAGATCGACTTCTATTGCGACGGTCTCTTGAGCGATCATAGTCTCTGTCACGCTCTTTTTCGCGTGATGTTCTCTTACGGTCTCTTTCTCGTTCACGATCTCGTTCGGATCCTTTTGATCGATTATTTTCTTTCACCTTTCCTCTATCTCGCTCCGAGTTTGAGGACTTTGTATTTTTCCTGTCATCGTCACCACAAGAACGTGAGCGAGTTCTAAAAAAAAAAAAAAATATTTTTATTAAATTTATCTAAAATGAGATTAAGTAAAAAATATTACCTAGACCTGTACCGACGACCATTATGTTCAGATCCTAAGTTTCCACTTTCAACTTTTCGGTTTTTGTAAGTTCCATCGTCTTTCTCTTGGGAGTGCTGTCGACTGGAGTTAGTTACAGAATTCTATTGAGAGTCATAATAGAAAGATATAACAGCGAGAATTTCACGTACATATTATAACGTCGCCAGGCACCACGACGTCACACATTGTAAATGTTAAATTTGAATTGATTGATCGTATTGGTACATATGTATAGTTGTTGACGGTTGTAGTAGTAAAAAAAAGTTGATTAAACAAGAGAAAGTAAATCAAAGTAATTAGTTATTTCTTTGAAAGTATACAATTTATTAATCAATCATCAATGCTTAATTACAACAATGGTAGTGCGTGATAGTCCAATGTAAATAAATTCGGACATCACAACACCATCATCATCAATTGGTGATCTGTTTTATTCAAGTTGCATTATACTACTTTACTCTTAGACACGTATTTTCTTAACATCTTTGTTAAATACACGAATATAAATATTTAATTAAAGACTTCGCCTTCTCTTGTTCGAGTTATTGCGAAATTATTAATTATCTATTACATTATTTCTGTTTTTGTCATTAATTGTAGGCATTTGATGAAGAGTTAGGCGATTCGTATTTTCATTTTTGGGGTAGTAGTAGAAGTAGTGGTAGATATTGTGAATTGTTTTTGCCTTTTTAATCCTGCATTAGACATTAGAGCTGCCCCGACGCATATTTGTGCATTTATCTGAAATTTAGTTCAGTTTCAGTTTGAATGTATTTTTATTTTGTTTTTAACGAATCAAATATCAGATAAAGAAAAAATCAATATATTTGCTTATATAGAAATGCTTTGGTATAAAGTATTTATATATATTATAAGGCGTTTTTTCTGGCACATTCAAAACTTACCAAATGGTCTCCAGCTTTACATATATTAGAATGACCAAAAAGAATCAATCTCTAGCAACAAATTGGGATTAAAGATTTTCTGCAAAGACATTTCACCCTTAAAAATTATTCTATATTTATTACGTAATTCAGAATTAATGATTCTTATGAAAAAAATCAATTTTTACAGATAAAATTTGCCTCGTTTTTATAAAATCATCATAATACACTTATATTTAAAAGTCGGATTTCATACGTTGGCATTATTTTTAAACTAAATATCATTTTATTGCAAAACGTTGATTGGAAAGGATATTCAGAATACACCGCACCATCTCTGGGTGAAAGCTGGACGATGATTCCCGAACAAAAAATTAACGTCGGAAAAATTACCACAAATACAATCTTTCCTTTGCGACCTTATTAAATAACGAATACACCCTCAAATTGACTATAAAGACTCGAACATACTCGGATAAATCCTTAATATGTTATAATATAATTTTCTGAACTGAAGTAAGCTTGTACCAATACCGATAAATTTTAAGTGACAGGTCTTCTTATTATTAACGCCTATAAATTAACATTTAAATTACAACATACTATTCGATTGACATTTTTTGTTGATAAACCATTAAAATAGGTAAGATAGATATCAAACGAATCGTCCGGAAAAGTCATCGAAAAAATAGTAATTAAAATAAAAAAATAATGCAAAAATATAAAAATGAAGAAAAAAAATATTATTCAAAATATTTTATATATGCAGACAATATGAGAGACTACTTTTATTCGTTTGTATTAACTTTTTGTACAAACCCATAAAACAGCAAACAAATTTTAAATAAAATACAAAAATAACTAAAATATTAATCCTGCTGGCTTAATGATAATAAATGAATTAGACAAAAATATAAATTCAAAACCTGATCTTTTAACAAATGTTGTTTGCTGTGACTAATATTAGAATGTATGCTTAAATACAAGTTTCTTTCCTTTCTTTCCCTTTTCTAATCTTGTTCATCCTTCTTTTCTCTATTTTCCTTTTCTCCTAAATGCAGGGTCACAATGAACAAGAGGTCTATGGGTGAAGGCGGAGAATTGTTAATACAATGAAGCGTGACCCTTCCTAACCTAACATTAATTTATTCTTTACTTCTCAAGAAATGACAATTCTATTAACCAATACACTTTGTGACAAACAGAAATGTTCTGGTTTATTTACTCTCATGATGTTTGATTTCAGAAATCATATGTATTACTTGAATATATATCAAAGCTCGTTTCCGAACTTGAAAGTCAAAACGTAGTGAATTTGATAATCAAAGGGATATACATATATGAAAGTGATTTTACAATAGATAATGCATTTGAACAAACTATTCGAAACGTTAACTAGGAATTTATAAAAACCTCATGTAATTCATAAATACATAACTACATTAATAATTCAACAGAGAATGGACACTGTGATATTTAATCAAATCATTTTAATTTCTTAATTCATTTCATTCATTTTAATTTTTTAGACATTTTAGCGTTTATTTTACAAGCAGTAATTATTGCCATTATGTGATAATGTGCAACATAGGAACATTTTGGTAGTAGTAGTTACCGAATCTTTTGAAATTGGAATCCATCTAATACTAGTAAACTGAAGTAATACTAGATGAAGTCGCCGTTGTGTAGTATATAGGGTGTCGGCTTGACGTGCGCTCATTAGTTCAAACCTTAGCTTTAACAATTTGAACAAAACTAAATAAAGGAAAATTCTGACAAAACTGCTGAGAGTAAATAAAATTGCCATGAAAAGTTAATACAATCCAGTGTTGGAAAATTCAGTACTTTAGTACTTTTTTCAGTACTTTTTCATTTCAAAAATACCGCAGTACCCCCGCGACGCTTTCAGTACTTTTTTATTATTACATATTTCATGTCTTGCGCTTTTCAACTGTTAAAGTATTAGCTACATGGTCAAAGTAATGCTAAAGGTAGAATCAGGCTTTAGCCCTGGTTAGCCAAACGTCCACGGAACATACGTTCGTTTTTAGAATACGGAACGCAATGAAAACGCTTGCAGAAGCGTAATATACTATCGGTAAACATTTGCATTGCTCTTCATATGCTAAAAACGAACGTATGTTACATTACGTTCCATCAACGTTTGACTAAACGGGGTTTTTTACGTTTTGTTACCGTCCGAATCAGATGTTTTTGTCTTGTATGTGAGGAACACGAATAAGTTGTTAGTTTTTCTGTTCCGTGCCGTATGTGTTTTAAATATAAATACATAAATAGTCTAAAAGGTAGTGTCCTGACTTACTAGACGTGAGGCCGTCATGCCCCATGACCCCATCAAAACGAAATATGAAAAAATATTTCTTCGGCGACTTCCTCTCAGCAAATTTCTGGCAATAACTCTGAGAGTACATAAAATTGGCATGAAAAAATTTCTAAAAAATCTGCCGTTCCGAGTCGATATCAAACTGTAGGTCCCACTTCTCCTGTATTAAATTAACGCACACAACATAAGTGGTGTGAGAAGTTAGGTCATAATCCTGATTGAAGGGTTATAATGACCAATTATGTATGTGTGAACCGTGGCCTTACGGTCTAATAAGCCAACATACTACCTATGGCGACTTCAATAACACATAGATAATCCTTTTTTTCTACAGAACTTGTAAATGATAATAATAATCAGCCACAGTGAGAATATATTGAACAACAAAGTGAAGAAAGTGACACCAAATCTGAATCTCATTAGATATATGAAGTTGTAGAAAATCGTAAGACCAGCCCTGACGGAGAACAAAAATTTTTTCGGGAGATTAATTAGAACAGGAACTTATGTTCGCCCTAAAAAGGTGTAACGGATGAAATAGCTGTAAGGGCTCAAACCAATTGGACGCGCATGAAACATCAGATTAAACAACGTCTTACAAAGTATGAGTTTCACGGAACGCATCAGCGAACAATGCATGAATGAAGAATTCTAAAGGGGTTGTGGCACCACTAGAGACCGGTTCTTGATGACCTGTTCTAACAACGAATGGCGTAAGATCGACATCCCAACTGCTCATAGGTGCATTAATGGGCCTATATATTATTCATTCGGTATGCAAACTTGCTCTGCGTAACACGAATTCACATAATCAGCATCTAACAGTTGCGAGGCACATGTTGCTATATCTCAAAAGGACAATCGACATCATGCTTCGTTTTAAGGAGAATGGCAAATCAACCGCAGGTTATGCAGACGCGGATTTCGATGGTGGTAAAGTGCATAGAAAATTATATTCGGATATTGACATTGTTTAGTCGAATTTGTTTTTTTTTTTCTCGGGAATCCAAAAAGCAAACTACATCGCATTGCCCTCAGCAGCGAAAGAGGCACTTTACATAAGCAATATATTGCGAATTGGGTTCGAACGTTTATATGGTGACAATCTCGGTGTGCAGTGCTAGTAAAAAACGTTACTTATCATACAAGAGCAAACACATTGACTATATGCGCGATGTATGCTCAAAGAGTTTGATCGATATTGGTTATGTTCCGACTGAAGAAATGGTTTCCGATATTTTTGCGAAAAATGTTTGTAAATCAAAAATCAATTTAGTGGAAATTTTCTTTCTAGACAAAGGCAAATGACCCTTGATCGGGCGATGTAATGCCTCCACATATGAGGCCACCAGTGACCAACACAGACAGATTTATTGGAAAAAGTTATAAAAAATTGGGGACCATCTGTAACTCTCAGTCGAGGCGGATATATACCGCAAATCGTACCTTAATAAAATTTTTTATGAGATAATAATAAAAAAAAATGTCATTGCAAAAATATATGTCTTTTGTTAACATTTTAATTTCTCAAAAAACTACCAGATATTTATCGGTTGATATAGAAATGTAGTTGATAATGTACTAGCCCTGGGGGTTCTATTTCCACCAGAGATTCTGGTCTTTATCAGTACACAGAGAATGTGGTGTTTATCACTCCGCTCGTAATAATTAGAAGTAATTTATGATTGTATATACATACATATTACCTATTGACTCGCCGAAAAGTTCTTACCCAAATAACCTGAAATGTAATATACTACGTACATACCTATGTATATTCTAAAAAAATTGTGTTGGAAAATTAATCATTACTAACTTTAAGCACTAAAAAAAATTATATCCAACGATGATTCGTTTAACTTATATACATATGTATGTGATGTGACGTTGTATATTCTAATAATAATAGCGGTTTAGATATTTTGAAATCTATTGGCACCGATGCGAAAGCTTTTAAATTACCCATTAAAAATAAGTCCAGATCCGATATCGTATCGAACTAACGAGGCAATTTGTTTGTTAAAGATTTCGCTAAAAACAAAAATTTTTTCCTAAAGCTGGATTTGGCGAATTTATTAGTAAAATTGATTTTAGAATTTCTTAAAAATATAAACATTTGTTAGAAATTTGGTTCGCTGTATACTGTGAGTACCTTTCACTCTTAATATTTTTACTATGCAATACAGAGTACTAAACGCACTGTACTTTTTATTCCTTAATACATTTCCTATTATGTATAGGGATTCAATGCATAAAAATTTTTACCTTATTGTTTTATGCAATTTTTTTCAACGAACAATTTGCACTCATTTTCACAATCTATATTTTACAGCAATTTATGAAAACTTAAAATTTTTTCTAATCTAACATAAAAGTACGGATAAATTTGTTTTGATTTCACAGGACAAGTATTAATAAGAAACAAATCTTTACTACATAACGGGTAAAGATTTAATTCAATTATTGGACAATACATTACTTGATGAAGTTTACAACGAAATCGTGTCCATTTATGATCCCATTTTAAATATTAGAATCTCATCAAAACATTGTATTAACACAAGCTTCTTGAATGAAAAAACTAATTAATTATACATACATACGTTGATTTTTACATCTTAATAGAAATACGTACAAATATATATACATATATATATTTGTGTATTTGTATTGCATGTGAACGTATTATTCCCCGTTTAATGTACTTACGTTTTTTATATATGGTGCTTCCAGCATGGCTTCTACATCGAGTTCCTCAGCCATTTTAAATATTCCTTCGAAAGCAATACAAAATTTAATCACTGTACCTATAGATATGCCTTTTATAAAAATGTATACCTTTCCGCAAACGTTAAAAAAATAAAAAGCACAATCTTAAAACTCTTTCAGCGTGACTTTTTGGATTTTTTATTTAAGGGAATAAAAAAATGTATGGACTGAACGGCGTTACCAACTTCTTTGTAGCTAACTTTTTCAGCCAAAATACAGTGATACCATCTCTTTCGAATACAATTCGGTTAAGTTGTCAATGAAAAGAACATTACCTTCGAAACGGGCTAAACATGCTGAAAGAATTACAGTCTTATGCAAAAAAACTTACAACATGCTTATTAACCGTTGTTAAGCTAAATTCGATAAAAGTATATGCAAAAACCATAATTAGCTTAACACACGTGTAGTAAACCATTGTTAAATCTATGAAATTTAACAATGGTTCAACCCTACTTTAAACCTACAATAAAGTCATATGTCATAATTTTATTAGAATTTTTGACATTTTGTGAAAAATATTCTAATTTTTTAAAAATAAATTAAAAAAAAATTTAAAAACACAAAAAAATATTTTCAGATCTTTTCCTTTTATTTTCATGCTTTTTCTCCATATTTTTTCTATTTATTCTTTTAAAACTATTCTTTTTCCCCAAAATAAAAATTTTGTTTACAAAATAGTTTAGTGATGTCTAAATTATCAAAACAAATTTTAAGAAACCGGTACTCGAATACTTTATTTAATCAAAATATAATATTTTAATTACATTGGTTGTTTCATTTTATTTGTACATTGTTGTTATTAAAAAAAAACAAATAATAAATAATAAAACAATTAATTATTAACAATTAATAAAAACAATTATTTTGTATAAAAACATTAAAAAAAAACAATATTAGACACGAATACCAAATGAACTAATAATCGTTCATACGCAACATTAAGAAAAAATTGACAGAATAAAATAATGGTATTGCCAGCATCAAATAAAAAAACCTTAAAATGGATATTAGTTAAAATACTGTTTTTGCATATACTTTTTTAATAATGGATTATTAAGCTAAAAGTCGTTGTTAACTAATGTTCACTTGAAGGTCATAATAAGTTTTTTTTTTGCATAAGACTGTTATAATACATAAAATTTTTATTACAAATAGTTGACTCTCTAGAGTAAGAACAAAATATGCGAGTAAAATTTTTTAATTTCATTGTAGTGTGTTCGATATGTCTGCGTTTACTCCGCGCAGAAAGTTATCAAATTTTAACTTTTTGCGCACGTAAAATACTTTGACAAGTAGCAACCGGTTTTTGTATATATTTCTTTAATTTTTTTTTATGATATGCAGAGTAAATAAAAAAGTTCAACAATGCAACAGAATAAAAGTGTATTGAGAAACAAAAAAGATTCAAAATTAATAAATAAATAAAATTTATAATTTCAAAAATTTAAACGAAATTTGCAACTAATTTTGCTTTCAATAAGTATTTCAGTTTTCCTTAAAAAAAAGCTGATGTATGTCAGTCGGTTTATTGTAAAATTCAGCCGCTGTAATTTATTGTTGACAAATATATCTCAAAAACGACGCCTTTTGCACGTTCAAATAAAAATTGAGTTTGTAGGAAAGAGGGGAAAAACGAGCGGGGGTGATTTCACAATTTCATGTACTCGCAAACTTGCTTTGTTCTTTATTCGTATATACTCAGAGTTGTATTTGATTTCACATTTTATTTGACATTTTCTTTTATTTTTTGTTTCGCATAGTGAAAACGTTGACTGCCGCTGCAACTTTCAGAAAACTGGCCAAAAATGACAATTTGATTTTTTTACATTATATTACTAAAAACTCTATTTTTAGATCGTAGGTATCATCAAAAAGCAAAAATGATGTTTTTTAGGAGAAAAAGTGGTTTAGTGAGTAAGAGATATGTAACTCGTAATTGGCAGTCAACGTGTTAATATAAAGCTCCCTTATTTAAAATAACATTAGTTTTTCTTTATTTTGTGTTTGAAATCAAAACATTTGCAAAAGAAAAATTTTAGTGCCAAACAATTAATTAATTGGTTATAGGTTACTACTGTTAGAATTGATTTTCTATTTATTTAATATTTACTTAATTATGTCAATTTCCTTTAATTATTCAATTTTTAACTTTTAAATTTATCTTAATTTGCGCGCTATATGGTCTAGATACCTTGCGCTTTTCCTTTATATATATTATAAATTTATTTATAATGTATTTTTGATTAAATAAATTAAAAAAAAATAAAAAATAATATAATTTAATTTTTTAATTTATAAAAATCAAAAATTATATATATAATTTAAATAAGGTATATAATTTAAATAAGGTAAATATATTAAAAAATAATAATACATAAATATATAATATATTATAATATAATAACAAATATAATATTCATATAATATTCATGTCTTGTGTTTGAACCTAAATCACAATGCCAAATAAAGTAACAACTGTCAAAAACAGCAGAACGACACGATAAAAGAAAACAAAATTTGTGAAATTAATTTTTTACGTGCAAAAGCGAAAGAAAGTTTAAAAGAAAATGCAAAAAAGTTTTTCAAACTTGTTTCGAAACTAATTTCAACGTGCAAAAGGCGTCTTATTAATCACAGAGTTGACAATTATGACGTTTGAAAAACGCTGAAAGCAGCCTTATTCATTTATTTAGAGGGAGAAAAAATGTTGCAAAGTCTTGCAAAGCAAATGTTAAGAGCGAAAATTGGTGATAAAGTAGTGTTGAAGTAATGTATGTTGTAGTTAAGAAAAGAAAATGACTTTATGCAAAGGAATTTATGAAAAGTATTTTAAATATAGATTTTATTTATATTTTTATGTAAGGTAAACTGTTCTTATAAAAAGTCAAAGCACAAGTGATTTACTAAGTTCAAGTAATATTACTTTAAAGCAATTGTACAAAGTGAAGTAACGGGATCATCTCTCACTAAACAAGTACTAATGAGAGATATTATAAATAATTAATATACGAAAAGGAAAATGGGATAATAGACAAAAATTAAAACTGGTTTTACTACATTCCTTAGATAATGTACTAAAATATTTCAATATGTACAGCTGAAGTTAACTAATTAGTAATAACAAAAAAATTATGTTTACAAATAATATATAAAAAATTAGAATTCTGTTGCCAAATATATTTTCGGCAACATTCTCCCCCTGGTGAACGAATGTTTTCAAAACAGGATATAGTAGGCCTATCGTTGGGAGTAATTTAGTCTAGTTAAGAAACTCCGCTATGCTCCGACTCACAGCGTTGCTTTAGGCTCTGTCTTTTACCTTCACAGCAGCTTCAGGATTATCCTCTGACACTTCTTTAAAGGATTCACTGGAAGTTTCTGGAAGGAGAAAAATTTTAGAAATGGGTCTTTTAAATATTTTATTTTTAGTTTGGACTGATACCACCCTTATTTTTCCGTCACCTCCTGGATGTGTATCAACAATTCTTCCAAGAAGCCATTGACCTGGTCCACATCTGTCATCTGCTACTAGTACCAAATCTCCGATATTGGGATTTTTCATGCTTCTTAGCCATTTTGGCCGAGCTTGAAGACGATTAAGATATTCTATGTACCATCTTTTCCAAAAATGCTGTTTCATTCTCTCGATAGCTTGCCATCGTGAAAGATGGTTTTCCCCTTGAGCTAATAAGTTTTCTTCTTGAACACACTGTAGTGGTTCGCCAATGAGGAAATGTGCTGGTGTTAGTGCGTTAAAATCCGATGGATCAGATGATAAAGGACATAGAGGCCGAGAATTGAGGCAGCTTTCAATTTGACAAAGTAAGGTATTTAGCTCCTCAAATGTAAGTAGTCGGTCATTGGCAACTCGTCTTAGATGATACTTCACGGATTTTACGCCAGCTTCCCATAATCCACCAAAATTTGGCGAGGCCGGAGGTATGAAATGCCAATTGGTATAATTTAGGCTTAAAGCATGCTGTAACTCCTCTGACAAAGACTTTTTGTTCCTATGAAAAAGAATTTGAAGTTCCTTTGATGCTCCTATAAAATTTGTACCGCAGTCTGAATAGATGTCAGTGCATGCGCCTCTGCGAGAAACAAATCTCCGAAAAGCGGCCAAGAAAGAGTTTGTAGTAAGATCTGAAACCGCTTCGAGATGAATAGCCTTCGTGACCATGCACACAAACAAGCAAATATAGCCCTTTGTAATAACAGCGGACCTTAAAGTGGACGATTTAATATTTAATGGTCCAGCATAGTCAACACCACTGTGTTTAAAGGGTCTAGTAATGTGAATTCTCACCAACGGCAAGTTGCCCATAATTTGTTGTGAACTTTTTGCCGAATATTTAAAACACTGTAAACATTTACGTATAATGGTTTTAGCTAGCTGAGTCCCAGATACGATCCAAAATTTTCGATTAACAATTGACATCGTTAAAGTAATTCCACCATGAAGGGAATTCTCATGGGCATCCAAGATAATTAGTTTTGAAAGAGGATTAGATTTTGCCAAAATTATAGGGTGTTTAAGGCTATAGTTAAAATCAGCATTTTGTAGACGACCCCCAACACGAATAATACCGTTGCCGTCCAAAAATGGCATTAACTTCAATAAAGGACTGTGACGAATTTCTTGTTTTTTAAAAAGAAATTTCAATTCATTTGGGTAATCTATCAATTGAGTAATTTTAACTAAGCGCAATAAAACATTGTTAATTTCAGAGATAGATATAGCTCCAGTGTTCCTTTCCAAAGGAGAATTTTTAGAATTATTTACAAATCGTAGACATAACGCAGTAGTTCGAAGCAATGTCCTTAATTTCGAGAACCTGGATAACAACTCAGGATTTTTCAATACTAATATTAGTAGAAACTTTCGGACTCTTTTCTTCAGAAGTTTGTAAGTTTAATAATCTTTTAGGCCATGAAGAAGGGGCTTCATATAAAAACTTTGGACCAGACCACCAGATATCGTTTGCTACTTAATTTTGACCTAAAATGCCTCTAGATGCACAATCGGCTGGATTTAAATTGGAAGGTACATATCTCCACTGCAGGGGGTTACTCAAACGTTGTATATCTGCAACTCTATTTGCAACATAGACTGTCCAGGTTGATGAAGGTTTCCGAATCCAGCTTAAAACAGTTGTACTATCACTCCAATAAAAAATGTTTTCTATTTTACAAATATCCAAGGTATTCTTGCTATCTTCAGTAAGTTGAATCAAAAGTTTAGCGGCACATAGTTCCAACCTCGGTATAGTAACAGTTTTAATAGGAGAGACTTTAGATTTTGCTTGCAAAATATTAACGAAAATACCTTCCGAAGTAATAACTCTAAGGTAAACTACCGCTGCATAAGCTAAAGTTGATGCATGCAAAAGCAGTGCAATTCTGTTTTCACTCCTGGAGACCAGTTTATCCATCTGGGAATTCTCAAGTTTACAAGATCTACCAATGACGATCTGTACTTAAACCATTCTTTTTCTATTTCAGTAGGTATCGGAGTATCCCAATCGACACTATGTTCCCATAATTTTTTAAAAATAGACTTGGCTACAATGGTGGAGGGTGTAAACCATCCTAAAGGATCGTATAGTCTAGCAGATTCTGAAAGAATGGTTCGCTTAGTAAAAGAATTAGTATCATCAAGGTTTATTTTAAATGAAAAGAAATCACCACATGTATCCCACTGGATGCCTAGAGTTTTCACCACATTGTCTTTATCAAATTGTAAAGTTTTAGAGTTTTCCTTATGTTCTTCGGGAATTTCTCGTAGAAGTTGAGAAGAATTAGAGATCCATTTGCGTAAATTACAACATCCTTTATTCAGAAGATTGCATAAATCCTTTTGTAACTTAATTGCACTTTCAAGATTATCTGCACCCGAAATAACATCATCTACATAAGAATCGGAAACAAGAACATCTGCTGCTTGTGGAAAGTCGTCTTTAAAATCATATGCTAGTTGCTGCAAAACACGTATAGCCAAATAAGGAGCTGAAGTAGTACCGTATGTTACGGTATTCAGCTCATAAATAGATATTTCATCATTTAACTCATGTCGCCAAAGTATTTGCTGAAATTTCCTATGGTCTGGACAAACATCTATCTGCCGGAACATTTTTTCAATATCCGCGCTGAATGCAATTCTGTGCCTCCTCCATTTTGTAATAATTCCTGGTAAATCATTTTGAAGCGCAGGTCCAGGACAGAGTTCCTCGTTTAATGATTTGCAGTTAATCAAATGACAACTTCCATCAAAAACAACTCTTAGTTTGGTAGTTGTACTGCTCTCCTTTAGTACACCATGGTGAGGCAAGAAATAGGAATTAGGTCTGACATCTTCGGGATATTTTCCAAATTTGGTCATGTGACCTAAATTTTCGTACTCTCGCATAAAGTTCCTATATCTTTCAGCAAAATTAGGTCGTTTCGAAAAAGAGATTTCCAATTGTCGCAACCGTCTGTAGGCACTAATGATATTATTCGGAACAGAAGGTGCAGTGTTATCTTCTACTAGGGATCTAAACGGTAAATGTACTATATATCGACCAGATCGTGAATTATTAACTGTATTAGTAAAATAGTTTTCACATTTCAGTTCCTCGCTACTTATCTTTCTTTTAGTATTAACTTCTTCCTGTTCCCAAAACGACTTCAATAATGTCTCCAATTTGACGTTAAGTATGTGCAGCCTGTTGCAAGAAATGTTACCATTTTTTCCAGAAAACACCCATCCAAAATGAGTATTTCGGAAGAATAAATTGTTATGAATAAAGGTTTCGGCGGGAAGTTTTATTATAGAGTAGACATCTGAGCCCAAAATTAGATCTATCGGATCAGATTTGAAGAAAAGTGGATCAGCCAAATTTTCAGGATCAATATCAGGCAACGAAATAAGTTTAGAGGAAGGATCCGGTGTATACGAAGAAAGATTAGCTAAAACTAATGCCGTACATGAAAATACAAGTTTTCGTTTACGAGAATATAAATCAATATTAGCTGAGTATTTCGATACGTTTTCACCACTGTTACCAATGCCGATTATCTTACAGTATGATCTTTCTTTTCGTATACCCATCAGTTGAACTGCAGCTTCAGAAATCAAACTTCCTTGTGAGCCTGGATCCAAAAGAGCTCGTAATGGAAAATAACCTTTATCAGTTCGAACTAGTAATCGAATAGTGTATAATAATACTGCTTGATAAGCAACTGCACTATGAACAGTAGCATCTGGTACGCTTTTATTTTTAGAATTGAGTGAAATAGCAGGAACAGAAGACGCTTCCGAATGATTTTTGTCTGCATGAAGAACACTGTGGTGTGGATGTTTGCATATAATGCACCGATATGGTGAGCTGCAATTCTCTTGATTATGACCAACAGCAAGACAATTACGGCAAGCCTTTCTTTTTAACAAAAAAGCATTCTTAGAATCCAAAGGTAGGGATAGAAATTTAAAACATTTCGAAAGCGAATGTCCTTTATAGCCCATTTACACTACAGCGAAATCTAGTACTTATGAGATTTCGAGCCAAATCTAGTCGATTTTAACTAGATTTCCCATACAAAACAAAATCTACTTATTTAGTAGATTTCGGCAAAATCTACTCAAAATCTAGTAAAAATAGAAATGCAACTATGTGTTTTGCCAAATAGTACTTAAAACTACAACGCTGCACAGGAAAAAAATGACAGTTCAATTTAAAAACATGTACCCATTCCATTATGCTAAAGGGTCCGCCAAATAACTTTTTTTTTTTTGAAAATGCTTTAAAAAAAATCTACTGAATATTTTCACAAATTTCTTTTTTTTATTTGAAAGAACAATCCTTCCGGTTAATAATGTAAAATAAATGATTATGCGTTTTCGCTTCGCTATGTGGGCCTGCGATCGACTTACAGAAGATGCCGATTTTGGCAAAAAAAATCATATTTTCAGATGAAGCTCATTTTGATCTTTGATTGTCGCATTTGGGGCACAGAAAACCCGCACGCATACATTGAAAAGCTGACGCACCCAAAACGAGTCACTGTTTGGTGCGAATTTTGGTCCAGAGGCATAATTGGGCCACCTCGGAGCTGCGATTTGACACTGTTGGACTTGTTACGCCGACAAGCTAGAGACAATTGGCGCTTTAAAGGACAATATTCATGAAGCCATTGGTGAAATACAGCTGCACACAATCGATAATGTGTTTAAAAATTGGACCGATCGTGTAGGCTACTGCATGGCCAGCCGAGGCAGCCATTTGAATGAAATTATTTTCCATTATTAACCGGAAGGGTTGTACTTTCAAATAAAAAAAGAAATTTGAGAAAATATTCAGTAGTTTTTTTTAAAGCATTTTCAAAAAAAAAAGTAATTTGGCGGACCCTTTATTTACCAATTGTATGTAGTAATACATTTAAATTATTTTTTAAATCTTATATTCTACAAATGCTGACGTTTTTTTTTGCACCAACATTATTTCTGATTGGATCTTATTTGGTCTTGATGAAAACGGTACTAAATGTCCTATATTTTTCATTTTTGTTTGGTATTAAACTAAATTTGGAAATATTATTTTCTTTTAAATTTCAGTCAGCTGTTTTTGTTATTAAAATGAAATCTTGCTACTGTCAAATAAATCCAGTGTAAACGATCTAGATTTTGAGCAAGATTTGAAATCTAATCTACTAGATTTCGCTGTAGTGTAAATGGGCTATTATCACAAAATAAGCATGATATTGTATAATGTTCAGAAAAGTTGCCAGAGTTACACGATGTCCTTTTAGCGGAATTAAAAGGTTTATGATTCTTCGAGTTTCTATATTTAGATGACGATGCAGCATCATCATTAATCGATTCCAATGTACGGAAAGTTCTTTCTAAAAATGCAAATAGTTCATCACGAGAAGAAAGTTCAGTAGACGATTTCAAAGATTGTTCCCAATCTTTTCGTGTCTGGAAGTCGAGTTTTTGAACTATTAGATGTATAAGAATAGGATCCCAGCTTTGGGTGTTTATGTTGAGGTTTTGAAGTGAAGACAAGATTTCCTGGGTAGAATCCAATAAAGTTTTAATGGATTGAAATCTACCATCAGATTTGGAAATATGAAAAAGTTTGGATATTAGACTGCCAACAAGCATTCGCTTGTTATGATATCTGGATTCTAGAATGTTCCATGCCGAATCATAGTTTGCATCAGTAGCAGAAATATTTTTAATTAAATTAAATGCTTCGCCAGAAAGCGTACCCTTTAAATAATAAAACTTTTGAACTTTGGTGAGCGAATCATTGTTGTGAACAACAGATGAATAAATGTCGCGAAATGGTATCCACTCCATATATTCTCCAGAAAACTTTGGCAGTGAAATTTTAGGCAGCTTAGCATCACAATTAACGGTAATATAGGGCGACCGTTAGTTGGGACACAAGTACTTGACAATGGTCCATTTATCAGCGTGTTGTCCGCCTTAGAGTCCAATAATTTTCCCTTAAAACACAAATATTTCTCCGAAAATTCGAAGTAGAGATCTTCTTTCATGTATGGAACATCATCATCTTCTAGAGACTCCTCGTGGATTCGACGCACTATTTTATCATGTTGAGATTCAAACTTACCAAATATTTTATCGAGTTGTTGGACTAAAGAATTTAAGAAACCGCTTGTCCTCTCACTTTTCTCCTTTTGTTCGAAACCAGTTTCCAGCTTAATTAATAATTTCAGCAGATTGCGTTGTTCCTTTATTATTAGGTCTAATTCACTCATTGTTCACAGGTTTTATGTTCAAATTTTTTAAAAACAATAGTTCACTTTTATAAAGTTTTAATTTTATAGAATTTTAAATAGTTCAGTTTTCTTTTTATTATAATTTTTATTAAAAAATTATTTATTAGGAATTCTTATATTAATTTTATATGTAATACTTAGGAATTCCCGGGTTTCGGCACCAATAAATATGTTGAAGTAATGTATGTTGTAGTTAAGAAAAGAAAATGACTTTATGCAAAGGAATTTATGAAAAGTATTTTAAATATAGATTTTATTTATATTTTAAGTAAAGTAAACTGTTCTTATAAAAAGTCAAAGCACAAGTGATTTACTAACTTCAAGTAATATTACTTTAAAGCAATTGTACAAAGTGAAGTAACGGGATCATCTCTCACTAAACAAGTACTAATGAGAGATATTATAAATAATTAATATACGAAAAGGAAAATGGGATAATAGACAAAAATTAAAACTGGTTTTACTACATTCCTTAGATAATGTACTAAAATATTTCAATATGTACAGCTGAAGTTAACTAATTAGTAATAACAAAAAAATTATGTTTACAAATAATATATAAAAAATTAGAATTCTGTTGCCAAATATATTTTCGGCAACAAGTAGGAAGAGTAGGAAATGTAAATAAACATTTATTTTGTGTTAAAAAAGGGGAAATTTGGAATATTTTTAATTTCTGCCATGAAAATTTAAAAAATTCCTAAATATTTAATTATGAATTGAAATATGTGTGATTTTCGGTCACAATGAATATAGTTTCTTATGCAAAATGTAAGTAAGAAGCTAAATATTACAAGATCAAAATAAAACATACTGCTCATTTTTTCTTGCAGAAAGTGATCAATATTTTTTAATTTCTTGAATGAAAAATTTAAAAATTATTATTAATATTAGTTCTTTTTATTATTTATTAATAGTTTCAAACAAAAATTACATTTTTTATTAATTAATCCAATATAAAAAATAACATAAAAACAAACCACGAAAACTAAAGAAACATAAATAAACAAAACAGACAAACAATCTGGGAGGGACAGAAATACTTTTTGGTAATATTTGCTGTCCCTTTCACATTAAATTAGCAATGTGCCAAATTCCGTGTCGCCTTTGTGTACTTTGTTTTATTAATAAAGAAGCTGCTACACAAGTTAACTAAACTAATTTTTCATAATCTTCCATTTCCAATTTTATTTTATTTTTATTTATGTACTACTAGCAGACCCGGGCAAACGTTGTTTTGCCTTCGAATTTTATTTTCACTGTAAGTCTGGTTTCCATGCAAAGTCATGGCTGATTGATATTTAGAAGAAGGATGAAAGGTGCACTAAATCGACATAGCAATTATTGTTCAAATGGAATTATATATTTTTGATAGCTGGGCCCGATCCGCGTTGCTGGCCCCAAGAGTCGGTGTCGGTACATAACGCCGCTACACGCCGATCAAGCACCTAACGCCTTCAGCAAAACATAAAATAGGCTTATTGCGCAAATAGAGTTTAAAAAAGAGTGATAGATATTTATTTACTTTTTTTTAATAAATTTTTTTCACAAAAATATGTTAGGTTTCAGTCGGTATCGGGCTAATTAACACCACTGCACGCTGATTAACGACCCAACGCCTTCAACGAAACACAACATAGTGCAATAGTTCTTGAGTTACGGTGCAAAAACACAAAAAACTAAATATTGCGCCATCTGTCGGACGAACTTCAAACTACACAGAAACACTCCTCACGCCTCATAGAGCATGTATATAAAGTTTGGTCGAAATCGGTGCAGTAGTTCTTGAGTTACGGTGCAAAAACACAAAAAAACTAAATATTGCGTCATCTGTCGGACGAACTTCAAACTACACAGAAACACTCCTCACGCCCCATAGAACATGTATATTAAGTTTGGTCAAAATCGGTCCGAAGATACACGTCATTTTTATATATATAGAGATTTGTTTATGTTATAACTTTTGTTTATTTATTTTTTTTCTGTTAAAACAATTTTTTGTTAATGAGAAAACAAATTGACAGTTTAATCAAATGAAATACTATGGCAAATATTTACTTGAATATGACCACAGGGAAAACATGTTCGCTACAAATTGTATTTGACGCTGGTTGACCGTTTTTGGGATAATAAATGTGACTACTAAATAAACTACAAGAAAATTTAAGGCAAATATGAGCAAACAGATCAGAAACAAATTTCCCTAATGTGACCATACCTTAAAAGGGTGGTTAGTCAAGTGTATAGAACATAAAATCGTAACGAACGTTGCCATAAGATAGTTTGTGTAGTTAAGCCGAAAGTCCATACCATCCGTTTACGTTACACACAATGCGTTTTATGCGACTGGTTTTTTGTTTTGATCAGCTGTTGTGGTAAAATAATTTGCAAAATAAAAACAGTTTTGGGAAAAATTAAAAATCAAATTGTGATTTTAAAAGAATTTATGGCATTAAGCCGAAAGTACATACCATCATTTTCATGCGTGCTTGCGTTACATGCGTATGCCGAAAAAGTAGAATCAGTGTAGTTATTTGTGACAAGTTTGTGACAAGTGTAGTTGTTTGTGATAAGTTACAGAAGAAACGCATAAAATGCATAGACGCATAGAAAAATAGGATTACTTTCTACTTTTCTTTGCGACTCATGCAGTGTTGGAAAATGTCAGCAGTTTTTTAAACTTGGCATGCCAAATTATATACTATTGTGAATGGTTTCGATAAATATGTTTAAATAGTTCATTACAATTTTCGCATTTTTCTTTTTGCATTATAAAAATATTAATAAAAACATATTTCATAATAAAGTTTATTACTAATTTAAGAGGAAAATACATTATAATGCATTTTTTAAACACATTTTTTTCATGAACAAAATGTGTATACTACATAGTTGTCGATTGTTTTTATGTACTGAGTATCATCTATTTTGAAGTTATTAATTTGTAAACAAGAAAAATGGAGAATAAATTAACTGAAAACACTCGTCTTGTGTTCTTTTGAGGATTTTCGTAGGCCTTAACAGCACAAAATATCATATATGTAAATTCATAAACATGTAACTAATGCCATAAATGCTTTTAAAATCAAAATTTTATTTTTAATTTTTCCCCAAAATGTTTTTGTTTGCAAATTATTTTACCCCAACAACTGATCAAAACAAAAAACCAGTCGATATAACGCATTGTGTGTAACTTGCAATAAAAACCGCAAAGAATGTGAGAATCGCATATAATCGCAAGGTCGCATTAAACGCAAGGTATGGACTTTCGGCTTAAAGCCATCCGTTTCATGCGACTTATGCGTTTTATGCGATTCTTGCATTCTACATACATATGTAGTTTTTTTTTTTTGTTTTGATCAGCTGTTGTAGTAAACAACAAACAAGAACAGTTTTGGGAAAAATAGATAATAAAATTGTAACTTTATAAGAATTTATGGCATTAATAAAAATTTATGAATTTACATATATGATATTTTGTGCTGTTAAGGCCTACGAAAATCCTCAAAAGAACACAAGACGAGTGTTTTCAGTCAATTTATCGTCCATTTTTCTCAGTACATAAAAACAATTGACAGCTGGTATACATATTTTTGGTCATGAAAGAAATGTGTTAAAAAATGTATTTTAATACATTTTAATCTTAAATTAGTAGTAAACTTTATTATGAAATATGTTTATATTAATATTTTTATAATGCAAAAAAGAAAAATGCGAAAATAGTAATGCACTATTCAAACATATTTATCGAAACCATTCACAATAGAATATAATTTGTCATCCCTAAGGTTATGAAATGGCCGTCGCCGTAGTCTAGTTGGTAATGTGTTGGCTTATTAGGCGAAAGGCCTGACTTCAAATCCCAGGTCAGACATCAAAACGAAAATATGAAAATATTTCTTCGGCTACTTCCTCTCAGCAGGTTTCTGGCAAAAACTCTGAGAGTAAAAATTGTGAATGAAAAGCTTCTCAAAAATCTGTCGTTCGGAGTCGATTTTAAACTGTAGGTCCCGCCACTCATGTATAAAATTAACGCACACAACACAAGTGGTGTGAGAAGCTAGGACGTTGTACAATGGGTCAATTCAACCTCTGGGTACTGTACTTGTCACAGATGACAAGTACACGTCCTCTAACCTAACCTAACCTAAGGTTAAGAAATAGCTGACTTTTTTCGCCGAAGCATAAGAAACAGCTGACTTTTTTCGCCGCTGCATGAGTCGCATGGAAAAGTAAACCTATTTGATGCATTCAATGCGCCTGTGCATACTATGCGTTTTCTTCTGTAACATGTCACAAACAACTACACTGCTTCTACTTTTTTGGTATACGCATGTAACGCAAGGTCGCATGAAACGGATGGTATGGACTTTCGGCTTTAGACTGCTAGGGAATGTTAGCATTCTTGCTTGTCTTATTCCTCCTTCAGCCTGTGGCAAAAGGAAGAAGGCGCAGCTTTGTTTGACTAAACAAGGCAATTAATTCGTTAATTTTTATACAAATGAATATCAACAATAACAATATCATTCAATTCTAGCTAAAACTACTTTAATTTCTTTTATGTAATTTATCATGATCTTGAAAGTTGTTTTTTATTTTATTTCAGTGTACGTTTTCCACATTACTCAGCATATGATACCTGACGCCGTTGCCAAGTTTTTTAAACAATTGGCTGGCTTTGAGGTTTCAGTGGTGAAAATAAAAGTGAAACTTGAACAAATATCAAACCAATTGTTTTGATTTGCAATTTTTTTTAGTATTATAATTTAAAGTTTTGTGGTCCTTTATCTGTTTTATAGTAAATTCTCTGATTTGAATTAGTTTTCTCCAACACATATGTGGCACTCGTATTATAAAAAGTGTAAATAAAGAAATATTTATATATATTGAAAAGAGGAGGGGCACCTGCAAAACATGCTAATAAATAATACTTGACAACAATAATATTTAATATTTCTGGAAGGATTTTTTTTAGATAGTAGTAGCTCATGCTATTTTCTAAGAAATTATAGTAAAGAATTGAGGATGACAAGTGCCAGCAATAACATTGCCCATTGCGAAGTTCTGGGAGCAACATGCAGTGATTCTGGAACTGCAACACATTTAATGGAAGAACATCACAGCTGTTTAGCTGCTACTAATCAAATAGTTAACCGAAGCACATCAAGTCGACTGCAATCTTCAAGATTTGCATGTTTAAGATGTTGTGGAAATATTATTAACTACTGGACTCGACTTCGTAATACGCCTGAAGAACTGGAGCAACGTTACAAATCAAAGGAAATAGACAAGTTTTTGGAAAGAGAAAAACAAACATTTCGTCGTCAGGTAAGTTATAAAAATTTAAACTCAAATGAGACCTTCATTACATGAAAATACCAAGGTTAAACTTTTACTTTTGGGAGCTGGCGAGTCAGGCAAATCTACTTTTTTGAAACAGATGCGAATTATACATGGCGTCAATTTCGAACCTGAGTTAGTAAAGGAGTATCAGTATGTTATTTACCAAAATGTTATACGAGGTAAGTTAATAAATAGTATGAAAGAATTGAATTATATAAAATCTATAGGAAGATAAAATATATTTTAATCGAATAGTTATTTTTAGTGAATAGTGTAGCAGCATAGTAAAAGTTTTTTAAGTCGTTTCAAATTAATTAAAATTGCATTCGCAATATTGCAATAAAAATTCTTCAATAATTAATTCAAATAAAAGCGAGTACCTATAAATTTTCATAAATCTGTAACAGTTACTTTGCTATGTAGGTAGAGTATAGTGAAAATCTAATAAGTTTTAATATCCTATTGCCTGATTTATTTCTTTACTCCCTTTTGATTTGTAATGACCTAACTTCGCACACCACTTATGTTGTGTATATTAATTTTATGCATGAGAGAAACTTTTTCATGGCAATGTTATTTACTCTCAAAGTTTTTACCGGAAACCTGCTGAGAGGCAGTCGCTAAATAAATATTTTTTCATATTTCGTTTTGTTGGAGATATCTGGCCTCACCTCTAGTATGCCAACACACTACATACTAGACTACGGCGGTTATTACAACAGTTAACAATATACTCTAAAGTTAACGGACATTGCAAAATTGCAAAAATTTGTTGACTGTATACTTAAAAGGTGTCAGTAATGTCAAAAAAATGTACAAAGCTGCATGGGCTGCTTAAGTGGCGCATAATGCCGTACAAAATTCTTTGAATTGACTACGATTTAGAGCCAGAGTTTTGACCTAATTCCAGCTCAGATTTTTATCAACAGTCTTTATTTTCGTCTAACAAGCTCCTTCGCTACGTCCTTCTCGGCCGACCGCGGTTTCATGTTTCATGTGGATTCCAATCGAGCGCCGTTTCTGCAATCTCGTCTCTTCTGCAATGGGTGTTTGTCTGCATCTTCTATAAAGCTCTGAGTTGGAAATTTAGCTGTGGGATAACCATATGCAAAGTGTATTCCTGAGGCAACTATCAATAAAAACCTGCAGTTTGCTTCCTCTTACAAGAGCCATGTCTCGATCCCGTAAAGAAGTATATATATCGCAATCGCATCGAATATTCGTACTTTGGCAATAGACGATAATTGATAGCATCGTCATAATTTTAGAAATTGTGCAAATGTCCCTTTTTGCCTTTGCAAGACGAGCCTCGGTATCCGATATATGTAGTGCCGAAATATCGGTTGATACAATTTTTGGGAATTATAAATAATAAAACAGGATTTATATTGCATATAACACATAACACGAATTACCTCATTCGGTATCGACAAGCGTTATTATTTATTACGAAAATAATTGGAAACTCAAAAAGTTAATTGAAAATAAGAAACATTTTAGCACTCGATTTAAAACTCGAAATTATTCCTTGAATAATGGAATTAATTTGAAAATCCCGAAGTTATGACAGAATTGAACTCTGTGACATAATAGAAAGGAGATAAATGAAGATACCTGTGACATAATTGCAACTAGTAATCTAATAATCTAAAAAATTTTAATAAAAGAAAATAGAGAGATTCTTTAATATAACGATCTTACAAAAATTAATATGAATATGCCCATATTAAAAATTTTAGTACTATTGTGGGTTATTAACTAAACACTGAAAAATATCGGCAATAATCAGTACAAATAATAAAATTTCTAATCATAAGGTTAAAATTACAGTAAAAAATCGAGACTATTTGTTTACTAAAGCGCAAAAATATATAATAATATTTTTTTAACATAAAACTCGTTCTCAGAGACATTTTCTTATTGTGGTTGATGATAAAGGAACATAAATTAAATGGCTGTTGCAATCTACTATGTATTTAAAAAACTATAATACCATAAAGTTTACATGTGAAAAACACGGTATTAAAATGATTAAACAATGAAAATTATATTAACAACTAGTTCAATAATGACTGCAAGTTATGAAAAGATAAAATATGTCGATATCGAATATTGAGAAAATAATTGAATCTGGATTTATAATTAGGTGTCTATGGCCTGCCCAGGTTTGCTGCTGGCCTTAGATAAGGACAGTCTGAGGTTCGTTATTGGTTTCATTACAGGGCACTGCGAGACTAGATCGCTGCTCCATAGGTAATTATACCCATTTTTGTGGCAACAAATCATTTTTCTTACTTTAAAGAATGCTTTTTTTGTGGTGATATATGATAAAAAACATATCAAATCTAATATGTAATGTCATATTTTGTATTTCTAAGAAATTAACGATGATTGTTTAGCGGGTGTTCAAAATCAATGTTTGTGAGAAAAGTTTAAAGGCAGTATATACAGTGTGATTTGGTTGATATTTTGAGGTTCTCTTAATAGATGGAAAACATACATAAATTTTAATTAAATAGACAACAAAAGTAATGGTCAGTGCTTAATAGCTTAAGAAAAAGATTTTGTTAAAGAATATATGTATACATACAGTCGTGGACACACAATTAAGTCACTTAAGCAAATTTTTCATTTTTGTAAAAAATAAAAAGATTTAAGAAGAATGGAAACAAAAACAACTAATATGTATTAATTTCATATGCTTAATAATTAATTAACAACAAAAACTTAAATACTTATTCATTATAAAAAATGTTTTGGTACGAAGTTGATATCAGACTTAAAATTTAAGTGGACACATAATTAAGTCATCTGAAAAAAATTATTGAAAATTTAATTTAATTGCTTTATTTTTCACCCAAACTATTTTGAACCTTGAATATTTTTTGGGGTATCCTTTTTGGCATATTATTTCAGTACATCTTTGTGGCATTGAGTTGATTAAATTGCGACACTGCTCAGGACTAATGTTATTCCATCCTGCCAGGATAACCTGCAAAGTGCTTTTTTGCTGCTAGGTTTTTTGGCTGCAACTGCTCGTTTTACGATCCCCCAAAGATTTTTAATTGGGTTCAGATCGAGACTTTGAGCTGGCCAATCAAGAACCTTTATTTTTTCCTCAGCAAACCAAGCAATTTTAAAATCAGAAGAAATTTTATAATTGAATATTGGATCCACCATTTTGTATTTGAGATATTTTGTCTCAGATTCGAAATTAGCAACCTCGAAAACCGCTATATACATATTTTCATGTAAATATGAAAAAATTTTGAAAATCAGGTATTGGAGAAAGAAAGAAAGAATTTGAATTAAAAATTTAACCAAATGGTAAATAGGTATATTTAAAGCATAACTAGTCGGTTTAGCCCATATTTATAATGTAAGACATGTCCAACGAGTTTGATAAATGTGAAATAGTTTTTTATGTTCTTCTTATTGAAAATTAATTATTATTTATTTATATTTGTCTGATTTGAGTGCGAAAAGCTTAGAAATTATGTTCTTTTTCTACTTTTTATGTTTTATGCCGACGATACCAATTCAAAATAAATTTTTGAACAAAGAATTACTTATAAAAGAAAACTTATTTATTTATGAGAATCTTAAGCTTCTCTTAAATCAGAAGTTGTTTCGGCCAGATTTCTAATTAGCGGGTATAGATTCCCATATATCCGCTGGAGCATTTTTACAATGTCTTTTTGTTGGTAACGTTGCATTTAGATAATTTAGTTTGCTTATAAGTCAATAAATATTCTATTGGATTTAGGTCTAGGACTTGCGGGGGCTGACACGTTATATTCTTAAGTAGCTATTCTTTGGATGCAGCAGCATTGGACCGTTGCTTAAACAAAATGGATCAAAGAAGTTGCAACAAATTTTGTGTAAAAAGTGCTAATAGACAATGTTGAATGCTTAAAAGATCAGAAATTATCCATGCCTTGTCCTTTAAATTTTAGATCATCGATGACGTTCTGCTATTAACATTTACATACATACATAATTGGCCATTACATCCCTTTAGTCTTAATTGTGCGTTAATTTCATACGTGAGTGACGGTATCTACATTTCCGACCGTCGGGACCTCCTTCCCAGAGGAGTTCATACAGCTTATTATTCGATCGGATGCGGAAATCATCGCAATGGACCGAAGATCTTACGTAGGACTTTTCTCACGAATACTCTCAAGGCTGCTGCATCGGCGCTTGATAGTGCCAGACCCATTTTTATAGACTCTCGTTCAATAGCACTAGGGTAGCAATAACATCTCCTTTGGTACTCCCTATGATGTCAATCTCGTCAGCGTACGCAAGCAACTGGACACTTGTGGGAACTAGTGCCCTTGCGATGCATTCCATTCTCAGAACACTCGCCATGAGGAAGTTGAGAGAGGTTCATTCCAACCTTGGCGGAGCTGCAGAAAGTTCCAATGAGGTTCCAATCGTTGGACATAGTTTCCTCTAACCATATTTTATCAATAAGCTAGTGAATGCACCCTACCAGCTCATTACCTCAGGTCTTAAACAATTAAGCCGCAAAATCGCGACTTTGACCTTTTCATGCCTAAGCGGCGGAATATCCACGCCTTCATCATTGATTGTGTACAGAACATCAACGAATTTATAGGCGGAATTGGTGTCGTTATCGTCTCGTGGTAGAGTAGAGAAATATTGTCTTCATATCCTCAGCACCCATGGCGAATCTGTAAACAAGTTTCCGCTTTCATCCTTGAGGGAAGATGCTTCTTTCTTGAAAATTTCGGTTTAACCCTTTGATATAATTTTCGAGCATCATTCCTCCATTTGCATCGATATCCTCACGCTCTCGCCTGTCGTGCTCCCTCTTCTGGCGTCTGTAAAGACGTCTCTTCTACCTTCTCCTCTCTCTGTAGTTCTCGACTTATCGTACCATTGGTTTCGTTGGGTGGGCGCTCAAAACCAAGGACCGTTTTCGCAATAGTGCGCAAGGAGTGGGCCCACAGACGACAAATGACGTTGAGATTGTATGACGGGATGACGGAGCTTATCTGAGAATTGAGCAGAAAATGCTATTGTGATTGCAGCTAGATCGAAATTCATGCTGTTCCGCACGGCAGCTGCAATACACATCGCACTATGCAAGTCTTTTGCATCCTAACCATCGAATTTTATGGATGGCAATGATGTCTGTCATGCAGACATTTTGGCGGAAGCGATTACTTTGTGAAGGGTCTGAACGTTACATGTGCCGATTCTTACATCATAGGCCTTTAAACGTTTGCCGTATACGTCAAATTTTGAGTGGATCTTGTTAGAGGCTTGTGACCCAGTTTTCATTGGATACTGTTTTTAAGTGGTCTGACTTGGGGTTTGAACTGTGGCTTCACGTCTAATAAGCCAACACACTACATAGTACAATACGACGACTTAAATTATTATTAACACAATAATCAGACCACACTTTAAACATGGATTAAATACTTTATATACAGGCTATGTAAAAGAATAACTCGACAGATGACAAATGTATTCAGTTTCATTTGATGCTGGGTGCATAAAATAACTTAAAAAGAGAAAGAGATATTTCAGAACAGTTTTGCAGATAATTCAATTATGTGAAAGAAACACAGCCATACAGTTTTAGAAATCCGGACGATTTTCATGTAGTCAGAACTGGATAACAACATATGGATGAAAATGTCAAAAACAAAAAAAATTGTTTAGGGTGTTTAAGGTTTTGCTGTAAAACATGATTAAATTCGTGTGTTCTCTTTTAGCCCTTTCTATGTTTTCTTATAACTGTCCCAGTTGACATCGTGTGTGCAATACCCAGTAGACATGACCGCTCGTATAAACTGACACAGTACCTAGTAAATTCGTTTACTACTCTATCAACAGCTGAAGGAGTCATCTGGTTCAAGGACAAGTCCTACAGATTCCACTCAACATAACTTCCAAGGATTTCTATATAGGGCCTTCTAGGCTCACCCAAGCTCAGACTGAAGCTAATCAACCTATGACCAGTGCAAAATAGCACTTTAACTCTCTGGCACTCTTTAACCTTTTCTCTTGTGAAACGTCGGTACATTACCCCTCTTTTGCTGAATCACCTCGCTCGTTTTTTGTGCTACTACCAAACTGACTTCCACTGTACTATCCACACTGTCACCACAGACTTCAAAGGCATATTGGAGTAACGTCTTTCCTCTAGCTGGACAACTGGACAACGTAAATTTTATTGTCGCAATTGACGGTTTTGACTCCCTGAGCCCAGTTCGTACCTAGAAATGTAATTGACATTATCAGCAGTCTCCTTCAACAGCCTAACTTCAAATTACTTTCCAGTCTGTTATTCTTCCAGTTGTAATTCGTATATTCTTATTATCGAAATTAATTAAATAGAAATGTTGAAATATTTAAAATTCTCAGTTTTTTTTTGTTATCAAACAACAACGAACAATGAACGTAATTTCGAAGTAATTTCTATAATTTTAGTCTGTCACCAATAATTTTTATTATTTTTTTTGTATTGAAGGTATGCAAGTATTAATCGATGCAAGAGAAAAATTGGATATTTCATGGGGCAATAATGATCGTGATAACGATGCAAATGCGACGAAGTTAATGGAATGCAGTTCATTAAATCCTGAAAAGTTTGTTCAATATGCAGCAATTATTCGTCGACTTTGGCAAGATCGTGGTATTAGACGAGCTTACGAGCGTCGAAGAGAATTTCAAATTGTAATATTTATCCATTGTGTCAAATAACAACCATTAATATTTGTAAATTTTAGAGTGACTCTGTTAACTATTTTTTGGACGACATAGATCGAATAGCTAAATATGATTACACTCCTACACACAAGGATATTTTGCATTGCCGAAAAGCCACCAAAGGAGTTTATGAATTTTGTGTTAAAATTCAAGTAAGTAATAAATATTTTTGTTTCATTATTATAAAGAATTTATAATTTTAAAATACTTATTAAACGTTCAAATTTCGTGTGGGATCGAAAGTAATTGAGTTTATTAATAATTTTTTAATAAAAAATGTAATTTATCTAAAATTAATTTTATTAATCAGCCTAATTCTAAATATTCCCAGTGGATTAAGCTAATTAACAGTGGATTAAGCTAACAGAATTCTGTTTTTCAAAAAATTAAATCGATGTATTCTAAACACCCAGGGAAGGGAAAAAGAATTCGAAATTTTAGAAGTTAGTTGCTTTGCTTCGTTTTTTTATTTTGAATAAAAATATGTAATGATATTAAAAATTCTAAACAAATTATTTATTGGCTTCCAGGTATAATTTAGGGAGACAATGTATCATATTATGCTCAAAAGTTCAAAATAAAAAATAGATTTATTTACATATTTAAAAACCAATATCTTCTACTATATACAGGCAGTTTATTAAAAAAAAACAAATTCCTTTTAGGTACATTTGATTTTTTAATTCTTCATCTTGTGCAACTTTTGCTCTTCTAACTCTATCTTCTTTAAATTAAAAAAAATCGATCGCCAGTTTTTTATACTTCATCGCTCCCAGAACCTATTTCAGGATTCAGATCTTTGTTAGAACACAGCTAGGAGTGACGCATGTGTGCGAATTTTTCTTTAGGTTGTTTTAAGATTGTTTCTTTCTCACTTTCATCACTATTTTCATCTAGCAAACTCAGCAATAAATGTTTAACACTCTCTTAAATGTGTTTTGCATTCAAGGAAGAACGTAACCGAACTTCTTGGTCACACTTTTTACAACTGTTCGTGAAAATTTTAAATTTTGTGTCAATTTTCAAAATTCCCCTTGAATTATTTCTGGAAATGGTTCCAAAAAATTTATCATAAAATTTTTCCCCAAGAAAGAGCTTCTCTTTTCGAAGTTCATTCAGAATAGGAGAGTACAAATAAGTTTTGCTGTCCAAGTTTTCTGCGCCAATAATAATTAAAAGATAAAAATAATCATTTACAGTTAACAGAACAATTTGTTTATACACATATTTCTTACACATAATCTTTTACTTAGTATAATACATAGACTTAGCATAATACATTATCTAGGATTTGTTATTTTAGGATGAATTAAAAAAAAATTAAGAAAGCTTTCGGAAATGTGGATATCTGAGTAACTACTGGGAGGTTCAGTGCTCTCTAGCACTATATGCATATTCATTGCCCTATACTCCGATGTGTGATTGAATACTGATATTTACAATGGTGCTATTTTAATTATGATGAGACATATGTTCCATAAGTATATTTCAGCAGAACTCTGGTGTTTCTGAGATTACATATACTAAATAATGTTTTTGTTCCATAAACACCGAATATTCAATACCACGTGCTATAAAGTAACAAGATGTTTGTCTAATAATTGAAGACAATTCGTTATAGTATGAACCATATGGGGGGCGTGTTGTGTTTGACTAAAAAATTGGGAAAATTGGTGGTATTTTTTTTAATTAAAACAATTCTAATCGTTGTTTTTGTTTTGGAAGGTAAAGAAATGTTGTTTTCCCTTAGCGTATAAATTATCTTCGAAATGAAATATCCTGAACTGCCTGAAGGTAACTTATTTAACTGCCATTGAAGAAATCATATTTTGCTATCAGTTTAAATAGATTGCAGTTAACTCTAAAATGTTACACGAAATTAGAAATAAATTTAGAGATATTTTTCAGAAGCTTTAGGACACGTCTTTAATAGATTTACTGGTATTTTCTGGAAATGAGAAAAATTTTAGAAATAGGACTTTTAAATATTTTATTTTTAGTTTTGACATATACCACTCTTACCACTCCTCGATGTGTACCTATAATTCTTCCAAGAAGTCATTGACCTGGATCGCATCGATCATCTGTTACTAGTACTAAGTCTCCAATCTGAAGGCTTCTTAACCATTTTGGCCACGCTTGAAGGTGATTAGGGTATTCTCTGTATTCTTTTTTCCAAAAATGTTGTTTCATTCTCTTGATAACTTTCCAACGTGAAAGATGGTTTCGGTCTTGATATAATAAATTTTCTTCTTTAACACACTATAATGGTTTTCCAATGAGAAAAATATGCTGGTGTGTGTGTGTTGAAATCCAATGGGTCGGATGATAAAGGACATAGACGCCGTGAATTGATTCAAGTTTTAATTTGACAAAGTAATGTATTTAGCTCCTCAAATTTAAGTAGTCGATCGTTCGTAACTCGTTTCAGGTAACTCGTTTACGGACTATATGCAATTTGGCAAGATCGGAGGTATCAAATGCGAATTGGTACAATTTGGGCTCAAAGCGTGTTGTAAATCTTCTGGCAATGATTTTTTGTACCGTAGTCTGAACAGAGATCAATGCATGCGTCCCTCCGAGATACAAATCGCCGAGATGCTGCCAAGAAAGAGTTTATCGTAAGATTCGAAACTGTTTCTAGATGAATAGCTTTTGTGGCCATACTGATGAACAAACATATGTAGCCCTTTATTATTACTTAGCGGACTTTAAAATAGACGATTTAATATTTAATGGACTAGCAAAGTCAGCACGACTGTGTTTAAAGTTGACAATACTTTGTTTTGAACTTGTAGCTGAAGATTTAAAACACTGTAGACATTTAATTATAATGGTTTGTGCTATTTGATTTCCAAAATTTTCCTTTTACGATAGACATGTCTACAGTAATTCCACCATGAAGAGAATTCTCATGGTCATCCAAAAGGATTAGTTTTGAAAGCGAATTAGACTGCTAAAATTATTGGGTGTTTAAATGACCAGTAACACTTATAATGTTATTGTCTTCCAAAAATGGGATGAACTTCAGTAAAGGTCTGTGACGGTCTGTGAAGGGAAGAGAGAAATTTCAATTTAATTCTAAAGTAGATCAATTGATTTATTTTAATAAAACGAAATATAACGTTATTAATTTAAAAAATAGATATAGAACCAGTGTCCCTTTCAAAAGAGAGCTTTTAAAATTATGTAAGGTGTGCTTCAAAATGATAAGGTCACCTCAATATTTGCTCAGTTCATCCAAACTATAGAATGTTATGTATGGTCAATTTATTTAAAAAATTTCTACGTTAAAATAAGTGAATAAGAAGCCGATTTTGCTCTTAGAGGTCTACCGTTATATTATTGTTTATTTAAATTTCTAAAAATGTAAGAAGATCTCAGAGATTATTTTCAATCCATTTGTGTATGGAAGTTTAGTTCTTAAGCTATCAGATGTATAAAAAACTATCTCAGCTTTGGGTTTTCATGTTTAGGCTTAGAAGTGAAGATAAGATTTCGTGCGCAGAATCCAATAAAGTTTTAATGGATTTAAATCCACCAGCAAATATGGGTTATTAAAAAGTTTGTTTTTACTGCCAACAAGCATTCGCTTGTTTTGATATCTGGATTCCACAATAATCATAGTTTGCCTTAGTGGCAGATATATTTTTAATCAAATTAAATGCTTCGCTAGAAAGCGTTCACATTAAATAATGAAATATTTGAACCTTTGTGAGCGAATCGTTGTTATGAACGATAGGAATATAAATCACGCGAAATGGAATCCACTCCATATATTCTCCAGAAAACTTTGCAGCGAAATCTTCGGTAGCTTAGCATCACAATTAACCGTTATATCAGAGCGACTACAAGTTGGAACACGAGTACTACTAGACAATGGTCTAGAAGACATAGTGTTAAGAAATGACTTTATATAAAGACAGAAAGCACAGTTAAATTTTTTAATATAAGCAAAGGTTTTATATTTATTTAAGACAAGTAAACTGTTCTAATTCAAAATCAAAGCAAAAGTAATGATATTACTTTAAAGTAATTGGACTAACTAATGTAAACGTATCATCTCTTCACTCTTCCCTTTATTTTTAGAGGCAAAAGATCAGTGGCATACGCAATGCTTCTATTAATTTAAGACGAAATTAATTGGGTATAGTCATTAGAAATAATTTCATCCGTTGATTTCTCAGACTGGTCAGCTCTCACTGTTGGTATTAAAAAGCCAAATGACAAAATTTGTATTTATTCATTTAGATTAAATGATAGCTCTGGACCTCTTAAATATCCACTTCAAGACTTGTATGGCTAACAGTAATTTATATACTCAGATTGGTCTCTCTGATGCTTACTTACAAACAGAATCCTTCATTCTTCGTAAATTGAAAGCGCATTAAGGTTTGTTTACTTTCAGTTCAGGTGCTTTTCAACAAATCTTGAATACAATGCTTGCGGATATAGCCGACGAAGCAGCATGCATTAACGATATTATTATTGGTGATACTACAATTGAATAACAAGGAAAATGTTAACAACGTCCTTAAAGGACTACATGAAAAAATTTGAAAAATTTACGAAGTGGAGAAGAACTAGTAGAAGAAGGAGAACAAAATCAGAAAGAAAGACGAAAACTACAATTAGCCATCATATCACCCATAGATAAACTTTTTCCTCTAAAAATATTGATGAGATTTACTGTTAACACATTTCAATCCGTCAGATACATACATAATTGGTCATTACAACCCTTTAGTCAGGATTACGACCTAGCTTCTCACACCACTGATGCTGTGTGTGTTAATTTTATACATGAGTGGCGGGACCTACAGTTTAAAGTCGATTCCGAACGACAGATTTTTTGAGAACCTTTTCATGGCAATTTTATTTACTCTTAGAGTTTTTGCCAGAAATCTGCTGAGAGGGAGTCGTCGAAGAAATATTTTTTCATATTTTCGTTTTGATGTCTGACCTGGGGTTTGAACCGAGGCCTCACGTCTAATAAGCCAATACACTACCTATTAGACCACGGCGACCCCATCAATCCATCGGATAAGTCTACTGCGTGAATGTGGTGTTCTAGCTTACGCAGCAAATAGACTTTGAAGTTGGACATTAATACTTATGATGTATGATTTCGAAATCAAGTATGCATCTTAACGTCTAAAACTTTGGTTGTATAGATGTTTTATCAAGACTCAGTGATTCAATAAGAAAACCGAATGAAGATATCATAATTGCCTGTACTAAATTAGAAGAAGATTGCTCTGAAATACTAACTGAGAATTTTAATTCGAATTCAATAACATTTAATATATTTCCTCAACAAAGAAATAAATGTAAAACCCTACAATCAGCCATGTCAGCATTTAGTAATGGATGAATCAGTAAAGCATTAAACTATGCCAGTAGAACTGAATTAAGTTTGGTTTAAGGTTGTCTAATATTTAATAATATGACTGGTTTATCTTTAAAATTTAGAACTTGTATTCTGAAACAACTTTATCGATGACATCCAAGTAAAGAAACCATGAAAGCATTATTATTTATGAATAGATTATTAATTATATATGTTTATTATCGATGTACTGCAATTTGTTTTGCCCTAGTTAAAGATACTATACAATCCTCGGCTTTAACAAGACTTAAGAAACATATTCACATAGATATTTCTGGCCCATGTAATGGATTATATTTTTTTGCTTTTTCAAAGTGAAATATCAAAATTTTCATCAGCCACCATTATTTCAAAAATTTAAAAATGTTTCTGGAAATGCAATTGCCATTTTTTCAGATAATGGTAATCTATTCGCAAGAGCACAATTCAAAAACTATTGTAAATACAGAAATCTCACAAATCAAAACTTCCATATCACATATGTACATACAAGCTAGTGGTCAGACTGAAGATTAGTTGAAATTTTAAAACATGTAAGGAAAACTTGGAAACTTTGTTTCAAACTTATAGATCAACACCACAATGCGAAAAAAAAAAATCAAGAACAGAAATGTTTCTAAATCGAAAAATTAGAACCATTTTGGACTTATGGAAGCTGTTTAATGATGGATATTTTTTCACTGGTTCGTTTGTCTATTGTTCTTTTAATTTGTTTTGTTTAAATAAAAAATGCCTTTGATTTTGTTTTTGTAATTTTAAATTCAATTTATATTTATTTTTATTTATTAAATTCAATGTTTAGTTCTTATGTATTTGCTATGTTATTTTATTTACAAAATTGTTTTGTTGTAATTTTGTCTTAAATTCACTTTGTGTCTTTTTTTATGTATTGTTTTTTGATTTACAAATTTGTTTTGTCTGATTTGTGTCACACTCGTCTTACTGTTGAAACTAGAGTGAGTGTCTATGCAAAAAATATTTAAATGTTAAGTTGTAATGAACAAAGAATAAGAAACAATGTAAAAAGTAAAGAGAGCATAAATATATAAAAAAGAACCGCTAACTAATTTACAGGGTGTTCCTTCCTGATGTGAACGTTGAACAGAAGCCAATAAATGTTCGACAAGGACGATTTTTAACAGAAAACAAGAAGCAAAAGTTTCAAATCAGGAGAAAAAGTTTATACACAAATTACCAGAGTTGATAAATACATTTGAGTATCTAGGGAAAGTTTAGTAGGTAGTGTGTTGACTTATTAGACGTGAGGCCGTGGTTCAACTCCTGGCTGAGACATCTTGGACAAAAACAAACGGACAAGTACACGTCCTCTAACCTAACCTAACCTAACCTAAGTTGTAATGAACAAAGAATAAGAAACAATGTAAAAAGTAAAGAGAGCATAAATATATAAAAAAGAACCGCTAACTAATTTACAGGGTGTTCCTTCCTGATGTGAACGTTGAACATTCCGGCCCCCATGACTTGGTGAAGTTTACCACAGGTTTTGAACAGGTCCTGTTTGTAGGTTGTGGGTCGGTAAGTTGCAAAGCCTCATTGTGAGGTTGTTGACAGATATGGCACCATGATGTACATAAACGTATACCGCAAGAAAATTGCCAATGTTTGGGGCGTTGACATTGTTGTTGTTGGGATGCCATACCTGTAAGTGTAAAATTAGAACAATATTAGTGTATGTAAATGGTTAGGGGGTATACTAATTTGCAAATAAAACCACAATTTTTGTAATTGGCCTGGTGATGACTCCATTTTTTGTTCTGATGTCGACAACTCTACAGTTCTGGTCAGGTCCAAGATATGTTTTGATGATTCGACCCATTTGCCATTCATTGGGTGGCAAGTTGTTGTTTTTGATGACTACCAGGTCGTTGATTTTAACATTGTCCCTTTGAATCTTCCATTTGTATCTGCGTTGAAGTTCAACCAAATATTCGGACTTCCATCTTTGGCAAAATGAGTGGTAGATGACCTTCAAGCGTTTCCAGCGGTTGATGAGAGTCAGATTTTCACTGCTTACATCTGGTTCAGCTGGGGTCAATAATGCACTACCAATAAGGAAGTGTCCAGGGGTCAATGGATTAAGGTCATTTGGGTCGTCGCTAGCAGGACTTAAGGGTCTAGAGTTCAGGCACGATTCTATTCGAGCAAGAATTGTAGATAGCTCTTCAAACGTGAATTTTAAGTTCGGTATCATCTTTTTGAGGTGTGTTTTTAATGATTTTACACCGGCTTCCCAAAGGCCGCCCATATGTGGGGCTCCTGGGGGAATAAACTTCCAGTTAAGATTTTGATGACTAAAATGATGGGTGGCTTGATTTTGAAGAGTCTTTATGAATTCTAGACGTTCTTTTCTGAGTAGTTCTGCTGCTCCGACGAAATTTTTCCCATTGTCTGAGTAAATGAGAGCGGGACATCCACGTCTTCCTATGAAGCGGGAAAAAGCTGCTAAGAACGATTGGGTCGATAAATCACTTGCTGCTTCAAGATGTACAGCTTTTGTGGCGAAGCATACAAATATACAAATGTACCCTTTTGTAATGAGACACGCTCGGCCTGTGAAATTTTTGATGTCAAAAGGTCCTGCGTAGTCTAATCCAGTTGTAGCAAAGGGTCTTGATAATGTTGTACGTTCTGGTGGTAATGAAGCCATTATTTGATTTTGCGTCTGTTTTTTGTACAAAACACACGTCTTACAGTTGTGAATTACGCTTTTGACCAAGGGTTTCAATCTGAATATCCAATATTCTGTGCGTAGGACTCGAGTCATTAGTTGGTTTTCTCCATGAAGGGTAATTTTATGTGTAAATTCTACTAGGAGTTGTGATAACTTCGAGTTATGAGGTAGCAATATTGGGTAACGTTCACTATAGGTTAATGCGGGTGATTGAGCGAGTCGTCCATTGGCTCTAATAATGCCGTGGCGATCCATGAAGGGATTTAAGGTCAAAAGACTGCTAGTTGGGGATATTTTCTGCTTAAGTTTCAAATGTTTGTACTCATCTGGAAAATGATTTTGTTGAGTCCATATGATGAGTCGATGCTTGACGAAATCTATTTCTTCTCGGGTGATTTCTACTGAAGATACGCGAAGATGGGTTCTGTTGCTTCCAGTATTTCTCCATAATCGTATGACATAAGCAAGCACTCGAAAAGCGCGTGATAGGTCTGAAAATCGATTTAATGGGTCTTCGCGTATTGTGGTTGTAAATGCTTTTACAGTTTTAGCTTCTAAGTTTGTGTCACCTGTTTGTGTTGGTATCGGCCATTGATTTTTAGGCAATTTTAACCATGAGGGTCCAAACCACCATAGGTTGTGGTTTTCCAGTTCCTGTGGAGTACATCCTCGGCTGGCTACATCTGCTGGATTATCTTTTGAGTCGATGTGTTGCCAGTTTTGATTTCCAACCTTATCTAGGATTTCAGAAACACGATTTCCAACGAAAGTGTTCCATGAGCAAGGAGGTTTCTTTAACCAGGACAGCACGATTGTTGAGTCGGTCCAATAATATGCCTTAATATTTTGAATCTGAAGATTTGGTATAATTCCACATGCAAGGTTTGCCAATAATACGGATCCACAAAGTTCCAGGCGCGGCAAAGATATTTGCTTAATGGGAGCTACACGGGTCTTTGAAGCCAGAAGAAATGTGAATACTGAGTTTTCTGATTGTATTCGAACATAAAGGGCCGCTGAATAGGCTTTTTCTGAAGCGTCGCTGAAACCGTGAATCTCCACATTACAATTTGGGCTAAATTGGATCCAACGGGGAATTTTCAATATATTTATTGTGGGGCAGTTTTTTATGAATTTTTGCCACTGTAGACAAGTCAAGGGTTTTAGTATGTCATCCCAGTCGACTTTGTCTAACCAAATCTTTTGCATAATTAATTTTGCTTCTACTATTATTGGGGCTATCCATCCACAAGGGTCAAAGAATTTGGCAATTGTAGATAAAACTTCTCTTTTTGTGTAGTTTTCTTTTAATTCGACTTCTGGTGCGGTGAATGTGAATGAATCTGAAGAAATGTTCCATTTGATTCCAAGAGTTTTTGTTCCAGTGTTTTCTGACAAATTTAACCAATCGAGAGGTAGTAGGGTCTCATTTGGTAGATCTTGTATGACTCGTGGGTCATTTGATGTCCATTTCATCAGCTCAAATCCAGCGGATTTTAAAACTGTTGTAAGTTCTTTTCTAGATGTGATGGCGTCGATTAATGTGTGACCACCTGCTAAAACATCGTCCACGTACATGCTTTGTTGTAGAATTTTTGATGCGAGAGGGTGAGTTGATTTTACATCTTCTGCTAGTTGAAGAAGGGTTCTAATGGCCAGAAACGGGGCGCAGTTGACACCAAAAGTCACTGTCAGGAGTTCGTAATCCTCAATAGGATCCTTTTCTGTTTGCCGAAATAATATCCTTTGATATTTGGTTTGAGTCGGATCAATGAGTATCTGTCGATACATTTTTGTGATATCTGCGTTGTACACAAAACGGAAGAATCTCCACTTCAATATCAGATGCACTAAGTCCTGTTGAAGTATGGGTCCTGGATATAGTATGTCATTCAAACTCTTCTTGTTTGAAGACGGGCTAGAAGCGTTGAAAACTACTCTAAGTTTCGTTGTCAACCGTTCGGGTTTTATTACTGCATGATGCGGCAGGTAATAATTTGGGTTTGTGTTGATTTCCAGGGGAGAAATTTTCCTCATATGTCCTAACTCGAGGTACTCAACAATTACTTGGTCGTATTGTTTTTTGAGTTCGGGTTTCTGGCTAAGCGTGCGTTCCATTCTCAAGAACTGTGCCATCGCTATGTTTCTCGAAGTTCCTATTTCTTCGCTATTTTTGAAGGGTAGGGTAACTATATACCTTCCTTTGTCGTTTCTTCGTGTTGTCGACATGAAATTGTTTTCGCAAAATGTGTCCTCATCTGACCTCAAAACCCGTTTTGGGGTTTCCTCCACCTCCCAAAAGCGTGTGAGGATTCGATCAAGGGACGTAGTGTTGTGTAGTGACACTGTTGTACTAGGTTGTGTCTTTGTTGAAATTGGTCCCCCCACAATCCAGCCAAATACTGTTTTTTGTGCCAAAAGGGATCCAATAGACCGCATCGGAGTGTCCATGCAATATATTGAGTGGCCCAAGTCGAGGCCTATAAGCAAGTCGATGGGTCTGCTTTGATTGAATTGAGGATCTGCAAGTTCTAATTTAGCAGTCTCATTGAAATGTTGCAAATCTAATGTCTGTGGTGGTAAATTAGATGGAAGAGTCTTCAGGACTGGTGCCCAGACTTCTAATTTAAATTGTGAATCCACCTTGGAGCAAAGATTGAATAAGCATGCTTTGGTTGATGTCTCTGAAACTGTTTGACTCAACCCTGTAACATGAACTAAATTTCTCTTGGTGGGTAAATTTAGTCTGTTTTTCAACTTTTCTGACATAAAAGTTGATTGTGAACCAGGGTCGATGATTGCTCTTGCCTGGTACTTTTCGCCTCTAGTTTCGATCAGTACAATTGCAGTAAATAACAAGGTTTCCTTCTCATTGGGAGATTGATTGAGATGTTTGCTCTCTTGCAGTGTCAAGGAAGTGATATTTGGGACGGCAAAGTTTGATGCTGATGTGGACTGTATATTGTTGTTTTGTGTCGCGATGCTCCTGCTAGATTGGGTCGCGTCACAATTCTGAACTAAAGTGTGGGTTTCTGATCCCTTATGTAACAAAGTGTTGTGTCTTTGCTTACATAATCTACAACTAAATTTACTTTTACAGTCCTTAACACTGTGGTCAATAGAGAGGCAATTGTAACATGAATTTGTGACCTTTACAATGTGAATTCTGTCGTTAACGTTCTTCTCTAAGAACTTGGGGCAAGACCACAATTGGTGAGACTCTTTACAATGTTGGCATTTGTAATTTGAGTCATTTTTCTGTGCCCTATTTGTTGTCAAAGATTTTATATTTTTCGACCCAGTTTCATTTTGGGTCGTGTTTATGTGAAAGGTGTGAACTCGTTTTGGCTTAGATTCAAAATTATCTCTTCTATGTTGTTCTGATTTTGTGACCCCAGGGACATTTTGGGTAAATTTATTTCCCGAAACGATATTTTCTACGGATTCTAAAGTTTTGAACTTATGGGTCAGAAATTTGTCGAATTCAGTCCAGGTGGGGATTTCCGCGCAGTCTTCTCGAGAATTCTCAAACTCCTGCACCAAACTTCTCGGAAGTTTTTGAGAACAAATATATATTAGGAACGACTCCCATGTTCCTGTGTCGACGCCTAACATGTTAAGGGTCTGTCTACAATCATTTATTGTGCGCTGTAGTTTTTTAATTGATGAACCTGCATTTACAGTTGCATGAGGGAGGTCTAAAATTATCTTGTATTGTTCATTAACCTGCATCCATTTGTTTTCGTAACGGTCCACCAAATTCCTCCAAGCTAGGGTGAAGCCGTCATTTGTCAAGGGTACGTGAGCTATTATCTCCCTTGCCTCGCCGCCAGTTTTTTGGGTCAAGTAGAATAATCTCTCGACATTACTGATTCTTGAGTTTTTGATGTATATAGCCGTAAATAAATCACGAAAACTGGGCCACAATTTATAATCGCCAAAAAATATATCGGTATCGCAGGGAGGGAGTCTTACTGACAGACTTTCATTTTCCTGAGGGATGGTCGACTGACGTTCTGTTTTCCCTACGGAGTCAGATAGCGCCTGAATTTCCGCATTAATAGACGACAGACACCTTTTGTATGCCGATAGAGTCTGTTGGTATCTTTCCCTAAGTTTCTTCCTATCCATTGGTTTATCACCCTCCATTTCCATATCTCTACATTCCTCATAGGACCTTTTCACATGGGTCCAGAGCGAGTCTAATTCTACACGTAGAACTTGTAATGCGTGAACATTATCCTCAGCATGACTTGCCGAAAAAACACTCTCAAATTCGATTAAATCGTCAGTGCAATTGGAAAATTTTTTAAAAGCCATATTAAAATATTTATTTGAGGAGAGGTGATTAAATTTCGGAATAATTATGTCAAAAAATGCCTGCTAGCGATTTAACAGCCAGTAATAAAGAAACAAAATATTATTTATTAATTCCTAATTTGAGATTAATTTTCCTCGGAATTAATTTCTTTTGGGCTCGTTGGTAACCCTTTTTTGTTATTCTTTCGTTGTCTTCTTTAAACCGTTTTTAATGTTTGTTGTTGTTCATAAATATTCAATATATATATATTTTGTAAATGTTTTCTTTACTTACTGTTGTTGTCGGTTTTTTATTACTTGCTGTTGTTGTTGATTTTTTTTTGTTACTTGCTGATGTTGTTGATGATGGGTCTGTGTCAAATGTTGTTGATTTTTTAACGGTACTGATCTTCCTTTCCTTTTTTTTTTTTGTTGTTGTTTTGTTTCCACTCTGCTTGTGGATTCTATTTTTGAAATAATTAACTGTTCTTGGCCCGTTATGTATTTTGTGTATTTTAATATTTTTTAATTTTTAGCAACTTTTTTTTTGTTGTAAAAAGCACTTTACACTGCACTATATTCGGTTCGAAGTGACCAAAAAATGTTTAATGATGGATATTTTTTCACTGGTTCGTTTGTCTATTGTTCTTTTAATTTGTTTTGTTTAAATAAAAAATGCCTTTGATTTTGTTTTTGTAATTTTAAATTCAATTTATATTTATTTTTATTTATTAAATTCAATGTTTAGTTCTTATGTATTTGCTATGTTATTTTATTTACAAAATTGTTTTGTTGTAATTTTGTCTTAAATTCACTTTGTGTCTTTTTTTATGTATTGTTTTTTGATTTACAAATTTGTTTTGTCTGATTTGTGTCACACTCGTCTTACTGTTGAAACTAGAGTGAGTGTCTATGCAAAAAATATTTAAATGTTAAGTTGTAATGAACAAAGAATAAGAAACAATGTAAAAAGTAAAGAGAGCATAAATATATAAAAAAGAACCGCTAACTAATTTACAGGGTGTTCCTTCCTGATGTGAACGTTGAACAGAAGCCAATAAATGTTCGACAAGGACGATTTTTAACAGAAAACAAGAAGCAAAAGTTTCAAATCAGGAGAAAAAGTTTATACACAAATTACCAGAGTTGATAAATACATTTGAGTATCTAGGGAAAGTTTAGTAGGTAGTGTGTTGACTTATTAGACGTGAGGCCGTGGTTCAACTCCTGGCTGAGACATCTTGGACAAAAACAAATATGAAATAATTATTTCTCCGGCGAATTCCTCTTAGTAGTCTTCTGGCAAAAACTCTGAGAGTAAATAAAATTGCTCACACAACATGGATGGTGTGAGACGCTAGGCCGTAATCCTGACTAAAGCGTTGTAATGACCAATTAAGTTAAGTAAATATCCGACGAAATAATAGAATGCATAGGAACTTTTAACCACAATGTATTAGTAGATGATAAAAACAAACGAAGGCTCAAAGGTTCGCATGCAAATCAGATACAGAGAAGATTTGGTAATGAAAATCCAATAAATTAATTGCATTTGTTATTGAAAATGTTTTATTTTCACAGTACTTTGCCAATCTGTTCGGTTTGTGAATCAGATCCAAATTTAAATGTGCCGGACTAATTATTTTTAGAAAATAGATACCGATACTGAAGTAACACACATATACACACATAGCACACATAATTGGTCATTACAACCCTTCAGTCAGGATTTCGACCTAGCTTCTCACACCACTTATGTTGTGTGCGTTAATTTTATACATGAATGGAGGGATCTACAGTTTAAAGTCGACTCCGAACGACAGATTTTTTTGAGAAACTCTTCATGGCAATTTTATTTACTCAGAGTTTTTGCCAGAAATCTGCTGAGAGGCAGTCGCCGAAGAAATTTTTTTTTTTTTCATATTTTCGTTTTGATGCGTGACCTGGGATACGAACCAAATAATATAACCCCCAATAATAGTACCCCTTGTTGCGATATTTTCGTTTCGATTTTGCATTCATTTTTAACTTCATTGCTAACTTTTACAATAATGCTCGTTTAAAAAAGATTTCAAAACTTAATAACAGACCGCACTGTTGAATGCTTCCTGTATATCTAAAAATTTAGCTAAACAATACTTGCTTCCAGTGCTACCGTAATTTAATTTAGTAATCTGTGAAACTGTTGTATGACTTTTTGTAAGCACGACACTAACAACTGTTTTCTTCACGCAACTTGTCTGCACACAAGTCTGACTGAACTATAACTCGATCTCGTATCTTCACACACCACTGGTTGAATTCTCACACAATTCAACGCGACGTCGTCACACGACTAACTTAACTCGATCTCCGAGAATCACGTGTCTTCATACACGACTGACTGAATTCTAACTGAATCATCGTTGCTCGCTTTATCTTGCCTTTTATATCACTGGATCAACAGTGTGATGAATGCCCTTGAAGGATGATGACGACCTTCGGGAACAATCCAAAAATGTAAACAACTTGTTTCCATTTTTGTTGTTCGAGTATCTTGTTTACTTTCGTCCAGGCAGAGTTGTTGTTGTTTTGCTTGTTTGTCTTTCCGCTATATTTTTTTTTATACACGGACGTTGTTGCTATATTTTTGTTTATTCATCGATCTTGTAAACAAGCCTGTTGTTTTTGTTGCTATATGTTTACTCATTCGTTGATCACGTGAACAACTGCATTGTTTTGTTTTTGGAGCTTTTGTTTATCATTTTATGTGTGATCAAGTCCATTGTGTTGTTTTTGGAGCTTTTGCTTATTATTTTAACAACACCATTTCCATTTTCGTAACAATACGTAATATTGTATGGTGAAACATTTATTGTTAATGATGGAGTAATCTGAAATTCTTTGAAATACAAGGCTTTTTCATTGTTTCCTACAGAATAAATGACAACAAATTCTTCCTTAACATTGTAATAAGATATAATATTAAAAAAGAAAAGTATTTACAAATTGCTAACCTTTTTAGAAACTTTGCAAGTAAAGTCAAATGTATTAATAATGTTTAGGTAATATTGCAACAGCTTGCTCTTGAACCCAGATCTTTACATGAGTAGTTTGGATGAGGCCTCTCCACTAGTGTGTCTACCGATAAATTGTTCTTAATTCTTGATATGGAAAAAATAATAATTATATTCATCTGGATCATTTATGTTAAAACACTTTTCGATGAAAAATATTATTATTATATTCCGTTTAATGGTCTTGTACTATCCACGTAATGTGATGTTTCTTAAATTTTTAAAATTTGTGATCGATGCAGATATTACTAGATTTTCATAACAATTATCAATTAGTGATTCACTACCTGTGAATCCGAAAGCATCTGCAATTTTACTAAACTAGATGATGATTCCTTTATACCGTTTACCATACTGAATTCTTGAAATAATTGTATATAACTTTTATATATAACGTGGTTTGAAAGCTCTTTGAGCGTGATACGGACTAATTTCTTCGATTATCGTGAAACTCAGGGACAACTTTCTTCCCACACCTGTTTTTGTAACCCAAATTTACGTAATTTAATTTAAACTTGCATAGCATCTAAGAATAGAGTGTACGAAGTAAATATTGAAATATCCAAATGATTACTGTTGCTTGCGCAAACAATTATGAAAGTCTCGTTAACGGCCACTGACTTCTTTAGAATATTTGAAAATATAATAACCTTTAGTCAATAGAATGTATTATATAAAAACAGAAATTATGAAATTTACTTTTACCAAATAATAAAATTGTCACTAAGTCAAGAATATTAAAAAAAAAAAAATATATTATTGCCCGTTTACAACTGAATGAAATCTATTAAAAACGAGATATTAATCGAAATCTTGTAGATTTCAACGAGATTTCCCATACATCGTCAGGAGATTTCGTCGAAATCTGCTTGAAATCTATAATAGCTTAAGTAATGCAATTCTGTTTTTATATTAAAAATTTAATAAATACATATACAGTAGTTTTCCGATTTAACGAACCTATATGTTGTCAGGCCTGTTCGTAAAATCGAAAAGTTCGTTATATGCAGTACTAACTTAAATGTTGGTTTTTGGTATGAGGATAAGTTAAAAGTACATAAAATATTTTTTTTAAATGTATTTTATAAAAATGAATTATTTTTTATAAAAATAATACAAAAAAAGGAAACAATTCATATCACAAATTAATTGCTCATTTATAAAAATAATAAAAAATAATAATTCATATTACATTAGTACCCATAAAGAACAAAAACATACAAAAAAATTCTTTGAAACAAATTTATTTAAAAAATTAATTTAGCAATGTTTTTTTTTTTTTTTTGGTGTAGAAATTTTCATTTTAATTGCATCTTCTTGAAGCTCCCTTAAAATCAATGATTTTGAAAAATCAATATTATTTTGATGCGTCCATTTAATGCAGCTTTCAAAATATTTGACTGCATCCTCGTGTCTTATTTTGGGATCCATGTTTTCGACAACATCCTCCTCATCATCTTCTTCAGGTGAAATATTATTTTCGACCCAAGAGTTTAAATCTTCTACAGATAGTTCTGTCTGTAATTGTAATTCATTGAAATAATATTTTTATTTGTTCGTTAAACTGAGTACAAAAAATAATTTTTGTTCGCTATTTAAGGTACTCAATAGGAAAAATTTGCCTGTTCGTTAAATGCGATGTTCGTAGAATTGAATGGTCGTTAAATCGGAAAACTACTGTATAATATAAAAAATGTTCAATTGCGTTTAATTTGAAAAAGACATCCGGTATATTAAAGGATATTGTGTAAACGTTCTATATTTTAAAAGAGATTTCAAACCAAATTGACGAGATTTCGTCCATGCTTTAAATAAGTATAGAAACATTGATTTGTTAAAATTTAGTTTTATTCGTTTGCAAATTAAATTAATATATTGTTAAATATTATCACTTTGTTTAGAATATTCCATTTGTATTTGTTGATGTTGGAGGCCAACGTACACAACGACAAAAATGGACTCGATGTTTTGATACATCTGTTACATCGATAATATTCCTCGTTTCAACATCCGAGTTTGATCAAGTTCTAGCTGAAGATAGGTAAGTAATTAATACATTTTTTTTCCTTCTATAAAATAAAATGATTTTTGTTTCAGGATGACGAATCGATTAGAAGAATCTAGAAATATTTTCGATACTATTGTAAATAATAATACGTTTAAAGGTATTTCTATAATTCTGTTTTTAAACAAAATGGATTTATTAGATCAGAAAGTTAAGAATCCCGAGACTGATATTCGTTGGTTTTATCCGCAATTTAATGGTAATCCTCATTCACTTTTGGACGTGCAAAATTTTATATTGCAAATGTTTATGAGTGTTCGCAAGAGCCAACAAAGTCGAACATATCATCATTTTACAACTGCCATAGATACACGTAACATAAATGTTGTATTTAATTCTGTCAAAGATACGATTCTGCAACGAAATTTGAATGCGTTGATGTTGCAGTAATAACTAAATGTTAAATTTACCAAAAAAAAAAAAAAAATGAACAGATTTATTAAATTAAATTAAGGTTTATCAAAATTAAAAAAGAAAATTGTCAGTTCGATATGAACTGCATATTTAAATTCTTTATTTTTATATTAAAGTGGGTTTTATAAAAGAATCAACCTCGAATATAAAGGTACAGCCTATGATAATTTTATTGTATTTGGAATGTACATATATAGAATTAGGCTTATGCTTTATTTATGTAACAAATAATTATAATAACTCTTTATTTTTTAAATACTTTTATATCATATCCCGCACTGTAAACTTACATTTTATTCAAATATCCAATGTTTTTATTATTTATATTATTATTAGTTGTGGTAATATTAAAAAAAATTTATAATGTAAATTATTATTCTTATAAATGTAAATTAAATTATTATTATTTTTTTTTTTGTATACCTATAGATGTTCATTTTCTCTTAGAGAAATATGGGCATGTGCTAAAAAATACATTAAAATAACGAAGTACCTAACTTGTTTCAATTAATTGTTTGCTAAAAATCTTCACTAATTGTAGATATTTTCTATTGAATATTAATGTACAGTATATGAAAGAATTCGATATAGATTCGTTTAATAAGCGGAATAAATGCTAAGATTAAATTTAGACTGACCTAATTTTTATATTTGATCACTACCTTCTAGGAGATAAGTTGAAATATTGTACTTTATATTGGGTGATTTTTTAAGAGCTATAGGAAAATTTTTCAAAAAAAAAACATAAAATTCAGAAAAATGCATGAAATCTTTATTTGAATCGATAGTACGGTCCATATAATTTAATGTTTGAAGATTATTTCATGCAAATGTTGACCGCGACTGCGCCTTAAATGGTCCATCCGCTTAGTCCAATTTTGGCATACTCTTTCCAACATTTCGGCCGGTATCTCACGAATAAATCGTCGTCGAAAATTCAAAAGTACGTATCATCAAAAAAATCAAAATCGAGTTTTTGACTGATTATGATTCGTAATGTTATCTAACATATCCGTACCAATTTTTAGATTTTTGCGACCAAAAATAACGTTTTTATATCAATAATTCAAAATGTTTCTATATATCGAGCCATAACCGCAAAAATATCTCAAGCGACATATTTTTCATATATCGTTTTTTGTAATAAATAAATTCATTGGCATCATTTGCATCATCTGTAAAAATTTCAGGGTCAAACTCTGTACCGTTATGAATTTATAACAAAAAAAGTTTAACTTTCTAACTTAATTTGCACAAGAAATAAATATTAAAAACCTTCCCCTGTAAAATTTCGTTTTTGTCGCTTGAGATATTTTGGCGGTTATGGCTCGATATGAAGTACTTGTTATTTTATAACGTTTTTTGCTCCTCCTGTAAAATTAGAAAAAGTGTTGTTACGTACTTTTGGATTTTCGACGACGAAATGCTTCAATGTTGTCTTCCAATGCGTCAATTGAAGCGGGCTTGTCTGTATAGACATGAGCTTTAACCTCTCACAAAAAATAGTCTAAAGGCGTTAAATCGCACGATCTAGGCGGTCAATTGACCGGTCCCGAACGTGAAATAAAATGTTCACCGAACTCGCCTCTCAATAAGTCTATTGTTACGCGTGCTGTGTGGCATGTGGCACCGTATTGTTGAAACCACATGTCATGCAAGTCAAGCTCTTGCATTTTGGGCAAAAAAAAAGTTGGATATCATCTCACGGTAGCGCTCACCATTCACAGTTACGTTACTATTCGCAGCATCTTTGAAGAAGTACGGTCCAATGATGCCACCAGCCCATAAACCGCACCAAACTGTGACTTTTTCTGGATGCATTGGTAGCTTTTGCAATGCTTCTGGCTGATCTTCACTCCAAAATCGACAATTCTGCTTATTTACGTATCCATTGAGCCAAAAATGAGCTTCGTCGCTGAACACAATTTTTCGATAAAGAAGTGGATCTTCGGCCAACTTTCCAAGAGCCCATTCACCAAAAATTCTGAGTTGCGGTAGGTCGTTCGGCTTCAATTCTTGCACCAGCTGTATTTTGAAAGGCTTCACACCTAAATCCTTCAGCAAAATTTTCCACGTTGTTGAGTAACAGAGGCCCAATTGATGCGAACCGGCGACGAATCGATAATTGATGGTCATCATTTGTTGGTGGTTTAATGTCCAACAATGTAAATTTGGTGCGAAATTTAGTCACAATAGCCCGAATAGCCGCTTCAGTGGGTCGATTAAACTGACCATAAAATGAAAGAAGCGCGCGATGAACTTTCTTAACAGAGCACGCATTTTGATAATAAAATTCAATGATTTGCAAGCGTTGTTCGTTTGTAAGACGATTCATGGTTAAATTATAGACCAAACTGAAGATGTTTGACAGTGAAACAAAACACGAGACGTGCGTGAGCTGTTTAAACCAGTGTTGCCAAAAAGATAATAGCTAAAAAATCACCCGATAGCTGAAGTGGCTGAATTCGGTGGGGATATTATATGGTTCCAAAATGATTTGTGCATGCTAGAGTTGGGTTCGTTAGCTCTTTTGAGTGTTCGCTCTTTCTAGTTCAGTTCTCTGTAATGAACTAGGTCGTTCTTTTAGTTCAATAGTTCAGTAGTTTTATACAACTCCGCTCTCTTTCTCATTTTCACTTATATTTAAATTGATGTAAACAATGCATATATACATTTTAAGGAATTAATGTATTCTATGTAAATTTATATCTCTTAGTTCAGTTGTATGAATAGTTCAATCGAACTAATTCGTTCGTGAACTACACAACTCTAGTTCAATTGAACTAATTCGTTCGTGAACTAAACACATGAGAACGATAAACAAAATAAAATACCGAATAAGAATGAAATGAACGAATAAGAAACGAGAACAAGAGAGTTATGAACTACGGAGCTAAAAGAGCTCATTTTTATGAGCGGCTCTCTTAGTTCAGTTATATGAATAGTTCAATTGAACTAGTTGGTTCGTGAACTACACAACTCTAGTGCATGCTATTATTTGCTATTCGCTCTTTTTTCCAATAATTTTTCAAAATCACAAAAATTAGGCTCGAATCTTAAATTTGCGATGGGTGTTGTACGGAGTAAGCCTGAAGCGGTCCTGTAGCATATATTCAATGCGGTGTTAATTTTGTTAATACATATTTTTTTTTTTGAGGTCCATCCATAGATCGTCAACCCATGTATTACAGTACCAATAGTTAGAGAATTACAAATCTTAAGTGCGGTTTCAATATGGGGACCCTTATTACGAGAGCAAATTAATTTAAGTAAGTTATTAATCTTGCCCTTCTTATCTGTTAGTTTTCGAATGTGACTATTCCAAAGTAAGTTTCTAGTACATAATAATATACCTAGTATATTCATTTCACTAGAAAGATTAATCATCTCATTTTGGATATTGATTGTATTAGTGTTACAGCCTCTTTTTCTGCATACGTGAAGTACTTCTGTTTTGCTAATAGGTATCACGGCCCCTTTTTTCATTTGCCCAAGTTGCGATAATTTGGTCCATGTAGTTAAGATTGTGTGCAACAACCTCTGGCTCGACATAGTCTATGCCCGGTAAGGTCGTCATCGCTTTTGTCAAAGAATTTGCATAAATTGTGTATAATACCACCGACAGTGGAGAGCCCTGAGGCACTCCGTTGTCCAAGCAACGATTAGAAGAGAAGAAGCCGTCAATTTTCACAATAATTCTACGATGTTCGAGAAATGATTTAATAAAACATATTATTTGCCGAGAAACACCCTAGGTATAAAGTTCTTCTATGATACTTAGATAATGATGTCACGCGATCGAATGCTTTCTCAATGTCTGAAGAGAGTACCAAACTATGTTCACCACCTTTCAAATTTCTGCGCAGAACCTCTTCCAGTTGGTGACATAAAGTGTGAACATCATGTCCGGGAATAAAGGCATGTTGCATTTTAGATATTTGCCCCTGTGCAAATTTCCAAAAGCGTTTGGCAATTATTTTCCCCAATATTTTAGAAAGGACAGGCAATAATGAAATTGGTCTATAACCTTCAAGTAGGCTTGGACTTTTGCCAGGTTTAGGAATTGGTGTTAGCACGGCAATTTTCCAGTGATGTGGAAAAAGACCGGTGTTTAAAATTTTGTTGTATAGTCGGCTTAAACGAGATTTTAGAACATCAGGTGCAAATTTATTCATTGAATATGTAATTTTGTCTCGTCCAGGTGTTGAGTCTTTTAGAGTTCTAAGTACATCAGTGAGTTCAGATACTGTTATTTCAGCACTTATTTTTCAAGAAACTGGTAAGACCCTTCAGGGGGATTTTCCGTTCCTAGATATTTTTTCCTGGCTATAATTTCCGGCTCAAAAGCATTGTCTGAACCGAGGGAGTACCAAAATTTTGAAAAACAATTAGCAATGTCCAACGGATGTGAAAAGTGGTTGCCGTTTGTGAAAATAGTTGGGAAATTAGTAGATCTACCTGTTCCAAGATTATTGACCTTTTGCCACAGGAAACGAATGTCCATTGACAGGTACAAAGAGTTGACAAAATTCTCCCACGTTTTTCTTTTTGCAATTTTGCATTCTCTTTTAACCATAGCACAAAGCTTTTTATAATGAACTACGTTCGTCAAATTTCGGCATCTTTTGAAGGATTTCCAAGCTTCTTGTCGCTGTTAAATTAATTTGGAAATGTCAGAATTAAACCAAATTGGGTTATTTTTTTCCTTTGATTGACGGCTCACCGAGATAGACTCATTAGCTGTTTTTCGTAGAATACGTTTCATCTGAGCCGCTTCTTTGTTAATGTTGTTAGATTCTTCAAACTGGGAGTTAATCTCAATCCCTTTTATGTGAAATTGTTGCCAGTCAGCGGCTTTTTCTAAAAAGCGTGATAAAAACTTTTCCTTATAAACCACAAAGTTGTTCGTAATTTTTATTGGGAAGTGGTCCCCAGCTTCTGGTAATGGTAGACAAGTCCATATGAGACCAGAGGCGATATCTGGACTGCACAAAGAAATATCAACCGCCGTTAAGGTGTTATGGGTGTTAAGTAGAGTTGGCGAACCATCATTCAACACAACCAGGCCGTGTTCATTCGCATAATCTTCCAGTATTTTACCGTTGGTAGAATTTGAGATAGAATCCCATAATACATTCTGGGAGTTTACATCACCCACTACAATGTGATGATTGTTTCTACTAACTGGTATATTATCAATAACCGAAGGAGAAAGATTAATATCCCCTTCCTTGTAAATATTCGTGATATGTAGTTTAATTCCGCATTGCACTACTATGGTCAGAAATAAGAGATTTGTGGTGGAAATTATGTGATCAATCACATTTAAATTATTTTTCACCATTATTGCAATTCCCGATTTACCGTAATCATAGTTTTTGTTGTGGTGAAATATATGAAAACCTGGCAAATGTAACATATTGTTACGTTTTTACCTTTTTAAAAACGTTTAGAATATGAGTTCGTTAATTGCAAACCAAAGTAAAAACAAATATGTGTTTTATTTCAATTAAACTCTCTTTATTTATCACACTACTTTTATGTGCCACTGTTCACTATTATTCACACACAACTATTCGCTCGCAACCGATATCTTCAAACACGACTAAACACGCAACTTCACTCAAGACTGACTCAATTACAACTGACTCCCTCGTCTGCTTTGTCTTTGACTTTTATATGCGAACGTCTTCAGTCTGATGATGGTTCTCGAGGTGGAAGGTTCGCGTTCTCGCATTCTCGAGAATTCTATGGCGATTACTTTATTTGTTGTTGCGGTTGCATACTTGTCTGTCCCTTTTTTTTCATACTTATTGTAGCTGGTTCGTCCCGAATAGGCTCATTATCTCTTCTCCCATATTTTACCAGTCGCTCTTTGTGCACGACCTTCATTTTTGTCCGTGGGCTGCCAGCTTTCTGTATCCTGTACACGACATCGTTTAACCGTTTAATTATTTTATACGGTCCATCCCAGCTACTTTGTAGGTTGGGGAATGATCCCTTCTTCCGCGTTGGGTTGTAGAACAGTACCAGTTGTCCTTCATGGAATGCCTCCATGTTCGCTGCACGATCATACCTGGCTTTCATTCTATCGCTGTTCATTGCTATCCTCTCCAAAGGTGCGCCTGAGTTGTAGGGTTGCAGCTGACCTCGACCTCTTCTTACGGGACCTTTATCTGCAATGCACTGGGTACAGTTCGCTACCCAATCCGACACTGCTTGTTGACATCCAACCCAATAAAAACGTCGTTTTAGCCTTTCCAGCGTCTTTTTCGCTCCAAGATGTCCTCCGCTAGCTCCACTATGGAACGCCTTTAACACTTCTTTCGTCTTGGAGGAAGGCACTACTAATAGGTTGGATAAGGTCTTGCCATCAGCGCTTTCCCAACGTCGATATAAGCATCCGTTTATCAACCGTAGACTGTCCCATAGTGCCCAATATGCTTTTGTAAGAGGACCTGCTCCGGATATTTCATTTCTGGTAGGTCGTTTGTCCTCTTCCTTAGCTGCTATTATTTTCGCCAGTATTGGGTCACTCCTTTGTGCCTCGGACCAGTCTTCGTTGGCCTCAATCTGGATTCGCCGGACTCCAACGATGACTTCCTTCTTCTCAGCCTTCACACAATGTCTACGCTCCAAATTACGAGGTCGGCTCGAGAGAGCATCAGAATTTCTGTGTTCTGCTCCACTTCGTTCTTCATTGCTATCCGCATGTTCTCTGCGCATTCTCTTGGAACTACTCGTTTCAACGTTGTGTACCCCAGAAGCCTTAGGTGTTTCAACGGCATGTCGTCTTGTTGGTGAGACCGGTTTTGATCTTTTTCGAGGCACCCTACAGTTTCTTTGGAAATGACCACCCTTTCCACAGTTGAAGCACTTAAGTTTAGCCTTTCGTCGGATTTCTTTCAAAGCTTGCTCCACCATCTCCTTAACTTTACTTAAAAGGCATTCATCTTCCTCCACTACTTCCATTCTTTGAACTTTGCTTACTTGTGGTCTGGAAATCATGTGAGCTGTCTCCTGGGCTAGTGCGAAGGCCACGGTCTCTGCAAAGGTTCTCTTTAGTGTAGAACATACCGCAAGTTTGATGTCAGGGTTCCGTATACCGTTAACAAACACCTCGGTTTTATAGTTATCTATCAACGGGTGATTCTCTTCTGGGTATGAAAGCTGCATCAATCTCTCGACCTCCATTGCAAAGGCTTGCAGTGACTCATTAGCCTTTTGCGTACGACACCTTAGCTCCATGCGATACAGTTGTCGTTTATGTTCGTCGCCGAATCTACGCTGTAACGCCACCATTAACTCGTTGTAGTTGTTTCTGCAGCTGGCTGGCATGGTTTCTAGGATCTGAGCTGCTACACCTTTTAACGCCAGAATTAGTTCCAACGCCTTTTCTCCATCTTCCCATCCGTTCCTGCTGGCTACCGTCTCAAATTGGAACTTGAATACGGATAGAGGTGAGCTTCCATCAAAGCAAGGTGGTCTTATCCTGCTTGTACTTTCAGATACGACTCGTACTGGTTCTGGTCGCTGGCTCTGGAGGTTGATGATCTTTTCCTCCATCATTACTAGTTTTCCGTCGACGGTCCTTCCCAAATCGTTCACTTTTGTGCCAACGGTCTTTTCCAAATCTGCCACCTTTACCTCGATACTGGTAATTCTTTTGCTGAATGACTCGCGTATTTCCTGCAGCTTCTCTGTTGTCGCTTCAAATAGCTTTTGGTTTGCTGCATGCATTTGTTTCATCATTTGTTCACTATCTTTTCGCGACTCCGCCAGAAGTTTCTGATTTTCGTTTCTAGCTTCTTGTACTTCAGCCAGAAGTTTCTCATTTTCGTTTCTAGAAGCTTCTTGTACTTCGGCCAGAAGTTTTACCTCAGCAAATAGATTTTTGTTCGCTTCTTCCATTTTCTGATTTTCGGCTAGAAGTTTCTGACTTTCGGCTCTAGAAGCTTCAAATCGCTTTTGGTTGGCTGCTTCCATTCTCTCAACCATTTGTTCACATTGTATCTGATTGGCTACTTGCATTTTCTCCATCATAGCGGCTAGCAACGAATTTATGTCAACACCGCTAGGGGTTGCAGGGGCCTGTACCTCTCGTTCCTCTTCATCCTCGAACTCGTAGGATTCGATGTCAATGCCCTGAAGCTGCAGTTGTTCCCTTAACCGCCTTTGCAGTTCATTCTTCGTACCTGTTGTTGGCAGCTCGAGTTTACCCAACTCTCGTTTAAGCCGATCCACTCTTAGTTCGGAGAGTTTCATTTTATTTATTTATTTTTTTTTTTTTTTTTTTTTTTTTTTAATTTAATTTATTTTCACTTTTGGATTTTGCAATCCCACTTCTGACACCAATTGTTACGTTTTTACCTTTTTAAAAACGTTTAGAATATGAGTTCGTTAATTGCAAACCAAAGTAAAAACAAATATGTGTTTTATTTCAATTAAACTCTCTTTATTTATCACACTACTTTTATGTGCCACTGTTCACTATTATTCACACACAACTATTCGCTCGCAACCGATATCTTCAAACACGACTAAACACGCAACTTCACTCAAGACTGACTCAATTACAACTGACTCCCTCGTCTGCTTTGTCTTTGACTTTTATATGCGAACGTCTTCAGTCTGATGATGGTTCTCGAGGTGGAAGGTTCGCGTTCTCGCATTCTCGAGAATTCTATGGCGATTACTTTATTTGTTGTTGCGGTTGCATACTTGTCTGTCCCTTTTTTCTCATATTATTGTAGCTGGTTTACCTATGGGTTCGCTGTATGTGTTAATGTGTATTTGTGTCGTGTGTATTGTGTACGCATTGTCACTTGTTGTTGTAGCTTTTGTTTTTATGTGAAACGATATTAGGTCGTTTCGATCTGCGTAACAATATGAAGATTTTTCTGCACAATGTGTGTCTCCTGTAAAGCTATAATATTGGGTTTATGTTTGGTTATTAATAATTCCAGGGCGTGCTTGTTATTTATAAATCCCTGAATGTTCCATTGGAGAATAGTAATATTTTGTTGGAAAGACATGGACAAGATTTATTCATCAGACTTGCCCTTTTGGGACAAGCTCTGAGTACTTTTAAGAGTATTTGGTGTTATTAAGACGTTCAGTTGGGGCAATTTATTATATAGATTCGTTATACTCGTACGTGTAGTAATTTCACTTAGGTTTTCCTTTCTTGGAGGAGTGCATAAACCTAAGTCCGCATTGATATCGTCCTCCGTTTCTTTTCTCACTGGGATGCTTTCTTCTGGACAGCAGTCGGAGCAGTTGTCAATTATAATTTCATCTTCCATAAGTTCACTAGAATTAAAATTGTCAGCTGTTTTATTAGAATTGATTTCTGGTTCGTTGTTTAGTGAGTTTATTTGTGAAGGAGAGTTTTGTAGTTGAGTATGAGAGAGATGGTAATTTGTAAGAGAGTTTGAAGTTTTATCTTTTGAATTTAATATTTGATGATTTATTATTGTAACGTTGGTTTTGTTGTTGTTGTCTTGAGAAAGTTGTGTGAGGTTATCCGAGGAAGAAGAAGAGCTTTTCACTTGTTTAAGAGAGTTTTGAGTCGAAATTTTTGATTTTGGAAGAGAAGGTTGTTTCTGATTAATGGTATTGTTTAATGAAAACCTTTGGTTTGTGTGTGTGGTATTTTTTGTCTTACATTCTGTGCTTTTATCATTTGCTGCTACTGTAGAAACAGTTATTTGTGCGTTTTGTTAGGGAATTTATTTGGAGTAAATTATGAGATGGGTTATCGTTAAAAATGTTCCATGCCCCTCTAGTTGTGCATCTACTCGAAATTTTTATGTAATTTACGGATTTGTGTTTCCAGTATGTAGGGCATTCTCGGTCATAGGAGGTGTGGGTTTCTAATTGGCAGTTAACACAATACTTACGAGAACAGGTTTCATGTTTATCTGAGTAGCCGCAATTCCTGCATTGTTCGACATTTTTGGTGTGACCTAAACGTTGGCAATTAACACATCGCATGGGATTTGGTATATATTCCTCTACTTGAACTCTCTCCCAGCCAAGTCGATAGATAAGGTCGAATGTAATGATTGCTGCTCTTGTAGCAAAATTTTTATCATTATCACGTCGCATGATTTTACGCACATCGACAACTTTTTGGTCCTTAAGAGATGCTAAAAGCTCTTCGTCAGAAATTTCAATTATCCTCTTAGGAAAAAATCGTCCCTGTACCGTGTTAAGGGTTTTGTGTAGTGGAATACAACCAATATATGATGCCTTAAGAAATTTATCCGCTGACATACTGTCCGGTACTTTTATTAATAAATCCCCGCTTTTCATTTCTTTTACTTCAAGCCGGTCTCGCGAAATAAAATCAAGACCTTTTTCTACTTGGAAAACATTATGGGAAGCCAATGGAGGGACCTTTAATCCTTCCGTAAGTGAAACGGCGGAAGCAACTACATAGCGAGGAAGGTTTTGTTGGTTAAAAGAGGTTGGTGCTAATAGAACAAAATCCTCAGGTCGTGGTTTCTTGTTTTTATTCTGCCTAGTTTTTCCGGTCGCAAAGTACAATTCCCGAAACCGGTTATAGTCCGGGGGATGAACCCCGTTCATGTTACACTACAAAAGCTTATTTCTCAAAGATAATTTTCTTCCCCTTTTTCAATAAATTTAATACACAAAAATATATGATTAACTATGTATGTAAAAGACATTTTGTTTTGATTAAATGATCAACTGTAATAAACCGCTCTTGGTTCTAGAGCGCTTAAAGAAAGAACACACATGCGATCACGGCAATTGCCTGACACAGACTAACTTAAAAAATATAATCTTGTTATTAATTTGTTTATAGTGGAAATTGTAATAGGTAGGTGGGTAATTCGGTTGAAGGAGTGGATATCAACCAAAAGTCTCATGCCTATAGACAAGCACCTAAGCCATTATGTAGGCCTGCTATGCGCTCATCATTAAGGAATACCACCTTACTTTCTATAGGAGGTCTGTATCTTGTACAAATTTCCTTAATTTCTTTCAGTACACTCCTCTGAGATGGGTTATGTCTGGTATAGCGTCATACCCAAAATATGAAAATCTCGAGCTTACCACATGCCCCGCATTCATCATTTTCCACTACGCCAATACTTATCCAAGCTTATGGTATGTAATACTCTGACTATTAGCCAGAATATTCGCTTACTCATTTTCAATCACTGCATTATGACTAGGTGCCCATATAATGCCTGGAGTACACCCCGAGACTATCTTTGATCCCGTATTTCTGGATGTTATTGCACTAATTGCCATTTGACTATTTGTAAATAAATTTATTTATGATTACTAGCCCAGATCAAATATACCTCCATCGCGCGTAACTCCGCTTAAAGAACTGTATTACTGTCCGGTAGACGGTGACAAAGTTAGGTTTCTGGTTCTTCTGTGTAGAGGCCCGGTCTCGTCTTATCTCCGTGTTTGGAGAAATCTGTATCGCAACTAGTCCCCACGGGCATCGATGACATAAAACCGTTTGAACAAAAAAGTTTATCTGGTATTAGGTTGGTAGTTACTGATATGTTGCGCATCATGTCGGATATCTGTGAGTCAAGAGAGAAGCGTCCAGTGTCCCAATTATATAATTATATACTCTGATACGATTTGTGGCTCTGGTTGATTCATACCTCCAAAGCCTGAAGATGATACGCCTTATGAGCCATCGCATATCGAACCCGTATCTCTATTGTCTTCAATGCCCTTCTGAGTGAACCACTTATCCATAAACAACACATTCGTTGAACCCTCTCCGTCTACGTTTACCACGCTATTGAAGTATAAGTTAGAATGGATTTAATTACCTTCTGTATGACACAGCCAGAGTGTCATTCTTAGTATGAGGCCCCATTTAGAACATGACGCTTTCCTACATTTCGAATAGCACCTGTGGGCCTTTGCTGCCGTATCCACCAGATCATACATTTCAGGCATTGAACTTTACTATCTGAATGACAATTTTTTATCTTTGTTATTCGTCTTTGGAATTATTTACCTACGCGGACAAAATGACTAAGCAGTGCTTTTCAGTTTAAATGGGCTATTTTCCAACATTATTTATAAGCCTAAAATTATCAAACATATTGTTACTTAATTAATTGTAATATTGTTCGAGTAAATTTATTTTCATTATTGTTATCATTATATTTAATATTGTTACGTTTTTAACTTTTTAAAAACGTTTAAATATGAGTTCGTTAATTGCAAACAAAGTAAAAAACAAATATGTGTTTAATTTCACTTAAACTCTTTATTGTCCGCACTATCTTATGTGCCACTGTTTCCAACTTATACAACAATAACTTGTTTATTCGTTATTCTTATCACACAACTATTCGCTATTCTTCTTACACTTCTGCTCGCGTAAACACTAACAACTGTTCAGTCGATCTTTACAACTGCGATCTTCAAACCACGACTGTTTTCTTCACACGCAACTTCACACAAGGCTGACTGAATTCTTATTGACTCGTCGTCTGCTTTGTCTTACCCTTTTATAGTCCAACACAAACAGTACAACGAACGTTCTTGAAGTAGAAGGTTCGTGTTCTCGCGTTAAGAATTATTAGAGACGAAAATGTTTCCAAGTGAAACAACATACTTTCTGATAGCCAGGCTCTAAATTCCAAGGTAATGAACTCCAAAATTGTGTATAGCTGTCGCAGATATATCAATGAGGTAGCAGCATGATATAATATCCATATCATACGGGTACCGGGGAACAGTGGTATTTCAGGTAACGTTAGAGCTGATGAACTGGTCAGGCACGACCATCGAACTCTTTGATGAATTCTCGACGCTGGGAATCCCTAAGATAAGCTGTAGGATCACAATTGATAATGCGATTGCCGATTCCGTCCACGATTGATGGGCGGCCTCGGGCTCTTGTAGAACGGCGCAGAAAATCTGCCCGGTAGGTCTGCTTAAACTTCAGAGGGGCATGCTCAGTATGGTTGTCGGGGTCATTAGATCGCCCAGGATGAAGAAATCGCCGGTTGTGGATGTCATTATATTGAGATCGTGGATAAAATCGGAAGTATAACGAGGACAATAAGATGATATAAATATTCCTCCACAGTTAAGAAACTCCACAGACACGCATAAATTTTCCATCAGTTTAGCTGGGAATGATGAGTCGACTTTGTATTTCAGTGTTGATTTAATATTTATTGCAACACCCTTTATTGTACCCTGCATCTTAAAACAGAGATTTGGTTTTAAAAATGTTTCGTTTAGTAGAAGATATCGATAGAATTATCGCTCATAAATTTATGTAGTTCTACAGATTGAGAGAATTAGTAATGGCTTGACAATTCCTTTAGCTTGAGACTGTCTTAAACTTGATTTTATTGCATATTTTATCACGGACATAATAACATTGAGTTGTTCAATTTTCGATTTACAATCTCGAAGATCAGAGATTGCTCCTGTAAAAATTTGTAATAATTCTTTGAACTGCAAAGTTCAGCTGACGATGAACAATTTTGTGCCGGTGTTTTAAGCATGCTGACATAGGTGTTATGCGAAACGGGTGAATTGGTCATGTTTGGAGCAAATGAGAATCTGTTTAGCTGAGGAAATTCAACATCGGAATCATCAAAGACAGCAAGTAAAGGTCGGTTTTTATTATCAAATTTGCTCATTAGATGATCACGAATTGTTAAGTATTCTTTGCGCCTGGCACATCGTGGGTCGTCAGCTCTATGGTTATTGTTCTTTAAATTTTTCTTAATGCAATTGAAGTAATTGTAGACGGATGGATTGCCTAGTGGTATTTTGGTAACTTGACAGTTGACTATGTCATGCTCATCTCCACAAGCAATGCATACACTTTTCCAAAAACAATTTCTGGCTCTATGGCCATACATAGCGCACTTCATGCATTATATACTTGAGTACGCATAGCGGCTATGGGTAAGCGCAGTCCCCGTACTGAGCACCAAACTCATAAAATAAATTGGTCAGAGCAGGGGACTGCACACTAAAAGTACGACTCCCGTAAGCTGGAAACCAGCCTAAAAGCTTTATGAACGAAGCTATTTCCATGATATCAGTGGATGATAACTCTGATTAGCTGACAAGGAATGGAGAGCCAAATAACGTAAATCTGCGCCTTGTGTGGGATCGGCCTTGGCAAAGAAAGTGGACAACAGTTTCCTCCTCTTCAGCAGACCTACAACCTCGACAGTAGTCGTTCGATGGAAGCCGCAGTCTTTCCGCGTGTCTTCCCATAACGATATGACCATGGCCACTGTGGTCGAGATGACCTTGCGATCAACTTTGTGTAGTTAGTTGGTACGTCTCCTATGCATCATGGGCCAAGTGAGTCTGGCTCTTGATCAAGATTCCTCATTTGTCCAGGATGAATTGGCGTCCCGAAAGAATTATTGCCTAATGGCTAATTTAACCGCGGTGAGTGGCATACCCGATTCGATTGGCAATGGTTCCGGAAGGAGTGTGCCTGCTCTGGTAAGAGGGAATGAATTTACTAGCCCTTCTTTAATCTCATTAGGATTAAGTTGTAGTAGACCACAGAGGACCAACTTAAATATTTATGTGTCTTTGCAATCATAAGAGTAGAAAGTGTAGCCTATTTCAATTATTATTTTCTTTGCTTGTCCAAAGAGAGTTATTGATGGTGAAATAATTTAAGTACCGATAGATATTCTCTTAAATTCATACGACATCCCAATCAGTTGGCAGACGTTTTTGAATTTATGCACAGAATCTACAACAATTGGGGAAAACACTATTTTGTACTCATTCACTGATTACTTATTATTTTCAATTCGATTAATTTTAAGCACGTCCGTACACTGCAGGATTATAAGACAAACTGGCCTAGAAATTATAAAAATGATAGCAGATTGTACCCGGCGTTGCGCGGGTTATGTAGTTTGGATTAGTTTAAAAAATTAAAAAAAATTATTATTGGGTCATTTTTGCATTAAACATAACAATAAATAAAAAACCGGTTTATATTTTTCGTAACCGCTTTTGAAACCGGTTTCTTAAAAAATGCAATTTTTCAAATTATTCGGAAACCGGTTTAACAAACAACCCAGTTTTTTGAATACTCTAAGTCCTGAATATAAATGCACTCAATTTGCCCGTTTTTGGCCCCTTTCCCCCTTTTTGGACCCCTTTTGGTTCAACTTTAGAAACGGAACACCTCCAATAGCTATTTGGGAAACTTAACCAAGCTAAATCGCAAAAAATTACCTTTAAAACAGATAAAATACAGCATTTATGCATAAAAGTACTAATTTTTGCCCATTTTTTCTCCCTTTGTCCCATTTTTTTCCCCTTTGGGTCAAAATTTTGAAAAGATTTATTGACTATAACCTGCACCGACAAAAGCTCGAACTATATCCCAAATTTCATGAAAATCGGTGCAGGCGTTCAGGCGTGATTGGCTATGCACTCAATTTGCCCGTTTTTGGCCCATTTCCCCCTTTTTGGACCCCTTTTGGTTCAATTTTAGAAACGGAACACCTCAAATAGCTATTTGCGAAACTTAACCAAGCTAAATCGTAAAAAATTACCTTTAAAACAGATAAAATACAGCATTTATGTATAAAAGTACTAAGTTTTGCCCATTTTTTCTCCCTTTATCCCATTTTTTTCTCCCCTTTTGGTCAAAATTTTGAAAAGATTTATAGCCTATAACCTGCACCGACAAAAGCTCGATCTATATCCCAAATTTCAAGAAAATCGGTCCAGGCATTCAGGCGTGATTGGCTAACAAACAAACAAACAGACTTACAGAAAGATTTATAATATATATTAGGATTTAAAAGAAACAAATTGTATCCTCTTTAATGGTAAGTAAAAAGAATTTTTATAGTTACGTATCTTACTATTTTTAGGTCTGGAGAGGTTTTTAAATTAAAAACAAAAAAATTTAACAACTAAAGTGAAGTAAATATAATTTGTGGCAGGATATTTACCCATTTTCTTTATTGCTTTTTCAAAAACAACTCCGTCCATAAAAAAACGACAATTTTGGAAGAAGAAATAAAACTGACTAACAAATATTGCTAAATATCAACAATTGCTGTGGGTTATTATAAGAACACAAGCAACATCCAAACATTTTTCTACCAAATTTAATTTCTATTTCCTAATAATACGAAAATAAAATGTCAAAAGGAAAGGAAATGCTTACGCAGCCCATACATGTTGCGATTTGATGTACAACGTGTTGGTCGTATGTATACTTTGCAAGTTACGGTTTTTCAGCCAACTGTTTATATAATTTTATTTATAATTTTTTCTTGCGGCATTTATCAACATTCAGGAAGTCGCCGTGGTCTAGTAGGTAGTGTGTTGGCTTATTAGACGAAAGGCCCGAGTTCAAATCCCAGGTCAGACATCAAAACGAAAATATGAAAATATTTCTTCGGCGACTTCCTCTCAGCAGATTTCTGGCAAAAACTCAGAGAGTAAAAATTGCCATGAAAAGCTTCTTAAAAATCTGTCGTTCGGAGTCAACTTTAAACTGTAGGTCCCGCCACTCATGTATAAAATTAACGCACACAACACGAGTGGTGTGAGAAGCTAGGACGTTGTACAATGGTCCAATTCGACCTCCGGGTACTGTACTTCTCACAGTTGACAAGTACACGTCCTCTAACCTAACCTATCAACATTCAAAACGAGAACGGAAGTGTTTGAACGTACAACTTGATCATAAAGTTTAAAAACGTTAAAAAATAGTAACTATAATATAAAATAATAAAAAACATTGTAATAATAAATAAAATCAAGGCGAATTCATAGAGGTGGTGTTATCAGCCCAGCTGAGAGCTTTTTTGAGTACACGTAAATGTCCAACATATTGTTTGCGTACAGTGAGCAAAAAAACTTGTACACTTACTACCTCGAAATAACTTTTGAACAAAAAATTATCTATAAAAATAAATTTATTGCCTTTAAGTCCAAAAAAAGCTTAAAAACTATATTCTGATTATAAACGTTTCTCTATTGGTTACGTAACAAGAAAATAATTGTAGAAACTAAGAAATTCCCACATTTTTAGACAAAAAAGTGGTGATTTTTTCACTATGGCGACCGAATTTTCTAGAAAGTCATCTTAAACAAAATCCAGTGGATTAATTTATTTATTAGTTTTTTACAATAAGTGTACACATTTTTTTTTTGCTCACTGTATATACATTCTTTTGTTTATTTATTTTTTATTTCCTTTTATATTTGTATTCTACACAATTTATAGTTTATTTAATATTTCTTTTGTACAACTTTTGTTGTAGAAACTGTTTTTATGCTTCCCAGTATCCCTCTGAAGGTCGTCATACCTTAGTGGTAGCGCAAGTCAGCCTGTATTTAAAAAAATTTTATTTTTAAAATTATTTTTTTATAAATAAAAAGAAACAAAATAACAACTTTATGTCATTATATGGATTCGCCTTTGTCATTTCAGCCAAAGGGCGAATTTCATTTGACGTTTGTGTGTACCCAAAAACAACAGAAAATACATGTTTTTGTTAAACGATTGCTGTCACCTAATTGAGTTCGCCCTGAAATAAAATAATTACAAAAAAAAATTTAAACATGATTCACACTGGATTTAATTATTTTGTCACCATTCTAACCTTGTCAACATTTCTGTGTTTGGAGGGATATTTTGGTGCTGAACTAAATTTTGGAGAACTGGTTGCTATTGTTGATGATGCTGTTGATCTTAATACTATTGATGGGGCAGAGGCTTGGCTTTGCTACTAATGGTAGGTGCTTTTTCCTTTAAATGGTAAAATATCAACAGGAACTAACAAAATGGACATAATTATAAACATCGCTTATCAATTCAAGTGATTTTAATAAGCGAAAATCAACACCATCTCTTTGCCACTCCCTATATTGTATGTATACTCCACCTCCAGTAGTTTATCATTCTGTTTTGTTTGATTAAATTATTCTCTTAAGTCCTTCCAATTCTATAGAAGTACTCCGTTAGGTACCGACTTAAAATCCTTACCTTTTGCCACCCATCATCAGTTCTAATAAGTTGACCAAGGGAAATCATAACAGTAACAATACCTTCCAACAGTTCCTTAAAACTATTGGAAGCATTTTCGCAATTTTCGACCACTTTTTGACACATATTGGGCGGTATCTCTGCCATAACTTGACGAATGTTGGTTTTTAAGTGCTCAAGAGTTGAAGGTTTATCTGCATAAACACGGTCTTTCGCGTAGCCCCACAAAAAAAGTCTAATGGTGTCAAATCGCATGATCTTGGTGGCTAGTTGATATCGCCACGACGAGAAATTCCGCGGCCAAGAAATGTCTCTTGCAATAAAGCCATATTCGCCCGAGTTGTGTGGCATGTGGCACCGTCTTGTTGAAGCCACATATTCTCCAAGTCGTATTCTTCAATAGCAGACAAAAAAAGTCAGTTATCATATGACCATAACGCTCCGAATTGACGGTGACAGTCGTTTGACATCGTCGTTTTCGAAGAAGTAAGGTCCAATCACACCTTCGGGCCAAAGAGCGCACCAAAGAGTGACTTTTCTGGATGTAATAGCCTCTCTTCAAATACTTGAGGATTCTCAGAACCCCAAATACGACAATTTTGTTTATTAACATACCCACCGAGTGTGAAATGTGCTTCATCGCTAAAGAAAATTTTGTTCGAAAAATTGCCGATACGCACGATACGTGGCTGTGGCAGAATATCCATTTCTGTAGTAGGTTTTGATAATTTGTATGCGTTGTGTGATAGTTAAGCGATCCATTTTCGTCAATGTCAGACTTTCAACTGAAAAGAAAAAAATTGGTTTCACAACTTAATTTGACAGTTGTCGAATTCCAGTCCCATACTTTTGAAACCACGAAATGGATAGCCCTTTACATATGTACATTTATTTATTTGTGCGTCTACTATGTAGGGGAATCGAACTTGAGTTGGGTTGCCATTTGGCAACAAAACTGAAATAAAAATTCTTTTAACAGAGAAATCCCCATTTTTCTAACAATGTTTTTTTTTTTTTTTTTTTTTTTTTTTAAGTTATTAATAAAAACATGTTCACCTAAGTCATATATATATTTTTTATTTTTCTTTGTAAGTATTACCCAACACTCAAAACATCGAGGACAAAATCAACGTCAATTACAGGCAACATCAACGTCAATTTTTTTTACAGAATACCAAACATATGTCAACAGCCAACGATAAGTAACGTTGTCTTGTATTGACGACGTCAAATAGAATAAGGGTAATTGTTTGCAATTCTAATCAAAATCAGTTTACATTTCAATATTTGTTTTTAATAATAAATTGGATTTTTTTTTTTAAATTTAGAGTTTTTGTTCTACATTTGTCAAAGACGGAGCTTTAATAAGATTATGCTTGTTTTAATATAAAAATTAATTATTTAGGATTGTGATTTATTTTTTAAAATAAATTTGTAGAATTTATGAAAAATCTAGCGTCATTACATAGAAAATTAAATTCAATGTTAAACATATTGTACATACATATGATGGTCCATTAACAATTTTTAACTTATATTTTTATTTATAATATACTGGTTGCACAACTTAAAGGACTCTAATATTCAGTTCTGCTTGCCAAGGCAATTTTTGGCTTGGATCGATAATTATAAAGCAAAAAATCTTAAAATAAATTAAAAAATAATATTTATTAAAAATCAGTAAGAATATTAATCAGTTACAACAATTGTTTGATAAGCGAATAAAGTATTACAAACGAAAACAAAGCGTTAAATATTAAACAAATTCTTAAGATTATTATAGTTTAATCTGGTTTTGTTACTTTGGAACACAAATGCACATTTTGAAAATTTATTTATTGATTTTCCGCATAAGCGCTAAATTTTTTTCCTAAGTTTAATGCACAATTTTTACAAGTAACTCACACAGTAAATAAATTGAATTTACCTACAGTATACACATATAATTAAAAATCACAAAACACGTAAACTAATTGTATTTAAATTAAAAATTAATTTAAAGGAAAATAGCATCATTGAGTTACTGCAGTATTGCTTGACCCCATTTGCCCAATGCAACTATAAAATTATTTTTTATGACGTTTTATATGGTATAACATTGGTATTGGAATTATTACTAAAATTGCCGCAACAACTACTTTGCGAAGCCTTTGCACTGAGTGTAGACAAACCTATGGAATCACCAGCATTTTTATTTGTTAGTGAAGAACTATCTTTACTTCGCGCCTGTTCAATTAATTCTGCTGCTATTTCATAAAATAACCTTTCAACATTTTCGGCTTCTTTTGCTGATGTCTCTAAAAAATACATGTCATGCTGTTTAGCAAATTCTTCACCAATTTGCGTTGGAATTTCACGATCATCTCTATCTGTTTTATTTCCTACTAGAATCTTTAACACTTTAGAGTTCGCATATTCCTGGATTTCCCGTAACCAATCGGGAAGGCAATCAAATGTTGGTTGGCAACTTATGTCGTAAACTAAAATTAAAGCATGTGCAGATCTATAATAACTTTGTGTGATGGATCGAAAACGTTCTTGTCCAGCAGTATCCCAAATTTGTAGCTAAATAATGAAACAAATAGTATATCATTTATCATTTACAAGGATACTATAATTAATTTAATATCTTTGTATTACCTTTATTTTATCGCCATTTACTTCAACTGTTTTAATCATAAAATCAACGCCAATAGTAGCGCCTTGGCCTGGAGGAAATAGACCTTGTGTAAAACGTCTAACGAGACAAGTTTTACCTACTCCAGCATTCCCAACAAGTACAATTTTAAATAAAAATTTATAGTCTTCCATAACTATTTAAAATAAATAAAAAAAAATATATTTGTATATATGGTATATAAATAAGTATGTATGTATATATGTATATGTGTTTATATACATATGTATATGTATATATTTATATGTATATACAGTGGCTCCCAGCTTACTTCAACCAGCACCTTTAAAAAAATTAAGCTCGTATAATTTCGAAACGAACCAAGATATTAAAAAAATTTGAATAAGAGTTTATAGAATATGTTTAAAAATTAAGAAAAAAAGTTTTATTCAGTCTCAAATGTAAACTTACATACTAAAAACCAAAAATATAGGAACCCAATTAGTCACAGCTTATTTCAACCACTTACTATAAACAAACAATAAAATGGTTAATTAACTAATAGTTTTAATTTCAAAATTTAGTATGACCTCCTATTTGCTTAATTACAGCTTTCAGCCTTTTTTGCATTGATTCCACTTTCTAGTGGTTTGGGGAGTTATTTGTGCCCATTCCTTTTTCAGAGCTCCCATAAGGTCATTCTTGTTCGAAATCTGGTGTTGGCGGACGTTTTGATCACAAATTGCCCATAAATTTGAGACTGAATAAAACTTTTTTGTTTAATTTTTAAACATATTCTATAAACACTTATTAAATTTTTTTTAAAGGTGCTGGTTGAAATAAGCTGGGAGCCACTGTATGTACGTTGTCTCAAATAAGTGTCCGTATACAAAGCAGGCGAAAACAATTATCAACATATTTCAAAAACTTGAATACAGTAAAATTGTTTCAAAAGTTTAATTAGCATTTTGAAGTTTTTTTTTTTAATTTTTGTACAAAAAATAAATTTAACTTTTTAATCAGAATTTGTGTATCTAATTCAGGGTTTACCAAAAATTTTTTGGTTATGTATTAGTGAGTAAGAGAGAGAAAATAAATTGAGAGAATTGATTTATTTACAGTCATAGAAAAGTGTTAGTAATATACGTTATTCTGATTTTCATTTTATCAACATACATATGTAAAGCTATCTATCTTTGGCTTAATAATTTTAGATAAATAAAAATAAAATAAAAAAATCCATTTTTTTATTAAAAGATCGTAAAGGTATCTATATTTGGCTTAAAAATTAGACCATGTTTTTAGATAAATAAAAATAAAAAAAAAAAACATTTTTTATTAATAGATAAAAAGCAAGCATTCCAAAGCATTTAAAAAAAAATTATACTATGCGACAAAATAAAAATTGGAATACGCCCATACGCTCAAAACCATCTTTTAACATACAATATTTTTTGAGTGTCATTCTGACAAAAATGGTAAAGCATCCGCCGCACATGTGTTCTTGTCGCAGTCTGATCGACAACTAAATCATAAAGCATAAGAATGCGTGTGAGTTCTCTCCGCACAATTGTGCTATGAAATGGTAAACGATGATCTAATTACACAGCCCTGCAAATTTGGGTTTTTTTTTGTGCAAATAAGATGGCTCCAGGTGTTTCCGAAGGCATTTTGCGCGCTGATCACGAATCTGGGTTCAAAAACTTTCCATCACGTCAGGTTTTCGTTTTTGGCGTTTTTGGCCATTTTTGAAGAATTGTAGAGTTAAACACTGACGTGCTAGAACCATCGCTATTATCAGAAATTGACAATTGATCTTTGCTCTTTTTTAAATGAACCCAAAGCCAAATTGTTTGCATGCACCCTTAAAGTAGGGGGTGGGTTTATGTCAAGGGGTGCAAGAGATAAAGAAACACATTACGGAGGTCCTTAAAAATTAATCAGATCTACTTGAAAATTGTTACTCAGGGGTTTATGGGGTCGCTGATTACAGATCTTCATTCAGATTTAAAAAATTCAAAATGGCGGATCCAATATGGTAGTCTAGGTTTATAAAAATTAATCGGATTTACTTGAAAATTGTTACCGCCATATTGTTACCGCCATTTTAATGCGCTATATCCGCCATAATAGTGATGGTTCTAGCACGTCAGTGTTTAACTCTACAAGTCTTCAAAAATGGCCAAAAACGCTATTTTTAGGGGCTTCAGCCCCCTTTTCTCGAAAACCTGACGTGATGGAAAGTTTTTGAATCCAGATTCGTGATCAGCGCTCAAAATGCCTTCGGAAACACCTGGAGCCATCTTATTTGCAAAACCCATGCAGGGTTGTGTTATTGTTGTAAGCACAAACTGAGCTTTTAAAACAATTTTATTTTGTTAAAATCTGGTAATTTGTTTTTGAAATATTGTAAAACCTTTCTCCGCCTGCGTTGTATACGGACACTTATTTGAGATAGTGTATATGTACTACCGTACTACCCCAATATTCAAACTTTCATACTATTTTAGGAAATATGGAAGTAATGACAACGCATTAAGAATTACATTTTCTGAATGGTAATTTTATAATCTTTAATTATAATATAATAAGTTTTACTTATTTGAATAAATTTATTGAATACACAAACAGAAGAAAAATTTCATTGTTTTTAGACCAACATTATCTGGCCACTGTTATTTCTCAGAGTGTATAATTTCTGACGAAAAATTAAATTATAAATGAATGAGTGTGTACCGTTATAATAAAATTAATCAAATATTAGAACACAAAAAAAAAATGTACCACTAAACTGACCACTATTAATTGACACACCAAGCGTGTATTTTATATATCAATATTGAAAATAACTTATTTTAGAGAATAAAATGACTGCGCCTGAAGAATTAATGTTTCTGAAAGCTAATTCTATATTAATTAAATAAATTAAAATATATGTATTTGTACATATTGAGCTAAATACATATTTTGAAAACACATCCTGAAACAAAAATCTATTATTTTCATTAAAAATTGTTTTGGCCATTATTAATTAGTGCGATGTATAATTTCATTCTGAAGTTAATTTTTGTGGTATTTATTTTGTGCTAAATAATAACTAAGTGAAATGTACTATTATAACAAAAATAGAAAATTGTCAGATGACAAAAGAAAATAGTGAGTTAGTAGTGGTCTGATAATTTTGGTCAGTTTGTGTGTTCAATAAATTTATCTAAATATGTATCGGGTCCGCCATCTAACGTTTTTATTTCGTGAATGGTAACACTTAGCTCATGTCTGATTTGACAGGTAATTAGTTTTATCCTTCCGCTGAACGAATATGGTTGTGTATACGCTTGAACAACGCTGGGAAATATTGCGACATTACTTTGAAAATCATGGTAATGTTGCAGAATGTGTGCGGATTTTGGAAGAAGAGAAGCACCGTCAGCTCCATATGTTCGTTATCTTGTGAAAAAAGATTTTCACAATTTTCCATTTTTCTTCGAAAATGAGCAAGGTGTGGCCGTTACAGTCAATGGTGAAAGTTATCGGGCCATGCTGAACGAATTTTTGTTCACAAAAATTTGAAGAGGAGGATATTGGCAACATTTGGTTTCAACAGGACGGCGCTACGTGCCACACAGCCGAAACTACACTCGATGTTTTGCGCCCTGTTTTTGAAGATCGCATTACCAACCGCAGAACTGATGTCGTTTGGCCACCTCGGAGCTGCGATTTGGCACCGTTGGACTATTATTTGTGGGGTGCCGTCAAAGATAAGTGTTACGCCGACAAGTCAGAGACAATTGACGCTTTAAAGGACAATATTCGTGAAGCCATTGGTGAAATACAGCTGCACACAATCGATAATGTGCTTAAAAATTGGACCGATCGTGTAGGCTACTGCATGACCAGCCGAGGCAGCCATTTGAATGAAATATATTTTCCATTAAAAATTAACATTCTTAAAGTTCTTGTAAGCAAATAAATAAATAAAAAAATATTTTCGGAGTCAGACTACCAGACCGAGGAAACACTAATCCCTACTTTAAAGCGTTATCTTAATTTGTCAATTATAAATTGCATGAAAATATAAATAGAAAACAGAACTCAAATTATAGAAAAATATTCATTTCCTGGAATGACAAATCAAATTAAAAAGCTCATTGCAAAATAAATTATTTGCTCCCAAGAAATCGGCATACCACCCAAATACAATTTAAATCTGTCCCTCAATATCCAGAAAAGCTAATTCAAAGTTTGTTTTCGGTAATTTGTTTCATAATAAAAAAAATAATTTGTAATACATTACATTATTTGAATAACTTTTTAGGTAAATATATGTTGTAGTTACAGTGTTTCTTTGGCTATAAAACTTGGTTTTGGAATATCCGAAATATGAGATTTCTTGTAAGGGGCACTGGTGTACCAATATGCATTAAAGATCAAAAGAATTAATTTTTTTTGTGGTTTTAAATTTATCAAATTTGTTATATTTATACCTATAAAACTAATAGAATATTCTGCTTGACTAATAATGAAAATGATGAAATAGGAGAGTATCTAATGATTAGTGTCACTCAGATAAATAAGGGATTGATTCCGTTCTGTAAGCATTGACTACTCAAACTTAACGCCACTCATCGTCAAGTTCTTTCGTGGTAGTAGATATCACAACACCTAATACAACTACTGAGTTCCCAAATCTAATTGGAAGACTCAGTCTTATATGAATTTGGAAAGATCGGGGAGATATATACATATGTAATACCAGAAACTTTATGCTACGCTCACAACAATGGATGGATAGTGTTTACAACAGATCTTCAAAAAATGAAAGTTTTCACAGATATGATGTATCATGTGCTACTTACTATGAAAAGCTACTGGTGTACTGAACAAAATATGGGTATGCCATGCATAGATTATGTTATGCCTCTTTCAAAAATAAATTTAGACTTTTGCAGCAAGAACTCAAAACTACTAACATCGTCCAATTCAATTATTGATTAAGCTTTCAACTCTCATTACTATCAACAAAAAGGAAAGTCCACAATACAGGAGTTAAACAGTTTATACTTTTACTTTATGTTAATACTGCATAAAATACGTAAAAACCAACAAAATCTGTTTATTCAATTAAAATCTGTTTATGCAATTTTATATTATTTTGCAAGAGTATATATTTATGTTTATTTTGACGACCAGAAAATTATAATACAACAATCAAAAGAAGGACAGCAAAATTGAACATAAATACAATACAAGCAATTCTAAGAAACACTTTTTGTTCAAAATACAAAATAATTTTTCAGTACAGGATTGAGTATGAAGTCCCCAATGTTGATTTCAATATGGCTTCTTGTGGCATACGTTTATCAACTGGACATACTCAACATGAAGATTTAAGCTCTAGAACGATCTGAATATCCTTTTTGAAGGACTTTTTAGAAGTCTGGAACCAGACAAGATAATACAACCACAACACCAACTGGTCATCCTACATATCTAGAAGATTGTTCGGATAATTCCGATTATAAAATCTGGGCTACTCTAATCACCCCATCAGAAGTAGCTAAGGTATTAGAATGAATACTACTTCCAGCTTTAAAGGCATACTACTCCCCATTCACACCCCCCATTCACATTTACATTAATTCATTTATGAATTTTGGAAAACAAAAGTTTATATGTAGAAAAATCAGAGTGGGTGTGTCTCAGGAGGGAGTGATAGAACCTTTAATTTTAAAAACTTAAACAGGATGATTAAAAGCAGAAATAAGGTCATAATTGGTAGCTCCTTTTCCCAACAAAACCACATTAAACAGAACTCCACGATCGCTACTGGCTGTGTCAAGATGATAAAATCAAAATGATCCCGATTCGACAACACACAACTTTATTATCCAAGCTCCCTCCCGTATCGCTCCAACCACGAGGTGATAACGGATGATCGACCATCAAGACACATCTATTAGTTGCCAACTTTGTAATAACAGTTTATAAAAGAAAACTAATAGAAAAACCAAAACAATGCAAATTTTTCCGGTTTCAAATACGTGGTTGACAAAAATATTTCTTAAGAGGAATGTTCAGAAATCGAACAATTATATCGCAAACAAATTTCCGTAATTCAGTAATTTATTTGATTTTAAAAATATTTTATTCGCGAATATATTTTTTTGGAAAACTTATAAACTATTTGACTATAATATACTGTAGAGAAACGTCTCCAAATTTAACACATTGCGATAAATGAGTTTGCTAGACAGGAACACACAAATTTCTTATGATGATTTAAAACACATTGTATGTACATATGTGGCTTTCGAAAGAACGATTTTTAAATATCCTCAAAATGAATTTAAAATTGGTGTTTTGACATAAAAGTGTGTTGGCATATTAGACGTAAGGCCACGGTTCCAGCTCTAGGCCAGACATCTCGAATAAAACGAAATATGAAAAAATATTTCTTCGGCGACTTCCTCTCAGCAGATTTCTGGCAAAAAAAAAAAAAAAAGCCATGAAAAGTTTCTCAAAAATCTGTTTTCAGAGTGGACTTTAAACTGCAGGTCCCACCTAGCGTTCTCATTTGCTAAGTTTTCCCTTTTTTACAAGTTTTGTGAGATGAAAAAAGTTTTCATTATAATTTGTTTTTTTTTTTAACAAAACAAGTTTTTACAACAAATTTCAATTTTTAATTTTTTCAATAAATTCAGTAGTAATAACATGAAACATTTACTACCGGGCAAGTTAGAAAAGAAACACCAACAGGGGAAGTGACAGAGACACTGGACTTCGGTATTTTCTTTTAAAATTTTGGTACTTTCGTAGAAAACAATTTTTTATTTTTTTTTTTTTGTAAAAACAAGGTTTTTTTTTCACAAAAATAAAATGTTAAAAAAATTACTGGCAACGCTGGTCCCACATGAATTTAGAACTTATAACATATCATATCGTCACCTAAAATGCAAAAGGGCGTAAAAACAATTTATATTTTTACAGAAAAATAGAAAAAAGTTGTAAATTAAATTCAGTCAAAAACTCGATTTTGAGTTCTTTTTGTTGTTAGGTCCTTTTGCACTTTATGCGATGATATTTGGTCCTCGAAACTGAGCCAAAATTTTGAAAACAATATTTATAATTTCTTCGTAATTTAATTTAAGCAATGTGTCTTTACTTACTAAAAATAGAATATTAAATAACTTCTATTTCCTAAAGAACATTGTAGAATGAGGACTCTTTCCCAAAATGAATAACAAACATTATGTTTGAATTTCGATCTACAGTTATAATTATTTTCCATTATTTCTCCACAATAAAGTTAATCAAATTAGATTACATACTGTATAATTTTTTTACGCTGGATAAGACAATCATGAGCACAAACATAATTTACCCTCCTAGTCTAAGAGTTAGTGTAGTGCTTTATTTAATATACTTTAATTTACATTTCAGTTAGTTGCCAAATTTTGATAAAAGCACGTACATATATACGATATATAATATGAGATACATTCATATATAGGATTTTTATCGTACATATATATATCTTATATATAAATATATATATATATAAGTGCAGATACGTATATATAAGTTATAACCAAAACTTCGACAATTAATTTTTGAAACAAAAAGCTACCCGATAGGGTATATATGTACATTCCAGTCCGAATTCTATCATGCATGACAGTAATATATTTACAAATGAAATTTATTCGAAGAAATTACGCCATCTAATTTTATCGACGCACCTTTTTACTTCATTGCTATACTTTCATACACAAATATATGGATATACATATATATGCACAATGTAACTTCCAAATTATACCTGTTAGAAGAGTAAATCATTTTGCAACTCAAAGACCGTAAAGTTTGTGACTCACTTATATGATCCTGAAGCTGTTGATTTGATATCAAAATAACTTTAAAAATATTTTTTTTAATTACTGCTGCTGTTGTTACTTTAATTACTAAATCGTTTATATATGTAATGCTCAAGTAAAACTTAAAAAGAAATATCCCATACTTCTACCTATTGGTAAACAAAAACACAAAAAACACACACTGACAACTATGAATGATAAATAATTTGAGATGACACTACAGGCAATTCGATAACTATTATCAATGTTGTCAACTTAGCGCTTATAGCATTTCTTTTTAAAAACTTTTCTTGTGATTTTGACTTTGAAAATATATACTTATTTTCACATTGCAACTTGGCTTAATTCAGGCTTATGCTATATTCACACGAGCCTTCGAATTACTTCGCTCTCGGTTTTGAATTACATACTTATATAAATAATCATGTTCACACGGCAACTTTGTAATTCCTTTTGACAGTTCTTCTTTTCTTCTTCTCTTTATTGCTAAATTATTTGCTGTAAAATTGTGTTGACAATTGAAAAAAAAGCTACAAATACTTTCAACAGGTTTCTACACACATAGTGGCTTCCGCCGCTAATTTTTCGAATAACTTTCTAATAAATAATACTTTTTTTAAAATGTTTTTTTTGGATTCCATTATTGTTTACAACATTTATTTGTTTATATTTTTTGTGCTTTGACAGCTGGTGATGGCAAAAATACGATAAAATTTAGAGATTACATTAATTTTTAAGTAATTTACAGGGTAATAGAAATTGAATTACATACAATTTGAGTAATTCGCTCACAAAATTTTGTATGGCGAATTACGTAATTCAACACGTAATTGGATGTTGAATTACAAATGAGAGAGCGAATTACGAAAAATTGCTGCCGTGCGAACATTGCGTTAATGCAGGCTTATACTATGTTCTCACGGACAGTTGAATTACTTAATTCGGCCACTGAAATACAATAGCCAATTAACCCGTTTCCACGACACGTTCGTAATTCAGTTTGACATTTATTTATTTATTTTGTTTGTTTGGTGTGAATTTTAAATTTGTAATTTGTTATTATATGTTTTATTTTTTAAAATACTAGCACAAAATTTAACTTTTATCAGATTTTTTATTTCTTTTAATTTATTTATTTAATACTAAAATGTTTTTCTTTATTTTGTTTTCTTTTGACATTTTTGTTTTGACAGCTGATTTTGTTGCATAAATAATCGATAAAAATTAGATATAACAGTCATTCGTTCGTAATTCATAAGGTCATTCAAACTGAATTACGTACAGCTTGTGTGATTCGCAGCTGAAATTTTGTATGGTGAATCATGTAATTCAGTTCGTAATTTGGGGTTGAATGACGAATGAGAGCGTGAATGACGAATAATTGCGTCGTGTGAACGGGGTATTATATTATGTTCAGACGGGAAAATGAACCACTTGGTTCGCTCTCTGAATCTCGTTTGCGTTTTCTTCTTCTAGTTTCAATTGAAAACAAATTTTTGAGTGTTCAAAAACTTGAGATTTGAAGGCATTCTGGTACACTTTAAAATTTTACACGATTGAATTTTTGTTACATCTTATTGTATTTTTAGTTCAATAAAGACAGATTAAGGACAATAAAAAAAACAACTAAAAGACCTAAGGGATTGAGGTTTTTGACCTCAGCAGTTGAAACGTGCAATGGCGAAAAATTTGTTTGCTTATCGGCGTTCCATTCGCATGGAAACTGGAAAGTCCCTAGCTACGTCAATGCTAGGCAGGCAGATACAGAATCGTTTATATTTAGCACTGAAATGAATTGTAGCGATAGAAACTAAGGTACGACAAAACATTTTGAGGAGGATGATAGAATGACAGTCAGAGACTACTTATCAAACAATAAATGACAGTTTGGCAAGGGAACATTAGAATAGAAAAGAATTGGCGAATTGAATTATAAGATATTATTTGATGACGGCCGTATGTGGACGTAGCATATTGACCAAATCAGAAAAATTGCAAATGATGCAGAGAACAGGAAATCTTTAGTTGAACGCACTGACATGTCGGATTTAAGATAAATGATAACGTAACGGAGCCCCGACCGAACGAAAATTATCAAAGTATAGGTTTGTTGGACTGATTACCTGCAGAACTACCACCACAAAGATACCGGCGTCACCGTACCAAACGTGGCTATAGAGCAGGGACTCACCCGCCCTGAGAGGACTAAACAGAAACCGAAACATTTAGATTTTAAAATTTACTGAATACCGAATTAATATTGATTATAACTGATATTAGTTTTTAAGCCTAATATTAATTTATTTATGATAATTTACATAGTGGGGAAGAGCTATTGTGTCTATGAGATAAATAATACATAAGTGAAATTGCAGTATGTAAATTGAAACATGGTAATGCTTATGTACATATGTTTATATATTATTCTTCTCAAGTTTATGGCGGCGCAATGAAGACCTATAGAATATTAGAAGTGAACTGAGTTCTGTAGCATTTTCTCTCTGACATTATGTACGTAAAACAGTTACAATGCCCTTTAGTGTCGTACGATCTAATTACTATGGAGTTCACACGATACTATTCGTTCTCATCTATTCAAAAATCAGCTGTTGTGGTAAAATAATTACCAAATAACAACAGTTTTGGGAAAAATGGAAAATCAAACTGTTATTTTAAAAGAATTTATGGTATCAATTAATTTAATTTTACATATATGATATTTTGTGCTGCTAAGTCCTACGAAAAGCTTCAAAAGAACACAAGACGAGTGTTTTCAATAAATTTGTCCTTCATTGCTCTTGTTTCCAAATTAATAAATTCAAAAGAGATGAGATGATGATAACTAGTACACAAATTTTGTGTATGAAAGAAATTTGTATTTTATTTTTAAATTAGTAGTAAACTTTATTATGAAAGATGTTTTTATTATTATTTTTATAATGCAAAAAAAAAATGAACGGGAAAATAGTAATGCACTATACAAACATATTTATCGATATAATTGATAATATTTTACGACTTTTTTCAGCGATGCATGAGACGAGTACAAAGGTAGAAAGCGAACCTACTTTATCCGTTCTATACGTCTATGTATTCTATGCGTTTTACTCTGTAACTTGTCACAAACAACTACACTGATTCTACTTTCTTGCCACACGCATGTAACGCAAGAACGCATTGTATGGGCTTTCTGCTATACGGTTTGTGTTAATTACCTGTTAGTCAAGCTTGGAAGTCCTAAAAACGTACGTTAACGGACGTACGTTTGTGTAGAAGCCTTAAAATGTGACACCTGTCAAACAAGAATGTAAATTAAAACGAACAGAACACATAGCAAAACACACACACGAACAAAACACAATGCAAATGAAATTTATTGGCTCTATTCACACCAGAACAATTTTTAGTCGCATAATTTTTGTTCTTTTCAAATTACACGGGATGAATATTAGTTTGGCAGAAATGTATACTTATACACAGCTTTGTATGTGTTAGTGTTTTTGCATTCATTTGATGTTTTAAAAATGTGCATGTATTAGTTTTGTGCTGGTAATGCGGGGTTGTAGCTGGTGGAAACTATATGCCACCGAAAAACCATTCTTTTCACCCCTCTTGGCTATAAACTATCATTTTACGCCAGCACAATTGTTCTCGTGTGAAGAGAGCTACTTACAGACATATATTAAGTCAGCTGTTCAGAACAGTTGTTGTTGTTGATAAGGTAATGCAAAATTAAAAAAAGTATCAATTATAGATTATTACATTTTTGGTTTAATCTGAGTCAATGTTTATTGAATTTACACATAAGTTCACTGTCGCATATTCGAGGTGATTTTTTTTTTTATATATTAAATTTCAGTACAATACCTTTGGTAGAATGATAATAAACAATCTTATAATTCTTACTGACCAAATCCAGCATCAAAACTTATGAATAAAAAACGATTGTTATGGCAACTCTATGATCATATGTTTTTTTATTTTTAAATGTTTACCAAAATTGTGGTGGGTTATTAGTTGAATTGTGCTTTATCAAAGAACATTAATCCTAATAATTTATAAAAGAAAATAATTGATACGTAGTAAAAAATGTACTCTTCGTTTCGAAACGCATTCGGTGTGAAAAAGTTGTTTTATTCTCCTAAAGGAATATTTAACGAGACTGTTGGTGGGAAGTATGGTAAGAACCATTAATTCCTATATATACTTATGTATATATATATTTGTACATATGCACGTATATACAGAGTGCTGTCTAGAAATATGTGGGCTCAGCGCAAATGGTCATTTCAAAGGTCATTTTAATATAGTATGTAAGAGTTGTTTTAATTGGAAAATTAAAAACAACGCAAAACAAGATGTCTAGGATTTTTCTACATACATCTACATATACCTAAGTACATACGTTGCCGGTTGTAGGCATTAAGTATATAGAAAAAATACGAACATTATTGTTTATTCTTAAATACTCAAATTAATATTTTTACTCTTTAAAAAAGAAAACTAATTAAAAATAACTATGAAAGTAATGTATGAACAGGAATGTTTTCCATAGATATTGAATTCAATTTTGATTCTGTTCGATAACACGGTCTTGTTGCTAAATTAAAACGCTTTAATTTCCTTATTGAAATGGTTATAGTTATTAGAATTTTTTAAACGAAATATCTCTTAATTTACGTATACAGGTCTCCCTCGTATAACGCGGTACTTCTACAACTCGTTTTCCATATAACGCGATTTAAAAAAAAAACAGTTTCATTACAACGCGAAATTTCTACTTGTATAACTGAAATTGAAAATGGCAATGCTATTTATTTTTGCCTTACACAGTTTGTCATGCATTCCTGGGAATTACAATTTTAGGTATTACCCGTTTTTGCTTTCAAAACATAAAGTCTTCTATAACGCGAATTACATAACCCGGAATTTTCCTGGAACGTAACCACCGCGTTATACGAGGGACACCTGTATTAGTAAAACAAAATCATATAAAATTAAAAAACTGGCTGCCGCGGGATTTCTGTATATCACCAGTATTATATAGTGGGCATGTAGATAAATCCCAATTTAAAAACTCAAAACGAAAAACACCAATTAACAAAGCAGAATTTAACTTCGACTGAGCAAAATTTGCTATTAACTGAGCATTGTATATTAGTATCAATTTGAAGATTTTATATTCAGGAGCTAATAGGATATATTTAAGGTCCAGAAGTGCCATTTTACATCCAAACGAAAATTCCAAGGCCTATTAACATAGACTAAAAAAACTTGAGCCATATGTACTTGAGATATATTTGATCCAGTAATATCAAAAAATGCTTTTTAAAGCCAATTTTCTCGAATTCAACAATTATTTGAGACGTAACGTACACTACAATCAAATGCTACTCTCGCCCTAGTTTCTAGTTTTAATTTATAAGAATTAAATGAAGGCTTCTTAATCACAGTTTTGCTTTAAAAATTTAATTTTGTTATTAGACATTGCCGACTGTTTCTTCCCTTTTTTCCAAATATGGTGGTGAGTAGATTTATCAGAATTTCGATTTATGTTCCTGAGTCCCAAAAACAACAAGTAAAATCTATTAATTTTTTTTTTCTTTATTATTATTATTTATTTGCAATCTATTTTCCAATAATAAGCAAATTTGATAAATTGAAAAAATAACATGTCCTATTGAATCCCTTTGGAAACAATAATATAAATTATATGGACAGTTATATTTAAAGATAATATACATAAAATTAACAAAAAATATAATAAGAAAAATTAATTAAATTAGGAAATAATAATAATAAACTTATTAAATAAAAGTGAGATCTAAGATGTGATTTCTTTTGAGTCTTCTGATTTCATTAGTCTCATCTAGTAATGTAATTGCCAATACGTTTGTATGGTTACTGAGGCTAGCTTTTTATTTCCGATTTTATAAAAGGCATGGTAAGGTCATTATGTAAGGATTTATTGGTTATATAATAAGGAGCGTTTGTTATTGATCGTAAAGCCTTAGATTGAAATCGTTGTAGGATTTCTATATTAGAGTTGCTGGCAGTTCCCCACAATTCTATACCATAGGTCCATATAGGTTTAAGTATAGTTTTCAGAAGTAATACTTTATTATTTAAGGAAAGTTGGGATTTACGACCAAGTAGTCAATACATTTTTTTAAATCTCATATCAAGCTGTTTTCTTTTACCTGTTATATGTGCTCTCCATGTAAGCCTTCGGTCCAGGTGGAGACCCAGATATTTAACATTTTCACTACGTGGAATTTCTTTGTTGTTTAGATACACAGGTGGACAGGTTTCTCTTCTCAGTGCGAAAAAAATCTATTAATGAAATTATGATGTTACGACTACAAATTTTATATTAATATACCAAGGAGTATTTATATAAGGTGACCTCAGTTCTTTAACAAATACAATAATACTGAAACAAGAGGTTTTTTTGTGAGGAATGTTTCTGTAAAAATATATCTCAAATAAAAATTAATGTTTAAACCTCTTAGAATTGAGAACCAAATTAAAAAATTCTTTTGATTTTACAAAAGTACTCTCCTCAAAGAAATAGTATACATGCACCGTTGCCACACGCCAAGTTTCCTTTTTTTCAGGTGTAAAAAAGTTTTCATTAAATTAAATTACTATGAAGTATTTATAAATACATAATTTTAAATTCGCAAAATATTAAATATTATTTTTGAGCTATAAAACAATCTTATATTTTCTTTTTTCCTTTATTATCGTAACAGCGTTTATTTGCGTTTATTCCCTTTTAAGTACAACGATGCTTTTGATAGGGTTGATCATAGAATTTTGCTTCTTAAACTTTCATTAATCGGTATTCCTGATATTATTCATCGTTGGCTAGACTCCTACCTCTCCCTTGGGACTCAGAGGGTATTGTTTAGGAATGTATTGTCTAAGACTGTATATGTTACTTCTGGTGTTCCGCAGGGTAGCCATTTGGGTCCTTTACTGTTTTTATTGTTTCTTAATGATCTTCCTTGTGCTATTTCTGATTGTAATATTCTGATGTATGCTGACGACGTTAAATTATTTTATACTTTTGATGATGATCATGGTCAGGCTGTTCTTCAGCGAAATATTGATTTGTTTGTAACTTGGTGCAGGATTAATTTAATGGATCTTAACTTGAGAAAGTGTAAATGCATGGTTTTCTCTCGCGGGGGCGTAATTTCGTTCACTTATGTCATTAATTCTTGCCCTTTGGAAACTGTGACTACATTTCTTGATTTGGGAGTATTATTGGATATGAAACTGTCTTTTATTGATCATATTAGTATGATGATTGGCTAGGCTCGGGCTGTTATTGGTTTTGTGAAAAGATGGGCTAGGGAATTCATTGATCCTTATATAACAAGACTGCTAAACACTTCACTTGTTAGACCTATTTTGGAGTATGCGTCTATTATTTGGAATCCATACTATCGTTGTCATAGTGATTCAATAGAGTCTGTGCAGAAGCAGTTTTTATTCTTCTGTTTACGTGGCTTAGGATGGGATTGTGCCAATGGGTTTCCGTCATATGAGGCTAGATTAGGTTTGATAAAACTTCCAACTTTAGAACGTAGAAGGGCTGTTTTAGGGGTTACAATCCGGGGTACAGTCCGGACTGTAGCGTGTACGTGTCCCTATGTAATGGTGACGAGCCCTCCGCGGTCGGGTGAGGGTGGGTTAGTGTAAGGCCGGGGACGTTCGAATGCCATTTTTATATGTTGACTATTTGTACATAACTACATTATGCAATGTTCACTATTCTCTAAAATTTTGAAATGAGTGAAGCGCACAGGCTTCACATATGTACATATGTATATGCATATAAATACATATGTATATTTTTATATATGTATGTGAATATAGTATGTATTTGCAAACATATATCACAAAATTATTAAATGCTACCAAACCACCAAACACTGCTAATATAAAAAAAACGAGATTTCATAAAATATAAGATATAGATTTGAGTTTGCATATTGGTTGTTCGCTCCTATATGCTATGGTAGCTTATTTTGTTTTTCGAGAGGAAGCAAAATTAAATTCTTTCTCTGTGTTTCGTAGGGGTTGACGAATTTGTTTAGACCTCCCTGCAATGCTAGTCTGTTTTTATCAAAATTGTTCCAATCTAAATTTGCTTACAAATATGTGAATAAATATGTGAAATAGTATATATGTGAATAAGTAGAAAGGTCATTCACACAAGTTTAGATGACAGTAGTTTGTAACCTACTGTTCTTTTAAGCATGATGATCAGTATGATTGTGCTATCAGCTGTATACAGTTTATCGCCTTTTTACATTTAATTTTGCATTTGGAAATTCATTTTTTTTTGTTTTTCAAATGAAAAATATTACTTTACTTAATAAGAATAAATAGAGTAATGATGTTAGGAAAAATAATATTAATAATTAATTATAATAATACTGACTCTATTCGTGTGTGTATTTTTTTTTATTAAATTCAGCTCGAAATGTTTACACCACTATAAGTTGCCCTAATTTAGCAGCAACTGAAGCTCTTCCTATACCAAACAATATTGACGTAGCAGAAACAACTCGCTTTTCTCCTCATCGTAGTCGTGATATTTCGGCCACTGTTATATTATCTCAAAATTATCAAGGCATATCTACCCCAAAAATTGACATAACAACTGACAACACCTTAACTTCTAGTGCATCGATTAAACAAGATCCACACGTACAGTCGTATGACTGTTTTGGAGCAATAAGCCTCAATTCTGCCATGCAAAGCAATGTTCCAACACCATTTGGAGGTTTGCATAAGTTTAGTCATTTAAATATGCCTGGTGGTCAATGGTCCCAAGATAACAAATTCATGTCACAAAACTTACAAAGCTCTCACTACACAGCTTTACGAAAAAATGTACGCTCAAATTGGTCCACATATGATAAGAATGCAACTATTCATAACAAAGGTGAGTAATGGATTATAATTTAATGTTATAGCATATTATTATACAACAAATGTATGTACATATATAATTTAGAGAAAAAGTTAAACAAATTTTGGAATTATAGAAATAATACCTTTCCGTATTTATATTAAAAATTTATAATACCTGCTTAAAATCGTTTTTAAAATATTTTATTCTTATTTTTTTCGTTATATCTAATTATATAAAATCCTTTCATTTATTTACGATTAAAGTTCTTATTTTTAGTAGTTAACTGAATTCATGAAAAATTCAATTTAATTGTCAAACTTTCTTGTTGTTTTCATTTTCAAGTAAACGTTTTCGTTATTGAATAGGTTTCAGTCGTTTATTCATTAATCTTGTGAAATTTTTACAAATTTTGTGCTTATTTTGTTTTGTTTTTATTCTTGTTTTAAGAAATAATGTTTAAAACCAAAATTTACCTTTGACAACAGGATAGAAAAAGAACATTAAAAATAATAAATTGTAACTCGGAGGTACCAAAATTTAAAAAATAGTATGAACAAAAATATGCTAATACTATTAGTAATATTATTATAATATAATACTATTATAAAAGGTGTAAAAATAGAAAAAGATGTCCGATAAATATGTTCTATTATAACGCATTTTAATACTAATGAAACAAAATTAATGAAAGTTATTGCGAACAATACCAGTGTACTTTAACTGGGCGATGAACTATGCTATTATCATCTTTAATGTACAATTACAGCGAAAAGCCGATGTGATAAAAATGAAGCAAATAGAAGAGATGTAAGTGGCCGCTCTTAAGCTTAAAAATATATGAATTTTAAATGTCTTATCTCATGACTTACATCTCAGAGCATTTGATAATATTTTTGAACCAGTGCATACTTTAACATCTGAGAGCACTGTCATCAAAGTTTCTCCAAGTCACAACCTACAGGGCACACGACTACAAGATCTATCAAAATTTAGATAGTCTTAGTAAGAATTATTTAGAACGAAGCACCACGGATAGCAGAGGATTTGAAATTCTATTGTTTAATCTTTCATAAAAATCGAATTTTCGCCAATAATTTGTACAATTGTATTTTACGTGCCCTTTAATTTTATTTAAATTAAAAAAGCCGGGATATTATTTACTTTTACGATTTTTAGTTGATTAGTTACGATAGCTCTACAACCTGTTATCCCTCTTGATCTAACTTATAAATAATTTTCCAACACTTCTACCTCTAGATTGTAATACCAAGTACTTTTTCACTTCTTTCTATCTAGTCTCTCCACCGGAGCCAAGGTATTCTTCTACCTCCTGGTTATAATACCAATTAGTTTTGCACTTCTTTCCATCTGGTCTTTTCACCGGAGCCACGTTATACCCTGCCTAGGCTTTTCCATATTAGTTGTTATTAAATATTTTTCTATCGGAGTTGTTTATTTCCATTTTAATGACAATCGAACGCAATCACTGTCCTTAATAAGCATAAAGTAACTTCTATTAGGCGTCAGTATCCTTAGTTATATTTTTTCTCAGTGGTGAAATTGTTCCTCTGATTTATGACAGATTTAAAATAAACAAATTCATCCTTTATCTCGATGCTTCAACTGACGTGGATATTTCTCTCAATTCTTTCGCAGCGGCGTTGTCTCCATTATTACGAGATTTATATAAATTTCCCTTACTTTTGTATTTTTGTTCAAAGTTCATATTAACCCTTTGCACTACAGCCTAATAAGCAATAGTGGGAACCAGTAACTCCAGAGGTATATTAGTAAAAAGTACATGCATTAATGTTTAAGAAAATGCGGTCAAAAATTAAACAAACCAATTTATTGTTACATATATTGTAATAAAGCATATTGTGGCTTATATTTAAGGCTAAAATAACAATAACAATTTGTGGGAAACTTTTCATTGCAATTTTCACATCTAATAAGCCAACACACTACCTAGACTACTTCGTTAAGTTGCGACAAATATTACTTAAAGTACATGACGAAACTGATCACAGTTTACTTAGCTGCTTTTGTGTGTACAATAATAACAAACAGCAAGTTTTGTAATGGCTGCCATTTATGTGAATACATAAGAGCATAATAGAATAGCATAATAGAATAGTAAACAATGCCGGATGTTAGAAATAATTTTTATAATTTTTTTATATTTTTATATTAATTTTACAGCACAATTATAAAAAATATTTGGTTTAATAAAAATAAGTTTAGATTTGCTTATTCACTGCATCTAGCATTTAAATTAAAAGAAGGACAAATAGCCATTCAAAAGTCTGCAAAAAATGACCCTCGTATGTATTTTACAGATTTTACGTTAAATTCTGACAGTAGAATTAGCATATAGTAGTTAGACCTTAAGTTTTCTGTACTTTGTTTTTGTTTATTTGTATTGTTCTTGGTGTAAAAATTACAGATCCTATGATAAGTGTTTTCTGTTCTCAAGGATAAATTAATTTAACTGTACATACATACATATATGTATATGTATCTAAATTCATAAATGCTAGCACAATGTCGTCTTTTAAGTTTCTTAATTGGTCTACGTGTTTGACCACTACTACTAACAAACAATTTGTTCATTAAAAATTAAAAAAAGTATTCACTATTATTAACTACATTTATTGCTTTTAAACTAACAAAACTATTAATATTTCATTGAAAACAGATTGTATCATTGCATGGAATGTTCAAACTAATCGGAGCTTCTGTACAAAGATTGATAATCCAGAAAAAAAGCATGAAGTTCGGAGCAAAAGAGATCAATTAAAACAAGCATTTAAAGACTACGGTTCGACTATAGTAATATTCCACGTTGCTATATCACTTGTATCATTAGGCAGTTTTTATCTCTTAGTTTCTAGGTATGTATCATTATGTTTTGCTTAATTATTATTTATTATCTTTTTTTATTGGTTGTTATTTAAATTGAGTCTGACTTCAAAACCTCGATTCATAATACATATTTGTTTTTGATATTCTTATAATAGAACTAATTACACGATGCGACAGTGAAAATAAACCCGTGTAACTACAGAGTCTAAGTAGTACATTCAGTTCAGTATATCTCGAAATACATACATATATTTTCTTTTTAAAATAATCTTTCAGTTTAAAAATATTCAAAATTTTTGATGGATTTTGATTGCTTATCGGAAAATGTGTCAATTTCACGTTTGAGTGACTTCTAGAAGTCGGCTAATGTTTGTGCAAAACGATATAATAATATTTGCAAAAAAAGGAATTATTAGCCGACTTCTGGTAGTCGCTCAAACGTGAAAACTTTGTAAAATGCTGTGTGAAATGTTTCCAATCTTGTGTAAAAAGTAATGTGTAAAATTTTTGATTACGGCAAGTTAGTTAGGAGGAAAGAGATCAAAGAGTAAAACCTTTAACTTACTGGCATGAAACTATATTTTTTCTATTGTTGCATTTTAAATTATTAATAGCTTCTGCTTAAGGCAGCAGTTTATACCAGTCAAAATGATGCGATTTGATTATTTGAGCAAACAAATTTTTTGCGCTTATAACTTTAAGCATGTTTTACATTTCACTTGAAGCAATGTAGAATGCATTTGTCGACATGACGTAGTGGAAGCATAAAATTAGCACTTAGGGCAGGCCTTAGGTTTTGGCTGTTTGTAGAATTCTTCAATAGTAATTTTTCGGTGATATAAGTTTCTCATATTGTATAAGTTGAGGTTTCATTCCTTTTGAATATGATGTCTGTCGAAAGATTTATGTTACACTCCAAACAGAGGTTGTAGAATCACCCTGGGTTTCTTCTATTCAAAACTGTTCCTGTTATAAAACCCTGGTTAATAAGTTTTCACGTTTCCTGGGTCTATGTAGGCGTCAATTCCTTTAATAATGATTTGTAACGGTTTTGCAATTTTTAATGTATACGTTTGAAACTCATCTTAATTTTTTGGGTGCGGAATCTTTTTTGCAGTATCGGCGGTGGTTTAATCGATTTGATGATCTGAGCGTGGTGTTTTCTTAGAGTTATCGTGTGGTAATGAAAAGCGAATTTGTCGACCTGCTTTTTGACGTCCAGAGTTTTAGGGACCGATGCAATTTTGAAACGTTTTACTCTTTCGTTTCGAGTTTTAGCTCTGTTACGAAACCGTTTTTTATTGGACACTTTTCTGCCAATAATTTTCCACTATATTTTCAGCCTATTGTACGCTTAAAATTTGTTGGTAGGCCTGCAATATTTGGTGTTAATTGCAGCGATTAGAAATAAATTTGACTAAACATTTGCTTTCAAACGTAATTAGTATTTAATTCAGATATACAGTGGCGGACTATATTTTTGGCATAGTAAGGATTTTTAAATAAAACAGTGAAATTCTACTCGAAATAAATTTTATAAATTTTTATTATTTCAATATATTGTTACGAAAATGGAAATGGTGTTGTTAAAATAATAAGCAAAAGCTCCAAAAACAACACAATGGACTTGATCACACATAAAATGATAAACAAAAGCCCCAAAAACAAAACAATGCAGTTGTTCACGTGATCAACGAATGAGTAAACATATAGCAACAAAAATAACAGGCTTGTTTACAAGATCGATGAATAAACAAAAATATAGCAACAACGTCCGTGTATAAAAAAATATAGTAGAAAGACAAACAAACAAAACAACAACAACTCTGCCTGGACGAAAGTAAACAAGATACACGAACAACAAAAATGGAAACAAGTTATTTACATTTTTGGATTGTTCCCGAAGGTCGTCATCATCCTTCAAGGGCATTCATCACACTGTTAATCCAGTGATATAAAAGGCAAGTTAAAGCGAGCAACGATGATTCAGTTAGAATTCAGTCAGTCGTGTATGAAGACACGTGATTCTCGGAGATCGAGTTAAGTTAGTCGTGTGACGACGTCGCGTTGAATTGAGTGAGAGTTCAACCGGTGGTGTGTGAAGACACGAGATCGAGGTATAATTCAGTCAGACTAGTGTGCAGACAAGTTGCGTGAAGAAAACAGTTGTTAGTGTTGTGCTTACAAAAAAAGGGTTGTGAGCAAAGAAGAATAACTAACAAGTGTTGTTGTTGCTTACAAAAAAAAGGTTGTAAGCAGAGAAATATCACGAATAAGGACATATTGTGAAAGTTATCATTGTATACGTGGAATAAGTTCGAACAGTGGCACAAAAGTTGTGCAGATAATAAAGAATTGACTTAAAATTAAACACATATTTATTTTTATTTTATTTGCAATCTACGAACTCATATTTTTAACGTTTTTAAAAGGTAAAACCGTAACAATATTATTAACACATTCGTACTTTCTTCAATAGTTATAACAAAATAAAAATTCATTTCATTTATTTTAAGAAAAACAGTAAAATTAAATTTTTAATTCATATTTACTGGGACAATATTATTGTCACATATTAAAAAAATTAATACATCTAAGATTAAAATAAATCTCTAGTATTTTGTAGCGTTTCCTTTTTAATTAATTACTACATCCAATCTCCATGGCAAAATATGGGGGATGTTATAGGCTATCCACATACGTACATCACGAGCCGTATGTTTGGGATCATTATCATGCTGGGAAATATAATTTTCCGACAAACCTAATTTCTCCACACTTTTTTGACATTTTCTTTTAAAATATTAAGATATAACGATTTATCCATAATTTTATCGATAAATACAAGCTCTCCAACTCCCGATGAAGCCATGCAGCCCCATACCATTACCCCTCCACCACTATGTTGAACTGAACACAATGTGTTGTTCTTATCATAAGCAGTATTTGGTTTTCACCAAACTAGTTCTTTTCCATCAGACTGAAAAATATTGAATTTACTTTCATCAGAGAACAACACATAGTTCCAGAGATCTTCGCCCTAGTTTTTGTATTCCTGAGTATAGGCTAACCTTTTTTTCCTGTTCACTTCACTTACAAGTGGTTTTCTTCTAGCTACTCTAGCTTTATACCCAGCACGGTGTAATGTTCTGCGCACAGTCCTTGAGTGAATTTCTTTTCCAAAACCTTCTTTAACTTCCGTAGCAAGTCGAGTGGACGTCATTTTTGGGTTCTTTTTAATTTTTCGGATAATTTGTGCCTCTTCCCTCTTACCAAGAGCTCGCGGACGACCAGTACGTTTTTTGCTAGACAAATTTGTTGAACCAGCAAAACGTTTTATAATACTTCTTGTAGTAAAACGGCTCCGATTCATAATTTTTCCGATTTCTGCACAAGTTTTTTCTTGACTATGCAGATACAAAATAATTTTTCGCTCGGCTACGGTTGTCTGTTTTTGTTTTGGGTCCATATTTAATTATTCAGCACAACTTCACAGTTTAAGACTCGGACAATCTTCTTTAAATTTTTACAATAGCATTACATACTTAAATCATAATAGAATTTTCCAGCGATTTGCATGTTTAAATGTTGCATTATCTTAATAATTTTAATAATAATAATAATTTTGTCCGCCATATTTCATGTCCTTTAATTAAAATTAGAATTTTTCCATTAATCGTCTAATAAACTTTAAAATTAAAAGTTACCATAATACAAATAATATCTTTAAAGAAACACTTGTGTTTAAATTCTCTAAAATTATAAAATTTTCTAGAAGAAATTTAAAGTTTTATATAAAATAACTTATTGTGTCAATAATTTAGTGCGTCACTGTACATACCTACATATATTTTTTTATTCTTTAGTATATGAAACAATAAAATTTAATAATTAATGTTTTGTATCTTTTCAGTGGAATAGATTTAGTTGCCTTACTCGAAAGACTAGAATTTGCACCAACTGCATTAAAAAGTAATATCGCGCTTGGTGCTAGTAACTTTGTTATTGCATATGCCGTTCATAAAGTGTTTGCCCCAGTTCGTATAAGCATAACCCTGGGCGCAACTCCATTCATTGTAAAATATTTACGATCTAAAGGTCTATTAAAGACAAAAAGTAATAAAAAGTGAATATAAAATTATTGTTTTCTTTTGTCTAGTATTTTAAAAAGGAACGTAAGTATATTTTTTTTTTAAATTATTTTGTTTCAATATTTTCATTGATTTAAAAGCAATTGTTACATGAAAATTTTAATTGGTAATTAATGTATTTAGCGTACTTTATTCATAACATAATTATTGTTCTGATAATTATTATTATTCGTATGATAATTATTATTAGATACAACAGCAGATAGAACCCGATCAAACATCGGCCAAGGATTGTCAAATTCAGCGAAAGCTGTATCAACCGGAAGTTTTTTCCCAAGGTGAGCAAAATATGCCAGCACTTTTGCTCTGCACCCTATTAATTAGAGCTGGCATTGTACAGAATCCAGGTCCTGTATTTATCTGTTCAGTATGCCATATGACAATCAGGTAAAATACTACATCAGTGAGATGTAATGGATGTGGCAATTGGTGCCACCTAAAGAGATGCTCTGGCCTTACCTTTCATCGGGAATGGTCAGACAACTACAGAGCCTTCTGCTGTAGTGGACAATTGAACACCGACTTAACAAATACAGAATATAACACTTATCCCAATGCCTATGGCCCATCGACTAACAACGACAAAAGACAACAACAACACAACTAGACCTATTCTGTCTGTGGAGACACCGTTAGAAGGAACACGACTTCGGTGAAATGCAACAATTACAGCGGCTGGTGCTACATGAGGAAGTGGACCAACCTTACACATCATACGGAGTGGAGTGGCCACTTTGTAGCCGATTGCTGTGCAAACCTATAATCCACAGCAGATCCTTCCCGACCACCTACAGGAAACACGAATGCTACGCACAGAGACCCGCAACACTACATACACACAACAACATCACGACAACGATATAGGCAGGAACAGACAATAACGACATACCCCACACACACAACTCCACCACAACCTATACTACCCATCCATATCTTCCATAGCCCAACAGGCTACACCTAATCATAGCCAACAATTAACTTTCAGCATTAACTTTTCAGTTCAACTGCAATGGACTCAGGAACAAAATAGCAGACATCACCAACTTCATGTACAACAACAACATTAAAATAGCCGCCATTCAGGAGACCAAACTACCCAGGGAGTGCCCCATTACATCCGCTGGCAACTATAATATTGTGAGGAAAGACAGGGAGAGGCATAACGGAGGAGGACTTGCTTTCATCTTCGAACGCAGCGTCAAATACAAAATGATAAATACACTAGCGCCCCTAAATCCAGATGATTTCCTGGAGGTGATGTCCATATCGGTAAAGACGGAGGATACCGATATTGAAATCACCAATGTATATATTCCACCCGTAAACAGTATTGGGACCTATTATCACCCAAACATCTCACATCTCACAGAATTATACTTGGTGATTTCAACACACATCACGAGAGCTGGCATTCCCTACTCCCTAACGACCAACGCGGCATTGTGATAGCCGACCAAATAGACGAGTCAGATTTCGTCACGGTCAATGAGCCCCATCCGACCAAGGTCACGGCAAGATGCTCGAGCTGCCCAGACCTGACCGTTGTCAGTAGGTCACTCCTTGCATATACCACTTGGCAAACCTATACGGCCTTAAGCTCTGACCACATACCCATTGTGGTCAATATTGAAAAGAATAGCGACTTTCTAGAACTTGACCGACACACGTACGTAAATTAAAACAAAGCCAACTGGTTAGGTTTTACCGCCTACATCGAAGGCAACATCGGATAATTGCCCTCTCCCACGTGTGTCAGAAGTGGAGAAAGGCAATTTCGAACAATTGTACAGACAACGGCTTTATCCCTGCTGGAAGGGATCGCTGCCCCTCATGCAATCAAACACCACATGATACGGTGCACCTTTTCGGTTTCCCCGCAAATCCAACAACCTTCAACCTATAGATTTGTGGCTGAAACCAACACTAGCAGCGGACTTTTTAGGACGTAACGTAATGACGACTACCAACATACTCAACTTACAACTCAGAATTCCATCTCTTATCCATACCATCTCCATCAGAATCACATAGGGCATACAATCAAACACATAAACCAAATTTTCTTATATCCACAGGGAGATACTTTCGGAGACAACAGCAGAACTGTTACAACAACAACAGATAGACTAAAAAAAAATTCTTAAAATAAAGGCCGAGATACATTCAATCCGTAATGCATAAATTTTTCCGACTGCTAAGTTAAAATCCATGTTTACTTATGACAGTTGCTACATTCAGTACGTTTGCGTTTACGCAACGCAGAAGGTTGGTCAAATTTTAACACGAAAAATACTTTGACAAGTGTGAACTGTTTGCTTTTGAGGGAAAATAAACGAAAAGTTCAAACGGCATAGATGCAGGTAAACAACCAGATGCGGGATAATTGCATAAACAACTGCAATACCTTTCATCCTTTAATCAAAAGTAAAAGATAATTTTAATATTTGAAAGACGATGGGTATGGCATTGAATAATGCAAGTCTGCATTTGACTCTGTAAGGCACGAAGAGGTCTATAAAATTATTGATTTCGATTTTCCACCCGAAATCATAACAATGAATATTGGAGCGTAATCTCCCCAAGTTCTTGTTCATTTCAAATTTTATGTAATGTGTATATGTTTTGTTGATGATATTGCGATTCTTTGGCATGGGATTTATGCTGATGACATCATCGAAAGCCTACAGCTTTGGAAAATAAAAAAAAAGATTTTAAGAAATGGAAAATACCCATAAATCTGTAAAAAAAACCTAAGCAATATACTTCCCACGTAGAAGGAATAGTTGTTATATTCTGCAAAGGATTTTCCGTGTTAACAACGTTTCATCTATTAAATGGGAGTCAGAAGTTAAGTATCTTAAGAGTTATATTGTATTCAAAAATTTACTTTAGTAAACATGAGTCTACATTACAAGAACGAAAAATATAAATATTGTTACAAGACTTTTGTACTCTTTCATTGACAGAATATTAACATTAAGTCGATCTTATAAAATGATAGCATTTAAATCTATTTTTACGTTTATATTGTATTATCCTGTGCTTATGCTTATGTGGAATGATGTCTCAACTTGTCATGTCAAAAATTCCAAATATGTATGTAAGTCAATTGACTCGACGATTACATTTCATAAGTGGGTTTGAAATGGTAAATGGAAGAATTTTTAAATTGTGATACATACATAATTGGTCATTACAACCCTTCAGTCAGGATTACGACCTAGCTTCTCACACCACTCGTGTTGTGTGCGTTAATTTTATACATGAGTGGCGGGACCTACAGTTTAAAGTCGACTCCGAACGACAGATTTTTGAGAAGCTTTTCATGGCAATTTTATTTACTCTCAGAAATCTGCTGAGAGGAAGTCGTCGAAGAAATATTTTCATATTTTCGTTTTGATGTCTGACCTGGGATTCGAACTCGGGCCTTCAGTCTAATAAGCCAACACACTACCTACTAGACTACGGCGATTTCAATTGTGATACCACATGTCAATTAACGAATTGCCAGTTAATACGTAGTTTTAAGTTTTATATTCATAATAGCAGATTGTACCCAGCGTTGCGCGGGTTATGTAGTTTGGATTAGTTTAAAAAATTAAAAAAAATTATTATTGGGTCATTTTTGCATTAAAAATAACAATAAATAAAAAACCGGTTTATATGTTTCGTAACCGCTTTGGAAACCGGTTTCTTAAAAAATGCAATTTTTCAAATTATTCGGAAACCGGTTTAACAAACAACCCAGTTTTTTGAATACTATAAGTCCTAAATATAAATGCACTCAATTTGCCCGTTTTTGGCCCCTTTCCCCTTTTTGGACCCCTTTTGGTTCAACTTTAGAAACGGAACACCTCCAATAGCTATTTGGGAAACTTAACCAAGCTAAATCGTAAAAAAATGCCTTTAAAACAGATAAAATACAGCATTTATGCATAAAAGTACTAATTTTTGCCCATTTTTTCTCCCTTTGTCCCATTTTTTCCCCCTTTGGGTCAAAATTTTGAAAAGATTTATTGCCTATAACCTGCACCGACAAAAGCTCGATCTATATCCCAATTTTCAAGAAAATCGGTCCAGGCGTTCAGGTGTGATTGGCTATGCACTCAATTTGCCCGTTTTTGGCCCCTTTTCCCCTTTTTGGACACCTTTTGGTTCAACTTTAGAAACGGAACACCTCCAATAGCTATTTGGGAAACTTAACCAAGCTAAATCGTAAAAAAATGCCTTTAAAACAGATAAAATACAGCATTTATGCATAAAAGTAAAAATTTTTGCCCATTTTTTTCCCATTTGGGTCAAAATTTTGAAAAGATTTATAGCCTAGAACCTGCACCGACAAAAGCTCGATCTATATCCCAAATTTTAAGAAAATCGGTCCAGGCATTCAGGCGTGATTGGCTATGCACTCAATTTGCCCGTTTTTGGCCCCTTTCCCCCTTTTTGGACACCTTTTGGTTCAACTTTAGAAACGGAACACCTCCAATAGCTATTTGGGAAACTTAACCAAGCTAAATCGCAAAAAATTACCTTTAAAACAGATAAAATACAGCATTTATGCATAAAAGTAAAAATTTTTGCCCATTTTTTCTCCCTTTGTCCCATTTTTTTCCCATTTGGGTCAAAATTTTGAAAAGATTTATAGCCTAGAACCTGCACCGACAAAAGCTCGATCTATATCCCAAATTTTAAGAAAATCGGTCCAGGCATTCAGGCGTGATTGGCTATGCACTCAATTTGCCCGTTTTTGGCCCCTTTCCCCCTTTTTGGACACCTTTTGGTTCAACTTTAGAAACGGAACACCTCCAATAGCTATTTGGGAAACTTAACCAAGCTAAATCGTAAAAAAATGCCTTTAAAACAGATAAAATACAGCATTTATGCATAAAAGTACTAATTTTTGCCCATTTTTTCTCCCTTTGTCCCATTTTTTTCCCCTTTGGGTTAAAATTTTAAAAAGATTTATAGCCTATAACCTGCACCGGCAAAAGCTCGAACTATATCCCAAATTTCAAGAAAATTGGTCCAGGCGTTCAGGCGTAATTGGCTAACAAACAAACCAACAAACAAACAAAAAAACAGACTTACAGAAAGATTTATAATATACTAGCTGTAACCTGCGCGTGTTGCTGCTCCGCCAACTAAAATAAATTTGAAGGAAAGACATTACACAAATATCCAATTAATTTTGAATCATTTTATTGAATTTGTTTCCCGTTGTCCAGATGATTCAGACGAACGGGCCTGAGTAATACGCATTCGTTCATTTTCTAATCTCACTTCTCTCGAACGGGTCTCAGCAATGCTCGTTGCTAGTCTGATTCTGAGGCTCGTAATGCTCTTTTCTTCCGTGCTTGAGGTGTAGGTCGACCAATTACTTGTCATTCATTTTGAATAATTTTCAGTGGCGCCATCTATCGGAAATTAATCGCACCAACTTAGAAATCCCGTCGACTCATCCGCAACAACTTTGCTAAAGATCATATCATGATCAAATACACAGTTTACGATTTAATTCATATTTTGTAATTTTCAGTGGCGCCACCTGTCGGATATTGGTCATACCAACTTAGAAACCTTCGTCGGCTCATGCGCAACAACTTTGCTAAAAATCATAACATGATCAAATGCATAGTTTACGATTTAATTCATTTTTAGTAATTTTCAGTGGCGCCACCTGTCGGATATTGGTCATACCAACTTAGAAACCTTCGCCGGCTCATGCACAACAACATTGCTAAATATCATAACATGATCAAATCCACAGTTTACGATTTAAATCATTTTTAGTAATTTTCAGTGGCGCCACCTGTCGGAAATTTGTCATACCAACTTAGAAACCTTCCCCGGCAGATAACCTGCACCGACAAAAGCTCGATCTATATCCCAAATTTCAAGAAAATCGGTCCAGGCGTTCAGGCGTGATTGGCTATGCACTCAATTTGCCCGTTTTTGGCCCCTTTCCCCCTTTTTGGACCCCTTTTGGTTCAACTTTAGAAACGGAACACCTCCAATAGCTATTTGGGAAACTTAACCAAGCTAAATCGTAAAAAATTACCTATAAAACAGATAAAATAAAGCATTTATGCATAAAAGTACTAATTTTTGCCCATTTTTTCCCCCTTTGACCCATTTTTTGTCCCCTTTTGGTCAAAAATTTGAAAAGATTTATAGCCTATAACATGCACCGACAAAAGCTCGATCTATATCCCAAATTTCAAGAAAATCGGTCCAGGCGTTTAGACGTGATTGACTAATAAACAAACCAACAAACAAACAAAAAAACAGACTTACAGAAAGATTTATAATACATATATATTAGGATAAAAGCTTTTTTTTTATTTAAATACATTATTGTTACTTTTTGCCTTATCTTATCGAGATTATTGCATATCATATGTGATATGTCATCTTTTGTAAGTCTTTTTCTATGTAGAAAAGCCCGAACTCTTTAAACCTTCATTATTGCACTGTAAATAACGAATTAATAAATATTCTTTTTTTTTGCTTTGCTTTTTTGATCAAAATATGTTTTTATATAAATTTAAAAAAAATTATTGTTATGTGTTATTGAAGTCGCCGTAGTCTAGTAGGTAGTGTGTCGGCTTATTAGACTGAAGGCCCGAGTTCGAATCCCAGGTCAGACATCAAAACGAAAATATGAAAATATTTCTTCGGCGAATTCTTCTCAGCAGATTTCTGGCAAAAACTCTGTGAGTAAATAAAATTGCCATGAAAAGCTTCTCAAAAAAAAAAAACTGTCGTTCGGAGTCGACTTTAAACTGTAGGTCCCGCCACTCATGTCTAAAATTAACGCACACAACATAAATGGTGTGAGAAGCTAGGTCGTAATCCTGACTGAAGGGTTGTAATGACCAATTATGTTATGTACAGTGGCTCCATCGCATAATCGGACAAGCATTAGTCTGATATGTATGTGCTTAAAACTTAAAAAGAAAATATGAAATATATGTTTTTTTTTTGCTTTTATTTACACTCTACATTACAGCCTTTCAGATTAATAAAAAAAATAGCAACATTTTTCATGATAACGGTAATTTTATAAAGAAAAAGAAAATTAACTCAATTTTTTGCGCTCAACGAACAATCGGACTCATAGAAACCCCTGCACACAGCCCAGATCTCAACGTAATTGAATTTCTTTGGGAAGAATTAGCTAGAAGAGTATACCAACCACAATTTAACATTTTGAATCAGCTTAAGGCGGCTTTATTGGAATTATGGAACTCCATAGAACCTGTGGTATGCTACAATTTGGTAAAATCAATTCAAAAACGTTTACAGGCCGTTCTTGAGAACAAAGGATATGTCACAAAGTATTAATTGTTCTCTTTCGCCATTTTTAGCAATGGTGTTCTACTTTGTCCGATTATGCGTTGAGCGCAAAAAATTGAGTTAATTTTCTTTTTCTTTATAAAATTACCGTTATCATGAAAAATGTTGTTACTTTTTTTTATTAATCTGAAAGGCTGTAATGTAGAGTGTAAATAAAAGCAAAAAAAAAAACATATATTTCATATTTTCTTTCTAAGTTTTAAGCACATACATATCAGACTAATGCTTGTCCGATTGTTTGTCAAAAAGAAATAAATGAAAATACATCTCAAAACAAAGTACAAAAATCATTTATATTAAAAAAACAAAAAACCTCTATTGAAGCTTGCTTCACTTATATATAGAAACGCTCCGCGCAAAAGTTTTTAAAATTAAGTTTGACAAAAAAACCAAATAATTTTTGGGTAAAATCACCACCTTTCCTAACAGATACAAAAATACAACATTCGAAAATTGGTCACATTAAATTATCACATAACGTGTCGTTATATATATAGATCACCTAATTGTAGCGAAGCTGAATTTTGTAAAGTGTTCGACGAATATTTGGAAGAAATATGTGAAAACAACTGTGATATAGTGATAAGCGGAGACTTCAATATAGATTGGGCCCAACAAAACTTTTATAGAACAAAAATTGAAAACAGCTTAAATGATAATGGACTTAAACAAGTCGTGACTGAGTACACAAGGCTAACGAAAACATCAAAAACTTTAATTGATTATGTAATAACAAATAATTATAATGTATCAGTTAAAAACAGTGCAAAACATAAAATTGCGGATCACGAATCATTGATTATTGACATTAACGTTAAAAGTGAACAGAAAAAACCTAAAAGTGAACATATTAAGAACCGAAATATATTTAGATATAACAAAAATGCATTCCAAAATCATTTAAACATGGTGATAGATCGTGAACAATTGAACAATATGAACGAAAACGTTTTAACGATAAACGAAAATGCTTTAATGTTAGACAAAAGCTTTGAAGACACCTGTTTAGAAACACGCCAAAGTGGCCACATTGTTTTGTTAACTTCACCCCCTGAATTGACAATACAACTCTGTTCCTACAAATATATACATCTTTTCTCTTTATTTAAAAGACTCTCACTTCTTTTTTGCGACTCTAAGTTACAAGCAGCAACAGCGGCAAACAGTAAAAATAAAATTAAAAAACATTGTTAATAAAAATAAAAATAAATTTAACAATTTGTGAAAATAAATAAAAACCTACAGAAAAATAAAAATTGGATTTAAATTAAAACATAAAAACAAAGAACCGTGTTATTTATTAATATTTAAGGCAGACCCTTAAACATTTTTGGTCCTTCGAGCCGGATTTGCAAAAAAAAAAAAATTTTTTAAATAAAACAAAAACAAATTAAAATTACTAACGGGACAAACAAAATAAGGAAAGGAACATCAGTGGAGTTTTTTAAAATAATTGTGACACAGACCCATCATCAACAACAACAGCAAGTAACAAAAAATCATCATCAACAACAGCAAGTAATAAAAAACCGACAACAACAGTAAGTAAAGAAAACATTTACAAAATATATGCATACTGAATATTTATGAACAACAACAAACATTAAAAACGGTTTAAAAAAGACAACGAAAGAATAACAAAAAAAGGGTTACCAACGAGCCCAAAAGAAATTAATTCCGGGGAAAATTCATTTCAAATTAGGAATTAATAAATAATATTTTGTTTCTTTATTACTGGCTGTTAAATCGCTAGCAGGCATTTTTTGACCCAATTATTCCGAAATTTAATCACCTCTCCTCAAATAAATATTTTAATATGGCTTTTAAGAAATTTTATAATTGCACTGACGATTTAATCGAATTTGAGAAAGTTTTTTCGGCAAGTCATGCTGAGGATAATGTTCATGCATTACAAATTCTACGTATAGAATTAGACTCACTCTGGACCCAGGTGAAAAGGTCCTATGAGGAATGCAGAGATATAGAAATGGAAGGTGATAAACCAATGGATATGAAAAGACTTAGGGAAAGATACCAACAGACTCTATTGGCATACAAAAGGTGTCTGTCGTCTATTAACGCGGAAATTCAGGCGCTATCTGACTCCGTAGGGAAAACAGAACGTCAGTCGACCATCCCTCAGGAAAATGAAAGTTTTTCAATAAGACTCCCTCCCTGCGATACCGATATATTTTTTGGCGATTATAAATTGTGGCCCAGTTTTCGTGATTTATTTACGGCCATATACATCAAAAACTCAAGGCTCAGTAATGTCGAGAGATTATTCTACTTGACCCAAAAAACTGGCGGCGAGGCAAGGGAAATAATTGCTCACGCACCCTTGAAAAATGACGGCTTCACCCTTGCTTGGAGGAATTTGGTAGACCGATACGAGAACAAATGGATGCAGGTTAATGAGCAATATAAAATTATTTTAGACCTCTCTTATGCAACTGTAAGTGCAGGATCCTCAATTAAAAAACTACAGCGCACTATAAATGATTGCAGACAGACCCTTAAAATGTTAGGCGTAGACACAGTAACATGGGAGTCATTCCTGATTTATATTTGCTCTCAAAAACTTCCGAGAAGTTTGGTGCAGGAGTTTGAGAATTCTCGGGAAGACTGTGCGGAAATACCCACCTGGACGGAATTCGACAAATTTCTGACCCACAAGTTCAAAACTTTAGAGTCCGTAGAAAATATCGTTTCGAGAAATAGATTTACCCAAAATGTCCCTGAGGTCACAAAATTGCCCACTGTCAGAAGAAATATCAACTCACTACAAACGAATATATCGAAACCAGTTGATAACAGAAAAAACAGAAACTCATCCACAACGAGAGAGAAATGTCAGTACCGCAACGACACACACTCACTACGATCCTGTCCCTTATTTTTAGAAAAAAATGTCAATGATCGAATTCACATAGTAAGGACCACAAATTCTTGCTACAACTGCTTATCAGAAGCACACAGTGTCAAAAATTGCCCTAGTAAATATAGTTGTAGGTTATGTAAGCAAAAACATAACACTTTGCTGCATAAGGTAATTGTGACTCAATCTGCAAACTTTACTCAGGTAAATACTGAGGAAGAACCATCTACGAGTCCCACAGCTTTAACCTCTAGAATACAGTCCACTCCTACTTCACACATTCCAAACTATACGTCTTTGACCCTTCAAAGGAATTCTGACCCTACAGAATTACAAGTCAAAGATACTTTACTGTTTACCGCTGTAGTCCAAATCGAAGTCAAAGGTATACGATACCAGGCGAGAGCTATCATCGACCCTGGATCACAATCCACATTCATATCGGACAAATTGCAGAAACGATTGGATTTGACCACTAAAAGAAACCTAGTGCACGTGACAGGGTTAAGTCAGACAGTTTCTGAAACATCAACCAAAGCGTGCTTGTTCAACCTGTGCTCCCGCGTGGACCCTGGTTACAAACTTGAAGTCTGGGCACCAGTACTCAAGTCTCTTCCATCAAGCTTACCCGCACAAACTTTACCTTCAGACATTTTTAACGAGGCAGCTAAATTGGACTTAGCAGACCCTCACTTTTATAAAAGCCGGCCCATCGATCTACTAATAGGTCTTGACCTGGGCCCATCCATTTATTGTATGGAAACACCAATGCGCTCCTATGGATCCCTTTTGGCACAAAAGACAGCATTTGGCTGGATTGTGGGGGGACCAATTACGAAGGAAACGCAGACGCGAACAACGATGTCGCTACACAACACTACGTCACTTGACCAAATCCTCACACGCTTTTGGGAGGTGGAGGAAACCCCAAAACAGATTTTGAGGTCAGACGAGGACACGCTATGCGAAGAAAACTTTAAATCTACTACGCGTAGAAACGACACAGGGAGGTATATCGTTACCCTACCCTTCAAAAAAGAGGAGGAAATAGGATCCTCCCGCAACATAGCTATGGCTCAATATTTAAGAATGGAGAAGATGCTTAGCAAAAAACCCGAAGTGGAAAAACTATACAGTCAAGTAATACTCGAATATCTAGAGTTGGGACACATGAGAAAGATCTCCACCTCGGATATAAATAAGGCTCCAAATTATTACCTGCCGCATCACGCAGTAATAAAACCAGACCGGCTTACTACTAAACTCAGGGTAGTTTTCAATGCCTCAAGCCCGACGTCGAATAAGAATAGTCTTAACGACATTTTATATCCAGGACCCATTCTTCAGCAAGATCTTGTTCTTCTGATTGCCAAATGGAGATTCTTCCGATTTGTATTCAACGCGGACATTACCAAAATGTACCGGCAAATACTCATCGACCCATCTCAAACCCCTTATCAACGAATATTGTTTCGCAAAACACCGAAAGATCCTATAGAGGATTATGAGCTCTTAACCGTCACGTTTGGAGTTAACTGCGCACCATTCTTAGCCATACGAACACTTCTACAATTGGCTGAAAAAGTAAAAACAACAAACCCGTTAGCGTCAAAAATACTACAACAACACATGTATGTAGACGACGTTTTAGCTGGCGGCCATACTTTCGAAGAAACTATTAAATCCCGAAAAGAACTAACTAATGTCCTAGCATCGGCAGGATTTGACCTTATGAAATGGACATCCAACGATCCAAGAATCATTCAGGATTTACCCAAGGAAAAACTATTGCCCCTAGATTGGTTAAATCTTTCAGAAGACGACAGCACTAAAACTCTTGGGATCAAATGGAATATTTCGTCAGACTCTTTCACATTTACTGCCCCAGATGTCAAATTAAGGGAAGTCTATACAAAACGAGAAGTTTTGTCCATCTTTGCCAGATTTTTCGACCCATGCGGTTGGCTTGCGCCCATCATCATTGACGCCAAGCTCATTATGCAACAAATATGGTTAGACAAAATAGGTTGGGATGATCCTTTAAAACCATTAACGCACAAAAAATGGAAAGACTTTGTGAAAAACTGTCCCCAAGTCGACACTATAAAAATTCCACGTTGGATTCACTACAAGCCTTCATGCGTTGCTGAAATACATGGATTTAGCGACGCGTCTGAGAAAGCATACGCAGCAGTACTATACATAAGAGTATGCGATGGACACAGCCCAGCCAAAACTTCTTTACTGGCATCTAAGACTCGTGTGGCCCCGCTAAAGCAGCTATCTCTTCCCCGTCTTGAGCTTTGTGGAGCTGTATTGTTAGCACACTTATCAGCAAGTGTATTGGAAAAACTTAAAATCCCAAATTTAAAAACTCATTTTTGGACCGACTCCACAATCGTCTTATCATGGCTCAACAAACCTCCTTGTACATGGAATACATTTGTTGGAAATCGAGTGTCAGAGATTCTTCGAAAAGTGGGTACAAAAAATTGGAGACACGTAGAATCCAAATTTAACCCTGCTGACATTGCTAGCAGAGGATGCTCACCTACCGAACTAGAGAAAAACACTCTGTGGTGGACAGGACCCCCATGGTTAGAACTACCTCAAAACTTATGGCCTTCATCAAATGAGGTCCGAGACACAAAGTTAGAATCAAAAACCATCAAGGCTTTTACCGTTAGCTAGCGATGACCCCAATGATTTGACCCCATTGACCCCTGGACACTTCCTTATTGGTACTCTAATAATAACTCCACCTGAAAAAGATCTTACAGATGAAAATGTGACTCTAGCGAACCGTTGGAAACGCATAAAAATCATTTACCAATCGTTTTGTCAAAGATGGAAGTCTGAATATCTGGCGGAACTACATCGCAGATATAAATGGAAGTTTCCAAAAGAAAATATAAAAGTCAATGACCTAGTGGTCGTAAAGGACGATAACTTGTCTTTCCATGAGTGGAAATTAAGTCGAGTCATCAAAACCTATCCAGGACATGACAGCAACGTTAGAGTGGTAGACATTAAAACCGCAGCTGGTATATGTACACGACCCATTACTAAATTCGTCATATTATTTCATAATTAAAATTACTTTACTAATTAAGTTCTATTTGCAGACATGTCAGCCAAACCACCCAAGATGACCCGCATTCATGGCCACATGTTTTTGTACCAACGGCTTCAGTTCAAATCTCATCTGAAGAGAGAAGCGACAATTGGGTATTAATCCGTAGTTTGATGAACCCATCCAGCACCACAACTAAGATAGCCTCCTCCACAGTAAAACGAGTCAAGTTGGCAAGAATCAAACATCAAGGACATAATTTTGCAATGGTTTACATGCGTGCCAGAAACAACAAAACCAAATTTAATAAGAAAATCATGGCACTTATTACTGATGATCTGCCTCGTCGACCCTATGTAACCCCAATTAATGACAATCCCTGTGAAGAGTTTTGTGAGGATACCCTAGCAGATATGGATCCAAGATCAAATACCATGATCGAAATGGAGTTGGGTGCTGACGTATATCCTGATATTCGAAGAGATGGCACCATCGAATTAGAGATGGGAAAGGTTGTAGCACAGAAAACGTGCCTTGGCTACACCTTCACAGGACCCACCAGGAGGTTGTATTAGTCCACACCCAGTCAAGGGGGGCGGTATGTTTAGAAACACGCCAAAGTGGCCACATTGTTTTGTTAACTTCACCCCCTGAATTGACAATACAACTCTGTTCCTACAAATATATACATCTTTTCTCTTTATTTAAAAGACTCTCACTTCTTTTTTGCGACTCTAAGTTACAAGCAGCAACAGCGGCAAACAGTAAAAATAAAATTAAAAAACATTGTTAATAAAAATAAAAATAAATTTAACAATTTGTGAAAATAAATAAAAACCTACAGAAAAATAAAAATTGGATTTAAATTAAAACATAAAAACAAAGAACCGTGTTATTTATTAATATTTAAGGCAGACCCTTAAACAACACCATTAATATGTTTACAAGAGAGATAAAATCTAAAACAGAAAATAACATTAATAAATGGTTTAATAACGAACTACGCGAACTAAAACGAATAAAAATTAATGAATACAAAAAAGCAACAATCGAGAACACCGATGAAGCATGGTTAAATTACAGATCGATAAGAAATCTATATAAAGTGAAGATTGAGAACGAAAAAAATAGATATATTAATAACAGAATAAGTAATGCCAAAGACCAGAAAGAGATGTGGAGAGAAATTAAAAACTTAGTCCTAAAAAAGAACCAAACTGTGATAAGAAATGTGATATTTAATGGTGTAGAATATAAGAGTAATATAGAGATAGCTAGTCATTTTAATAATTATTTTGTAGATAGTATTAAGGAAATAGGAAACTCGATCGAGAATGTGCAATACATAAATAATGTAATAATGGTAAATCAAAAATTTAATTTCCGTGCAATATCTATGTTAGAGCTTAAGGAGATTGTAAAGAGTCTGAATGATAAACCGGATTATTCTAAGATATCGAAGAAAATGATTATTGATAACTGGAATATAATTGGAACAATTTTATTGCGTATAATCAACAAATCTCTTGAAAATGGCGCGTTTCCGGACAATTGGAAAGAAACAGTAGTAACACCAATAAGAAAAGTAGCCAACACTATTAAATGTGTAGAATTTCGACCGATTAACTCCTTAAAAACATGTGAAAAAATTTTGGAAAAGTTGTGAAGGAACAATTAGAAGAGTATCTTGAAAAATATTCACTTCTTTCGAAGTTCCAATCTGGATATAGAAAAGGGTTTTCATGTGAAACTGCAGTTAACTTTGTAATTAATCGATGGAAGAAAATAGGAAAAAGTAAGAAAATAATGGCAATATTTTTAGATTTTAAGAGAGCGTTTGAGACAATCGACAGAAAAATCATGATTGAAAAATTGTATTTATATGGAGTGCAAGGTGCTGAGCTCGAATGGTTTAAATCATACTTGAGCAATAGAAATCAAATAACAAGTATAAACGGAGTAAGATCGCAGCCTATTGAAAATGAACACGGTGTTCCACAGGGATCCATTCTGGGTGCTTTACTATTTAGCATTTATATAAATGATATGCCCCAGATTTTAACTGGGAGCGAAATTACTTTGTATGCGGATGACACACTGATATACACTAAAGAACAATGCACAAATAAATTGATGAATGATATGAATAATATTAATGTTTGGCTGAAAATGAATAAATTAAAATTAAATGAAATCAAAACAAAAATCATAGAAATTAACATGACTAATGAAACAGAATTTAAAATAAATGAGAAAATTATAGAAAAAGTTAATGAAATTAAGTACCTGGGATTTATAATGGATAAAGAACTTAAATTTAAAGAGCACATACAGTACATCTGCAAAAAAATTGGTAAGAAGATTGGATTTTTCAAAAGAATCCGAAAGAATATCTCTACACTAACGGCAATTAATATCTACAATACGATAATAAAACCACATTTTGAGTTTGGGTCAACAATCCTCTACACTTGCTGTAATGAATCTCAAATCGAAAGACTACAGAAGTTACAAAACAAGGCAATGAGAACAATATTGAAATGTACCAGATACACGTCTGTTCGACTCATGTTGAATATACTAAAGTGGTTGAGCATAAAACAGAGGTTAAAATTAAACACACTTATATTTATCTGAAAACTTAAACGAGGAAAGGCGCCAGAATACTTATGCGAACAAATAAGATATGTTGGAGATGTTCAACCCTATAGATTGAGGAATGCGGAAGACTTCAGATTGCAACAAGTTAATACAACGGCAATGCAACTATCACTCTTTTACAAAGGACTAAAACTGTATAACTCTCTGTCAAATAATATTAAAAATGAACTGAATGATCATGAATTTAAAAGACAATGTGTAAATTTTGTTAAAAATGATGTAAATTAGAGAAATATTTTATGTAAATCTATATTTATATTATTGTGATATTTCAAAGTATTCAAGAATACTAATAAAGATAATAATAATAATAATAAAATCGGCGTTTGAGTTTGCTGTTGTCGAAAACAACTTCCGCTTTTGTACTGAGTGAACGACTTTGTTCGTTTTTTGTCATTATTTGAAAAACAAAAATTCGCTCCACAAAATCTTATCTGCAGTTATAGTTCTAATTAAGATGTGAAATGATACCATTGTTTGAATGAAATCTCTTTTTGACGAGCCATTTAGAATTGGAAACAAAAAGCAGTTTGTCGGGTGAATGAGCAAGCAATTCGTAGCCTAATTCATGGATTGTTGTCATATTTTTTACGAAATACAAATTTTCCATTTTGTCCTTAAACTACATTTTAGGCTGCCATCAATAGTTATCAAATAGAATCTAAAGGACGCAGCTTGCAAAATTTTTAGTAGGAATCAGCTGATAGATCTGATTGATAGGAGCGGTGTTGTCCGTTTAGTTCTGAAGCGGGTATTGTAAAAATGCATAGATTTATTAACCCATTTTGCTCACTCCCGTTGTTTGTTCATCTTGACTAAAATAATTCCAATAATAATATTTGTATGAATTCACGTAAGGAAATCATTTTTAAGTGAAAATAATAATTTTAATTTGAAACCCTTACAGACTTTATATACATAAGTATGTACCAAGGATCACATAACTCTTCACATCTCTCTGATAAGTTCGTTCCATACACATATGTATGTATGTAAAGGGCTATCCATTTCGTGGTTTCAAAATATGGGACTGGAATTCGACATCTGTCAAACTAAGTTGTGAAACCAATTTTTTTCTTTACAGTTGAAAGTCTGACATTGATGAAAATGGATCGCTTAACTACCACACAAGGCAAAAAAATTATCAAAATCTACTACAAAAATGGTGATTCTGCCACAGCCACGTATCGTGCTTTAAGAGGAGATTATGGTTTACATAATCGTCCAACTACGCAAGCAATTGGCAAAATTGTGAAGAAATTTGAAGAGACTGGAGTGGTTACAAATATTGAAAGACCTGTGCATCATCGTTTCGCTCGTTCCGCTGAAAATATCGCTATTGCAAGTGAAAGTGTTGCCGAAGACCCGAATGTGTCGATTCCTCGTCATTCTCAGGAATTAGGACTGTCTTACGGCACATTATGGCGTATTTTGCATTTAGATCTACACCTACATCCATATAAAGTCCAGCTAACGCAACAACTGAAGCCAGCTGACCATTCACAACGTCGTAGATACGTGGAATGGGTGCTTGAACAACAGGCGGTGGACGGCAATTTTTCGAACAAAATTTTCTTCAGCGATGAAGCACATTTCACACTCGGTGGGTATGTTAATAAACAAAATTGTCGTATTTGGGGTTCTGAGAATCCTCAAGTAATTGAATAGAGGCCATTACATCCAGAAAAAGTCACTGTTTGGTGCGCTCTTTGGTCCGAAGGTGTGATTAGACCTTACTTCTTCGAAAACGACGATGGAAAGACTGTCACCGTCAATTCGGAGCGTTATGGTCATATGATAACCGACTTTTTTTTTGCATGCTATTGAAGAATACGACTTGGAGAATATGTGGTTTCAACAAGACGGTGCCACATGCCACACAATTCGAGCGAATATGGCTTTATTGCAAGAGACATTTCCTGGCCGCGTAATTTCTCGTCGTGGCGATATCAACTGGCCACCAAGATCATGCGATTTGACACCATTAGACTTTTTTTGTTGTTTTTTCATCTTGTACGAGGCGTCGAAGTGCGTTGTGATTCAAAGGAAATATTTACAATTATTTGCAATCTTACAGATTCGTATGCCTTATTTATTAGACTTTTGTAACCTCAGGAATATTTTGGACAACAAAATGTAAAAACTTTCATCTGAAATCTTAAAACTACCCACACACTTTCTTAATAATTACAGTATGTGTTGTAACTGAAATAAATTATCATGAGATATTGAATACATATTAAATATCATAAGAGCCATAAACTTCTAGTAGATACAAAAGAAAGGAAATTGAAGAGAATAAAAAGATTAATTTTGATTTAATGTTGCCAAGCTTTAAAAAGACATACGTACTTTACCTTTTTAAAAGCACTTAAACTTTTTCCAAGTATACATATTGTTAAATGAAATTGTTTAATTATACGACAGATATTTGTCATTAGTAGTTATACAAAATATTTATTAACTATTTGAACTTAGGCTAAATTTAAAGTACATAGTGACAATTATTAAAGTACTATTAAAAACCTACGACTTATAATACTATAAAAAATATTGTTTTTTGTTACAAATCCCTTAGAAGTATAATGATACTAAAAAGGAAACAAACATGTATAAAAACGGAAAATAATAAAGAGAAACAAATATAGTATGTAAGTATGTGCATTTGTAATCAATAAAAATATCTTGAATAAAGCGAAATTTAATTTAATTTAAAAACAAAAATTAAACGCAACTTACAGACAATATATCGTTAGTATAATTCGCAAAGACGCTAAGTCCACTTTTTTCCAAAATTGAGATTTTAATGCAAAACGGTAACATTATACATAATACATATTTTACAACAACTAAACATGTCATTATATAGTTTAAAGTTGTTGTAATTTTGTGGTTTGCAAAAACGCTAAGTCCACAAAACTACGAAAAATATTAATATTATTAATTAATTAATAATAATAATAATAATTAACATTATTAGTTATTATTAGTTATTAATATTAATATTATTATTATTTTGTAAAAATAATTGCGTTTAAACAGTTTAGAAATTTTAAAAACTGTAAAAGCTACAATGTTTTTTGTGTCTCCTGTAAAATTTGAAAAAAGGGACTTAACACATTTGCGAATGAGACTAACGATATGTATGTACATGCCTGTATCTATGTATATACATAGGTAAGGAACAAAATTATTTATGAAATTATACAAATATAAACATGTGATGACAATTTATAAATTTCCAACTTGGTGTCTTACTAAATTTATTACATGACACGTTTCTTTTTGTCAGTACGCTATGGCAATTGTTCACTACTCTGCTCGAATTAGTTTTTATTTACATTGTGTGATAAATTTCAACCACGTGGCACGTGTGAGAATAATGTTGACACTTTGTTAATTTTCGTTCAAAGTTTAAGTCACAGTTAGAAGTTATACCCGAAAATTTTTCTTCTTAAAAAATAAATTTAAAATAAAACATATAAAACCAATGATATAAATATTAATTAGGATTTTTGTGATGACGAAAGCTAAATTATCAATTTTAAAACAAAATATAAGTATCGCGTACAAACGTAGTATCATGCTATATAAAAAATTAAAGTGATTCGAAAATTAAAATAGATTCCGCCGTCCACGTTGTGAAATCCAATAGAACACATTTGGTTTATACAAAGGCCAAATATTTTTTTACTTAAAATGGCAACCTAACATCGTAGGATAGCTTTGGATCATTGAGAAATTGTTGAGTCAAATATGCCAAAGAATTTTGTAAAAAGTATGACATTAAGAATGAGGGCAGTTAAAAAAGCTCGTGGTCGACACATCAGATACTAGGACCGAAAAACAATGATTTATTCAGTTATAATTGTTCATCGCTCTTAATATAGGACTCTTATTTTATTTTATTTTTTAATATATTATTTTGTCAATATTAATTATTTGGTGAAAAATTTTGTCCCTTACTGTATATAAAGGAAATTATATAAAAAAAAAAAAAAAACCGTACATAATTTTCTCAGTATTATTTTGCAATAGGAAATTGAATAAAAAGAGAGAGAGTTAGGTTAATAGAGGAGAGAGAAAAGAAAACAATGATACAACAATTTAAATTTTATGCCCTGTTTTTCGACAGATAAGTAAGTAACTTGTAAAATTATTCAAAGTCATCTTCAACACCTTCATCTTTTAATTTTTGTTTGTTAATAAATGGAATAAAGCTCCAAAGGCTTGCTCCAGCAAGGAGTATTAAACCAAGAGTATGAAAGAGTGGATTATATGTTTGAACTGTTTCGTACCAAAGACCACACAATGGAGGTCCAATCAACTGAAGGATGCCGTTTACGAATAAACTGATCCCATATGAAGACGTTAGTCGTTCTGTTCCGAGCATATCGGCCATTATTACAGCCGTAATACCAACATAGACACCAGATGCCAATCCAAACACTGCACACCAAAAACTGACCATTTTGTAAGTAGTTGAAAATGGTAACAAAGCTAAGCTAATGCCTGATACAGCAAGTCCTCCAATAAAATACCAAGTTTTCGGTATGAAACCCAAATCTGATAATGCTGAGCCACCAATGCGTCCAATAAGATCTGTTGCCGAAACAATTGAAATTAAATAGGCTGCTAATGACTTATCAAAGCCCAACGCAATTCCATATGCAGGTAAAAGTATTATAAAATTTGTATAGCCAATAGCGTTCGTTGAATTCGATATCATTATTACCAAATATGTAGGATCCTTTAAGAGGCTCAAGTCAAAAAATTTTGTGCGTTTGCCAGTGTTAGGATCTTGATTAATATTTCCAGTACTATCCATCATACCGTTACTACCAATTCCAGCATTCGTATTTCCTCCTGCGCCACTGGCTACTGACCTTAAAGATAAATGTGATGAAAATTCTTTGGGTTGAAATGAAAGCGTGCTGCCATGGTATGGTGTGCTAATATATTGAAAACTACTCGTCGAAGGAGACCGACGAGAGAGACGATTCTTAGAATTATTGCGTAGAGCATGAATTCGTTCAAGTTTTTGACTGGAGCGCCCAGTTTCCGGTACCGCATATAGTGATGACTGCGAATTTAATTGCCCTGGTGTAAAAGTTTGATTTCTTTGAGGCAAACGGACTGGAGTGCTTATTTTTCGTATTCGAGACGACGACGATGAATTAAATTCGTCTTGGGGTTTTCCAAAGTTTTGCACAACAGTTGCTGAGGCACTTCTAACAAATTGCAGATCGTTTTCATCTAAAGTATATCCATGGACATCTGGAGATTGTATTGGGGGTGAATTATATGATATTAGTTGTTTATTTCCTAAGCTCTCGTTGTGTATTGTATCGCCTCCAGTCGTTTCATCAACAGCTTCAAACTTAAGTACTATGCCAATGTCTTCTTCTTCAATATCGTCTAATGATTTTTGGATTCTAGGTACACGAACCATATGTTGTTCTACTGGTTCATAAAATATGGCCGCCACAAAAACATTTAAAGTAATTCCGCCCATTATAAGTACTGATCCTCTAAATAGATATATAATAAGAGCATTAAATCGTCATTATGTATTAAAATAATTTACAAGAACGTGATATATTGACTTTACCTGTAGCCATAAGTTTCCAGAAGCCATCTCAAAACCGGAGGTAAAATAATTGAGCCCAGTGCACTTCCGGAAATGCATAAACCATTAGCAAGTCCTCGAAGTTTCACAAAATATGATGTTACAATATACACTGTAGGTGGAAATGATAATCCTGCGCCAATACCTACTAAAACCCCATAACTAAAAGTACAAATAAGAAGACATTACATATAAAAATGTATATATGTATGTAGGTAGCATCAGTCAATAATTATACCTTAGGTACAAATAAGCCACAGATGATGCCCAAAAAGATATTATCATACCAAGAGCTGCAGACGCACCACCCAGTAATGTGACAGTTCTATATGAATATTTTACTGAAAGAATGCTAGATACTGGGCCTACGGACGTAGGTGTTAATCATTTTTCTTCATATTTTTATACAAGTATGTATATGCTTACCTAAAGAACTATATAAAAAATAGCATAAAGCAGGAATCCAGGCAGCAGCCGTAGGTGTTGCCTTAAATGCTTCTAAAAATTCAACAAAAAGAACACCAAAGCTTTTAATAGTACCAGGTATTAAAATATTGACCATCATCGAACCCGCCAATACTAGCCAACCCCAACCGCCATCAGGAGGCACTAAGTCATATTCAATATCCTCTTCTTTAGTTTTTGATTTTAATAAACTTACTGAAAACAAAATAAAAAAAAAATTAATTGCAAATTTTTCATTCTATTGGGTAATGAATTTAATTACTTTTTTCCCTTTTTTTTTAATTGTTTATTATTTATTCAAATAATTTAGTTTAAACTATTATAAACACTAGTTAACAATAACAAATTCATTTATACAATGTCTCTAAATCGAGCTCTTTAGTAATATTTATAATGCAACATAATAATAATTTGCTTTTTACAAAAAAATAAATATTTATATGTATATGTATGTTTGTATTTACAAAAAGTGAATATAATTTTTATTATATTACATATATGGTACAATGAAAAGTTAAAAAAACATTATTTTTATATCAGGATTTTATTTCTCCCCTAAACATGTTATTTCCTTAAAAGTGTAACTTGTATAACAGAGTAAAAATCTGACATTTATTCTAAAGAACACTGTGTATTTGCTTTGAAAATACCGAACTTTCGCCTTCAATTAAAAACTCAATCTTTTATGTTGATTTCTACGTATATTGTAACGAGAAAAACTTTTGTGGGAAGAGTGTTTCGCATATGGACAGTACGATAAAAGAACGAATTCTCTATGTAATGCACTGTTAGTACGATATAGATGAATACTATGTAATTATGCAATTTGAGGGAACAAGTTCCTTTGTTTTTTTTTCACAATTTGTTGAATAAAACAAATTGAATTTAACATTTTCGAAAATATTATTTTTTTCGAAGTTAATTTGTCAATGCCATATCACTTTATATGTAAATATTTTACTAGGCACTGTTTTAATAGGCTATATAACCCTTTTTTGTGGTATTCTCCTCCTATGCTTTGCATATATCCTTTAATTAGCTCCTAAGGGAAAGGAGTTATTTTTTTTTTTTTTTTTTTTTTTTTTAATAATTACTGTTAAACAATTAAGGCTGGCTGGTGTGTTAATGTCAAAGTTTGGCCTGTTCTGACCAAATTGCCTCTGATAATTTTTTTTAGCTGGCTTCATGAGAATTAAAATTAAAACTTATCTACACCTACATAATTAGCCTTATCATGAATAGAATTTCACATCAAAATTTCCGAACGTGTGAACACTTGGTATTATAAATGAACCATGCTGTGAAAATTTCCGAATGTTTACATTTTTGAACTCCGAAAAAAATTTGTTATGAATTTGTTTCCTTTCAAAAAAATTTCAGATGATTTTGAATTGCTCAAATGTGAAGATTTTTGGTTAATTGTAAAGGAAAATTTACACAAAAATTTATCTGTCGGAAAATTTTAAAAATGTAAGGTTTTATTAAAATAAAATAATTCAAAACGCAGAAATTTATTTGAGCTTATTTTTATAGGAGTAAAACGCATATTTGTTTGGTATACCAATATTTAAAGTTCTATATTTTGGATAATAATAATGACAACACTTCAAGAGTTACCTTTTGTGAAAGGTAATTTAATATCTTTAATTTGATATAAAATAAGTTTTACATATTGGGATAAATTTATTGAAAATACAAGCTAAAGCAAAATTTCATTGTTTTTACACCAAAATTATCTGACCATTGCTAATTCACTATTTTCTTTTTAATCTAACATTTCTTTATTTTTATTATAACGGTACATTTCAATTTATAATAAAGTACCGCAAAAGTTAACTTCAAAAATAAATTATACATCGCACGAATTAATAGTGGTCAAACAGTTTTTTTTTTATAAAATTAATGGACTTTTGTTTCAGGATGTGTTTTTAAAATATTTACAACAATATGTACAAATATCTACATATATTTTTATTAATTAAAAGACTATAGAATATATGTATATATAAAAGCGTGCTTGGTGTATGAATTAATAGTGGTTACATAAGCAATACATTTTTTTTGTTTTCTAATATTTTCATTTATTTCTAATTTAATTTTTCGAACCGCTTTGGCAAGAATTTGTACACCCTTGCTAAATTATTGTGGTCAGATAGTTTTGATCTAAAAACAATGAAATTTTGCTTTAGTTAGTGTTTCCAACACATTTATAAAATATGTTAAAATTACTTTATATACATAGAACTAAATATTATAAAATTATCTTTCAGAAAATGTAAGCGTCAAGGCGTTGTCATTATTATTATCCAAAATATGGAACTTTAAATATTGGTATATCAAACAAAAATGCGTGGTGTATGAATTAATAGTGGTTAGGGCAGTAATATTTATACCATACAAAACTGCTTATACATATACTTATATAATTTTATTTAAAATTAACAATAAATATTCCATTAACCGAAAACCAAATTTTTTCTCTCCTAATTTAGTAATGGATAACAACTCTATTTTTATATACGATTTGGAGACTCTAAATCTATTAATTTATAGGTATTTCTTTTGGATTTAATTTTATAATTACTTACTAGTTTTATCACACGTTTCATTTGCGCCATTTACTTTATGTGTTTTATTTATGGAACTTTGTTGTTTGCTAGCTTTGTTCTTATCCATAATCTAAAATTAGAAAAGAAATTTAAATTATAAATTTTTATTTCAAATAACATTATTAGTTTGTTCTTATAGCCAATTTTCAGCTTTTTGGGTTTCTTTAATATGTACACCTGAAACCCAAACTTGTTTCTGCATTCGAAGTTAGCTAACGACAGCTGCTTGAGTTAGAAGTGGTTACAAAGTGAAATACACAATGAAAGTAAACAACGTGAGCAATTACTATGAGTTTGTTATAGAGCAAATCGAGCAAAAATTTTAAATAATTTGGTAAGGAATCATCATTTTACAAACTCATTAACGAGATTTATGTTAGTAAAAGTTAATAATTTTCACTTCTAATTCATAGTGTAGTTATAACATAAAGTTTCTCTTTTTAACCGCATTATAGAAGCAAATTTTCTTTAATTTTAATTGGTGTTCATAAAAATAATGCTCTAATTCTAATTTAGATATGAAAAATAAACAAACTTTTTGGTATATCTAATTGAATCCCAAATTTAGCTAAAACCCCTTTAACTTCGATGACAGAAAATTACTCTTAGATGTATGTATAAATAACAAGGACAGAAACACGTAAGTTTAATTAACTATTACTTTTGATAACAATAGTAAACTAAAAAACTTTCATGTGATTGATTAGAAACCAAAATTATGAAATATTTTATTTTACAGATGAAATAAACTGTTCACAAAGCATCTCTTCCATTTTCTTATTACATCCTTCCTTTGTTTTAATTTCTGTAACAAGTTTTTTCAGTTCTTCAGATGGTTTGTCTATTATATCTGTATCTATGTATTTAATAAGTAATCATTTCAATTTTGTGCTTCGATTACGACACCGTATTTTGTTACGCTGTGACTGAGAGTTGCTACTCCACCTTACGATCGAATCGAAAGAAAAATAAAAGTATCTTAGGTTAGAGGACGTGTACTTGTCGACAGAGACAAGTACAGTACCCGGAGGTCGAATTGACCCATTGCAAAAAGTATCTTTAAGGCTATGGAAAAGGAAATGAAAAAAAATTAGTAATTTTTTAAAAGTTTAAAAGAAATGGTGAATAAGTGCAAATAAAGCAGTGTTTTAGTAATTAAAATCCATACTGTGGCAATTTTAATTAAATAAACTATTCTATAAATTTCGAATATAATACTAGTGTCAGAACATATGCATGCAAGGGGTAATTGCGGCCAAGCTATTTCAGTGACAAGAATCTTGTTGCGCCGTATGTGATAATTTTCACATTTATTCACCACGATCGTAAGGATATTATTTGCTTTTTATACATACAGCCATGGACATTAAATTAGCACAAAATTCATATATAGTTTGATTGTGAATTTTTTCTCATTTGTATCCTAATTAGGCCAATTGTTTTGGTCTGGTATGTTGCACGATGACATCTAGCTGTTGTTTAACAAAAAATATTACCGTTATCGTAAAAATTTTTTGTTTTGACTGCTAATTTGTATCAGTAGCTAAATTCGAGCTGGACAGTAAATTAGCACAACGTGCATAGGTACAAGCTTTGTTCAAGTATTTTTATTCTTACGGTATATTCTTTTAATTTTATGGCATTTATAGTAATTTTTTTAAAAAATGGGACGTTGAAAAGATTGCTCACCAGAGGAAAAGCTCGTTATCGTTGACTTGTGGAATGATGGGAAAAACCTGGCTGAAATTGCCAAAATTTCGAATTGCTCGCGAAAAATGATTTATAACATGATCATTTCCTTCAAAGCAAACATAATAATGTCGCAGAAAACAAAAAAACGAAAGTCACGTGTCAAAGAAACAACCGAAGTCGTGGACCGTGCTATTGTCCGGAAGTCAAAGAAGGAGCCTTTCGTGTCGTCAAGCGATATTTTGAACGAAATTAACTCTCAATTTAGGTTAAATTTATCAGACAGGCTCATACGATGACGTCTTAATCACGGAAAGCTCTTTGGACGCTCTTGCTGAAAGAAGCCACTTCTACCAAAAGAAAAATATAGTCAAGCGTTTAACGTTTGCTCGCACCCACAAGGGTACAGATCTCCCATTCTGGAAAAAATATTTTGGAGTGATGAAACAATGCTAAATCGTATGGGACCAAATGGTAGAGTGGTTGTTTAACGGCCAGAATTAAATCAACGCTATACTCAAAGGATCATAACGCATGTTCGAGAAAGCACAATGACGTGGGGAGCATTTTCATGACACGGTGTAGGTGTCCCATTGTGAAAAAATGGACCGTTATCAGTATTTGGACATTCTAGAGCACAAAATGGAACCATAAGCTTTGAATACATGCCAGTTTTATTCATATTTTTGCAAGATAGTGGCCACAAACACACATCTAAGCTGGCTAAGGATTGATTTTATAAAGTGCACATTCCCGTTTTAGACTGGCCGGCGCAAAGTTCTGACTTTAACTCGATAGAAAACCTCTGAAACGATGTGAAATGTACTACATATTTCTCAACAAAAGTACAAAAATTTGGACGATTTGTGGATTGGAATACGGGACGCTTGGTACTCGATTCCTAAAAATCTTTTCCAAAGAACTTTGTCCCTTAGCTGCCACGTGGTGCTTGAAAATAGAGGCTACTGTACTAAATATTGATCAAATAAACTGAAAACATTAATATTTTTACTATTTATTAAAATATATTATTTTTATTCCAGAAATTTTAATTTGTGCTATTTTACTGTCCAGCTAAAACTTAGCGTTTGATATGTTGCAGGTCTTAATGAGCAGATGATTGGCAATTTCGCCAAAATTTTTGTTTTTTTTTTAAAGAAGAATATGCATCTTAAGTTTCTATGTTTAAATTTTTTTATGAATAGACCTAAAATACTATAAAAAATCTGATTGTTTTTATAATGAAGTTTTGTGCTAATTTAATGTCCATAGCTGTATATTACTTTTTTATTAAGGTTTTATAGCTTCCCGTTACTATTCGAAGAGAAGGTCAACGTGGTATAGTCTAGTTGACCCTAGATTGAAGAAGCGGAAATAGAGAGGGACAGCTTATTCCGGTAGTGAATTTTAGTAGACTTGTCGAATCAATCACCGTTAGAGCCGTATTCTTTAGCGTCTTGATCTCGACTTAACCAAGTTGTGGTTACGATTTTTACGGGAGCAAAAAGTAGATGAAGCAGATCATAATGTTTGGAATGGATGTAAAGTGTAAAAATCGTTATATTTTTTAATACTTTTGTTTTTGATAAATAAATAATAATAATAAATCAAAAATAATAATAAAATTCAAACCAAATAGTTATTCAATAATTTATGAAAAATTGTATTGTTTCAAACAAATAGAAAGACATAAAACAAAAAAACCGTTTACTGCGGACATGTCTAGTTTTGTCCGCCATGCCCACATACGTTACTTTTTTTCACCTAAAAAAAAAAAAAAAAAAACCGAAAAGTACGCAGATGATACACTAATATTTACGGAAGGAGATACAGATCATCAATGCTATGATAATATGACACAAGATATTAATAATGTTAATGAATGGTTAAAAGTAAACGAAAATAAAACTAAACTTATGCAAATAAATATGAACAATGAAATAGTTTTTAAAATAAATAATCAAGTTATAGAAACAGTCAATCAAATTCAATATCTTGGATTTGTAATTGATAAAAAATTTAAACTTAATGAACATATCGAATATATATCGAGCCGTTTTCGCAAAGAAGATGTAACCGACAAAAAAAAATTTTACAGGAGAGCATTTTTTTTAAATATAGAATTGGCCATTGGATTTCTTTAAAACTCGGTTAATAAGCATTATTATACCTGAGATATAGGATGCAATATGTTTTGATTTGATATATACTATATATCCGGATTTTTGGTCGCTTACGTCTTTTTTGCCGTTACAAATTTTATGATATTCACCCTTATCGTGGTTGTCGTAGTCGTTTTTAGTCGACTGTCGTATTTGTAGTCGAATTTAAAACTCAATGGTATCGTGAAAACTTTACGACTACGTCAATTTTTTAAAAGAGCTGTAATGTAATAGACAGCTTAATTTTATTTGATTTTGAAGCAGCTTGTTACAAAATATGTCAAGAACAACAGTTTTTTACAAAAATTAAAACAAAAATAAAATAACAAAAAACAAATAAATAAACAATAGTAAAAATAATTTCATTTCTTGTTTGGATATTTTTTTAATTATGTTGAGCTTCGCATTTTCAGAAGAAGATGAAGAAGAATTTTGTGCTTCAGATGCTATTTAAAAAAAAAAAATTAAGGCAGCAAGGCGATATATTTTCCATGCCTAATAAGAAGTGAGTTTAAACATAGGTACACATTTTTCGTAAAAGAGATCTCGTAAGCAAATTTATTCCAGATTTGTTAGTTATTTTAGGCTTAACAAAGAGGCCTTCAAATATGTTTTAACGACGATTTCTCCGAAATTGAAAATCCCAAGAAAGCAAACCGAAGTGTCCAAAGTGGTCAAGCCAACTGCTGCTTTAAGAATACTAGCTGAAGGAAAAAGGAGCTGGGAATAACTTAATGTCAACCTTTGTCAGTCTTCTGTAAGCGATTCCTTTCATGAATGCATAGAAGCTATATATAATGAATTTTGTCCTTATTGAATACTAATCCAGAGGAAAAATATTGAAAAAAAAATTTTATTTTTAAAAACTGGATTTATTTTATTGAATTTACTTCGTCGTCGTGACTAAAAATGCTTACGACTATTTTTGAAATATTCGACAGGCAAATACGACTACCTCGATACCGTTGTTGTAATAGATTTTTAATCAGTGTCGAATTTAGAGACGTTTTTGCCAACCACGATACCTTTTTTTAAAAACGCCTCAAATACGCCACATAAACGTCTACCACGATAAGGGTGATTAATAAAATTATGTCGGTTACGTCTAAATTCTGTGCTTTAAAAAATAGTTTTCTGAATATATTTTTATTCAATTTGTATATAAGAGCAAATTTAAGTGTATAATATTCAATTCTATGTCTTTATTAAATACATAAGCAAACAAACATACAAATTGCGAATAAATAACATGTAAATATATTGGAAAAATAATTAAAAATTAAATGACATCTTCTTGGTCAGTTTCTGGTAATACATCATTTACATTCTTGTCATATTTAAGTTTTAAATATTCGCTATGAAATGGTTTAGGGATCGTATTTTTATCACAAAGTACTTTCAAATCTTTGTATTTACTACAACTTATTTTCAAGAAGTCATTATATAATGGCAAAAGCTCCTTAATTATTTTATTGGTGTTGCGACTTGATCGGGGACTTGAGTTTACACAACATTCTATTACTTTTGATTCTTCAAAGTATCCATATTTCAGTTTGATATTAGGGTCGTCCTTTTCAAAATATGCTATTCGCAAATTTTTAAAAGATATTTTTTTTTTTAAACCAGAAAACTTTATTTCTGAAAACTTTTTCCAGTCTTTAAAGTCGAAATAATTCAATGTAATGCATTTATAGCCTTCAGGATTACTTCTCGCATTTGAGATCATGGTATACCATTCACTTGGGGCCCATACTGTTTTTTTCCTCAGAAGAGTCATTAGAGTCGCTATATGGAACCAAGGGATTTATAATTGGATGCTAAAAAATAATGTTTTTGGATGCTTCCAATGATAATTATATTTGTTATAAAATAAATTTACCTAATAGAGCCAAAGAATTGTATTTCAAAAGAAAAATCTACATATAATGTAGCTATGTATGTATTTTTTTAAAATTTATTTTCGCAAATATTGCTAATTTGCAAAATATATTCTTAACTTTGGTATCAGTGACGCCATTTTTAACAGAATCTCAAAGTTGTTAAATTGATTGAAGTATAAATTTGATGTTATTATTAATTACGAACGGATAAATTCATATAAATGAATAAAAATTACAAATTTCAGTACATAAATTGCAATGGTACAGCGATAATTAAACGAATTTAAAAACAAGTATATTCAGATATTGGACTTTTCGTACACAAACAAATTTAAAACGTTACTTTGTTCAAAATTTGTCTATAAATTTCATGTATTTTTAAAGAAAATTTAGACGTAACTGACACTTTGTTATTATAAAATTCATAAACAAAAATTTAATGTGTACTTACGTCTTAATTGCTTTTCTTGTAAAATCGTAACTATTCTATCTAGAGCTACGAAATTTTCAGAGATGATGTAAATGAACCTAAATTATCGATTTCCATAATAAGACGAAAATCGAAAATCATGTCGCTTACGTACGTTTTGCGAAAACGGCTCGAAATGCAAAAAAATTGGTTTCTTTAAAAGAATACGTAACAAAATCTCTACAATTACTGCTATTAATATATACAACACTATGATTAAACCACATTTTATGCAATTGAACACAAATAGAAAGACTTCAGAAACTCCAAAACAAGGGAATGAGATCGATATTAAAATGTAATATATACACGCCGATAGAAGGAATGCTGAATGCGCTGAAATGGATGAATGTCAAACAAAGACTGCAAATGAATACACTTCAATTTATACAAAAAATGAAAACTGGAAATGCCCCTAAATACCTTATCGAGCAACTTAGATATGTTAGAGAAACCAACCATATCACCTGAGAAATGAAAACAACTTTAGACTACCAAGAACAACCACAACGAATATGCAAATGTCCCTACTGTATAAAGTATTACATCTTTACAACATGCTACCAAATGAAATTAAATATGAAACAAGCATTAATGTATTTAAAAGAATAATTGTAGTATATTTCATTACAAGAAATGGTTTAAATTGAGATTTTTGTAAAAAAATCATAATTTAAGATTTTGAAGTATTTCAAATACTACTATGTAAATAAATAAATAAAATAAATAAAAAAAGTCTAAAGAACCGCAGTTACTAAAAAGGCAATTATAAAAACGTCCTCTCCGAAAGAAATTTAACGGCATCAGTTTCTGATGAATCCGAGTATTCTGCGGAGTAGTATTTGTCAGATTTTGAACTTATTTGTAATCCTCAAATACACATTGAACTCAACCATTAAAAAATATGAAACTAATGTATAACGTAGAGATTTCTGATAAGTAACATCAGGTATTTTCAGCTTATATACATATTTATTAAACTGTCTTTATTTAAACATTTTTGTTAATCTTAAATTAAAATTCACATCGTGAAAAAAATTGGGGCACTTCATTTTATTTTTTAATTAGTTATAAAAAAGAATTTTAATTCTAATATGTGTTGCACTCAAGTGATTAACATTTGTCTAGACTTCCTCTAGGCATATGAGCGACAAGACATGGAAATATTGAATGCGGTATACCATACAAAGCATTATGAATTACTTTCGAATCACTATTTTTGATACATTTTCCTATGATTATTGTTTTTATTACAATTCACAAAATTGCAATCAAGTTCGGATCTGGAGACAGTGCGGGACGGTCAAAAATATTGAGACATTTCTGAGCATTTTGCGAAATATTTGGTGTCCTTATTCCGTTGGAACACTTACCGAACTGTCATTATTTCTTCGACATACGGCAGCATAAAATTCCGAAAATAATCCGCTTTTAAGTTCCTTTAAACGAGATACTGACCTAACACCATAGCCACAACGCTTTATCGCCTTAAAGTGAATTTGGTAACTGAGGGGAATCAAGTCCTGGTTGTTCGAAAGATAGCTCCTTATACCTATCCTGTATGCCATAGAGAAATGTTGTCCAGTAATGTATGGTTGTTGGGGTGGTGTGAATGTAAACAGGACAGTAGGAATTCTTTGGGTCTGCGGTGGTCATGTTTTATGGCGGCTAATAATTTAACCTAACCTACTAACGAACTTAAAAAGGCAATAATAGTGATTATCAAATAACCTGACACAAACGTTTATAATTTTCTTGTTTTGTCTCAAATACAGTTCCTTATTTTAACCCTTTGCACTCGGTTGTACCCTCTGAGGGGACAACGTAAGTCTAGCATATCACTCGGTTGTCCCCTCTGATGGGACATGATAGTTTTTTTTAGCGATTACGGACAACGAAATTATTCCACCGCAATTTTTCAAGAAACACGTGTTCTCCTGTAGTTTTCTGCTACGATAATAAAGAAATCCGGTTCCTTATGCACAAGGACACCATATGTACACTGATAGGTATTATACCAGTATTCCTTTAGCAGAAGAATTGCTAAAGATTAAATGTAATCTTACCGGCACAGTTAAAGTAAAAAGGCATACGCATGGCAATTCGTGAACCAAAATTTTCATCAAAAAAGACAAAAAGGCATATAGAAAAAATAATATTACACTTCTTGCGTGGAAGGATAAAAGGACTGTCACAATGCTAAGTAATTATAACAACACAGGAATGCAATCAACAATCAGAACGTTACGTGGTGGAAATATTGATATCTATTGATAAGCCTCAAATGATTCTCGATTATATCGCAAATATGGGCGGTGTCGATCCTACAGATCAATACGCCTCCACGTATGTATTGTTTTCTGCGGAAATCTTTGAAATGATGGAGAATATTATTTTTTTGTGAATTGGAAATGAGCGATATAAATTCCTTCATACTTTACCGAATCTCAGAAGAAGGAAAACAACAAAAACTAATGACACACCACAAGTTTGTGGAAAGTCTTGTAAAGCAGTTGAGAGGTGATTTTCGAGACCTCGATCACGTCGATCTACATCGTTGTCAGACAATAGACTGAATAATAAGTTGCATATTCCAAGTGTGGGAGAAAGAAAACGGGATTGTATTGTCTGTTCAGACAGAAAAACACCAGGCGGAAGGCGGCAAACAACATTTTATTGTGAAACATGTACAAATCAACCCGCTATGCATATTGGGAATTACTTTAAACTTTACCATGCTGTAGAAAATTATAAAAAATTAATTTTGATATTTTTTGTAAATATGTGTTCTTCAGTGTCCACAAATTCATATAAAACAAATTTCATTACAATTCCTTACTTGGTTCTAAAATTATACTGTATAATATCACGTTTCCAGTATGTAGGTACGTTTTCGTTAAAAAATAACGTCGAGTTGCTGGTAGGTAACGTCCGAAACTATGC